>CM058043.1:56116996-56716996 GCA_030169165.1 Centaurea solstitialis
CCAACCTTCACCAACACATCTTCTATGACTCCGTAAGGGTACTTTATTGACCGATCGGCCAACTGCAATATCACGTTAGTAGGCTGAACTTCCCCCAATCCCAACTTTCTAAAAATAGATAAAGGCATTAAGTTAATACTCGCGCCTAAATCACAAAGTGCCTTACAAAATTCAGAAACTCCTATTTGAACAGGGATCGTGAAACTCCCTGGATCCTTCAATTTCTGTGGAAGCTTATTCTGAATGATGGCACTGCACTCCTCAGTAAGTGCAACCGTCGCATGGTCCTCTATCTTGCGCTTGTCTGAAAGGATGTCTTTCAAAAACTTCACATATGATGGCATTTGAGCAAGAGCATCTGCAAAAGGAATATTAATATGCAATTTCTTAAAAAACTTCTAAAAATGTAGAAAATTGAATGTCATCCTTATGCGATTTCTGACGATTCGGGTACGGAACCCTTGGTGTAAGTGGCTGTAATGCCGCTTTAGGTGCCTCTGTTTTTTGCTCCACTTTCTTCTCGCACTTATCTTCCATCTCGATCTCTACATCTACTTCCTCATCATCTTCTTCTTGTATGATGTTCTTCGATGTTTTCTTTTTCTGCATCTTCGCATCCGCTACCTTTTGAATCACCAGCTTCTTACCGCTTCTCAGTTGGATAGCCATGCATTCTTCTTTCATCTTTCTCTCCGTGTGGCTCGGGAATTGGCCTTGATTGCGTATGTTAAGAGCATATGCTATCTAGCCCATCTGTCTTTCCAAAATCTGGATAGAAGCGGTGTTCTACTCGGTTGCTGCCTTTACCGCCCCAACAGTCGTGGCTATGGTTCCCATTGTTGACGCCAATTCTCCAATGGTGTTTTCTATCTTCGAGACAAACTTCATCATCATCTTCTCTAGCCCTAATCTCTTCTCTGATGTTTGTCCCTCCTCATATATTCTCTGATTAGGACCTGGAGGACGATAAACATTGTTAGATTGAGATGATGAAGAAAAGTTAGAACGATTACTTACTTGTTGTTGACTCATTGTTTCTTTCTGACCACCATAAGAAAGGTTTGGATGATTTCTCCAACCTTCATTGTAGGTGTTGGAAAAAGGATCATTCCTTGGTCGGTTTTTGTTTTACAAAAATTGCACTTGTTTTGTCTGTTGAGGTTCACCGCCCGACTGAAATTGGTCGGAGTATCCTCCATCTCCTTGATGTACCGTGTGCAATGAGGTTCCGTTCAATTGGCTTGTGAGAGCGGCTAACTGAGCCTTAATTTCCTTCAACTCATCTGGTTCTTGGACACTTTCTACCTATCGGACAACTGACCGTGGTGTTGCATAACTATGCTTGGCCAAATTCTCAATCAACTCCCAAGCTTCTTCGAATGTCTTATTCATCAATGCAACACCTGCAACTGCTGTAATATCATTCTTGAACTACTGATGCAACCCTCTAAAGAACGTTTGGATAATCATCCAATTGTTAAATCCATGAATAGGGTATTTTTAAGCAGTCCCTTATCCCTTTCCCAAGTTTCGTATAGCGATTCTAGGTCCCCTTGTGTAAAGTGAGTTGTCTCCGCCAACAGTTGAGCGGTATGACCGGGTGGGAAGAATTTGTTAAGAAATGCCGTTATCATGTCATTCCACGTCTCTCAATGAGAATGGAAATAGACGCAATTTAATTGCGTCTTCAGGTGGGCCATTCATCTTGAAAGTGTTACATATCTTTTCGAACGTTCGTAGATGACTATGTGGATCTTCAAAAGCCGATCCTCCGAATTGATTAGCTTGCACCAATTGAATGGTGCCATGCTTAATTTCGAAATTGTTATTCGGAATGTTAGGACCTGGTACACCTCTTTGAACAGCACGAAGGTTTGGCGTTGCGAGCGTTCTCATTGGTACCCTCTCTCGTGGATTTGCGTCTCCCATTCTTTGTGAATTGCGGAGTTTCGCTTGTTTTCGAAGTTTCCTTGGGGTCCTTTCGATTTCAGGGTCAAAAGGTACGAGATCTACAGTAAGTCTTCGCCTTGGCATACACAAGTGAGTACCTGTAAAGCAAGAATCAAATAAGTAAATTAAAAAAATAAAAATAAAAATAAAACAATTGTCCAATGCAATAGTTTCTATAGCTGGTAACTCTATCAATGCTAAACTGGTCAACTTGATAGGCGGGTTACACCCCCCTTAAACTAACCGCAAGTGTACGGTGTCGACTCAAGTAATACGTACGGAAGTACGAGTATCGAACCACGGAACCAGGCAATGAGTAGCGTAATGACTATATTAACTACTTACTGGACTATCAAAAAGAGATTGGTTTGTTGATTATTGAATAAAGAAAGTAATGAATAAACGTGAACTTGAGAGAATTGAGATTTAACTTAGAGAAAAACAGCTGGGGGATTAGACTAAATTGGGTTTAACATCCAAGGGTAAAAGTAACCTCATCAACATCTCACTTCCAAACATTAATAAACGATAATCAATTAGGCCATTATCAAACTTTCTCAAGCTAAGATAAATTAAGCACTCAAAACTTGTTTTATTTCTCAATCTCAACAAGACCTTCAAGTGAATTCAAAATAGATTAAAAGCCGTTATGGTTCATTGGTGTATCTCTACCCGTTGAAACCATAGGCACATGACCATATTCAAATCTTGAAAACCTTTCTCAAGCGTGAACAAGATAAACAATAGATTTCGAGTTGATCAGACTAAAAATCACAAATAAGTCACAAATCACATGCTTTATTAATTGAAAAGAAGTTCAATACCAAATTGATTACAAAACCCAAGTATATCAAAACCCAAAAATCATCTAATCCCCCAACATCTATGAAATTAGTTCATGATGTTGGGGTGGAGATAATCAATACTCAAAGGAAAAGTAAAACAAGTATTCATTGTTGCTACACAAGAATCAAGCATGTAAAAACTCCCTGAGGTGTGAATCTTCACTCCCACGTACTTGGAAATCTCCCTCCAATCGAACGTCAATCGATGTCTTGTTGTTTCTCCTTCAGCCTCTTCTCGCCCCGTCTTTGAAAATCGCCGCTTGCTCTCCAAGAACTCTCCAGAAAACTGAATTCTGCAACCCTAATTTTAGAAACGTTTTTAAACCAAAAATTAGATCCGGCGCGGTCGACGGCGCAGATGTAACTGCGCGAAGTATTGGGCAATATGCGCCGCGACACTGATTTTCAGGATCCTCATTTGTCCGTGATTTGGCCGCACAGATGCATCTGCGCCAATTTCAGCGCCAACCATTTTTGACCCTTTTGCGCTGATCTTGCTGTAAAACATTCCAATCCTCCTAATGCTCTTAAAAACTGATGACCTGCACTTTTCTCACAAAAATCTCATCAAAAGTGCGCTATCCCACTTAGTAACTCACAACATTCACCCGATTTAGGCCTCATAACAATGTCGATTAACGACATTATCAATGAACTTGTAGGATGATTTGACTTTTTGGTTTTAATTGGTTTATTAGATTTATGGTTGTCTTGTGATTCCTAATTATTGTTTTAACTGTGGCTACTTGAACTCATTGGTTAGGTGTGTTTGTTAATTAATAAACAGACTCCGTTTTGGTTAAATTAAACCTCTTTTACCTTTCGCTTTGGTGACGTGGTAAACAATCTATTTGGATCAAGAATAGATTGGTTAGTAGGGTCCCACGAATTGGCAATAATTAGGGTGACTTGTACTAGATTTCTAATCCTTGTACTTGGGCCGGGAGACCAACCTGGTTTGCAATCACAGATATTCATGTTAGGATGCTATATGCTTAAATTCTTACAATAACCATTAAATCTATGTCTTTTTGGTAATTTATGTCAAATCATCTGAAAAGGGATTCTATGATCCATAGTAAGTACTTGTTTTCTGCTTTGATATAAAAAAGTTTAGATTTTTACTTTGCTTTCTTAGTTAATATTTGCTTTCGTAAAAACCCCATTGTTAGTAGATTAATTAATTTGACTTTGAGTCAAGATTAAGTAGTTTCACTGTTCCCAGTGGTAAGAACGACACATGGAACTTACCTAAACTATATTATACCCGATCAGGTACGTTTACCTGTGAATGTGTGATTAATAGTTGAGGGTAACATTAAAAGGTAAAACTTGTGAAAGAATTTATATATATTTTCACACATCACTTACCTATATTGTACTATTTGCAATCATGTCACACTTGCTTGTTTGTGGTATTCTAGTTAGGGTAATTAAAAAGGATTTAATTTGAAGGTAGTTATATATATATATATATATACTAGGAACTTTTTAAGGGCCGTGCTAAGCACGAACCTTGATGGGTTGATAGGTCGTACGAAAAATGAAGGTAAAATATTATAATTTGATAGATATTCGAAGTACGACATTGTAAGGTTTTCAAATGTGCAAGTACACATAAGAGGACATGATAGTTCATACATTATCAACTTTAACGGGTTGACTCGTAACCCATATACCAACCAGAACACGACCTGCAAAATAAACGGGTTGACGGGTCAACCCAAACCCATTTATCTACAGGTCGTGTTCGTATTGTATTTCGTGTCGTGTTGAGAATTGTCACCCTATATGTGATTTTGTACATTGCCAAAGCTTCTTGTGTTCTCACAAATACTTAGGGTTTTCGTATGAACCTGACACTCTCTTTCTCTATATCTCATTATTATTATACTTACCAATAAAAGAGATTCATTCCGATCAATAACGACTGAGGTGCATTTGCAGTACAGTTAACAGAAGGTGTCCCTTTGTAAACGATCAACCTGTCTGCTAGATAACCGACCATGATGAAGTCATGTTCAATCACAAAAGGGGTCTTCTTTGCGTGTAGTATAAATCACTTTATAACTTTTGAAGCAACAATACGCTGCTCGGAATTGAGGTATGCACTTGGTTCATCTATTAGGTAAATATCAGCAGGTTGAAAAATAGACACAAATTGTCAAGTAAGATCTCATAAATTATTGGCTAACCAACAAAAGCATAGGACATTGTTGATGCTAATATACAATACTTACTGGGCAATCTCAGTAGCAAAGAAATCAAAAAAATGGTTGATTAGTAAATAAATAATTGAAGCAAACACATATAAACACGTAGAAACTGCTGCTCCAGCAAGAAAATTAGAGAAAAGTTGTCGATCGTTTTTAGTGGGTATAAAAACTAACTTCAGTAAAGAGCTGCCAAGATATCTATATAAGAAAGAGAAATATAACCGATATAAGAAACTATATTTAACACATTTCATCAAATAAGAAGGGTGTATAGATTTTGCTCACCAAAACATAAACTGCAGTCGTAATACTGAGATACGGCATATAGTTGAGATAAAAGAGTAGCCATTTCGGTTGTCCATTGGGGATATCTGACCTGCACCATTCACGTTGATTAGAACCTAACCATTGCAGGTTCTTCAAATGATAACTACAAAAACAAAACAAGGTTATATGAAAAAATATAGCTCGTAAAGCTTCCAATCACCACCAATCGTAATTTGTAAGGTGGTGGCCCATAGTCACAGGATTCGCTTGAAACCCCACGAACCGCGAACCCATCGTTTTCGTTCCCAATCGGGTACGATGGCGTTCCTAATCGCCGATCCTGAACGTTCCCGATTATTAATCGTTGGTATTCCAATTGAAATTCATAATCAACCCAATCGAAGTTCAAAATCGATTTTTGCTGCTTCAATTCGCGTATTGATGGTCGGCGTTCCCAATCATCAATCGTCGGCATTCAAATTAAAAGTCAAAATCGACCCAATAGGTGGTCAAAATCGACTTTTGCTTCTTGAATGCGTGTATTGAATAGCGATTAGGGACGATTTGGAATTTAAATAATGGATTATCGGTGTTTAATTCGTGTATTGGAAACACGCTTTCTTAAATGGGCCGCTTTTTTCATGAACGGTTGTATAGTCATGGGACTCTTCAAATTCTGATGCAGAAATGACTAAGTTAATTAATTGTATTCATTAATTTAACTCTAAAATCTAAATTTTTAATAACCCATATGAATTTCCTTTTCAACAATTTCTATCTTCTTCTTCTATTCTTAATCTCCTACATAGTATAGTAGTAACAGTAACCTCCCTCTGTCTAAGGGTACGTCGTACCGGACGCGTACCGAAATGAACCTACCCCCTTCGTACCGGATACACCTTAACCTAGCGAATTGCGTTCCCGATCCCCGTTCCCGTACTGAAGCGTACCGCGAACTATGTGACTATGTGGTGGCCCATGCCTTGGCGAACAACTGATGTATTTTTCGATCGGTTTTCACTCTTTCATAGATAATTAATTATTCTCCTCGAATTCTTATTTATACAATATTTCCTATTTCTTAAGATGGGCTCTATTGTTTTCAGACCTTGATTCAATATTTACTTGTTCTTTCATTGATGTGATAATGTAACTAAGTACAATATTAACAACATGGATCTTATATTAGCTTATATAATTACTCCAACATTTCAATTGTCTTAAAATAAAGAAAGTACAATGAAGATGCATAGCTAAAAATGACTAACTTAAGAAACACAACTTATTTATAGCACAAACAAACTTGCAGAAAAATTAGATGGCAAAAAGATCAACACCATACCTTTGAAGTAATTTGATGTTTCTTCTTGCAAACAAAAAACCCTGTAAAATAGGAGATGCTTTAATTAAATACTTGAAAGTAAGTGTATAACTTTCTCATTTTTGCTCAATTTGTTCATACTCATCAATTGGTACTCTATTATCGATTTTGGGTTGCAGCTCAAAGCCTTAAAAGATATCATGGAGAAAAAAATAAAAGGGGTTCATGTTGATCAACCACATAAAAACATATCCAAACTAAATTTGTTGGACATCCTTTCCTACTTGTTACCTCTTCAACATCACTAAAAGTAAGTACTTTTCAGTATTCTCAATTGCAGGTTCAATTCTTGGAAGCCCAACCCAGCAATGTAAAAATTGTGAAAAATGTCGACTAATCCATCGACATGCCAAACCATTCCACTTTAAAACGATAATTAGATATATATATATATATATACATTAGGTTAACAGATAAAAATGAAAAAGTGTACCTTATAAAGATTAGGAGAAGCAGGGGAAGGTGTAGAAGACGAAGAATATAAATCTTAGACTGTATACCACCCAATTCTACCTGCAACCTATAATACAAACACCATGTAACTTAATCCAAACTCGGATTCATAAATCAGTAGCTTAATAGCAGTTTAAACATCCAAAATCAAAGTGTTTATGGTGGTAAGTAAGCTTGACGACACTGTTGAACTCTTTTATTTGGTGAAATGGAAATGATATAAATTGAATTGACATAAAGTACCTAAGTGTTTGTGATCATAATCCGATTTTCACCCTGATGATAAATTCAAACAGGATGCTATAACTGAACATGTTATACAATAACCGAAGCGTGGAATTCTCCAGAATTTCAAGACGGACTGTTACTAATACTAATTAGTTTCATGCAATGTGCTTAAGCAATTGGCAAAAGCAACTGTTTATATCGGTTATCTACAACCACAACAAAGTATAACAAAAAAGAAAACATGAAAGATGAATCATCAGAGTGAGTCTTACCGTTCTCCATAGGTTTAGAAAATACCAAATCAGCCAAATAATCATCAGCGAACCCAAACCAACCATCTTTCCGCAATCAGGGACATTTTCTGCTTAAAAAGCTAATGCGACGGGTTTAGGGTCATTAATCTAGTTGATTATGTAAGTTTTTGTGCATTAAATCATCGATAACTATCACATTCCATAAAAGAACTGAATCAACAAAACTAAGAATATGAATCAAGTTACATGTTTTGTAATACCATTGGACTTTTCCTCCATGAACCATAAAACAACCTCCCTTCCTGCAACTTCTGATAACTTCTTTTCCAATGCTGGGATCACTTATTCAATGGGTCTCCTCAAGTTTCCAATTAAGCCACCCCAATCTCCAAATCTCCTAACATCTGTCGCAAAAAACGGAAAACAACTTTTTAACTACCATTCAACATACACATTATTTATATCAACGCAGTTGTTGAACATTTACTCTAATTTGTATCAATCTTGAGGACACAAAACAGAGCATTCGACAAAAGAATTCTTGGTTAAAATTAGTATACGACCAAATTCAAGGGATCGTGTACGTAAACACTTACCCGGTAAGTGCTTACGGGTAAAGTTGAATACTATTATCTATCATATCAGACAATAGTTTAGTCTTCAAACGGTATTGCATGCAACAACGTATCCGGTAAGCACTTACCGGGTAAGATTTGTCAATCTCACCTACCGGGTATGACTTAATTCATGTCATCACTCTTACCAGGTAAGATTCTAGTCCTTTGTCATGTTCATCTTGTAAGGTAAATTCACCTGGTAAGCGCTTACCGGGTAACCTTAAGTAAACGTCCCCTAAGACAAATTTCCGGAAAAGCGTAACCAATTCACATGGGTCTTCAAGATTTCAAGATTCAATCAATTGGGTAAAAAAAAGTTTTCATCTTGTTGAGATCCAATTGATTGAAAGACCACACAATTGGATTATCGCTATTTTTTCCCCATTAAGCTCTTTTAGCTTCCTATATGTTCTTTTCTTTTCAAGCTTTATCCAGCTTCAATTGATGTATTACCCATGAATTTCTTGAAGTCATCATCACTCTTCCAATCCAATTCTTGTCCACCCAACAGTATAGCTACTTAAAAGAGATTTTCTAACATGAGTTCTTCTGATACTGATTCGACATTTAATGTTGATATCAAAGTTAGGGGCTGTCGTAATGTAAAACTAAAAATAATCCAAAGGTTATTATTTTATTAATTTATCAAATATTTCATCCTATACATTAGCCTCTTTAACATTCATATTATCATACCAAATTCAATAATTTAATGAGGGAATTTCTGAAAAGGAATTACAAACAACCTCAGACTATCTGCCTTGAACGAATACTGATTGGAAGTGGAAATTAATTAGGTTTTTAACAGAAATGAAATACGACCTCTGAAAATCCCCTTTGATAGTTTCAACCACAATGACTAATCAATCACGCCATATCCATCTCTAGAAATCTTGATTCCTCTTTCAACGACCTTCCCCAGCGACCGGAACACCAATGAAGCGATTCCGAGGAGCTCAGAGCCATAGCAAGCAATTCCGAGGAACACCAATGAAGCGATTTCGAGGAGTAGATTTCCAGATTCAGAGCGTTGATTATGATTGGAGGTGAATGAATCGGTTTTCGTCTTTCAAATCGGTTCTTCTCCTCTCGTGCACCGGAGTTTGGTGAAATTCAGGCGGCGATTTGAATGGAAAAGGTCCAGAGGGTGATGATCGGATGTAAGGTGAAGAGTGAGAGAAGGAGGAGGAGGAAGGTCAGTGGTGGCAGTAGGTGGTGTATTGGGAAAGAAAGCAGACACCTGTCGAGTTGGGAATAACACCGCGTGGCCTACGAGTGGGGAAAAATTGGAAAATCACGTGCCTATGCATGACAAATAACGCGCGATCCTAAGGTATGGGCTGATTATATATAGATAAGATATATATATATATATATATATATATAGGGGTGGGTTCAAACGAGAACAACATCAATTTAAGAGAATACGAGAATGATTATTAGCCATTAATTTTTTTTCAAATACATTACCCACACACCTCTATAGCCACCACCACCATCCATAGCACCTCCACCACCACCTTCGCTGCTGCCGCCACCACCACCCCCACCGCTGCCACCACCACCTCCACTAGCAGCACCGCCGCTGCCACCACCAACAGCAGCACCACCACCACCACTACCTCCACTACCACACCACCACCTATGCCGCCACCACCATCACCATCACCATCACCGGCACCGGCACCACCATCACCGGCACCACCATCACCGGCACCGCTGTCGGCACTACCGACATCGCCGTCGGTACCTCCGAAACCACCGTTGGTACCTCCGGCACCACCCCCGGTAACTCCGAAACCACTGCCGATACCTCCAGCACCATCGACACCACCACCGGTAACTTCGAAACCACTTCCGGTACCACCGACACCACCACTGGTACCTCCGAAACCACCGCCGGTACCTCCGGCACCATCGAAACCACCATCGATACCTTCAAAACCACCACCGGTACAACAAGACCACATCTACTGGTGGTGACGGAGGTGCTGCTCTTGTTGGTGGTGGAGGCGGGGGTGGTGCTGGTGGCGGTGGCGTTGGTGGTGGCGGTGTTGGTAGCGGTGGTGGCGGTAGTGTAGGTGGAGGAGTGGGGTTGGTGGTGGCGACAGAGGTGGTGGCGATGGTGTTGTAGGTGCTGGTGAAGATGGTGTGGGTGGTGGTGGTGGTGGTGTAGATGTGGTAGCAAATGTGGTTAACATGTGATTTCAATGTAAAATCATATGTGATTTAATATAACTTTTATTGGTTAATATCATATGTGATAACAATATCATATGTGATTTCAATGAAGAATCATATGTAATTTCAATGCATAATCATGTGTGATAACAATATCATATGTGATTTCATTGAAGAATCATATGTAATTTCAATGCAAAATCATATGTGATTTAATATAAGCTGATATGTTATTGTGATTTCAATGCATAATCATGTGTGATAACAATATTTCAATGGAGAATCATAGATGATTTCAATGCAAAATGGCGGTGGTGAAGGTGGTGCTGCTGCTGCTACCGGCGGCGAAGGTTATACTAGTGGTGGTTTCGAAGGTAATGATGGTGGTGCCGGAGGTACCGGCGGTGGTTTTGGTGGTGTCGGAGGTGGTTTCGATGGTGCCGGAGGTACCGGTGGTGGTTTCGATGGTGCCGAAGGTACCGGCAGTGGTTTCGGAGGTACCAGCGGTGGTGCCGGGTGTACCGGCGATGGTTTCGAAGTTACCGGTGGTGGTGCCGGGGGTACCGGCGGTGGTTTTGATGGCGTCAGAGGTACCGGCGGTGGTTTCGATGGTGACAGAGGTATCGACGGTGGTTTTGGAGGTACTGGTGGTGGTGTCGGTGGTACCGGCGGTGGTTTCAAAGTTACCCGTGGTGGTTTCGAAGTTACCGGTGGTGGTGCCGATGGTGCCGGAGTACCGACGGTGGTTTCGGAGTTACCGGTGGTGGTGTCGGAGGTACCGGTGATGGTTTCGGAGATACCGGCGGCAGTGTTGGTGATGCCGACAGCAGTGCCGGTGATGGTGGTGGTTAGGGGTGTGCATCGGTCGGGTTGGGGTTTTTCGGGTGGAAAAACTTCGGATATCCGAACTTTTCGGGTGCTAAAAATGAGACCCGAAATCCGATCAAAAACTTCGGATATCCGAAATTTCGGATATTTCGGAGGTCGGGTAAATTTCGGATCGGGTTAGGGTTATCACAAAATTTGCAGTGTATGGGTTTTTAATATTACTGCATGGATAAATGGCATTAGAATTAATTATAGCACAGTGGTAAGATGCTTCTCTCCTAAGAAGGATGCCCTTGGTTCGAATCCAAGGGTTTGTTTTTATATTTTTCCCTCACATAGTTTACATATCTTTAAATTTAAGTCCCTTAAGTTTGAAAAAATTTACATATTCAACACCTAAACTTGCTGTCTCTACCTCTATATATATAATATATATATTTTTTAAATAATGTAAAAACTTCGGTCGGGTTCGGTTCGGGTTCGGGGCCAAAAATCACGCCCCGCCCCGATCCTACACTTCTATCGGATATTTCGGATTTCGGATATTCGGGGTTTTCGGATTTCGGGTTTCGGCTAATGGGCAAAAGTTCGGTTCGTGGTCGGTCGGGTTGTTCGGATCGGTCGGGTTTTGCTCACCCCTAGTGGTGGTGGTGGTGGTGGTGATGGTGGTGTGGTAGTGGAGGTAGTGGTGGTGGTGGTGGAAGTGATGTTGGTGGTGTTGCTGCTGTTGTTGGTGGTGGTAGAGGCGGTGCTGGCGGTGTTGGCGGTGCTGCTGGCGGAGGTGGTGGTGGCGGTGGCGGTGGTGGCGGCGGCGGCAGCGGAGGTGGTGGTGGAGGTGGAGGAAGTGGTAGCCATAAAGGTGGTGTGGGTGATGTATTTGAATTACAAAAATGGGTGGCTAGGAATTATTCTTTTTTAAAAAGTTGTCATTCTCGTTTGAACCTCCCTATATATATATATATGTAGAGATTCTTTCTTTTGTGAACCATGTTTTTTGTGTTAACTTTGTGAACCATCTTCCAACCAATCAAAATTCAGGATTTTATTTAGTTTTAAATTAATTAGCAAGGGTATTTTGGTAATTTGTTAGAGATGTCAATCATTCCTTAATTATAGGAGTTAATTTCTCAATCAGTATCTTTCCCATATCTCTCTCTATCTCCAGCGCCTCTCTCTCTCGATCATCATCCCCAATTCAAGTTCATTCCCGCCGACATCATCTCCGATCGTCGGCCGTCGCCTCGCCAATCGTCGTCGCACATCGCTCCAACGGTCGCCGCCGCCGTCGCCGTCGCCTGTCGATCGTGGAACCGCCGTCACTCGTCGATCGTGGAACCGCCGCCCGTCGCTCGTGGAACCGTCGTCGCCCGTCGCTCGAGGAACCGCCGTCGCCCGTCGCTCGTGGAACCGCCGTCGCCCGTTGCTCGAGGAACCGCCGTCGCCCGTCCCTCGTGGAACCGCCGTCGC
The DNA here is from genome assembly GCA_030169165.1 of Centaurea solstitialis. Taxonomy (NCBI): domain Eukaryota; kingdom Viridiplantae; phylum Streptophyta; class Magnoliopsida; order Asterales; family Asteraceae; genus Centaurea; species Centaurea solstitialis. Next base: position 56,129,684 of record CM058043.1, read on the forward strand.
CCGTCGCTCGTGGAACCGCCGTCGTCCGTCGTCCAACAGTCCTCCTCCAACGTATGCACAACCGCAATCGTTTTCCTCCTCCCCGGTCTTCACTAACGCCGCCTTGTTCCTCCGTCATGTGCACCGCCGGAGTGCACAGGTGTTGCGCCGGAGTGCACAGGTGTTGCGACCGGAGTGCACCGGTGTTGCGCCGGAGTGCACCGGTGTTGCACCGGAATTTGAAATTCGAAACCTTTCAATTTCTCATGTTTGAAATTTGAATGTATTTTAATTTAGTTTGTTTTCCCAAAATACCCTTGTGCATGTGTGTTGAATTGATTCTTAAAATAGGAATTATTCAAAATTCCTTATTAATAGGAACTTAATCTTAACCGTAGATTTAAATGATGAATGGTTGAGATGGGTTAACACAGTTAACACAAATTAACTGGTTCACAAAAGAAGGTGACTCTATATATATATAATACCACGTCAATTGACCCAGTCGGGTTTAATAAGAAAACACTTGAACCAGTTGGAATGAACATGTAAAATCCGTTAAAAACTAAAAGTAAGGGAGATAAACTTAAAATTGGAGTATAAGGTTTCATTTTATTCGGTCTCCTAATTCAATCGTATCTTGGAGTCTCTTCATTAAAACTCTTATCTTGACCCGTGACTAAATCTTCGACCTACGAACGAATCGTTTTGGCTCAATCAATGATTGACGACTGTTTCTTTGATAACCATGTCTCTGACAAGCGATTGTCTGTTTTGATAATGTTACAAAGTATCAGATGGTGGTGGATATATATATATATATATATATAATATTAACCAAGTTTTACTCTTTTTGTTTACCCTAACGAAACTACCACAACACAGGCAAACGTACCTAATCAGTAATAGTATAACATAGATAAGTCCAGGTATCGTTCTTACCACTAAGAATACTTAAGCTAGAATAGCTAAAGCTATAATTAATTAATTTGATAAAGATTGTTGTTGGAAAGTAGTTTGATTAATAAAATACTTTACTGATAATAAAACTAATCAAGAAGTGAAAAACTGATAAATAAACACAATTCACAGATAATTGCATTCCCTATGAATAAATTAAGAATAACTTTATGATGGTTTGAATCAATCCTTTAACACAATGATGTCAGAGTTCCCTAAGACTCATTCAACCAAATTTATCCAGGTTATTATCCATTCATGACCAGGTTATCGGAACCTACTCTACAATCTACTTAATCCAAAGAGATTGCCTACCAGGTCACCAAAGTGAAAGGTAGAAAAGATTGTTTAACGATATGAGTCTGTCTACTAATTGTCAGATAATGAACAAACTGTTGATCCAAGGTCTCCTAGGACTGATGAAATAATGATGACCCTGATCCTACTTAGTGTAGATATTTTATTTATACTAAAGCTTGAGGAATTATCATTGAGATAATTTTCTTTGATTATTTTATTATCAAGCATTTGATCTATAATAGTTAGTATCTACATCAGGGACTCTCTGAGTCTGTTCAGTATCCCTGATGTATGATATACAAAAATGAATTATCAATCCTCAAGACAAAGAAGTCAAGCAACAAAGAATCATCAGCGATGTCAAAAAAGTAGCTGATGATAAGAGTCATGGCCGCTCGTGAGCTGAAAATAGATTTAAGTGATAGCTACCTGACCACAACATGCTCATGCTCAATAAGGAGTTCGCCTCAGTAACTCGTTGATGTCTCTAAGGACCAACGATTCTTTTCCACTGAGCAAAGGTGTATACCTGATGAACATATTTGTCTTACTATCTTTAATGCACGTAGAGGTTATCCATGCTTTTATTGACATAGTACAAAATGGACATTCTATTTACTGTTCCATCTGTACTTATCAGCCCATAAAGCAACTATTTGCTTTTTACCACCATGTTTTCTTACGCATGGGTATATTTTAAAAGCAAATAGTACACTTGGTCCACTAGATAACTTTACCATGAATTTAATGCATGCAGTATAAATAGAGACCTTGGGATTGTTCTTAATACACACCCCTCTCTAACTAATATTAAACCTCTCTTCAGTTTCTTTCCTTTCTTTCTCACTTGTGCATTAGTGAAAGCTTAGTGTAACTAAAGATTGTTTAGATTAGGTTAATCCCTTATGTATTTCCGCAACAATCTTGTAAATTCAGTTTGTTTAATACAAATAATTTAAAAGTGAAATATCTTGTGTCAATTGTATTCACCCCCTCCCCCCATTCTACAATTCCTTATTGCTTGAAGGCTACCCTTTGGGACCAACACAACCCAACCAACGATTTCATGTAGCGAAAGTTAAGATTATCAATTGACTAAAACAATTAAGAACCAACAACCATCATGAATATAAATCCAAAGTGTAAAACATGAGAAACTAGTACATAGACATACTATTAATAGAATCTAATAAAGAGCAAAGCATAGACCAGCCGTTTTTGATGTAGAAACCTTTCAAATCATCTCTTTGCATGTTGTCTTCTCGAACCTCTTTCTCCTTGGGTGGAAACCCTAAGTGGCTCCCATCCTTCTGACCTAAAACTACTGATAAAAGATTATTACAAAACTGATATGGCCAGGGGTTGTATTTATAACAAAATCGACAGTCAGCACCCTTGCGGCGCGAAGCTCTGGCTCGCGATGCGAGAGCTTGGCAGAATAGGCAGCTACAAATTTTTATCTAATTTCCTTCCTTATCTGCTCAAGATCATTTCTTTGGGGCTAAGCTATTGGAGAGTAAGATAGCAGTCTTAGAGACTAAGCTTTGAATATTTTCCTTGTCTTCACAAAAATCTCATTTTTGACGCTTTTTACCCTATTTTTGATATTTTTTGTATTTCGCTCCCAAAATTATTTGAAACTGCAAAACATACCATTTTAGTAATAATTGTTAGTAATTATGTGCAGAAGTTGACAAACCAGTGATCTCACATCCAATGTTATAAGGCACTTGAGGGTCACACCTGTGAGAACCTGTAAATCAAATAAGATAAATCCCAGTTTGGAGAGATTGGGTTTATAATAGTTAATTATAAACCAGATGGGTATTTTATGTAAGAAAACCCAAAGTTAGAGGTTTGAAATGATTCATATATATTTGTTGGGTGAATAAATATATATAGATTTATTAATTAATAAATTATGTATTTATTAAGATAAATAAATATGTAATAGAATATTAATTAATAAAGAAGTAATTATCTAGTTAGGTAAATATCTTTTTCTTAGGGAGAAAGAAAGGATAATTACCAGAAGATAATTATAGAGTTATATGGTAACTAGGAAGCTTAATCCTATAAATAAAGGCTTAAGGGTTACCAGTTAATGTGAACTAATTTGATAATTCAAACCAGAAAGAAAAATCTCTCTCTCTCCTCTCTCTAAAATTGGCGCCTAAACCCCAAGGAGTTCGGTTTTTCGGTTGACGTCTCGCAAAACAGCTTGTTTCGGGATCTCGGGATTTCAGCCAACTAGAAGGCGTTTTGTCTGATCGATCACGGGTGGATTAAGCTCAAGCAATCCAGGTAAACTAATCAAAACCCTCTTGATAGATTAAATAAACAAAACGATTAAAGATCATTAGAATGTTTCGGGTTTTTAATTCTTTGCTTCCGCGACAGTCAAACCAGTTAGGTTTGATAAAGTTTAAACCTTTGGTCAGTTTGATCATTAGGTTTTATCGTGTATCTCATTCAGTTAGGATTGAGATCCACAGAGATCCTCGTATCAGTTTGATGTGAGGGTTCCACAAAAACCCAACAGTGGTATCAGAGCCAGGTTTTAATCGTTTAGTTTTTTTATCAGATTATATGATCCGTTAAAATTAAGTTGTTTCTTGTGTATCAAGTTTTTAAAAGTGTTTATAAAAATTTGATTTTTATTTAAAACTTTGTTTATCGTACGAAAACTCGAACTTGAACCGATCGCTTGGTGGCCGTTTGCCACCGAGCGTAAACCACCAAGGCCGGACCACCAGATCGGTGGTGGCCGTAGGACGGACCGGACCGTGGCTGCACCACCGTTTGTGGTGGCGGCTATGGTCGCGACCGGTGGTCGAACCAAATCACGATCACGGCTGCACCACCGTTTGTGGTGGCGGCTTTGATCGGTGATGATGGCGGTGTCCGCGATAACCATGGCCGGATAACAAACCAACCGCAGCCGGACCACCAGATCGGTGGGGCCGTGCGGTGGTCGAACAGTCACCAGAATCCACACCACCAGTTCGGTGGTGGTGGCAGTACCAAACCACATCCGTACGGTACTCGAACCACACCAAAGCCACAACACCAGTTTGGGTGGTGGCGATGGTTGATGGTGGTTGCTTGGTGGCTGATCGCCATTCCCGGCGAACCAAAACCGCACTCGGCGGTGGCTAAAACCACCGTGTTTGTGGTGGCGGCGTTGATTCCGATCGCCAAACGGATCGCCACCATATTGGTGGTGATCGATGGCGATGTACGGCCTATCGTGGTGGTGATGTTCGCGATGGTAAACCATGACAGAAAACGAGGCCGCACTCAGCAAAGGAACAAACCACCGTGGCTGCACCACCAGCGGGTGGTGGCGGCGTTTTGCGATAACCACGGCGGCGGCGGGGGAGGCGATTCTCCCTGCCGCTGTTGCTGGCTGTGGTGGCCAATACCACCATGAACGGTGGTGGCCGGCGTTTTCAAATCGAATGACGGTGGTGGCAGTGGTTTCTCATCGCTACCGTCGTCGCCGGTAGATGAGGGTGGTGATCGTCAGCCGTAGACGAGATCTCCGGCCGCACCACAGATGATGGTGGCGGCGGGGGCTGTTAGTGATTACGATCGACGACCACACGGATCGCCACCGTATTGGTGGTGATCGATGGCGTTGTACGGCGATGGTGATAGTGTTTTTCGATCGCCGGCTGAGAAATCAACGTCACCGGCTGTTGATGGTGGTCGACGCGACCTTCACGGCGCGAGATAGTTAATGTTGTGACCTTCGCGGCGCGAACCGTACGCGCTCTTCACGGCGCGAGCCGTACTCTTGCGGCACGAGCGAGGCTTCCGATCAATCTAGGGTTTTTCGTCCGGGCCAAGTTTACTTGTCAGGCCCAAAGCCCAGTATATTTTGGACCAAGTCATGGCCCAAAAGGGTTTGTTTGGTTTTAAGTTTTTTTTATCCAAAATTAATTTTTATTTAAATATTTTTTATTTGGGAATTTTTATTATCTGTGTTGTCAAACCGGTATCTTGACCCGATTGGTCAAATAGGCCTTGTGTCGTGATTTGACCAGTTGGTCAAACCACAACGCAGTTCATGGGCCAGTGTTCTAATATTCAAACCAGTTGGTTTAGAATATTTCAGTTTGATGAATATTTTATAAAATTATTTTCTCGCTTTATAAAATAAATTTATCGTTTATAAATCTTATTTTATAAAATAATCTTGGATTTATAAAACAGCTAGTTTTATGAATAAGTTAAAACCAAGTTTTTACAAAAAGTGAAACAAGATAATTTTAACGGATCTAGGTTTATTTTACGATTTATAATATGTTGCTTGATTAAATGCCATATATAAATGCGTGGTTGTTGTATATACCTATTTGTGTGTATATATATATATATGTTACATTATAGCGTTTGCCAACTTAGACCATTGACTTGTTTGCGGGGAGGCCTACGTGCCATTTACAACCCCTTTGTAAAAATGACCTTAGGATAGTTATTCTATTTTTCTTCGGGTTTTCCATCAAAAGGTGCTGAGGCCAGTGGGAGCACGCAAGAAGGATAGAGTACTCGTTCTGGAGTTCCAACGGAGATGCCAAAGCCAGTGGGAGGTTCGCGAAGAAGTACTATAGTAATAGGTCATTAAGTGGTCCTTAGGAATACAGTTGGCAAAACTATTATCCGTTTTTATCTGCGTGGTTGTTGCTTTACTTAACTACGTGTTTGTGATATTAATATGCCTATTGTTTCAAATAAGAGAGAGTTTTAAAACTGAATTATATCACAAGGGTAAAATAGGTTTTTAATTTAAAATTGCCATTTTTTCAAACCTTTTAAAAACGGTAGATTTTATTAAAAACCTTATATAAAATGATTGTTTTAAAGTTGACAAAAACAGTTAGTTTTAATCAACTAGTATGCTATCAAAACAGTTAGTTTTGAATTAGCAAGTGATCTTAAAACAGTTAGTTTTAAAAGAAGTGTGTGTTTAAAACAGTTAGTTTAAAAACACAAGTTACCTTTCAAACAATCATAGTTTTTCAAAACACTGGATTTCAAAAGGTTTTTCAAAATTAAAACAAAACCCCGAAAAATCATAGATCAGTAGTGCAACCTGTTAGGGATTATGTGCAGAGTTGACAAACCAAGTGATTACACATCCAATGTTACAAGACACTTGAGGGTCACACCTGTGAGGACCTATAAGTCGAACAAGTCAGTAGAAACCCCAAAATGGAGAATTAGGATTTATAATAGTGTATTATAAATCAGTCGGGTAATTTCAGTCAGGATTACCAAAGTTGGAGGGTTATTAATTAATTAGGATATTATATATTTATTAAGATAAATAAATATATAATAGTTAATTAATAAAGATTTTATATATTAGATAAATATATAAATTATAATTATCGTATGCAAATTCTTTTCCAGCTAATTAAATAAGGAAAGGATTTGAGATAATTATCGTAAGGAAACTGGATTCCATACAAACTGTATTTTTCCTCCATATAAATAAAGCCTATGGGTTAAGGAAAAATAATAAGCTTTCAGTTCAGAAAAACCAGTTCCAGTTTCCTCTCTCTCCTCTCTCTCTCCACCGGCGCCGATCACCCCTTCCACCCGGGTCGGTTACAGTTTTTGTTGTTCGGGTTTCACGGTTCTGCTAGAGGAACGTTCGTTGGTTGATTACGGGTGGACTAATTCTCAAGCATCCAGGTAAATAAATCTAACCTAATCCTTTAGGTTTAGAGCTACAAACGATTAAGATCATTAGGCTTTAATGGGTTTTCAGCTTTTATCGCTTCCGCATGTTTAGATCAGAAACAGAGTGTTTCTGATCACGTGGGTTTTAACAGTTTGTTTTAAACCTACGAGATATATCAAACCAGCGAGGTTTTGATAGATCTGAGATAATCCTCGGATCAGTTTGATCCAAGGATACCCACAAAAACCCAACAGTGGTATCAGAGCCATTGTTAAATCGTTTTTAGCTGTTTATCAGTTTATCAGTTTATCTGTATGTGATCCGTTAAAAGGTTGTTTCTTGAGTATCAAGTTTTTATAAAAACTGAATTTTTATAGTGGTTTATATAAATCTTTGATTTTTTTTTTCTTTATCATCATTCGTAAAACCCGGAAAAACCACTACCACCAGATTGGTGGTAGATGAGATCGATTGTGGTACGGTCCGGTGACTGCCATTAAACCACCTGGCCACGCCACCAGCAAGGTGGCAGGCCGAGACCTCCATCGCAAAAACACAGCCGCACCACCAGCACAGGTGGTGGCGGCGTCTGGTGTTCGCAAAACGCCACGGCTAAAACCACCAGCGAGGTGGTGATCGACGGCTGTTTAATCGATCGATGATCGATGGCAGCGGCGATAGGGCGGTGGAGGTATCAGGTAATTTTGTCAAACACCGCGGTGGTCACGATCGCCGGCCAGACCGCACAAAGCGGAGGCGGCGGACGCCCGGCCAAACCACCAGAGAGGTGGTGGCGGCGATCTCGTGACTACACAGCCAAAACCGCCGAGTGGTGGTGGCCAACGATTTCTATAACCACCAAACCGCACCACCGTGGCGGATGCGGCGGATGGTGGTAGCCGTAGGGCACCGCTCGGTTTTGGCCGAGTTCCACCATTGACCGAGATCGAAACCCACAATCACCAGTTTGGTGAGTGGCAGCCGGCCACTAATCGCGAAACGGTGGCGGCGGTGGCGTCGATTACGCTGCTGTCGTTGCCGATCCATAGCGATGGTGGCGGTGGTCGAATAGCCACCAGAAACCACACCACCAATTCGGTGGTGGTAGGTACCGTAGTCGCCAGATGGTGAGGCCGTAAAGCGGCGGTGATGATTGATGGTGGTCACGCAGTGGCGAAGTGCCACGCACGGAAGACCGTGGCTACACCACCAGCGAGGTGGTGTTCGGCGGTTTCAAACCAATTGACGGTGGCGGCGTTAGTCGATCACAACCAAATTGGAAACGATCGAGAGACACGGTCAAGGATGGTTTCGATTCAATGTTGCTTTTCAAAAGACGGGTTTAGGATTCCTCGATTCTCGATGGTTTTTCGATGGCCCAAAATTACCAGTTTGGTAATGGGCCTATAAGCCCAGTTCTTGGACCAAGTTATGGCCCAAAAGAAATTGTTTTGGTTTTTAAGACATTTTATCCAAAATAAATTTACTTGGGATTTTTTTAAAACTTATTCAAATTAGTTTTAATTAATCTCTTAGGAAAATTAAAATTTTTCGAATAAGCCAGTTTTTAATTGGATCGTTAAAACCAATTTAGTATTTTTGGGTAAAAGGATTAAATGATTTTTGAGATTTATTATAAATCTCAGTTTTAAAGTTAAAACCGTCTAAAGTTTTTTTAGGATTCATAAAACAGTTTGTTTTTCGAATCAGTTATAAAACCAAGTTTTTGATAATTGAGACAAGATAATTTTAACGGATCCAGGTTTATTTTCTCGTAATTATAATATTGCTTTTGTTGCATATATACATATAATTGCGTGATTGCTTGAGTTCTATATATGGTTTTCAGTATGATTATGCATATATTTGTATCTATTATAGTGTTTTGCCAACTTAGACCCTTGACATATTCATGGGGAGGCCTGTGTACCGTTTACAACCCCTTATGTAATAATGACCCTAGGATAGTTTTTTCTTTCTTTTGGGATGACGAGGCCAGTGGGAGCTATTCTTCATCTTACCGGAATACTAACAAGCATGGCGAAGCCAGTGGGAGCTACGCGAAGTTTTGAAGCTGTAGAAAAACTAGGTCATTATTGGTTCCTAGGAACAAAGTTGGCAAAACTTATAATTAGTTGTTTACGTAGTTATAATTATCCGTGTGCATGATTATCTACGTAGTTGATGCTAATAACTGCTAGTTTATTAAATATGTTTTAAAATATTTCTTTTTAAAACAAGAAGAAATTAGGTTTTATTAACTTTTCAATCGAAAACCTTTAAAGTGAAGCCTTTTAATAAAACCTAGTGTATTGTTATAAAAGAGTAAAGTTGACAGAACAGTTAGCTTTTGTCAGATGGAAAAAGGTTATTGAAACAGGTGGTTTCAATCAACCAGTACACTTTAAATCAGTTGATTTCAATTAGCCGATATTTTAAACAGTTGGTTTAAAATAACATGAATATTTAAAACAGTTAGTTTAGAATATTAATTACTCTTTATAACAACGTATAGATGATTGTTAAGTTGATAAAAACAGTTAGTTTTAATCAACTAGGTGTGCTATTAAAACAGCTAGTTTTAATTAGCCAGTAATTTTAGAACGGTTAGTTTTGAAATTACATGTATGTTTCAAACAGTTAGTTTAAAACATAAGTAGCCTTTATAAACAATCAGTTTTTTCAAAATCCTGGAAATAAAGTTTTTCAAAACCCCGAAAATCATAGATCAGTAGTGCAACCCATCTAGGGGCACCTTCGGCGTAAAGTACATAGGCGTTGTAAGTGATCACACATTCGACGTCTGTGTTCAAACTGAAGCTGAAGGGGTTACATAACTCTGCGAATTATCTCCGGGTGGTACCGGCCAGAGTATAGTGATCAGGTCCCCAAAATGGTGAGATCTGTTTTGGTTCTATAATGTTCACCGGGTGGTACCGGGCCAAAAAGCACTAAGAGGGACTAAAACATGCACAGGTAGTTGCCATGGTCCCGAAAAGATCTAGGAGTCATGTCAGTTAGATATGATTGGTAAAAGTCCTTACCTACCGAAATAAATACGGTTCTGGTGGAGCAAGAACATTACGCACATCAGGACGTATGAAATAAGGATCCTAGTCCAATAAATTGATCATTTAAGGGTTTATTGATATTTTATTGGAAATTAGTCTATTTACAGTTGCTAAGACCAAAAGTTTTATTTTGTGTAGATGGCAAGCACTGTTACCAGCACTAACAATCTTTCCCTCCGCTCTATCCTAGAGAAGGATAAGTTGACCGGCTCTAACTTTCTTGACTGGGAGCGCAATCTGATGATTGTGCTCAGACATGAAAGAAAGTGGTATGTGCTTGAAGAGCCACTTGGGGAGGCACCTCCGGCAAATGCTCCGGCTGCTGCCAGAAATGCCCACAAGAAGCACTCAGATGATCTCCTTGATGTTGCCTGTCTGATGTTAGCAACTATGAGCCCAGATCTGCAAGCAGGGCTCATAAATACGAATGCTTACGACATGATCCGCCAGCTGAGGGACATGTTTCAGACTCAGGCTCGTACAGAGCGCTACGATGCCACCAGAGCATTCAATGAGTGCAAAATGGTCAAAGGGACATCAGTAAGTGACCATGTCATGAAAATGAAACGGCACTTAGATCATCTGGAGAGGCTTGGTCATCCTGTTCCGTTGCAGCTAGCAACTGACACCATACTCAATTCACTGTCAGAAGACTACAGGCCCTTCGTAGTCAACTACAATATGAATAACATGGAGAAAACTATAGCAGAGTTGCACTCCATGCTAAAGACAGCTGAATTGAACATGGGGAACAAGAACAAGACCAAGGATGTCTTAATGGTAAAGGACGGAGGGGTGAAAAAGAAGAATGGGCATGCTAGCACCAGTAAAGGAAAAGGACCAGTTCAGGCCATCCAGAGTGCACCCAAGAAAGGCAAGGGCAAGGGCAAGGGCAAGAAGTTTAAGCCAAACAAAGCTAGGACCAAGAATCGCTGCTTCATATGCAATGAGATCGGTCACTGGAGGCAAAACTGCCCTAAGCGTCATGAAGCAGGTATGTAAACCTCAGAAAATTTATGACTGCTTTGATTTGTCACTTCTTACTTGTTAGCTTACAAGTATACTGATACCTAGAGCAAATGATTATTGCAGGAAGTCAGAAATGAAGTGAAGTGCCCAGGAGTTGCCGAGGATCCTAAGTACGAGATGATTTAAAGTCAAGACATTTTTGAATTTATAGTTTTAAAACAGTTATTTTGGGGGTTTATGTTTTAAACAATGTTTGGATAATTATATTATATAATTTCATGGTTTTATTTTTCAAAAGTTATTGTCTTGACAAATATCTGATTGTGCTTAGTGTTTGTATGATCCTAGTTGTTGATGCCTGTTATAATTACTTTAATGAGATTGAAGTAATTTGTATAAAAACTATCAAAACACACGAGATTCTATAGGAATGTGTTTTGAGAATAAAACATTTATGAATAATAGTTTTGTGATCAAAAGGAAGAATTTAAGATATTAACTCAGATAGCGTTAATAACAGCATTTATAAAACTAGAAAGATTCCAAGTTCTGGAATTAGGATTTGACCAAATCCAGTTAAGTTTTATAAAAGAAATTCTCAAGAATTAACTAATTAAGTTTGATCAAGTTTTATTCAAATGTTTTAAAAGGAGAATTTAGGATATTAACTCAGATAGCGTTAATAACAGTATTTATGAAACTAGAAGAATTCCAAGGTTTGGAATTAGGATTTAACCAAATCCAGTTGAGTTTCATAAAAGGGAAATTCTCAAAGTCCATTACTTGAAATTAGGATTGACTAATCAAAGTCTTGAATAAGTCAATAGTAAATTTTGAGTAATAGTTAGTTTTTATGCAAGCAAGTGGGAGCCCGATTATTCTCTATCTAGTCTAAGATAAAAGAATAAAAGACATAATTATTGATATATCTCGGAATTCATAAATCCAGGTAGGATAAGAATTCATAAGATATAATTTACCCTTTTAGTTAAAAGGATAAAAGTTTCAAGACCCATGAAACAAAGGTCGTAACTGACTTAAAAATCAATAATTAAAAGTGTTGGATTAAAATATATAGCATTCCAGTAGATTTGCCAGGATTGCAAATGGAATCGGATTTCAGGTAGAAATCATTCATCTACACAGCAACTAAGGAAAGTTGCAGTTTTACATATTCAGGAACTGGAAGTTAGTCCAGGTCTCCAAGTTCATGGAATATGATAAAAGTCTAGTTATTATTCTTATAAGGTGTTTGCAGAACAATAATTAGCAGATACAAGTAGATCGTATGAACAGACTTGTATTTTTGGTTATCACTTTGATTAAAATGGTAAACTTTAATCAAAGGGTTTAAAATTGAAGGTAGGTGATACTTCATTTTAGATCAGTATTTAACAAATGATAAATAGATAAAATGAAAGTTATTAAAGAAAAGACATTCAATTTTGTTATTATTACAGCGTGTAATATGGACTATACAAAATTGATTTCTTCATCACTTTCACATTTTTGCATGTTTTTAATTAATCCAGGAATGAAACTAGTTTCCAGTTTTCATTCAAAATCTGTCCGTGACAACTTATCAATGTGGGAGCATGATAAGGTGTTAAAGTCATTGTGAACTTTTAAGTAGTTATGATCAGTTGCTGAATAACAGCTACAAGTGTTGTAGACTAAAAGTTGCACAGATATTTGATAGAGTAGCAAATATCGGACGTGATCCGCGGTTGAGATTGCTTCTTGGAGTAAAGTCATAAGTGAATCTCACAGTGGTTGTCCCTATCACCTGAGGTATCTGATTTGATATCATGAGGACTACTGGATTCTTAGTGCACTCAACCGCTACGCCGTAACAGGGTGGCTATAAAGGGTGTAACTAGATTCAGCGGAAGCCGTGGTGTTAAAGGCAGGTATGCAAGATGGGATTTGCACCTCTTCTCAGAAGAGAGATATTTCTGGGCCCATCTTGACTGACTAAGTATACTGATGAAGTGCATGGCCATGCCCAAACGAACTGATTAGTTCTTTGTCGTTTACCTATCAGTGAAAGTCAGATAATCAAGAGAACAGAATCTTGAGTATTTAGAGTTGACACTTTCCAAGCTCATACTCATAGATGAAATATCGCGATGCAAAGGGAAAAGCCAAGATATACCCAATCAATGAACAGTAGTTTCATAGATACCGATTCCTCACGGAATGTTTATATCACCAAATCTGGGTATAAGAGTTCTTGTAACCTGGTCAGCCTAAGTGCCTGTCTAGGGGCCTCCTTAGGACCGTATAATCAAAGGTGGTATTGCCAACTTGCACAAGTGGGAGTCTGTTAGGGATTATGTGCAGAGTTGACAAACCAAGTGATTACACATCCAATGTTACAAGACACTTGAGGGTCACACCTGTGAGGACCTATAAGTCGAACAAGTCAGTAGAAACCCCAAAATGGAGAATTAGGATTTATAATAGTGTATTATAAATCAGTCGGGTAATTTCAGTCAGGATTACCAAAGTTGGAGGGTTATTAATTAATTAGGATATTATATATTTATTAAGATAAATAAATATATAATAGTTAATTAATAAAGATTTTATATATTAGATAAATATATAAATTATAATTATCGTATGCAAATTCTTTTCCAGCTAATTAAATAAGGAAAGGATTTGAGATAATTATCGTAAGGAAACTGGATTCCATACAAACTGTATTTTTCCTCCATATAAATAAAGCCTATGGGTTAAGGAAAAATAATAAGCTTTCAGTTCAGAAAAACCAGTTCCAGTTTCCTCTCTCTCCTCTCTCTCTCCACCGGCGCCGATCACCCCTTCCACCCGGGTCGGTTACAGTTTTTGTTGTTCGGGTTTCACGGTTCTGCTAGAGGAACGTTCGTTGGTTGATTACGGGTGGACTAATTCTCAAGCATCCAGGTAAATAAATCTAACCTAATCCTTTAGGTTTAGAGCTACAAACGATTAAGATCATTAGGCTTTAATGGGTTTTCAGCTTTTATCGCTTCCGCATGTTTAGATCAGAAACAGAGTGTTTCTGATCACGTGGGTTTTAACAGTTTGTTTTAAACCTACGAGATATATCAAACCAGCGAGGTTTTGATAGATCTGAGATAATCCTCGGATCAGTTTGATCCAAGGATACCCACAAAAACCCAACACAACCCATTTAGGGGCACCTCCGGCGTAAGGTACGCGGGCGTTGTAAGTGAGCACACCTTGAACGTCCGCGTTCAAACCGAAGCTAGAGGGGATTACATGACTCTGCGCGTTGTTTCCGGGTGGTACCGGCCAGAGTAAAGTGTCCAAGTCACAAAATGGTGACATCTATTTTGGTTCTGTTAAGTTCACCGGGTGGTACCGGGCCAAAATGCACTTAGAGGGACTGAAACATGTACAGATAGTTATCGTTGTCCCGAAAAGATCTAGGAGTCATATCAGTTAGATATGATTGGTAAAAGTCCTTACCTACCGAAATAAATACGACCTGGTGGAGCAAGAACATTACGCACATCAGGGCGTATGAAATAAGGATCCTACTCCAATAAATTGATCATTTAAGGGTTTATTGATATTTATTGGAAATAGTCTATTTACAGTTGTTAAAACCAATTTTTAATGTGTAGATGGCAAACACTGTAACCAACACAAATAATCTTTCTCTTCGCTCCATCCTCGAGAAAGATAAGCCCACTGGTCCCAATTTCCTTGATTGGGAGTGCAATCTGATGATTGTGCTCAGGCATGAAAGGAAATGGTACGTCTTGGAAGAGCCTCTGGGAGAGGCCCCTCCAGCAAATGCATCGGCTGCTGTCAGGAACGCCCATAAGAAGCATTCCGATGATTTGTTGGATGTTGGTTGTCTTATGCTTGCAACTATGAGCCCAGATTTGCAAACAGGGCTCATAAATACGAATACCTATGACATGATCCGCCAGTTGAGGGACATGTTCCAAACGCAAGCACGCACAGAACGTTATGATGCCACTAAGGCATTCAACGAGTGCAAGATGATCAAGGGGACCTCAGTAAGTGACCACGTCATGAAAATGAAACGGCCCATGGATCACCTGGAAAGGCTCGGTCACCCAGTTCCGTTGCAGTTAGCAACGGATACGATTCTCAACTCACTGTCAGAAGATTACAAGCCTTTTGTAATCAACTATAATATGAACAACATGGAGAAGACAATAGCTGAATTGCACTCCATGCTAAAGACTACTGAGTTGAATATGGGGACCAAGAACAAAACCAAGGACGTGCTGATGGTGAGAGATGTAGGGGTGAAAAGGAAGCATGGGCATGGAGGCATCAGTAAAGGAAAGGGTCCAGTTCAGGCCGTCCAGAATGCACCCAAGGTTCATGAGAATGGTAAAGGCAAGGGCAAGGGCAAGAAAGTTAAGCCTAACAAAGCTAGGACCGAGAATCGCTGCTTCACGTGTAATGAAGTCGGTCATTGGAGGCAAAACTGCCCAAAGCGTCATGAAGCAGGTATATAAACCCCAGATATTTATGACTGCTTTAAAAACTGTCACTAGTTCATTGATACCTAGAGCAAATGACTATTGCAGGTAGTCAGAAGTGAAGTGCCCAGGAGTTGCTGAGGATCTTAAGTACCAGTTTATTTCAATTCTTGTCAAGACAATTTTATTTTAGACTTATGTTTTAAAACAGTTACTTTTGGATGGTTATAATTTTAAATTTACATTCTATGGCTTTAAATTTAAAAGTTGTTGTCTTGACATTGAAATATCTGTTGTGTATGATAATTTGAATCTGATTGATTTAATAAAAGATCCTAGATATTACCTATCACACTGAGAAAGTTACTTTAATAGTTTTAAATTAAAGTAATTCTATATGAAAACTGTCAAAAACACAAAGTACTATGAGAATGTGTTTTTGAAATAAGACATTTATGAGTAAAAGATTATGGAAACATTTTCAAATACTCAAATGGTCTAATGAGAATTTAGGATATTAATGTCAGCATTTATAAAACTAAGAAAAATTCCAAGTTTTGGAGTTAGGGTTTTAAAATCCAGTTAAAGGTTTTATAAATGATAAAATTCTCAAGTGTGTTACTTAAAATAGAATTGATTAATCAAAGTTCTTGACTAAATCAATAGTTAAATTTTTAGTGACAGTTGGTTTTCATATAAGTCAGTTGGAGCCCAGTTAATTCTCTATCTAGTTTGAGATAAAGAATAGATGATATAATTATTGATTAAATATATCTAGGAATTCATATTCCAGGTAGGATGTGAATTTATGAGATGTATAATATACCTTTCAGTCAAAAAGGTAAAAGAATAGTTTCAAAGTCTTTGAAACAAATTTTAAGAAAATCAATAATTAAGTTATGTTGGAATATTTAAAGATAGGATAAAACCAGTGAAACTTACCAGCTTGGTAAAATGAATATCTTATCAGATTTCAGGAAGAAATCACTTATCTACACAGCAACTAAGGAAAGTTGCAGTTTAGCCTTACATGTTCAGGGTAACTAGGAGTTTTTCCAGGTTTCCAAGTTAAGGGAATATGGTAAGTGAAGAAGTCTAATCTTGTTTAAAGTGTTTGTAAAACAAGGATTAGCACAATCAAGTAGATTGTATCAAAAGATACAAACTTGAATTGTTTTTGGTTGTTATTTTGATTAATTTGGTAAACATTAATCAAAGAGTCTAAACTAAAGAAAGGTGATACTTTATTTTAGACCAGTATTTAACAAACGTTAAATAGACACCATAAAAGTAATTAAGAAATATTAATTTTGTTATTGTTACAGAGTGTAATATGGACTATACAAAATTAGTTTCTTTATCGCTTTTATATTTTGCATGTTTTATTATCCAGGAATGAAACTAGTTTCCAGTTTTTCATTCAAAACTTGTCCGTGACAACTTATCATTGTGGGAACTTGATAGGGTGTTAAAGTCATTGTGGACTTTTGGGTAGTTATGATCAGTCGTTGAATAACAGCTACAAGCGTTGTAGACCAAAAGTTGCACAAATATTCGATAGAGTAGCGAATATTGGACGTGATCCGCGGTTGAGATTACTTCTTGGATTTTGTCATAAGTAAAATCTCACAGTGGTTGTCCCTATCACCTGAGGTATCTGGTTTGATATCATGAGGACTGCTGGATACTTAGTGCGTTCAACCGCTACGCCGTAACAGGGTGGCTATAAAGGACGTAACTAGATTCAGCGGAAGCCGTGGTGTTAAATGCGGATATGCAAGATGGGATTTGCTCCTCTTCTCAGAAGAGAGATATTTCTGGGCCCCTTGACTGACTGAATATACTGATGAAGTGCATGGCCATGCCCAAACAAACTGATTAGTTCTTTGTCGTTTACCTATCAGTAGAGGTCGGATAGTCAAGAAACATAATCTTGAGTATTTAGAGTTGACTGATTCCAAGCTCATACTCAAAGATGAAATGTCGTGATGCAAAGGGAAAAGCCAAGATATACCCGTTTTATGGACAGTAGTTTCATAAATGTTATTTCCTTGTGGGAAATGTATTATGACCTATCTGGGTATAAGAGTTCTTGTAACCTGGTTAGCCTAAGTGCCTGTCTAGGGGCCTCCTTAGGTCTGTGTGGTCAAGACGGTATTGCCAACTTGCACAAGTGGGAGTCTGTTAGTAATTATGTGTAACACCACTTTTCCAAAATACTAATTTAATTAAATATTTTAAACAAAACCGTAATAAATGCCAAACTCAAAGTCTAATAAATAAAAATCAGTGTATGGTTTATAAATCATAAATTTATCATTTAACTCAACGTATCAAAACAAGCGGAATAAATGGTTTCATAGCAACTATCGTTAAGATTCGATTGGAACTGTCTTCTGTCTCGGAGTCAAGTCGGGGCCTTGCCTTTGCCCGTAACCGAACTAGTTCCTGAAAGAAAAAAAAATAAACAACAACGGGTAAGCGAAACGCTTAGTGAGCAGACACTATATATAACTTATACTAGCACATGCATATGTACCCATAATAGGTACCACACACACATATACCATGTCGACATATCATCACATACACGCATATCCAAGATATCTATACATATTCACAACGATGGGTCAACCACCAAATCATATCAACATAATACATATCACACGACCTGTACTGACACCCGACTCTCATGAGATCGATATAAATCTCCCGTCAGTTTGGACACGGGTCGGCCCCCACAACTCATCAAGGGCATGTGGATTCCCTCTCTCCCGTCGATTAGGACACGGGTCGGCCCCCACAACTCACCAAGGGCATGTAGTTCCCTTTAATCGCTCGCCAGCTTAGGACACGAGTTTGCCCCCGCAACTCATCAAGGGCATGCAGTTCCCTTTACATGACACTACTACGCATACATACACACATGGTAGTATAAATCATACATAGTGAAAACTCACCTGATAGCAATGTGAAGTGCTCCTCGGCATCCTCACGGTGGTACGATTGATCACCTAAGCAATTCAAGTATGGTACTCATCAATTACCATTCAAACAACACCAAAAAATTCGATTCCGAAACGAGAGTCTTAGCCGTAGCTAGAGTAGTCCAATTGACCCCAAAATTCAAGCCCAGCTATCTTATAACATTCTTAACAATAACTCATAGCCAAAACCCAAAGACGACACAAAACAAAAATTGAAAAGCGAACAGAAAACTTGACGGGAATTCCGAAATTCTCCTCTTTCTCTCTAAAAAACGTTTTTTTGCACAAATGAAAAGGCATTAGGGCTTTCAACCCTAATATATCTGATTTTAAAAGATACAAAACAACCCCGTGAAGTCTCCACAAGACATTGATTAAACAATAACCCATCACCCAACAACGATTAACGACTAACGATTATCCGAAAGAACCCTAATCTTACGAAACGATAAATTAACAAGGGTTCAACGTTATACCTTATGGATTCGACGGGGAGAACGACGAGAGTAACAATGATCCAAGCCTCTAACCACTTCTTCTCCATTCTCCTCTCTTCGTCTCTCTCTTTCTCGATCTCTCTCTCCCTTTCTCTTTCAATTCTCTAAAACTGATCAAAGGAAAAGGGTTCTAAGGCTTAAGTACCTGGACCAATCCCATCCTACCTAATTTCAGGCCCAAAATTTAATTAAAGTCCATTTAAAAGCTTGAGCCCAACGTGAAATAACTAGACGTAAAATAGATAAATGAATAATAAAGAAAAACGAAAACAGGGCGTTACATTATGTGCAGAAGTTGACAAACCAGTGATCTCACATCCAATGTTATAAGACACTTGAGGGTCACACCTGTGAGGATCTGTAAATCAAATAAGATAAATCCCAGTTTGGAGAGATTGGGTTTATAATAGTTAATTATAAACCAGTTGGGTATTTTATGTAAAGAAACCCAAAGTTAGAGGTTTGAAATGATTCATATATATTTATTGGGTGAATAAATATATATAGATTTATTAATTAATAAATTATGTATTTATTAAGATAAATAAATATGTAATAGAATATTAATTAATAAAGAAGTAATTATCTAGTTAGGTAAATATCTTTTTTTTAGGGAGAAAGAATGGATAATTACCAGAAGATAATTATAGAGTTATATGGTAACTAGGAAGCTTAATCCTATAAATAAAGGCTTAAGGGTTACCAGTTAATGTGAACTAATTTGATAATTCAAACCAGAAAGAAAAATCTCTCTCTCTCTCCTCTCTCTAAAACCGGCGCCTAAACCCCAAGTAGTTCGGTTTTTCGGTTGACGTCTCGTAAAACAGCTTGTTTCGGGATCTCGGGATTTCAGCCAACTAGAAGGCGTTTTGTCTGATCGATCACGGGTGGATTAAGCTCAAGCAATCCAGGTAAACTAATCAAAACCCTCTTGATAGATTAAATAAACAAAACGATTAAAGATCATTAGAATGTTTCGGGTTTTTAATTCTTTGCTTCCGCGACAGTCAAACCAGTTAGGTTTGATAAAGTTTAAACCTTTGGTCAGTTTGATCATTAGGTTTTATCGTGTATCTCATTCAGTTAGGATTGAGATCCACAGAGATCCTCGTATCAGTTTGATGTGAGGGATCCACAAAACCCAACAATAATCACATACAAAATAGGTCTATAATATATATAAAAATGGGAAACTAGCATTCTAAAAACATGTATAATTTTGGCTATATCAGTATCAAATTATTTTGGATTTATATTATGTATCAGAAAAAATTAATACTTTGTTTCTAACTTTTCAATAGTTGGTACACAATATACATACATATTGAAGGGAAGAGAAAACTTCCATACTGCAATTTGTCCAATAACTGACTACAAATAATTAATATCACTATAAAAGTATAAATAATGACGTCAAATATTTGATGGTAGAGAGGATAAAATTTACTGAAAAGAATAAAAACAAACAAATCCTCGATCTAAGGGTAAACCATAATTCACTGTTGTTTTCTAAAAACAAGTAATAAAAATGGTACATGTGCCAGATATCGATCCCATAGAGAGACATGTAAACAGTCTTTCAAAAATGCCCAGGTTGTAAAAGTCAGCTTCGATTGAGGTTTTTCAAATGAATCAATTTGGTTGGTTGTGTTGATTGGTAACTTTAAGATCTAAAGATCAATTAGTAAAAAAGCAAATAGTGCAAAACTTGGTTAGGATAAATAAATAAATTGATAAAATGATTCTACAACGGTCTTTGTAAGATCTCATAATTAATATTAGTAGTGAATTCTGAAATGCCAACATATTTTCATATATATAATTGAGAAATATTTAAATTGACGTAATCTTTAATGAAATGTTAAGTTCGTAAGCACACACTTTTAGACTTGGAAAAGTCCCCTAGTGGTGAAGTTCGAATATCAAATCTCATATGGGTTAAAAACTATCATTAACTGCAATCTCTAGAAGATTGACACATTTTCATACGTCATAATAAAAATCTAACAATTGAATATAATCTTCAATAAAACATAAACTTTATGAAAACAACAACGACCCTAGAACCAGTAAATTGCATCATTTTCCTTTTTATTGTTAAAAAAATTCTAATGTCGTTTCACACTCTAGCTAGGTTGTCAGTCATCATCGCTAAGTTTCTTTTAGTAAAAGATTTGAGATATAAAATACAAATAAATGAGATGGAAAATAAATTAAAGTTACTATAAGTAAAAGTACGAAATCTTGTTTCGCAAGAAACTAACTTCTTGTGAAAGTAAAATCACAAAGAAAGTCACTTTGAGAAAAGTAAATTGTAGGAATAGTATAGTTCATGAAATGTAAAATTGTTGGAAAGTAATTCCAAGAAAAGTAAACTGCAGTAAAATTAAAGATGATGAAATTTAAATCTATATCTATATAAAAGCAAAACTTGGAGTTGCTTAGGTGGCACTATGAGAAGCCTCCATTCACCCCTATCAATTTTCTCATAATTTTGATTTTCTTTTAAATAAAAAAATGATATAACTTCTCATTCAACCTCTCATTTTCTTTTTAAGTGGTCATTTATTATAATTAATCATTCAATTTATTGTAATTTATGTAAATTCATTTTTTATGTTCATCCTTTTAAGTTACTAACTATTCATTTCCTTTCTTTACCTTGATTAACTATATATATTCTCTTATTGAGCATAAGTATTTGTTGTTTGATTGTTGGCTATGTTGTTGGTTTTTCAACCTTTTTTTGTCATACACCAAACCTATCTTTCAATCTCTCCTTATTATTAAGTTATTTGTTATCATATTGATTTAAGATCTTTCATATGTTGTTCTTTTGTTTTTAGGTAGAGGGTGGTACAATAAACAAACTATCTAATGAAGTCTAAATATGTTGAAGAACATCAAAGCTTTATCGTCAAGGCACACATATTATTATTACATGTAAGCCTTTCATCTGAGTACTTCTTCAATTTCAATTTATTCTTGATTTTTTCTATTTTCAATCTTGTTGTTGAGTTTTGTTTATTGTTAAGTTATTTGCTATTGTATAGACTTTATATGTTTCTTTATGTTGTCTTTTTTGTAGTAAGTGACAAAAAAAAACGAACTATCTAAAGATCTCTAAATATGTCGCCAAAGCTTTATCATCAAAGCACACTTATTTTTATTATATGTAAGCGTAATTCGAATACTCATTCAATTTGAATTTATTATTGATTTTGTATATTTGTAGTTTCGTGATTTATTCTTACCTTAATTCTCATTTCTAGGTTTTTTCAGGAGCGTAACACAAAAGAAAGTTTGAGCATTAAGAATTTTTGTTAGGGATCTATGCGTATAGACGCCCAGCGGATAACAAAAACTGATCCCCAAGAGCCGGATCCAATCCAAACCTCACAGATACAAACGAGGATGTTTAGGGCGCTTACCTTTGCGAATAATCAACTAGATTGCTGGTAGGGGATACACCGCTACTGACACGATCTGAGAACCAGCTGCTAGACCACCAGGGATTTATCAAAAAACAACCTCAAAGGGTTTTGGGGTTGTGGCCGTCGATCAGAGAGGGCGGAGAGAGGGAGGAGAGAGTTTCTTGGCTTTCAAGGGAATTATGATTGAATAGTTTTTTATGAAACTGATAGGCTTTACCATATTTATATACATAAATATGGTAATGTCCTTATCTAATCAAAGCCCATTGGACTTTAAGCCCATCTTATCTCTTTTAATTAATTTACTTAATTAATTAATCCTCCATAAATAATAAATTACTTTTATTATTTATTTCTCCTAAATAATTCATTTTATACTAAATTAATTATTCCCATCACAATGATAAATCCACTGTTCTCTAATTTGTGTGCAGCGGTGTGACCTACTAGTGTCTTATAACATTGGATACGGTAAACTCTGTTACTGTCTCGCACATAATCCTAACAGACTCCCACTTGTGCTAGACATGTAACTGTACTGTTACCATTAGCCTAAGGAGGTCCCTAGCCAGACACTTAGGTTAACCAGGTTATAAGATCTCTTATATCCAGAGATACAATTCACGCTTGAATTTGTACACAGGTTCATTCCTTTTGCACTCGATATTTCTAAAGTGAACTTGAGACATGGAGTGGAGGATTCATTTCTCTAGTTCAAGTATTTCTTGACTCTGATTTCGATTGCCTGCAGTAACGGATATTACTAAATAACACCTGTTATTCTATCCGAGCGTGGCCACGCGTTTTCTGCCAATCTTAATCGTCAAGGGGCCCGAAAATATCTCTCTTTCGATAAAGAGGTGCAAATCCCTTCTTGACTACCTACATTTGGATCCACGGCTTTCGCTGCATCTAGTCACGCCCCTTATGGCCGCCCAGTTACGGTGCAGCGTAAGAACGTGCTAAGAGTACAGTAGTCCTCGCGTCCCAAACTAGATATCTCAGGTCTAAGGACAACCTATCATCAAGTCTATACTCATGACTAAAGCTCCATGAAGTAGACTTGAAACTGGTCACTTCCAATACTCAAACACTCTGATGAGTATCTATAAATATTTGATCACATCACTTGTGCTTTTATTCTCCACTTCGAATAAATTATCAAGTATTTATAATAGCGTTAAACTCCCTATTGAAATTCCCATTTCAATAAGTCGCTACGGAATTTTAAATTTCATACAAAACTTTGTAAAATCATGGATACGTTAAATATGCGAAAAATAGCTAATTTAAAACAATCATGAATTAAAACCTCCATTTATTACATCAAGAATTTTACATGATTGAATCGTTCTAAATTAAACTATAGTAATAATTAATAAACTAAAAAAACTAGCTACTGGCGTCCAGGTACTGCATCCCAGTGGAATTTGCATGTGCCTCATGCTTCACCCTTGCTAGTGGCTTTGTCAACGGATCTGCGACATTTTCTTCTGTTGGAATCTTGCATATCTTTACATCTCCTCTTCCAATAATCTCTCGGATGAGGTGATATTTTCTGAGTACATGTCTTGACTTGTGATGCTCCCTGGGTTCCTTTGCTTGCGCTACGGCTCCCGAGTTGTCACAGAATATTTCGATCGGTCTAGAGATGCTGGCAACGACTCTTAGCCAGACAGCTTCTTTTGCAGCATCGGATGCTGCAATGTACTCCGCTTCTGTAGTTGAGTCTGCAATCGTGTCCTGCTTCGAGCTCTTCCATGAGATCGCACCTCCGTTTAGGGTGAAAACATACCCTGACTGTGATCTAAAATCATCTCTGTCGGTCTGGAAACTAGCGTCAGAATAGCCGTTGACACTAATTTCATCTTCAGAACCTCCAAAGACCAAGAACATGTCTTTCGTTCTTCTCAGATACTTGAGAATGTTCTTGACAGCCACCCAGTGAGGTTCTCCTGGATTCTGTTGATACCTGCTCGTAACACTTACTGAGTAAGCAACATCGGGCCTTGTACATAACATGGCATACATAATCGATCCAATTGCTGATGCATTCAGAACCGATTTCATCTTGTCCTGATCTTGGCTGGAAACAGGACACTGTGTTTTACTTAACACTATGCCATGTTGCATCGGGATAAATCCATTCTTGGATTCATCCATCCTGAATTTCTTCAGGATTTTATCAATGTACGTACTTTGGCTTAGTCCGATAAGCCGCTTAGATCTGTTTCTGTAGATCTTTATGCCAAGTATATAAGCGGCTTCTCCAAGGTCTTTCATCTTGAAACATTTGCTTAACCAACTCTTTACACTCTGTAAAGTTGGTATATCGTTTCCTATGAGTAGAATATCATCTACGTACAAGACCAAGAAGGTTACTATGCTCCCACTGAACTTAGTGTAAACACACGGCTCGAACTCACTTTTGGCGAAACCAAATTCTTTGATTCGCTCATCAAAGTGTAAGTTCCAGCTTCGAGATGCTTGCTTTAATCCATAAATGGATTTTAGCAGTTTACACACCTTATTAGGATTCTTAGGATCTTCAAACCCCTCTGGTTGTTCCATATAGACGTCTTTTGTTAACTTTCCGTTCAGAAAAGCTGTCTTGACGTCCATTTGCCAGATCTCGTAGTTAAAGTACGCTGAAATGGCCATTAGAATCCTAATCGACTTTAGCATGGCCACTAGTGAAAAGGTTTCATCATAGTCGATACCATGAGTTTGCGTGAACCCTTTTGCGACCAGTCTGGCCTTGAAAGTGTGTACATTCCCATCCAT
Source organism: Centaurea solstitialis (assembly GCA_030169165.1). Taxonomy (NCBI): domain Eukaryota; kingdom Viridiplantae; phylum Streptophyta; class Magnoliopsida; order Asterales; family Asteraceae; genus Centaurea; species Centaurea solstitialis. The sequence goes on from CM058043.1 coordinate 56,154,829, forward strand.
GTCGGTTTTCTTCTTGAAAACCCATTTGCGTCCAACAGCTCTACAGTGTTGTGGCAAATCAGTCAACTCCCAAACTTGGTTGTCGTACATGGATTGCATCTCGGCCTTCATGGCTTCCTGCCATTTTTCAGACTCACTGCCTAACACAGCTTCTCCATAGGATGTTGGTTCATTCAAGTCTCCGCTGTCCTGAGAGACTAGAAACCCAAGATACCTATCTGGTTCTTGCCTTACCCTACTGGATCTGCGAAGGTCCTGTGTTTGCACTTCCTCAATTGGTTCTACTGGATCTGCGAAGGTCCTGGATCTGCGAAGGTCCTACTGGATCTGCGAAGGTCCTGAGATACATGATAGCGAAAAACCGTGCGTGCCACTATGTGGTCACAATTTCACCACAATGAGGATGCAAGTATACACTGACAAAGGGATCGCTATAAGTAATAAAGTGATAGTATACCAAATGTTCGTTTCCACAGGGACTGAGATTTTATAGAAAACTTGAGACTTTTTATGAACTTCTAGGGCTTGACGGGTTTTTATGTAAAAATGGGTTTGATGGTGAAAATGCTAAAAATGACGACTTTTGATTTATAAAGAAGAAAGAGGGTGTGGATGTAAGTTTTTACTTTAAAACATAGTATAACACGAGTTTAGAAACTTCACGTTATGGGGATATTTATAAAAACACAAATCTCTCGAAACTACGTTTTTACAAAACATACCGTGAAGTTGCTACGAAGTCGTCGTTATTCCAACTCGTAAGATTACCGGTTTTTATAAGTAGATTAAAATAAATCTTGTTCCACCGAGTATGGGGATTTATACCCAAGTCTCCTTGTGATATAAATCCCGACCGGCTTACTGAACCTTAACAAACCATGCAGAACCCGCATCTCTGCGTGATTATCAAAGGCCCTCTCGAGCTCTTTGTGCATTATCCAAACCGTATTTCGGACCCGCCCATCTCTGGATCTGAGGTCTAACACGACACATCAAAATGGCCGGTTTATCAGTATCGAAATTATGTATCGGTTTAAATAACTAATTTTAATATTTGGAAATAACGACAACACCCACGTGCCGTCTACGCAGTTTTAAAATAAACTCACACCCACACCCATTAAAGGGTTTAGCCTAAAATTACAGACATAACGAGATTAGATTTTGACGACTAACTTCATAATAAATACGGAATAAAAAGGGTACAGTACAGAAATAAAATAAAGCAGTTAACAATTATAACTAGAAAGCATATAAATAGTTAAACTAATTTAAGCGGTAAATAAAAGCAGGAAAATGAAAGCAGATAATCTCCCCAAATATGGACCCTGGGGAGCGAAAAAAGAAAGAAAGAAAGAAGATGCAGCAACTAAAAAATGATGGCTGGATGATCCCCTGAGTTTGAGGCCTTTGATGCCTTTTTATAGGAAAATATGACCCATGGATATAATCCATGGGTATGTTTCAACCAATGGCCACCTTTCTCTTATCTTTACATCTGACACTCTTCACATGGGCCAAGTGGGCCTATTTGCCTTCTTGCTGCATTTCGTTCCTTCCAGACTCCCAAGAGCCAAGTGAAAATGTTCCCCTCAGTGGTGACACAGAGGGGACTGCTGTGTGATAATTTCTGAATCTCGAGCTTCTGGAGAGCTTTTTGGACTGCTTTCGGGATTTGTACTGATTTGCTGAGCTTTGAGGCCGTTATTCATCAAACTTGATCTTTTGTGTTTATTAAAACCTTTTCAAAACATTTTAGTCCAAAGAGAAAGAAAGAGAACAAAGTGGGTATAAAAATATATATAAAACGCGGTTATTTAACACTAAATAACTCTCAAATTAGAGAGTTATCACACCCCCAAACTTGAGATGTTACTTGGCCTCAAGTGACAAAAAATAAAAACGATAAAAGAAAAGAAAAGAAAAGAAAACTTACAACCGGGCTATTGACGTTTTATCTAACCGAGTGGTGTTTCGTACTCCTCCTTGAATCTTAGAACTCAACGAATAAATCGGCGGGTCTTCTTTTGGGTTACTGTATATGGTTTCATCATTTTTGTCCCTCCCCCAAACTTGTCTTTTGTCCGAAATAGTTCTTTTATCTCGTCTTTGGTTCGGGTTCTCGGTCACATTTATTCGGATCGCATAATGGTTTTTGATTTGTTTGGTTTTAACAACATTATGCCTTTTGATTTATTCCATAAATATATATATATATACATTTACGAGTCTCGAAAATTTGTTTTCTTTTTTTTTTTTTTTTTTTTAACATTGAAAACTATGGTAACGAGGGTGGTGTTTGGAATAAGACAACGTAACGTTCACCCCCAAACTTTGAACCAGGCAATGCCCTCATTGGCTAATTTGTGGCTTTTGGGAACAACGGTATGTGTTCGGAAACGATGGCCCGCGTCCTTTTTACCTGTTGAGTTCGGAGATTCAAGAATCGTACAAAACCTGAAATTATGCACAAGTAGATAAAACCAAAAAATAGTCAATACCCATAACATCCAAAGTCATACACCAAGCATCCGATATGTACATCCCAAAAAAAACGGATTAGTGTTTTTGTAAACCCAAAATAAGCAAAATATACCCAAAAGATGACAACAAACGAGAGAATGTTTTTCAAGGTATCAACCAACCCAAAAGTGATCAAGCATCTGAATTTGGCCCAAAGTCAGAAATGGGCCCAAAGGCAGGGGACTGTTCTGGATTGCTTGTGCCTGCTTGTGGTGCCACTGTGGTGACCGTATCTGTATTCTGCATGGTAGTGGCCGGTCCTCTCGGTATGGGCATGCGAACCTGTGGACGTACCAAATCCTCCGGGAAGCGTATCGGAAGATGTGCAGCCAAGAATGTATCATCTCTGGCTAGCTGTCGTCGGCGGGCACGAGTCCAATCACGTACAAATACCCAAAAGTCTTCCGTTCTCCTTTCCAAAAGTCCCAACCTTGTTGCAAACTGCTGTTGGTTAGCCAAAATCTGTTTTTGAGTATCAAAGATTTCGCCTAACCTTGTGTTATTTTCCAACATGGCTTGCGTCAACAACTCTACCCACGTTTCGGTACCGTACCCGGCGGGCGGATGATACACCGAGGGACCCGGTCCTCCCGTGGCGGCAGCGGCGAAAGTGGCGGCGACGGAGGATGCAGCCGCGGTGGCTGCCCGGGCTGCTGTTTTGGCGGCGGCGGCGGCGGCTGCCGCGGTGGCTGCTCCGGTGGCTGGTTCGGGGGCTGTTCCGGCCGGTTCGGCGGCTGTCCGGGCTGCTGTCGGTTGTGCCGTGGAGTGCCCTTCGGATGGTGTGGTCGTGCGCGGTCGCCGGGTGACGGATGTCTTATTGATCTTTGACCTCCCGATGGTTATCTGATCCGTCATTCGAAATTCCACTCCCGCGTCTTTAAACATCCGTGTTAGCAAACCTGGAAACACTAAACAAGAACCAACTCTTTTGGAAACATCCAAAATAGATTCCCGAGCGATTGCTCCGACATCTATTGGAAGTTCCCGCAAGATACAATACAATAAAGAGCAACGGTCATGCGATATCGAATTATCATGCCCCGTTGGGTTTATGTTGTGCTTCAAATATTGGAACCAAAGAGCCGCCTCAAGGTTTAAATCATGTGTGTAAAGGAATTGACGGCTATGCTCAAAGCTCCATCCACGCCCCGGTAAGACTAGAGCCGAAAGGATTTGGTCGTCCGTGACGTCCGCAAACCCATGGGTTATTTGATTATAAGAGCACACGAAAGGTGGGTTGAGACCGAGTGCAATGTTTAAAGCGGCACCCGACCAATCTATTGGTTTCCCACGTACCTCGACGACGGTGTTTGGCGAAGAACCGACCCTTGCATAAAATTCCCTAAGCGCGGTTTCATTAACGGTGCACTCCTCGGGTATCATATCGGTCCAATGATGGGCCGCAAGATGATGTGGTATATGTGTATAGGTGGGGAAAAGTTTACGATCAAAAGGGCGCTCCATGAGTATTCGGTTGTTAGCTATCAACCGGAGCTTTTCTTCGTAGCTAGCCGTGGCTAGCCGCGAACGGGATGCCCTCTTTTTTCGTTGCGGTGGGGTTAACTCCGGATCTTGATCAAGATCGAAATCCGGGTCTTCATCGGTTTCAACCGCGTGTGCTTTCCCCTCTCTACGTGTGCTTTTCCGCGTCTGGGGTGTCTGCAAAATAGTATCAGTCTGAGAAACCCCGGTACCCAATTTGGCTCCTGTTGAAGCTATCCCCTCAGTGTCACCACTAAGGGGATTTTCAGGATAAGAAGTCTGTACCCCACCCAGATTCTGCATTCCTCCAAAATTTATACCCGAAAACGACACCTCAGTGGATGGTCGTTGTCCGTCATCACCAAACAAAATGAAATCATCATCCCATCTCTCTCCTTCGGAATCACCCTTGAGATTTATATCGATCCCCAAAGGGCCGCTAGGTGATCCGGAAGGAGGTCTTGTTTGTATCCCATGCAACGGATTAACCAAATCTGTGTTTGGGTTGGATACGGTCGTTATGATAGGGGATGTGGTGGTTAAGACGGCTGTATCCGTAAAAATCGTCGTTTGGACCAAAATTTCCGGTATTTGGAGTTGCATGCTACTCTCGATTCCGACCGAAAAAGGCATGGTCGGAATCACAAGGGAAGTTGTGTTTACCTGAGGGAGAGGACTGAGAATGTCACCAAGCAGACCTGTGTTTTGGTCCGCCGCGAGACCCACGATGGCTCGAGTGTAAGATGGGTCTTCAGATTGCGTCGGCTCCGTAGATGAGGACAAACCTCCGGCTAGTCTTGATGATCGTCGAAGTATCGGAGCATTGACTGGAATCCAAGGTTTTTTAGGGATTGACGATGTACCCGCCGGGGCTAGGGTTACCCGAATTTCGCCAGAGATGGTGGCGGTAGCGGAGGATGCCATGGCTGTGTGTGCGGCGAGGAGAGAGGCAGCGGCGGTGGTGCGTTCGCCGTGGGTGAGAGGAGTGGAGGCGGTGGGTGGTGGCTGCGTCGCCGGAGTTCGCACCACGGCGTCCTCGCCGGTGCGTCGAGCGAAGGCGGCGTGGATGGAGGGTGCAGGGTTCGGTCGCCGTGCGGTGCCCTTGGTGCGCGCCATGGTGGCCGGCGGTGATGAGTGGTGATGCAAGAGGTGGTGGTGGCCGGCGGTTAAGTAGGTGGCCGGCGGTGGGATTTTGAGGGGAAGAGGGAATGATGCGCGTATTTTAGAAAAGGAGAGAGAGACTGAAAAGCTTTTTTTCTTTTTTTTATTCTTTTTAGTGAAAGTGACAACCTAGTTACCAAATAACCCTCAAACTTTAGGTTATTTACAAAATGCTCTCTCCCAAATTCTTTTCTTTTTCAAACAATTATACCCTCTCTGTTATTTGTGGATTCCAAACAGTTATATTTCGATCTTTTAAAAAAAAGATTTGGAGTCCACAACTATCCACTCATCATTACCAAAATCTTATCATGTTAAGATTTGGTAATATCCCAACTTCAGTAAAAAAAATATATAAATATATTTTTTATTTATTTATTTATTTTTTTTTAACATAACAAACCTAAAATTATCTACACAAATTGCTATTATACTAAACGTATTTTACACTTATATAAATATAATACTTAATAATAACTAGTAAAAATACCAAAGGATTTATTTACATACTTCTCGTATTTTTCGGGTGTTAATTAGATTGCCGGTTTAGGCATTCCCTCGGGGAGAAAATGCTTAACCCGGTGTCCATTCACCCTAAAAATACTCCCATCTTGCGGATTCACAAGATCCACTGTTCCAAAATTACCAACTTCTGCGATTGTGAACGGGCCTGACCATCGTGACTTTAACTTCCCAGGAAACAACTTCAGTCGTGAGTTAAAGAGAAGAACTTGTTGATCTTTTTCAAAAGTTCGATTGATGATTCTACGATCATGCCAAAATTTAGTTTTTTCTTTGTAAATTTTAGCGTTCTCATAAGCATGAAATCTCAGTTCTTCTAACTCACACAACTGAAGTTTCCTTTTCTCTCCCACTGCATTCTCACTGAAATTCAGTTCTTTTGTTGCCCAAAAAGCTTTATACTCAAGTTCCAATGCTTTACCAAAAACCAGTCTATATGGTGACATTCCCAATGGTGTTTTATAAGCAGTTCGGTATGCCCAGAGTGCGTCATCCAACTTAAGAGACCAATCTTTCCTATCGGGTTTGACAACTTTTTCAAGAATCGATTTAATTTCCCGATTTGAAAGTTCTGCAAGACCATTTGTTTGTGGATGGTATGCCGTTGATATCTTATGTCGGATGTTATATTTTTCAAGAACAGTTTTAACATTTTGTTTACAAAATGAGTTCCCTCGTCACTAATCAAAGCGCGAGGTGTTCCAAAACGTGAAAAGATGTTCTTTTGTAAAAATTAATTACTGTCTTGGCATCGTTTCTTGGACATGCCGAAGCTTCCACCCACTTGGAAACATAGTCAACTGCCACTAAGATAAACTGATTATTAAAAGACATAGGGAATGGTCCCATGAAATCTATGCCCCAAACATCAAAGAGTTCCACTTCCAAAATATTGTTTAATGGCATTTCATTTCGTTGGGACAAATTCCCCGTTCTTTGGCATGCATCACAACTTTTGACAAACTCGAAGGCATCTTTGAAAAGTGTAGGCCAAAAGAATCCACTTTGTAAAACTTTTGCTGCCGTACGTTGGCCACCAAAATGGCCACCATACGGAGAGTCATGACAGGCTCTCAGCAGGTTTTTCATCTCAAAATTCGGGACACACCTTCTCACCATTTGATCTGCTCCAATTTTAAAAAGAGAAGGATCGTCCCAAAAATACTGTTTGCAATCATACAAAAACTTTTTCAACCTTTGTCCATTTAAACCATACGGCTTAAGCCCACTAGCTAGGTAGTTTGCTATATCCGCGTACCATGGAACATTTGATTCAAAATGGTGTTGAATTGACAAAACATGCTCATCGGGAAAAAATTCTTTTATTGCATGATTACCCCCAGTTGACACTATTCCCTCAATCCTCGAAAGGTGGTCGGCTACTTGATTATCAGTTCCTTTTCTATCAATTACCTCTATATTAAACTCTTGCAAAAGCAGGACCCATCTAATCAGTCGTGGTTTTGCATCAGTTTTATTAAAAATATATTTGATAGCAGAATGATCTGTATGAACAATGACTTTTGTACCTATCAAGTATGAACGGAATCTGTCAAAAGCAAATACTACAGCAAGTAGCTCTTTTCTGTTGTTGTGTAATTCAACTGAGCATCAATCAGAGTCTTACTTGCGTAGTAAATGGGGTGAAAGATTTTATTGACTTTTTGTCCCAAGACGGCATCTACCGCCCAATCACTGGCATCACACATTACCTCAAAAGGTAAGGCCCAGTTAGGAGCAATGACAATAGGTGCCGTAACAAGTGCTTTTTTCAAAGTCTCAAAAGCTTTTGTACACTCTGAAGTGAAGTCAAAAGGTTGGTCAACATGGAGTAAATTACAGAGCGGTTTTGAAATTTTTGAAAAATCCTTTATGAACCGTCTGTAAAATCCTGCATGTCCCAAAAAGCTTCTAATGCCTTTAACCGTGCTAGGCTCGGGTAATTGCATTATTACTTCTATTTTAGCCTTATCCACTTCCAAGCCTCTTTTAGAAACCAAATGACCCAACACAATTCCCTCTTGTACCATAAAATGACACTTTTCCCAATTTAGAATCAGATCATGTGTCTCGCAACGTTCCAAACTCTTTTTAAGATTTTCAAGACAATTTTCAAACGATGTGCCAATAACTGAAAAATCATCCATGAAAACTTCCATGGTATCTTCAATCATGTCTGAAAAAATTGACATCATACACCTTTGAAACGTTGCGGGAGCGTTACACAAACCAAATGGCATTCGCCGAAAAGCGAAAGTTCCGAAGGGACAAGTGAAGGTGGTCTTCTCTTGATCTTCGGGTGCAATGTGAATTTGGTTGTAACCAGAATATCCGTCCAAAAAGCAATAAAATTCCTTTCCGGCTAAACGATCTAGCATCTGATCTATGAAGGGCAAAGGGAAATGGTCCTTTTTGGTGGCTAGGTTCAACTGCCTATAGTCCATACAAATTCTCCACCCGGTCACAGTTCTTGTCGAGATAAGTTCATTTTTCTCGTTGGTGATTACCGTGGTACCACCTTTCTTTGGTACACATTGTACCGGGCTTACCCAACCGCTACTAGAAATGGGGTATATAATACCCGCATCCAGCCACTTAAGGATTTCTTTTTTAACGACCTCTTTCATGATGGGATTTAGTCGTCTTTGTGGTTGCACTTTGCCAATGCTATTTTCTTCCAAAATTATCTTGTGTTGACAAAGTGTCGGGCTTATTCCTCTAATGTCTGCTATTGTCCACCCAATGGCTTTCTTATGGTTTTGTAACAGTTTAATTAATTTCTCTTCCTGTTCACAACTTAAGTTAGAGGATATAATTACAGGCAATTTATCTTCCTCCATGAGATAAGCATACTTAAGGTGTGATGGTAGAGGTTTCAAGTCTAAATCGGGTGCCTTAACTATTGATGGAGGTTGGACAGATCTTTCACTAAAATCCAATTGTTCAAAAGCAGCTAACACTTCAACCTCTGTGTTTTCAAGTTCTGTGTTTTCAAAATTATCAGCACAGTTCACCTCTGTGGTGAGATTGTCACCACTGAGGGGACAGCTGATTGAGTTTATTTCCAAATCATCACTTGAAGTATAAATGGCAGAATAATCCTCAAAGTTCCCATTATACTTAAGTGTTTTGAACAGGTTGAAGGTTACCTGTTGGTCGTTGACCCTCATGGTTAGCTCGCCTTTCTGAACGTCAATCAAGGCTCTTCCTGTTGCAAGAAATGGTCATCCTACAATGATGGGACAACTCCTATCGGCTTCAAAGTCTAACACTAAAAAGTCAGCCGGAAAGATAAATTTATCGACTTGGACTAAAATATCCTCAATCTTACCCTTCGGATAAATAATGGATCTATCGGCTAATTGTAAAGTTACGGTCGTTGGCCGAACTTTACCAATTTCCAATTTATTAAAAACCGACAAGGGCATGAGATTCACACTTGCCCCTAAGTCACAAAGAGCATGTCCGACTTCCTTCCCTCCAATGGAACACGGGATGGTGAAACTTCCCGGGTCTTTGAGTTTCGGAGGGATCTTACAAGTGAGAAGCGCACTACATTCTTTTGTTAAAGCCACAGTTTCAAATTCACTGAATCTCCTTTTCTTATTAAGAATGTCTTTCAAAAATTTAACATAATTTGGCATTTGCTCGAGAGCTTCTACCAAAGGTATGTTAATATGGAGCTGTTTAAAGATGTCCAAAAACTTCTTAAACTGAGTATCCATATTTTTGGCTTTCAATCTTTGAGGAAAAGGTAATTCTCTCAGATCCACTACTGGTTGATTTGACTTTTGAACAGTTTGAACTGGAGTTTCAGCAGCATTTGAACTGGGCAAAGCTGCCGTTTTGGGGACAGACTCTGGCTCCTGTGGGGTCTCAACAATTGAAAACAGTCCTGGAAAGTTTTCTCTATCAAATGCATGCCTTGTTTCAGTGTGACATGGTTGTTCCGTTGACATTATCTCGGGTCCAATTTCAACAATTGTCACTGCCTTAATATGTTCCTTACCCTTAGGGGTTTCTGTGTCACTTGGCAGAGTGCCAGGTGGCCTGTTTCTCAATTCATTTGCAAATTGTCCCAGCTGGGTTTCAAAGCCTCTCAAAGTTGCATTGGTTTGATTTATAAAACCTTTTAGCAAAGATTCAATTGAACCATTGCCATCCGATGCATTTTGAGATCTTTGGTGCATTTGTGAGGATTGCCCACTTTGAAAATTTTGAGGTGCACCTTGATGAAATCCCGGGGGATTTTGTTGGTTTTGAAAATGACTAGCCCCGTGGGGCTGAAGTCCTGGATTTTTGTATGAAAGATTCGGATGATTTCTCCAGTTTGAGTTGTATGTTTGTGAAAACGGGCTGTTTTTGGAATAGTTTCCAACAAAATTTACTGATGCTGGGTTGTTCGGACAATTTTCATAAGTATGATTGTTACCGCAAAATACGCACATTTCTTTTTCAGAAGATGTCATAGCTTGTACTTGGTTTGTCTCATTAATATTCAAATTATTTTTCACCAAGTTGGTTAAAGCCAAAATTTGTGCGTTTAATGTGGTGATGGCATCATTCTCATTAAATTCCGATGGTCTTTTAGGTGCCAAAGCGCGTGGGTTTGACCAATCAGTGTTGTTTCTGGCAATCTTTTCCAAAATGTCAACAGTTTCAGTATATGTTTTTGAAAGAAAAGCACCACCTGCTGTTGCATCTAAATTACCCTTTGCAGCAAAAGTAAAACTGTTATAAAACGTTTCCATTTGGATGCAATGGGGAATTCCATGATGAGGACATCTCCTAAGTAGTTCTTTAAATCTCTCCCATGCATCCGAGACTGCCTCATCCTCAAACTGTTGAAACATCAAAATTTCATTTCTGAATTTAACATTTCTTGTCGGCGGGTAATATTTTTTTAAAAACTTTTCCGCCAAACTTGTCCAACTGTTGATTGAATGAGGTGGTTGGGAATTTAACCAAACCTTAGCTTGATCCTTTAATGTGTAAGAAAAAAGTGTCAAACGTAAGTGTTCGGTTGTTATCCCGCGAATACGAAAATGATCCGTCATTTCTAAAAAAGATTTTAAATGAGAGTGCGGATCTTCTGATGCCAACCCCGCAAATTGACCCATAGCCGATATCATTTGGAACATTACCGGCTTTGGTTCAAAATGTACGGTTGCATCCACGGGTGGTTTCAAAATACCTGACTGTAATTGTCCAAATTCGGGTAGTGCATAGTCACGTATTCCTCTTTCCTTGTTATCGGCGATGGTTATGGTGGTTTCCTCTTGTGGTGGTGGGTTTCCAGCCATGTTTCGGTTACGACTAGTTCTACCTCGACGACGTCTTTTGACAGTACGTTCTATCTCCGGATCGAGAGGTAAAAGTTCACCGTGTTGTAGCCGTGGCATACAACGTGAAAAGTGCTATTTAACAAAGACAAGCAACTCAGGCTCGAATGAAATATCTCAGAGTTTAAAATTAAAGCCAAGTCCCCGGCAACGGCGCCAAAAACTTGATAGCGAAAAACCGTGCGTGCCACTATGTGGTCACAATTTCACCACAATGAGGATGCAAGTATACACCGACAAAGGGATTGCTATAAGTAATAAAGTGATAGTATACCAAATGTTCGTTTCCACAGGGACTGAGATTTTATAGAAAACTTGAGACTTTCATGAACTTCTAGTGCTTGACGGGTTTTTATGTAAAAATGGGTTTGATGGTGAAAATGCTAAAAATGACGACTTTTGATTTATAAAGAAGAAAGAGGGTGTGGATGTAAGTTTTTACTTTAAAACATAGTATAACACGAGTTTAGAAACTTCACGTTATGGGGATATTTATAAAAACACAAATCTCTCGAAACTACGTTTTTACAAAACATACCGTGAAGTTGCTACGAAGTCGTCGTTATTCCAACTCGTAAGATTACCGGTTTTTATAAGTAGATTAAAATAAATCTTGTTCCACCGAGTATGGGGATTTATACCCAAGTCTCCTTGTGATATAAATCCCGACCGGCTTACTGAACCTTAACAAACCATGCAGAACCCGCATCTCTGCGTGATTATCAAAGGCCCTCTCGAGCTCTTTGTGCATTATCCAAACCGTATTTCGGACCCGCCCATCTCTGGATCTGAGGTCTAACACGACACATCAAAATGGCCGGTTTATCAGTATCGAAATTATGTATCGGTTTAAATAACTAATTTTAATATTTGGAAATAACGACAACACCCACGTGCCGTCTACGCAGTTTTAAAATAAACTCACACCCACACCCATTAAAGGGTTTAGCCTAAAATTACAGACATAACGAGATTAGATTTTGACGACTAACTTCATAATAAATACGGAATAAAAAGGGTACAGTACGAGAAATAAAATAAAGCAGTTAACAATTATAACTAGAAAGCATATAAATAGTTAAACTAATTTAAGCAGTAAATAAAAGCAGGAAAATGAAAGCAGATAATCTCCCCAAATATGGACCCTGGGGAGCGAAAAAAGAAAGAAAGAAAGAAGATGCAGCAACTAAAAAATGATGGCTGGATGATCCCCTGAGTTTGAGGCCTTTGATGCCTTTTTATAGGAAAATATGACCCATGGATATAATCCATGGGTATGTTTCAACCAATGGCCACCTTTCTCTTATCTTTACATCTGACACTCTTCACATGGGCCAAGTGGGCCTATTTGCCTTCTTGCTGCATTTCGTTCCTTCCAGACTCCCAAGAGCCAAGTGAAAACGTTCCCCTCAGTGGTGACACAGAGGGGACTGCTGTGTGATAATTTCTGAATCTCGAGCTTCTGGAGAGCTTTTTGGACTGCTTTCGGGATTTGTACTGATTTGCTGAGCTTTGAGGCCGTTATTCATCAAACTTGATCTTTTGTGTTTATTAAAACCTTTTCAAAACATTTTAGTCCAAAGAGAAAGAAAGAGAACAAAGTGGGTATAAAAATATATATAAAACGAGGTTATTTAACACTAAATAACTCTCAAATTAGAGAGTTATCAATACACTAACTCTTCCTGAGTCATCTTGTACCCCAAACGCGATAAACATTTAAAGAGCCTTCTCATTTCAATAAGATGGTCTTTAACTGACTAATCCTTTTTCAACTTCAGTGAAAAAATCTCTTGCATGATCAGAAGCTTACCTGTGTGCTTATAGAGACCTAACTGGTTCTCCATATCTTTCACAACCTCGTGACAGGATTTGACTCTTAAATCTCCCGTGAACTCGGGTGACATAGAGAAAATCAGAATGGACATTACATCCGATTCATCTGCCAAATATTTAAAGTACTGAGTAAAATCCCTCTCGGGAGAATTACTCTTTGGTCGTGAAACAGGTTTCTCCAGAACATACAGCTTACCCTGTGCACGCAAGACATTGTCAAGGTGCATTTTCCAAACTGGAAAATTTTGGCCTGTAAGCTTCCATTTACAGTTGATGAGTCTTAGGCTTGGTTTGGCAAGCATAAGCTAGCTTATAAGCTAGCTGATAAGCTAGCTTATAAGCTAGTCCATCCAAACATGTACCAGGAAGCTAGCTTATCAGCTAGCTTATAAGCTAGCTTTTTGAAACGCTACTTTGAGTAGCTTATGAGAAGCTTATTGTAGCTTTTTCCAATTATACCCTTATTAATATTAATTATTAAATTCAAAGATACCTTTTTTGGTCATTTTACATACTCATAAGCTAGTTTTTGCCAAACATAATTTGTTCAACAGCTAGCTTATCAGCTACTAGCAAGCTTATCAATCAACAGCTAGCTTATCAGCTATCCGCTAGCTTATCAGCTACCAGCTAGCTTATAAGCTACGCTTGCCAAACATAGCCTTAGGGATTCCTTAGGGGTATAAAACGGAATTACAGATTTCGACATCTACAAATTAAGAACAAATTCCAATTTTAGTTTATAATTATAAAATTCTAATAAATTATTACCCTTAAAAATAAATTTATTAGACTAGAATCCATATTTCACATGTGTCGGGAAGCATGTGATCATGTCAAACCGACTCAGGTGATGTATGGTAGGTAAAACTTTACCAATCGTATTTTAATTCGAAAACACGATTTCTAGATCGTCGGGACATCGGATATTTAATCCGTGCATATTTAGTCCCTCTAGTGCATTTTGGCCCGGTACCACCCGGTGAATAAATAATTACTAAAATAGATTGCACCACTCGGGACTTGGACAAACCCTGGCCGGTACCACCCGGAGATAATTCACAGAGTTTTATCACCCTCCAGTTTCGGTTTGAACACGGGCGTTCATAGTGTGTGCACTTACAACGCCCTATGTACTTTACACCGGAGGTGCCCCTAAAGTGGGTTGCACTTACTAATCTATAATTTTGATAAGGGTTAAATCTGCCAGTTTTCAAAAACTTGGATCCAAACACAAACTGTATTTGTATCCAATTTTTATTTTAAAAATTTTAATTTTAAAAACCGTTTATATTTAAAAGAAAATTACGTAACTAAAACAACCACGCAATTTATATAACTATTAAATATAAACAACCACGCACTAAAAACATGTCATAGTCAAAAACCCTTAACTATTGTCGTTTCGTGAGCCAACACAAAACGACGGTCTTATTCCTAAGGGGCAAATCTTCTCTGCACTCCCACTGGCTCCAAGTTCCATGGCTATCTCCTTGGCTCCGTCTTCGGGTCTTGATTTTATTTATTAAAATTATATTACAAAATCGGGTTGTAAATGGCACGCAGGCCTCCCGTAACCAACAATAAATAGATAAATAATACATGCGCACAATTATCAAAACACAACCACGGGTTAAAGGGTTTGACTATGACATCAACAAATAAAATCTTAACTAGATTTTATTTTGATTTAAACTAAAGATAATTAAACAATTAATCTTATTCTGAAACTTGTCTGGAAACGGATTACACACGGGACCCGTTAACGATAACGCTTGTGAAAACGTTATAGTTTCCAAAACTGGTACCGATGGTAACAATCGAAACCGCCACCACCGTTACCAGTCTGGATCCACAAACGATCACCACCATTGATCGCCGGCGACAGCAGTGGCTCAAAAGCCACCACCGCCGCCTCTTGGTAGTGGCCAACTCCGCGTCGTGGTAGTAATCGACCACCACCACCGTTAAACCACCGGCAACAGTAGCGGTTTAGCACCACCGCTGCCGCCATGGTCGCACAACAAACGAAACGTCACCACCACCATCATCGATGGTAGCGGCGGTCACCACCAACGCCAGTGGTGGGGATTTGATGACGGCAGCAGCGAATCTCCACCACCGCCACCGTTCCCCGGCGGAAACAACCACCGTACCAACCTCGCCATCGACGACAGCAGCCACAGCCGTCGTCGCCGTTCATGGCGGTTTATCCGATTACTCACCACTGCCACCACAAAACGGTGGCGCGGTGGTCGAACAATAACTAATCGCCACCATTGACGAACGACGACAGCGGCAGCGTAAGCCACCACCGTCGCCGTCGCCAGCGAAAAACAACAACATCATCGTTGCCGCCGACGATGGCATCATGTGCCACCACCGCTGGCTGTCGTTTACAGCAAACAGCGATCGCCACCACCACAGGTTTGTGGTGTGGCGTCTCGCCTCCGGTCGCCGCAATCAACGCCACCATCACCACAAACGGTGGTGTGGTGGTTGCGATTCTACAAAACCGCCGCCACCGTGATCGATCGCCACCACCACCACAATCGGTGGTGCGGTGGTACCTGTCGACCACAGCCGCGACCACCGACTGTGGTGCGGCGTGGTGGTTGCTTTGATCGACAGCCGCCGGCCACCACAAACTATGGTTTTGCCGGCGGTGGTTTCCGATGGTTGCGATGGTTCCACTTTCGATCAAAAATTCAATTTAAACAAAAACCTTAAACGCGTAAAAATCGAATTTTTTAACAAAAACAATACACAGATAAACCTGATCTGCGGGTTTTGGAAAGTGGCTCTGATACCACTGTTAGGGATCTATGCGTATAGACGCGCAGTGGATAACAAAAACTGATCCCCAAGAGCCGGATCCAATCCAAACCTCACAGATACAAACGAGGATGTTTAGGGCGCTTACCTTTGCGAATAATCAACTAGATTGCTGGTAGGGGATACACCGCTATTGACACGATCTGAGAACCAGCTGCTAGACCACCAGGGATTTATCAAAAAACAACCTCAAAGGGTTTTGGGGTTGTGGCCGTCGATCAGAGAGGGCAGAGAGAGGGAGGAGAGAGTTTCTTGGCTTTCAAGGGAATTATGATTGAATAGTTTTTATGAAACTGATAGGCTTTACCATATTTATATACATAAATATGGTAATGTCCTTATCTAATCAAAGCCCATTGGACTTTAAGCCCATCTAAACTCTTTTAATTAATTAATCCTCCATAAATAATAAATTACTTTTATTATTTATTTCTCCTAAATAATGAATTTTATACTAAATTAATTATTCCCATCACAATGATAAATCCACTGTTCTCTAATTTGTGTGCAGCGGTGTGACCTACTAGTGTCTTATAACATTGGATACGGTAAACTCTGTTACTGTCTCGCACATAATCCTAACAATTTTGATATTACATTGTTACTTACAAAGGAAAATAAATCTTTATTTATATGTCTGCTCCTTGATTTAGTATATTATTAATATATGTGTTTAGTGTTTTGGTTGACTGTGCGGTATTCCACATTGATAGAAACATGAAAATTAATAATGGATTATTGGTATATAAAAGAAGGTTGTGGAGCTTTTTGTGAAAACTCATGAGGGTTGATTACTCTTGGTTGATCCTCCAAACAAATGTTGTTGGCTCATTTTGGCGGACACACAAAACTATTGGTTGACTTATTTCGGCCAATTGTATTTAAACAAAAAAATTAATCGTACAAAATAAAAGTTTCCTTTATATATATTAAAGTATAAAGATTGAGATGCCATCACAAGGAATGAATATTCCTCATTTCTTGATTTGTGGATGAGTTTACAACATCTCACGTTGATAGAAGATAAAAACTTGACAAAGAATTATTGGTATATAAAGGAAATAATGGAACATTTGTGATCCTCTAACCAAACATTGTTCGATCTTTTTGGTTGATACACCAAACAATTATTGGCTTATTTTGGTCAATTATTTTATAAATTGAAAAAATGAGAGGATGTTAAATCGTTGCAAGTCATAGGATTGAGTAACTTTAGTCGAACATTTTATAACAATAATAGTGAGGTTATATGACATGTTATTTGAGTTTTTTTAAAAAACAACAGAATTATTGACAATGCATCTTAAACTCTCTATAACAAGAAACAATTATAAATATACGAAAACATACAACTTATGAAAAATATTGTTCATTTTAACTCAGATTATATTAATTCTTAACCGAAAAATCATGTATTATCTGAATTTGGACAACCATTTATGTAATATCATTCGCTACCGTGCAACGCGCGGGTTACACGCTAGAACTTTATAAACTATATAAAATCATTACTATGTTCTTAAATATGTTCAAAACGTATACAACTTCACTATGTAACTTTCGTTATCAGATTTCGTCACCGCGCAATGCGCGGTTCACACCTAGTAACTATGAAAGTAAATACTAGCATGAAGGCTGAAGCTATGAACTTTGGTAACTTGCGCAGTAAGAAACGAATTAATTATAGTGACCTTAAAAAAATCGCACAATTCATTATTTGGCTGTTATAATACTTTAAACCATACCACGGATAATAAAGATTATTCAACATAAAGTCTCGATAGTAATTTCTTCAAACGTAAAACCAACTAAATAGAGTGGCGAAAGTTAAAACTAGAGTTGAGAAGATGTTTCAAAAGTAGTGATTGTTTGGCCCATATGAGATAACTAAAAACGAGCCCATAAACTATAATCCACAAACCGGACGATCCATGGTTGTCAAAAAAGGCCGACCCATAACGTTTTGTCTTTGGTTCAATTAGTAACTTAAAATACGAGCCATCAAAAGTTAAAACAAGTTTATGAATTATATGAAATGTGTCATCAAAACGAGTCTAAAATGCTAGTCCGACTTCGGTCATCCAACTAGCTTCATAATCGGGTGGCCCAACGCACATATTCGGCCCATCCGACTTCATTCTCGGTCCATCACAAAAAATGGCCCACGATCATTCTCCTTTGGCCCATCAGTTTAACTAGATTTAAGAAGAATGGACTCATCATATTCGAGTCTTCAAAAAAATCGGTCTATCACATTTTGGACCCAACAACGCTATTTGCAAAGACGTGAATTATTTTGTTAAAACGTAGGGATTTTTGTTGACTTTTAACATAAATTTACACAGATTTCAAATTATAACTAAAACTCTTAAAAACGACTATAATTAACTAAAATGACTATAATTCATTATATTTTTAGCTAAGAGTAATAAAAACGTGATAAAAAATAGGGTATATGTTTTACCCTTATTAGGTTCAGATGAGAACTCTTCTTATTTGCAAGAACACTTGTCGGACTCTAGATACTTAGGCTTGGTTTGGCAAGCATAAGCTAGCTTATAAGCTAGTCCATCCAAACATGTACCAGGAAGCTAGCTTATCTGCTAGCTTATAAGCTAGCTTTTTGAAACGCTACTTTGAGTAGCTTATGAGAAGCTTATTGTAGCTTTTTCCAATTATACCCTTATTAATATTAATTATTAAATTCAAAGGTACCCTTTTTGGTCATTTTACATACTCATAAGCTAGTTTTTGCCAAACATAATTTGTTCAACAGCTAGCTTATCAGCTACTAGCAAGCTTATCAATCAACAGCTAGCTTATCAGCTATCCGCTAGCTTATCAGCTATCCGCTAGCTTATCAGCTACCAGCTAGCTTATAAGCTACGCTTGCCAAACATAGCCTTAATGGTATCTGTAAGAGCATCCACAGTCATGAACCTCTAAAGAGGTTCATGACTCTGCCACATCAGCTTTCTCTTTCTGCCACATCAGTTTTCTCTATCCTACACATTTCATAAACCTTTTACTCTCAATCATGAACCGGTTCAAATTTTTTATAATATATAATTATAATAATAAAATTATAATGGTCAAATTTTAGTTATTATAATTAAAATACAATAATTAAAATTTAGTTATATATAATTAAAGACACTTAATTAAAACTTAATTATAATAATTAAAATACAATATTAAAAATTACAATAATAGGATCATAATAATTAAAAATTACAATGTTAAGAAACATTTTTAATAAATCTACATCAATCTTCAGTAAATCGTTCGCAAATATGTTCAACCAAATCTGCTCGAAGTTGATGATGTACTGAACGGTCACATATTTCAGCATTCATTTGAAGGTATTGTTGAAATTGTTGAATGGAACCTTGGGATACGGGTATTGGAGGATTTACGTGGTCGTCTAAACAATTGGTTGCTGAAATCCTTTCGTGTAAATTGACCTCGTATGGTGAAAATGAAAATGGTAGAGAATTCGGGTGTACCTGTCTCGTCGTCGTATTTGGTGAACTCGTATCACTCGTGGGTGAGTTTAACAAATTCATGTAATAACTTGGATTGTTTTGATCCATATTTAGAGAGGTAAAAATGTTGATAGTGAAAATATGAAAACTTGTAGTAGATTGAAAGAGTGGTTAAATGTGATGAAAGTAAAAAAAAAAATTATAGGTAAAAATTATTAGATGGTATTTAATTTGTTAGGTAAAAGTATTTAATTTGTATAGGAAAAAAAAAGTTAAAAGTATTGTAAAAATTACAATAATAAAATCATAATAATTTTTATATACGTAAAATATGATAGATAATATTTAATTTGTTAAGTAAAAATATTTAATTTATAACAAAAAAGATTAAATTTTTTTGAGATATAATAATTAATTCGTTAGTTAATTATATATAATAAATAAAACAAATTATATGAAGGGACACCCATTAAGTGTTTATATATTAAAATAAAGGGTTGAATGGTGGGTGGATCCCAGCCAACTACACCATGATGCAGTTCCAAGTTATGAAACGGTTCCTTCCACGTAGAGGATACCGGTTTTTCACAATGGTATGTACCTGGTCTATGTTGAAGGTACCGGTTTTTCAAAATGCACAATCTTTACAGATCACAAGAGCCTTCAGCACATTCTCGACCAGAAAATGTTGAACATGAGGCAAAGAAGATGGGTCGAATTGCTAAATGACTATGATTGTGAGATAAAGTATCACCCATGAAAGGAAAATGTAGTAGCTGATGCATTGAGCAGGAAAGAAAGGGTGAAGCCTTCAAGAGCACGAGCTATGGGAATGTTAGTGCAAACAAGTTTGAAAGTCAAATACTCGAAGCCCAAGGAGAAGCTTTAAAGGCAGAAAATCTAAAGAAGGAGACTCTGCATCAGCTAGAAAAAGATTTTGAGGTGAGATCAAACGAAGTACGTTATTTTAAAGACAGAGTATGGATACCAAAAGTTGACCAGATAAGATCAACGATCATGGATGAAGCTCATCAAACGAAGTACTCGGTAACACCCAGGAGCTGACAAGATGTACAAAGGATTAAAGGAGCATTATTGGTGGCCTGGAATGAAGAAGGATATACCCCTGTATGTAGGCAAATGCATGACTTGTGCAAGAGTTAAGGCAGAACACCAAAAGCCATCTGGACTCCCGCAACAGCCAGAAATTCCAGAATGGAAGTGGGAGCAGATATCAATGGATTTTGTGACCAAATTACCCAAGACCAAGAAGGGTCATGACTCAATATGGGTAATTGTGGACCGACTTACGAAATCGGCACACTTTCTACCAATTCACGAAGACTTCAGCATAGACAGACTTGCGCAACTATACGTCAACGAAATAGTTATGCGTCATGGAGTACCGATTTCGGTCATTTCAGACAGAGATAGCCGCTTAGTTGGTTAGAAGTCGGAGAGCGACAACTAACCAGACCCGATATCGTTCAGGAAACAACGGCCAAAATTAAGACAATTCAAGAAAAACTAAAAGCAACCAGAGACCACCAAAAGAGTTATGCAGATAACCGCAAGAAACCGTTGGAGTTTCAAGTTGGCGACAAAGTGCTATTAAAAGTATCACCATGGAAGGGGTTACTACGATTTGGGAAGAAAGGAAAACTGAGTCCCCGATTCATTGGACCGTTTGAGATACAAGAGAGAATCGGACCAGTTGCCTACAAATTGGACTTACCTCCAGAGCTCAGTGCCATTCATGACACCTTCCATGTTTCTAATTTAATGAAATGTCTATCTGAAGAAGCAATGGTGTTACCATTGAAGGAAGTTCATATCAATGATCAGCTACGCATTATAGAAGAGCCGATTGAAATCCTTGACCAAGAGATCAAGCAGTTGAGGCGTAGTAAGATTCCAATAGTAAAAGTTCGTTGGAACTCAAAGCACGGGCCAGATTAGAGTATACTTGGGAGCGAGAAGCCTTTATGAAGAGCAAATACCCCCACCTATTCACGAAAGAATCTCCGGCAAGTGGCAAATAGTAAATTTCGGGACAAAATTTCTTTCAACGGGGGGTAAATGTGACAACCGACAAATTTCAACTCTCTGGCTAGCAAACCGTTGGACACTCAGTTAGTATAATTTTAGTGAAATTTTAAGTCTTATATCATTTAGGAAAATTTAGGTTTGATTATGCAAAATGTTTTGGAGATAGATTAGAAATCCCGAAAATCGACCGAAAAGTCCCGTTTTAGTCCGTAATTGCCCGAAAATCTTATATAATGCCGAATCGACTCAATTGAAGCCTATATTATTTAAATTAGCATATTTTAAGTTGCTTGCATAAAAACATTTTAAAATTTTCAAAATTAAGTTACTCATATCACTTTATCGGAAAAACCCTCGCGAATAGAAAAAATACGCAGTACATTTGTGAACTGAAATGGGCTTGTTTATTATAAAAAAAACAAAAGAAAGATTTGGGTTGGGTGGTCCCCATGGCTGGCCACCCCCCCCCCCCCCCCCCCCCCCCCTCTCTTCTCCTCTCTCCATATAAAAACTTTTGTCTTCCTTCATACACTTCATTTTTCATTTTCAAATTTAGAAAAAAACCATCCATCTCCTCCTCTCTCCCTCACCTTCATATTCATCATCAAAAATCAGAAAATTTCAGCCATCAAAACTCTATTTTGAAGCACTCAAAGTAAAGGTAAGAATGATTTATTCAAAACCCTCATAAGAGTAGCTTCATTCCTTAGCTAATTTCTTGCATTTTAGCACTTTTAGTGCCATTTTTGATGAAATCCTTGCATTTGTTGGCATTGCAAGTGATTGATATGTTCTTGATGTTCTAAGGGTGATATTGAACACCAAGGATATGAAAAATATCCATAAAATGGTAGAAATCTATGAGCCTTCATCATGAACACTTGAAAAAGGTTGAAAAACCTTATGATTTTATGATAATATTCACATGTAAATCTGAAAAATGTTGGGTATTTGCATGCATGTATCATCATGATATTTGAGTATTTTCTTCTTTATTACATGATATTTGATGTGGGATTGTAGCTTAGTATCAAAGAAATCCCCATTCTTAAAGATTTGGATGTTTGGAAGTAGAAATCTTGAGTTTTTACTTAAAACAGAAGCTGACAGAATGTTTACACCAACTTGGTACGACTCAAAAGGGGTTCAAATGAACTTATTTTCGTCTAAAATTTTGATAGTGTAATATTTGGTGAGTTGGGGTTCAAACCCAACTGGAATCACTTAAAAATTCGGAGTTTAGAGTACTTAACCATTACAAAACATTCTATTGCTCAACAGCTTCGAGTCAGATTATTAGGGTCAACTTGTTGCATGCATATCTCCTAGAAAAATTGTCAAAAATGTATGCTTTTTGATTCTAAACTCAATTTTAAAGTGTTAGCTTTCCATAGAACCTGGAAAAACTAAATTTGGTGGACTTTTGAGCATGCTACTAGTGAAAACAAATTCATGATGCAATCTGCCCGAAAATGACAGATTCATTCATGTGACTTGGAATAAGCATATCTCTTTCAAAACACATCCATTTTAAGTGATTTTTAGTTCCTTAGTTAGAGTTTTATGTTAACTTCAAAACACCTTTGGAAATTCAAGATTTGGGGATGTAATGAACCCCCTATGAACCAAACATTGCAAGCATGTAATTCTGAATTGATGTTGTGCGCATCCTTTTTGTAAAATTTAATTATACATGATAAACACTTCAAAAATTGATGAAATTTTGTGTGTATGTTGTTAACCCATCCATCTCCAGTGGATAAAAATTTGGAAATTTTGCCCTTTTGGATTAAAGCTAAAAAATGACATTTTTATAAGAAGGTTAAATCTGTCAGCATTTGAATTTTTCCAAAAACTCGATTTTTGAATTTTCAAGTCTTCTCTTCCAATTGCATATTATTAAAATAATATTAAAACTTATTTTATACTAAGTTTGGCTAAATAAAGATGAATAAGGGCATTATATAAGATATCGATAAGGACTTAACTAGGATGTTGAGCCGATGATATAGGACTCACATCGCTTATGTTTTGTTTAGGGCACTATTAGGCTTGGGATTGGAATTCAAATTATTGTTCGAACCGCTAAGCAAATCAAGGTGAGTATTCATGGCCCCTATTTTACCATTTTTATGTGTTGGTGTGAAAAGCATATTTATTGATAAACTATTTTATGAATTTTGCTTGCGAGCAAATAATTATGCAAATGATGACATATTGAGTAAAAGTCCCCCGTTGAATACACTACTATTAACTCGTTGAGAGCCAATGATCTAAGTGGATAGCGCTATTTGAGTAAAGTGGACCCGCCCTCTTTTTACTGACGAGTATAGCGTGCACTTAGTCATAAGTACGTTCTACACATGTGGGATTTAGTCCCACGCTGAGGTAGTTCGGCGTTCTACACATGTGGGGTTCTAGTCCCACCGCTAAGGTAGTTCGCGAGAACGCCCTACCCATGTGGTTCGCTACCACCTCTGAGGTAGACCGTTGGGGCAAGGTGTTAGGTTTAGTAGTGGATTGATATTATATCGTGTGCATAACTGTATCTTTTAACGATAAATTTTTTTTGAACAATGGATTTACGGTAATGATTTCTGCATATGAAACCATTTTGTGCATATAAAACCTGTGAACTCACCAACTCTATGTAGTTGACCCTTGTTTTTAACATGCTTTTCAGGAAATAAGAAGGTAGTAGAAAACGCCTAATTATGCGAGTTTGACAACATCAATCAAGACTCTTTTATCGTTGTTTTATTTTGTTAAGACTAAAATTTCGTTGGGAATGTAATCTTTGGTACTGTAAACTTTAAATTTCAATTATAAATGATTGGTGTTGTTTATTTCCTATTGCGATGAAATCTTAGCTGTCGCACCTCGTGTTTCCGCTTTAGCGGGGTGTTACAAATACTTAGCTGTCATCAGCTCTCGCTGTCACTGAACAGAGTCAGGGAGACAAGCAATCGCTGATGCTTTATGTGAGTGAATGCTTTGAAGGAAGAAACGTTCAGCGAACAGACTCGTTGTAGTTTCTAAAGCATTTTATTTTCCTAAGTACTTTTAGTTACAAGAGATAGGATCATTGGTATTTCATCAAGTCATAGAGGAGCTGGATCAACACGTTCTACCGAGATTAAGCACTTTCTTCAATTGTTGGTTCATACGTTCCTCCTCCTCCGGTTTTGACTTCTGATTTCCTCTACTCAGTTGTATCAAATAGGTATATCAAACCCTAGGCTGAAAGGTTGTATTTAAAGGCCTTCGACACACCTCGCGACGCGATGCCTTGATCTACTTCAGCAAATTAGGTTTTATTGTTGATTCTAGAAGCTTCCCTCAATGAATCGTCACTTTTAGAGACGCTAGAAGTATTTAAGTAACTCTGCGACATCAAGTCTTCAAAGCATAAAATCTTCTCCAAGTGTAGAGAACCTCACGATGCCAGATGGGAATCTCGCGAACGCGAGGACCTCCCTGTCCAACAAAATTCACTTTTCATGTTTTTGGCCTATTTCCGTACTTTTTGTTCTGAGTGCCTTCCACACCTACAAAAGTGAGAAATAAAGTTTTTCAGAAGTCAAATGTACTAAAAACGGTATAAAATGAGGGAAATCCATAGATGTAGCATTATAGAACACGTATAATTTTGGCTATCACCACCCTTGGTCTATAGCCCAAGTCCTCCAACATAGCATTACCGATTCAAGGATAGATTTTAACATAATTACGGGTCTCACGATCATCAAGTTCAACCACTCACGATCTATAGTTTAAGTCATATAGAGATTTACACCCATATCTAGCTATGGAGTAGGTTATGGCCAACCACTCACAATACAAAATCACAAGATGTTGACTTAGTGCCTGTATGGATCCCTCACAATAGTCTAAACTAGTAAAACATACCATATAACTTACCAAATCAATTCGAAACTAGTAAAACATACCATATAAATTTATAACTTCAAGTTGATACATTAAATGATACTAAACATAATTAATTAATATTTAATATTATGAAATGTTCGGCTGAAAATTCACATTTCATTGGGAATGTGAGGGAAAATTGAGAGCACATCATGTGTCCCATTTAGTCTGAATAATACATGATTATTCATATGTATTATTCATAATGAATAGTACAACATTCTATCTGAATAATATTGTATTATTCAAACTGAATGAGACATCTGACGTGTTGCTAGTTGTTCTCACATTCATAACAAAAGATGGGTTTTATTTGAAATTTCCCCATCTATATCTATATATATATATATATATATAGATGGTCCTTCAAGGAAAAACCATTTTTTTTGTAAAAACTTGAGGAATAATCTAAGCCTTTGATCTGAAAAGGGCATGATCATCATTTTGGAAAAGGTTTAAGATTATTCCTCAAGTTTTTACAAAAGAAGATGTTTTTATTTGATTATTCCTATATATATATATTCACTTTTTTGTAAAAACTTGAGGAATAATCTAAGCCCTTGATTTGAAAATCGCAGTTTATTCATTATATGAATATTCACTATCATATTCACCATATGAATATTCATCATATATTCACCAGATAAAAAATTATATAAATTCACCATCATATTCATCATATGAATATTCATATTCACCATATGAATATTCATATTCACCATATCATATCATCATA
The DNA here is from genome assembly GCA_030169165.1 of Centaurea solstitialis. Lineage (NCBI taxonomy): Eukaryota > Viridiplantae > Streptophyta > Magnoliopsida > Asterales > Asteraceae > Centaurea > Centaurea solstitialis. The sequence goes on from CM058043.1 coordinate 56,180,730, forward strand.
TGAATATTCAGATTCACCATATAAAAATTATATAAATTCATTCCCCAAGTGAATATTCACCTAATGAATACAAAACAAAATGTCCATTACATTTATATTCATAAGTAAATAACAACTAAATACATAGAACCATAGCTCTCATCTCTCTCTTTCCAGCCACTACCACCATTAAATTCGACGACCTCACCACCACCATTAAATCCGACGATCTCACCACCAACACCACCGCCACCACCACCATTAAATCCATCCACATCTTTCTGTGGCATTTCATCGAACACCTTCAGTGCATCTTTAAAACTTAGCCAACACACAAAACCCTTAAAAATCAAATTCCTCAAATCATTCTATAGTTAGGCTGTTATAGTCAATTAGCTCACTACTTTAGCTGGCAATGTTGTCAAAATGTGCATCACTGTGAGATTAAACTTATGAAGAAAAAGAATTCATAAACTTCACAATCAATTTCCAAATTTAAAACCCAAAAACACTACATTAGACTAGAACATCCCAAAATCAAAATCAGTAGAAATATAAAGATGAAAAAGGGTGAATTATACCAGAAGAAGGCAAAGGGAATCGAAGGGAGACAGATGTATATAGAGCGATGGAGGCGGCGACGGCTGCAGATCCATGGACGACGGCGTGTTCTCCGGCGAGTATGATCTTTCCAGGAGCTTTAGCTCTCACCTCCATAATACTCCGGCAAGTATGGTGGCGTCGGCGGTGGTGGTTGGTGAGAAAGAAAGTGATGTAGTGGTTAGGGTTTCTCAGATCTAAAATGGGGAGAAGAAGAAGAAGAAGATGGTGGCGGTGGTGGAGGATTATCGTCGGAGGTGGTGGTGCACGATGGAGGTGGTGGTGCACGACGGAGGTGGTGGTGGTCGGCGGCTCGGTGATTGTGGTTGCAGCGGCGATTGAGTGGTGGTGGTGGTGGTGCGGTGAAGCTGAGAAATGTCTAAGAAATTCTTTCTGGGTGTTTAATATGATTGGGTGTTTAATATGAATTGGGGGAAAGTTTGTAGAAATGGAGTTGAGAGCAGAAATGTCTAAAATACCCTCAATGGGTTATAATCAGGTGCAACTTCAATAAAAATTAAAAAGTTGTTATTGTGTTCCTTTGTGTTAATAACCATTGATTAAAATATTTTAGTGGTTGAGATTAGTCCTAAAGTTTTTACAAAAGATGTGGTTTTTATTTGATTAAGCCTCTCTATATATATATATATATAGTTTCAATTGCAAACCATAAAAAACGTGCAAACCGTGCAAACTCATGGTTGCACACGTAAATCAATGAAAAATCTTTTGTAGAGTTGTTTAATATGATGAAAATGTTTCATATACTAAATTTTTTGATGACATTGTTTCATATTTTGGTGTTTTTTATTCATATGAAACTTGGTGAGATGATGTGGCAACTTCTTAGAATTTCGTCAATTTTGATTTTTTTAAAATGGTTAATATTTTGCATATTTATTATCTATTTGAATGTAATTTATGTTTGTATTTAAAACCATCTTTTAATTTTCTCTATTTACTTTCTATCTCCCAACATTTCACACTATAAATTATGACATATCATCAATTCACTATGTCTTTTTTTTAATGGTTATCCAATGATCTTCTTGCTCGATTCCAAAAATTCAAGTTTTAGGTTCAAGTTTTCGGTTTTGTAATGTGTGTGTTGCAACAAAAAGACGAGCATCAAATTAAGCATTGAGCCTAAAAATCAATTCGACAATATGTTGGATTAGGGTTTTTTAACTTCTATCTTTAACATTTCAGGTTTTTTACGTTTCTATGTTTCCTTTTTCCAGAGCGTGTCGGCATTGTATTAGCCATCTTCGAACAACCTCCGCTTGAGAGGTAGGAAATTTAGATAATCTACATTTTTTCTACAAAAACATTGTTTGGTTTGTTTATTTAGTTTCGTTTTCTTTCCATTTTTTATGTCTGTTATGTTTTAAACGAGTTTTACAAGTTGACCCTAAACTCTTAAAGAGGTCAAAAAAATTGATGGCTATTAGAATATGAAGATATAGCTATATGTGTACATAGTTGGTTTTGGAGGCAACATTTATCTCAATCTTCATCCCAAATTATTGTTATTATAAAACGTTATTGTTATGTAGATTATGTATTGATCTGTTTTGTGATGTTTTTTATTGCAGTTTATGTTACTAACTATTCATTTTCCTTTCTTTATGTTACAAACTATTCATTTCCTTTTCTTTACTTTGATTGATCATTCATTTCCCTTATATAAACATAGGTGTTTGTTGTTTTTCTTGGTCATGTTAGTGTTTTTTTAACATACAATAACATACATCTCAATCTCTTCATCTAACACATTTTCTCTCAATAGATTTATATTGTTTAAAGATTGATCATTGTTATCAGTTTTTGTTTATTGTTATGTTATTGCTATTATGTCGACTTTATATATGCTTCTTATGTTGACATTTTTTTTGTAGTAAGTGGCATGAGATATAAACAATCTAAAAACCTCTAAATATGTCGAAGAACATCAAAACATTATCGTCAAAGCACACATATTATTATCATACGTAAGTCTTTCATTCGAGGACTCTTTCAGTTTCAATTTATTTTTGATTTTGTATATTTCAATCTTTATAATCAACTTTTATTTATTGTTAAGTTATTGCTATTGTATTAATTTTATATGAATTCTAAGTTATCTTATTTTCTTTTTCTTTTTTTGTTGTAAGTGACATAGGAAGCAAACTATCTAAAGATCTCTAAATATGTCGAAAAACAAAAGTTTAATTATCAGGAAACTGTTAGTGCAAGAAATCAAGAACAATTAGAGGAGAGAGAGATCATGAAGTCATATCTTTATTCATCCATGGAGGAAGAGAGAGAAAGTACAAAACACCTACAACTACACACAAGCTCACTTTAGACGACTCTCATTACACTCTCAATTGTCACTCCATCTCTATATATACCTATACACATAAGCCCCTCTATCTATACAACACTTTACACTTCAGCCCCTTACTTTCTATTATTTACACAAAATTGATTCTTTATAAAACTTTCACATATTAGGACATTTTATGTCCTAACATTCTCCCCTAAAGTTTTATAAAGAAGCATCTCTGATCTTCTCCCCCTGCTTCTGTAAGAAAACTTTAGCAGTGCTCAGCTACGTTGAACATTCCAAGCTCCCCCTCAAAATAAGCTCTAAAACTTCAGCAAACTCAAAGTGGAACCGACTGCACAAATACAGCTTGAAATCTGTATACAACTCAACACAACTGTTAGCCGCAAAATCCAACTGCCGTCCCTTAAGCTAGTTGATTTATCCCATTTCGGAAAATTGGATATATATGCGAGTAGCGTCCACGTCCAGTGCAAGATCAGCAAAAAATCAAAGAGTCTGCTCGATAAACCGCAAGCTATAAAACTGATAAGCTCAACAATAGGGAAAAATCTTCAAAGAGCTTGGATCACCAAGACACCATAATCTTGAAAGAACTTGGATTAGATACTGAAAGAGACACTTTTCTTCTTTGAACTCTCTACTGCTCAGAATGAAGCCGATTTCCAAAATACTTTCAGAAACAGAAAGTAATCAAATTTCGATTCAATCTTCTTAAACAGTCAGATGTCAAAAACCGCCTTCAAAACTTCAGTGCCGATAAGCGCAACCACAACAACAATGAGTGGTTAGGAAGTATACCGCCCACAAGAAACCGTACACTCACTGAAGCTGGCAAGGGGGAGTGAATAAATTCTGAAGTAAAGATTGCAGGGAACCATCCTTCTGAAAAATCCAACTGAATACAAAATTCGATCACCGACATCTCGAAATCGTTACAAATCTGGCTTAACTTCAAAGGGTTTGGAACAGTTGGGGAAAGAGATAAATTCAAATTTCATAAAATGAAAAATTGAATTTTGGGCTTTTATTGGGCTTTAGAAAAAATAGAGATGGAACATTGGCCAAATAAGCACAGGGATTTTTGAAGCTAACAGGAACTGGATTAGATTGGATCTGGATGATTACAACAATTGGTGATCAATCTTGGGCCAATGTGAACTTCAAGGCCCAAAAAGAAAATTTAGGCCCAAAAGAATAAATCTCGTAAGCTCGATTGATCATATAATCATTAACGCACATCAGAAATTAATTCTGAATTGGATAAGACATTTCAGCTCTTCAAATAAATGCCCTTTGATGTCATACTCAGCAAAATCAGATTTGATCTTAAGAAAACAATGTCTCGAGACATTAAAAATCCTCTACGTACTATACATGCAGCAGCTATCCATTTAAATTTTCTCATGCCAATCCTTAATAAAGTTTGGTCAGCCAATGTTATAAATCTTATCTCTTGAGACATACACCATATGCTAGTCACGTGCTTGACAAATATATCATGCTTATTATACCCAGCCATTCAAATGCTACCACGAAGTCTTGAGACATTTTAAAGTGAGAGTCTCGAGACATTTGATATAATACAGATGCTTGACGTGTGTCTGCATGAAATCTCGAGACATGAAGAAACTGATTTTCTTTGAATTTGCTCAGTCAAAAAGATATTCTTGGTCAACACATATTCAAATTACAGCTGACCAGATTATCACAACATCCACATGCTACCACACAATACAGGCTGTCAAATTAATGCAAGACACACGAATGACATCAACATCTCATCATCATACTTACGTCATTCTTCATATATCATCAGCTAGTCACATGCTTCTTTCAAGATAGTACACTCCATCCTTTTAAAAACATCCACGTTCATGTACTTGCTTTAACACGAAAGCTCTATGAGAAAATCAATGGTCTCGAGACATTAAATGCTTCAATCACGCGCTTTCAAGCATGCTCTCAATAGCTGGGACTCACTTCTTTGCGTAGACAAGATCTGACATGCGTCAGCTGTACGTCTGGCACGCGTCAGCTTTTATGTGAGATGTCTCAAGGATAACATGCTTATACACGCGCTTACATGCGTTTCCACAAGCTGACATAGGCTATCACTACACTCACGCGTCGAGAGTGGCCATAGGACGTCTGCCACGAGCTTGTCCTTGCTGACTCTATATGACACATGCCATCACTGTGTTGACTACACTTTTGTATCAGCTACATGCATATAGATGACAAAAGCAACAACTTTATGAGGGATTGATGTTCTCGAGACGTTGAATGCTATGACGCGCTCCCATGTGCCCTTATGTCCCCTCACGCGCTGACAAAAGTTCTGCACAAATATCAGGCACGCGCCTGATGTCTCAAGACTCCACCACTTCGAGTGCTGACGTCAGAATCTTCCTTGCTGACGTCATAAAAGCGGTCAGCGAGTTCTGACTGGCGCTGACTGACGGATTTTCGGTGCTGACCAAGCAAAATTCATCTGACCGAGCTCTGATTCATCCAATTCACGTCTGACTAAGCCTTGCTGGTGCTGACCGATCATTTTCTTGTGAGAGGACTCGAGACATTGACTTGTACTTGCTCCTGACATAAAAGTACACTCGAGACATGTCTCGAGACACGCTTTTCTGACGTAATTTCTTGAAATATGAGCTCGAGATGTACTTCTTTAGACTGAAAATTTCCGTAAAAGGTCTCGAGACATCAGATCTGAACGAATTTTACTATTTTGAGTCTCGAGATATAACAATATGGGCTCGAGACATATGAATATGCACCCAAAAACTCCATTAAAGGACCTCCATTGATGAACTTCGAATAAAACCTCGAAAATCCATCAATTTATGCTCAAAAATCATCATATTTACACATTTAAGCACCAAAAATTCAAAACTAACAACAAACAAACACCAATCCAGATCCAAAACATCAAATCTTCACAATCTTCAAGCTCCAATCCAAATTTCTCCATTTTTGCTCCAATCTTCAAAAATCCAAAATAAAACCTCCAATTGCTTGATTTCTAAGGATCGAAATGGATAATCCAATCCATTCCAGCTCTAATACCACTTGTTAATGCAAGAAATCAAGAACAATTAGAGGAGAGAGAGATCATGAAGTCATATCTTTATTCATCCATGGAGGAAGAGAGAGAAAGTACAAAACACCTACAACTACACACAAGCTCACTTTAGACGACTCTCATTACACTCTCAATTGCCACTCCATCTCTATATATACATATACACATAAGCCCCTCTATCTATACAACACTTTACACTTTCAGCCCCTTACTTTCTATTATTTACACAAAATTGATTCTTTATAAAACTTTCACATATTAGGACATTTTATGTCCTAACAGAAACACATGTTAGTGTTCCACTAAAATCTAAATATGTTGTATTCTCTAAATTTTGTGATTGGATTATGTTTGAAACTAGATCGATTTCATTTTGTGAATTACTTTTTTGCTTCATACAATCTAATAACATTAAAATTTTGCTAAAGTTTAATGAGAATAATATCACTATCATATGAGGCAATCAATTTTTAAAATGAAGCTAATGAATCACCTCTAGACAAGAAAAATAAAAATTGAAGGTGTTTTGACAATTCTATGCAACTGTATTCATGTCCCATGCTTCTATAAAACTTTTGACCTAAAATTGCCAATAAAAAACATTAAAATAAGGATCTGTTGATAAAAGGTGTATAAAATATTTGAATAAGCCAGTGACTAAATGAAAAAGGAAGTGGATTATCGATAAAAACGTTTCTTATAATCTAAAACACTTCTATCTGTTTTCTTATAAAAAAATAAGATTGATGATAACAAACACTTTATTACATTAATCATGTGTCATTTTTTATTTGAATTAAAAAGTTATATCATATAAAATCTGTCATCGAAACATTACTTTGTTTAATAAAATAAATAAAAGAATTATATCCCGATTTTGTAACAATGATTTTGAACAAATGTAACGAATGATAATAACAATCTACATATTACTACAAAGTTACTTGCACTACCGCGCAAAGCGTGGTTCTGACACTAGTTTAATATAAAACTTAGAGCATTTCCAACGACTTCTCCATTTTGGAGAAGTAAAAAATAAAATCTCCAAAAAGAACTCACTTTCATTTTTAACAACTTTTCTATTTTGAAAATTATGTAATCAATTATATTATTGAAATATTCAATACACAACTTATAAAATACTATTTTTCTCTCTTACATATTTAATTAAAGCAATTGCATTCTAGGTTGAATAAAAAATACATTCTCTTTATTAAGTAATTATATTTAGAGATATTTCAAAATTTAAAAACTCTTTATTACCTTCTTATACTTTTTTCATTTCAATTTTTTTCTTGAAAATCTTGTTGGAATAAATAATCTTCAAAATCTTCGTTTTAAATAGACGGTTGGAGATGCTATATTTATCATTAATTACAACGGTGGTAGGTAACATCCTTATGCTTGTCTTGAAAGATAGGTTGGCGCGGGTTCGAGCCCCGCTCGATACAAAAAAGACCAAAGGCCTTATAGACCTCTTCTGCGGTATCCAGCTCTTGACCGGCCTTCGGATCGGTTCAGAGGCGAGTCTATGGGTTGGCCTTCGGATTGGCTCATGAGCACGGAGGATTAATCGGTACACGTATAAATCTAGATACCCCCGGAACATGTGTAAGTTAAAATGCCGTTAAAAAAAATTTAACTACAACATGATTAGGAAAAAAAAAAAAAAAAAGAAACGGTGTACCAAACAATATTCACCGGTGGTACCACAAAATTTTGTGTCTGCGACTGCGTACGTACGTAGCGCCAATTTGACTTTAAAGAGTGTAGAAATCGAGACATTAATTCAATTATTAATTTAGGAAAGATACAAGACTTATATAAGGGATACAAGCTTTGACCGCCATAGCCAATTTCTATCGATCAGCTAGCTAATTATTAAGGTGGTTGATAGAAGAGATGGATAAGAAGAAGATGTACGCAGAGCTGAGAGAAGCGGTTGAGAGGGTGGAGGTAGTAGATGCCCACGCTCATAACATAGTACCACTCGATTCCAGGCTTCCTTTCCTCTCTTGTTTCTCTGAAGCCTCCTCCCCCAAGGCTTTATCCTTCGTTCCTTCCACCCTTACCTTCAAGGTCAGTCAACACTACTATTACCTCTACTACCTCTTTCTTTTCCTTTTTTTTTTTTTCCTTTTTACTTACTCACTGATCATCAACATTATCTGTTATAATGGGGCAGCCTATCGGTTAAGGCTTGGTGTTGGGAAAAAACTTATCTAAGTTCGAATCGGACCGGGTGAGTAACCAGGGGCCATTGAGTATTAATCCCAGGGAAGCATGATGTAGCTCCGGTAAAAGTTACCAAGTATGTAGTCTGGACAAACCTAGATGAACCTTATAAAAAAAATTATCTGTCATTAGAGCCATATTTGAAGATTTCTGGTATTTTCTATCCTATCTGATGAATATAATCTATTTTTTTTTTTTTTTTGCGTTTACTGGACTACTTGAGTTTGAATGTTTGCACTCGGTGGATCCTGTTCCTGTTAGTATAATGACAAAAAAAGAAAATGGAAATTTTCAGAAATGAAAATCGTTATGATATCAAAACTGCATCATTTTGTTTTTCTTTTTCCTTTTACAAGTCGCATGAAGATAGATTACAACGTTTGTTTTAACAAATTTTTGTGTATATAATATAGTAGAATTACGTCCTATTTGTTACTAATAAAACTTATTACTCATTTGGTCCAGAAGATTCCTTTAATTATTTTTTTACCAAGTAATCTGCTCCTCCCAAATTTAAGAGATACGTTTCGACATTTTTATGGAAATATCATTAATATGGAAATATTCTATGAATTTGATACTAAAGTTAGCCAATTTGTTGCTACTGTTATCAACTTGAACCTTGCCATCAACCTTTTTCTTATAAAAGTAAGAAGTTCATAATAAACCTAATGTTAAACAACTGTCCAATTGACCTCAAAAGTGAAAATGTATCTTTAATTTTTTATTTTCTTTAAGCAAAGCAATTGAAATACACAAGAGAGGTTGGGGTTTTTTAAAAGTAGATTTGTCACAATAATTAGGTGGAGGACTTCAAGTGTTGAATCTGAAATTGCACAACAATTTTTTTTTTTTTTGAACGGCATTTTAACTCACACACACGTTCCGGGAGTATCCGGATCCATACGGGTACCGACTAATCCCCCGCGCCCATGAGCCGACCCGAAGGCCAACCCATGGACTCGCCCCTGAACCGACCCGAAGATTGGACTGAGAAGTCAAGTAGTTGGGTCAAAAATTGCACAACAATTATTTTATGAAGTCAAGTAGTTGGGTCATTTGAAATTGGACTGAGAAGTTATGATACAACAGACAACAACAGAGAGCTTTGCCTACTATTTAAGAAATTACAGTGGTGGTAGTTGGGAATTGATATTCATTGCTTGTTGTGAAAAATGCCAAATTACTTCTGCCACACATGCTAACTACTATAAGTATGTGGATGTAATATTTTCAGAATTTCTTTCTTTTATCCACCCAATCTTTGTTGTGTCTATTACTCAAATTTACACACTTAGAGCGAGCTTCTCCAGTAGAGGTTGTAATAAGAACCTCTTTTTTTTCCTTTTTATTGGTATCGCACCCCCTCAACCCACAAGCTCACTCTGCCACATCAGCCCCACATTAGATTTATTATAAACCCACAATAAGCCCACTCTATCAAGTACCACAACCCACTAAATAGAATACCCAATTTATATATATATATATATAATGAGAGAGAGAGAGAGAAAGGTTCAAATGAGAACTATAACTTTTTAAGAAAACGCGAGGACGATTCTCAATCACTCATCCGGTCAATAAAGACGGTTTTGACCGGGTCACCCTCCTTTAATCATCTCCACCTCCATGAATCACGTCAATCCTCCGTGATCGCGCCACCGTAACCGAAAATGTGTGGCTGAGAATCGTACTCGGGTTTTCTTAAATTGACATCCTTCTCGTATGAACCCACCTCTCTCTCTCTCTCTCTCTATATATATATATAGGGGAAGGTTCAAATGAGAAGCATGTCAATTTAAGAAAACGTGAGGAGCAATCTCAGCCACTCATCTCGCGGTTACGATGGACGTGATCACGGAGGATTGATGCGATTCATGGGAGGCTAGAGATTATTAAAGAGGGGGGGGGGGGGGGGGCGGTCAAAGGCGCTTTTGTTGACCGAGATGAGTGGATGAGATTGCTCATCACGTTTTCTTAAATCGATATGTTTCTCGTTTGAACCTCCCTCTCTCTCTATATATATATATTAATAAAAGAAAGAGAAAAATAGGAGAGTGTGAGAGAGGGAGAGAGAATGGTTCCATCGGCTTGCCTAAACCGAACCCCAGCCTGCTGGTACCCCACCCGAACCACTCCATATGCCTGCTCAGCCATAGCCTTACAAGAACCTCTTTTGTGGGTCCCATGTATATTTTAAACTTCAAAAATTATTATTATAAACATATATTTAATAATAATAAAGGTAAGAAAAAAAAAGAAAAAAAACTATTAATATGTCATTTCACACCAAACATCAAGGTAAGAACCAAAGTTCTTATTTAAAAACATAGAAGAGTTTGGGTTCTTATAAGAACTCTCCACAATAGTAGTTCTTACAAGCCACTACACTTGTTGCTTGTAAGATTCTTTGGTTAATTGAGATCTTGGTGGGAGTAGTGCTATAATTGCTCGAGGCATTATTAGTTGGCAAATGCTTCTCTTTCACCCCAAAATCACCTCATAGTACATTTGATGTATGTAGTTTATCTCTACTTTTCCCTTCATAAAGTGTACTTTCATAGTTTGGATTAAGAGCAATGGAAACATGAATGCTAAGGTGTATTTTGGATACACAATGATCATTGTGAGTAAAAACATGTGGTAGTGGCATGGATTGAGGAGATAATGATGGAACTATGATGGTTCTCTGTCTCCAGCTATTGGATGCATATGCGAGGAGACACTTGTGCCTACAGGAGGGTGTCATAGGAGGTTAGTCTAGGATAGATTAATTTTTTTTGGAAGGCACAGCAGCATCGAACCAACGAACGACTACCACGAACACACACACACACATACGTCTCCCCAGCGGTATCGGGCATCCAAGGCAACCCACTAATCCGCCGCTGTCCGAGTGGTATCGGACCTAGAGCCCAACCAGGGTCTATGACTGGGCTAGGTACGCCCAGATTATGACTGGACTAGCCTAAGGACTGGGTTCAACTTATGCCCTCAAATTGACTCCCCTTGGATTCGAACCCGGGTAGACTAGGGTCTGGGATACCATCCACAACCCCTCCCAGGATGTTATTGCCCTTAGGAAGACTAACCGCGCTAGACATGATTTAATTAATTAAATCAATGTAATAAAAAGATATATAGCCAATTATAAAAAATTTTATCACAGTCATATAATCATCCCCAGAGTGAAGCATAAAGGAGCATGATTTATGTTGAATGGTACATTTTGATTTGGTTTATCACAGTAAAATATCATCCTTAAAGTGAAGTGTGGAGGAGAAAGGTTTTATGTCGAACGGTACATTTAGACTTGATTTATCTGTTCATAATTTCGAAAGTAAGGTCTACATCCCACCCGCTAGACTCTACTTTTGAGTGGGATACACAAGGTTCCTTTTGTTTGGTAATTTCTAATGAGCCCCAATTTTCGGCCTACACCAACATTTTATCGACCAAGATTTCTTGTTGAATTTACAATAATGTGCAAACTTTTAGCACGGACTCACAACTCTTAGTTGTATGCCGCAGAGAAGCCTAAGGGATATTGCTGAATTGTATGGCTCCGAGTCATCGCTCCAGGGAGTCCAAGATTATAGAAGTTCCTCCGGAATTGAAAAAATTAGTAACATGTGCTTCAAAGCTGCAGGAATATCAACTTTACTAATAGATGATGGATTTGTGTTAGAGAAGATGCTTCACATTGAGCAACATAGAGATTTTGTGCCATTTGTTGGTAGAATACTGAGGATTGAGCATCTAGCCGAGGAAATCCTTAATGAAGTAAGATTCTTCTGTTCCAACATTCCTTTTTGAATACATAATTCCATGTACCATATTTCTAATTTCTCTTTATTCTTTTTTATTGCTACTACAATAACTGTTAATTCTCTGGTTGTATATGTGTATGTGTTTTATGCACTACCTTGTAGTCCTTTGCCAAACATAATCATTAACTTAAGGACTACCTGACTCAAAATAAACTTCTCAAATTATCGTACCCCAAGTATTTTACCCCAACCACAAGGGTTGTGGCATACTGGTTGAGGTCCTGGGGGATGTGGTGGAACCAGGGTTTGAATCCAGACATACGCAACAATTGTGGCCACTGAGTTATCAGGGGCTCATGTCTTACGGTCATAAATTGCTAGGATTAGTCTAGGCATAGCCTAGGATACCCTTCCAATAAAAATATATATATTAATGCCCCAACAACCTAGGGAGAGAGAAAATTAACTTTTGAGGGGAGTGTCATAGTTTTGTTGATCTATATGAAAAGTCTTATTGGTCACAAAAATATTGTTAGCCACACACCCAAAATAGATGCCCTAGTCTGTTTTCTAATGTTGAAAATCCTGAAAGCTAGCTCAGAGACAAGCTCTAGCTCGCATAGGAGTTCGTTGATTCCAAGATTGGTCCCACCGACCTCGCTTTGACTTTGTGGGGATTTTGGTGCCTTGTAAAAGAAATACGACACTCGGATTTTTGGGCAAAAAGGTGATTACCCATACAGAATACGACGTTCCATTCTGGTATTGATACCAAAACCATAAACAAACCAATGAGTTATGATTATGAAGATGCGGTAGTCAACACAATGACTTGCTCCAAATGTGCTTCCGCATGGCTATTGCTCGTGAGCATGTGAAGGCAAAACAAAATGCCATGCCTCTAACATGAACCACAAGCACGGACGACAACTCAACTCAACCACATAGGAGCATGCACAACAACCCATCCTTCCCCCTCCCCCAACAAAGAATGCCACTTCGTATGTATATACTATATGCCTGTATGTATATATGTATGTATGTAATATGTATACGTATGTTTGTATACACTTATACGTATTTGTAGATATGTATATATAGGGACAGGCTTAAATAAGAAGGCCAAATATTGTGAAAAGGTAAGAAGGGGTGTTCATTGAAAAAATCCATTTGAAGATGCATATGTGAACTCTTATCATATGAACCTTAACATAACCTTCCCTTCTTATCTTCTCACGCCATTTAGACTTCTTAATTGAACCTCCCAAGAGTACAAATAACTTAATAAGAAGGCCAATTATCGTGAGAACCTCCCAAGTACAAATAACTGAATAATAAGGCCAAATATCGTGATAAGGTAAGAACATAAGGTTCATAGTGTGAATCATTGAAAAAATCCATTTGAAGGTGCACATGTGAACCCATATGAATAATATGTAACATTGGTTCATATATGCATCTTCAAATAGATATTATTTGGATTTTTTCAATGGGTTCACATATGAACCTTTCCTTCTTACCTGCAATGTACATGTATCGATACATACACGCACACACAGATATATGTATATATATATATATATGTATGTATACCTAATTTTACGTCATATGCGCATGTGTATGTATGTGTCTTAGTATCTCTATTTCCTTGTATTTTCTGTATAACGGCCTTTCAAGCTTTATCATCATTACGCAAGGGAGACTATGATAATGTTTACTTCATAGCATTTATTATTTTGTTTCAGGGAATCAAACATGGGAAGAGTTGGACACTAGATACATTTACCGGTAGTTTCATAGGAAGATTAGAGTCATATCCTTTTGGGTTCTTTTCAAATTTATATTTGTAGCTTGCTGTTGGCATAAAGTATAGGTAATCATTTGCAGGCTTGGGCTGGGCCTAACCTATTTTTTGTCCAACTTTCCTGATATAGTAAGCCGAAGACCTTTTTAACAGGCCTGAAGACTTGTCGTTACCCACCCTATAAACGGGCCGGGTATGCCCTCGGGCTAAAGGGCCTCAATTCTTTATAAATATTTTAGAAAATAGAACTTACATAATATAACAAATTTTGTAAAGTAATTCAAAATATTTTGTAATTTTTCATCTTAATATTAGATTTAACACATTAGAATGAACATGATTGTAAAAAAGTTGGTTTGTGAAACTTGGAGCATTGATGATGCAAAAGGCTTAATGCAATAATAAGGAATTGATCAATTGGTGTTACTATATTTTAGGGTCCTATAGAGGCTTAATATCATGAGTCACAGTTAAGTGGCAACTGGTAAGCATCAAGAATTTTCAATTTTATTTACAAAAATTGATTAATTATAAAATCATTTACGGGCTGTGTGGGCCTGTCCGAAACTTTTTTTTTTTGCATCGCCCATGCCCGCCCATTAATTTTAAAGTCACTCTGGACTCCCCGATATCTTCGAGAATGGTTGTCCGAGCCAGTTTTTCTAGCGGGCCAGATAGGGCTGCTATAAAAAGGATACCAGTCTGTTAGTTCCTTATCCATTGTATTGTTACAGTTGCTGTCCAAGCTGATAAAACAGATGTTGTGAAGGTGGTTGGTTTAAAAAGCATAGCCGCATATCGCAGTGGCCTTGAAATTAACACGAACGTCACGAGCAAAGAAGCTGAGGAAGGTCTTGCCAAAGTTTTGCTAGGTGAGTTCAATTACAGCACATTGTTATACTACCAGTAGCCAAAAGGCATCTCACCATTTTGCTTCACAGATGGAAATCCTGTTCGCATCGTAAACAAAAACCTTATCGATTATATCTTCGTGCGTAGTTTGGAGGTGGCACTGCGTTTTGATTGGCCCATGCAGATACACACAGGGTAAAACAGATAAGAAAATAGTTCTCAACCTTTTCACTTAGCTCCATTTGCTTTTTGGGAAAATATAAAAACATTAACATGCACTTATTTTTCTTGTTTCTAGCATGTCTTTACTAAATAAGATAATACTCTTTTCTTGTTAGTTTTGGAGATAAAGATTTGGATTTGAGGCAGGCTAATCCCCTTCATCTCCGGAGTGTTCTTGAGGATGATAGATTCTTGGACTGTCGAATAGTCCTGTTGCATGCATCCTACCCTTTTTCAAGGGAAGCATCGTATCTGGCATCCATATATCATCAGGTCAAATTTAGAGAGATTCAAATGTTGATATCAAGATTGTGAATTTGATCTCTTGGTTCCTAACCGAAGTGGTTCAATAAATATCAGGTGTACCTTGATTTTGGTTTGGCCGTTCCAAAGCTGAGTGTCCATGGCATGATATCATCAGTCAAAGAACTTTTGGAGCTAGCACCATTAAAGAAGGTGAGGCACATCCGCAAGAAGGTTTTTCTTGCATTTGATTGTGTTATTAATATACTGGCTTGCAGAAGTTGGAACATTAGACAATTGAACTGAAAAGATAAAAGATGAAGAAGAAATAAGACATCAGAACCGACATTTAACTTAATAACCATAATTATCACAACTATTTTACTTGGACAAAAATATACTGAGGGGTACAATGGTCATTTCTGACATTTCAGAACGTTTATTTAGCACAACAACAGATCAATAATTTATCTGATATTATACAAACAACTTTATCCATACAGGAGCTTCTCCTAGATGTCTTCATTTGAAATTGCAATCCGATACCTCAAACAAATCTTCATTACTGTTCACATTTCTGCATTATTTGCTAGATGGCAAAACATTTCATCAAGTCACAAAATTTCACTACTATCCTACAGAAATATCTCTTATATTAGGGTGGTGGCATACTAACAAAAGGCCTAGGGGGATGTGGTGGAATATCCCATCAAACTAGGTTCGAGTGCAGGCGCTAGCATTCTGTGGCCAGGCTTAGTCTCAAACGGCCGTAACTTAATTACAAAAATTGCAAAGGATGTAGTCTAGCAAAGCCTGGCTGATCCTTATCCAAAAAAATAAATACCCCTTGTATTTAGATGAAACTCTAGAATGATTCGACACTTCCCAAAATTTGCTAGCACTTCATCTACCTTGATCTTGTCTGAAGTTTCATTGGGCTCCCTTCATTTAATGTAAATTGGTAAAGGAACTGGCAGATCCAGGTTATGCTTAATTTGTAATTTCATTGGATTTCCCTCATTTGATGTAATGTATCAAGGAATTGTTATTTGCTATCTTTCAGATTAAATGTTATCTTCAGTTCTATCATTTCTGTTTATTTCAAGTCTATCTTTAATGCTGTTGGATTAATCTCTTTTTGCTGCAAATATGATGGACTTGTTATGTTAAAGCAATTTGGTAAATGCAGGTGATGTTCAGCACTGATGGATGTGCATTTCCTGAAACATTTTACTTAGGTTTGTGAATTTGGAACCATACATTTTTCCTAAATGGCCTGTAACACACACACACACACACATATGTGCATATATTTTCTTTAAAATGCAAGATTGAATGTAAAAACTTTGTGCAAGCATCTCTCATGCCAAGTTTAAACCTTCTGTTAAAGAGTTACTGAAATAAATTCAGTCTGTAAGATGAATGTCAAATCAACTTCACGTTGATTACCTTGGCAGGTGCAAAGAGAGCAAGGGAAGTTGTTTTCTCTGTTCTATGCGATGCATGCAATGAGGGTGATCTTTCAATTTCTGAAGCTCTTGAAGCCGTTACTGACATCTTTGCCGAAAATGCAAAAATGTTGTACAAGATCAACGATGCTGTGAAGTCTACCGTCCCCAGACATGTTTCAGATAATAGCTTATCGAAGTTGGACAATCATGTGAAACTGGAGGTTAACTCTACCCAACAAGATGTGCTTGTTCGCATTATATGGGTAGATGCTTCAGGGCAGCACAGGTGTCGAGTAAGGATTTTTTCTTTTCGTACATTATATATATATATATATATATATATATATATAGAGAGAGAGAGAGAGAGAGAGACAGAGAGAGAGAGAGAGAGAGAGAGAGAGAGAGAGAGAGAAAAGTTCAATTGAAAACTCATTTTGTATTGTGAACGTGATAATCACTAAAATCAAGCCACGTGGCAACATTCATTATGAATATAATGCATTATTCATAGTGAATAAAAACGCCTATGCTTTATTCACTCGCAAACCAGGTAGATTGTACAAACTATACAAACCTAATCTTAACCATTGATTTTGTTTATCTCCTAACTTTTAGGTGATTTTCAAATGTAGTTGAGAGAAAATCTAGGAACTGAATTAATCCACACCATTGATCATGTACATGTATGGTAGAGATTGGTTTGTATAGTTTGTACAAACTATCCAGTTTGGGAGTTGTTTGACTTAGGATGTTATGAGCTACAACCCTTTTTTTTTCTTTATATAATGTTACAGCCTTGAGTTTCAACTTTCAACACTTCTTTTTAAATTTTTGATGAATTTCAGTTTTAGCATTCACAACTAGTTTTGCAAAAAAAGAAAAAGGCTTGTTGTTGATTATCTCATTTCAAATGCACAGTCTTGATTCCTGCAAGGAAAAGTATTGGGTTTTCAACTTTTATTTTTGGCTAGATTTAGTCTAAAAGCCTTTAAGTTTCAATGTGTCACTCTCAGGTTGTTCTGCAAAAACGCTTCGATAATTTTATCACAGAAAATGGGTTAGGTCTAACCTGTGCCGCAATGGCCTTGACTTCAGCCATGGATTGCCCAGCTGATGGGAGCAACCTGACAGGAACTGGCGAGATCAGATTGATACCTGATTTATCAACGAGATGCAGAATCCCATGGTAATCATTGTTTTGGAAACTTTTAGACTAGAATAGCATACTCGAGTTTATATTCCTTCTTACTCTCTTTTTTTATAAAGATGTTCCAATTTCACCTTTGCATTTTGAAAATGTTGGTCACCATATGTGTTGACAACAATCTGTGATCATTAATCTATTTAAACACAGAGGCATATTTAATTTTGTGTTTTTGCTGTTATTTTGTTGCCTTGAATCATTTTATGGTGGATGTATTACACATAGGGAAATAGTAAGTCCCAAGAAAGAGGTTTGTCTCACACAATGCCAGGAAGATCCTACACGAAACATCTATTGTGTGTTGGATGGCCTTTTAAGCAATATTCATCATGCGGGATATCTTAATAAGATGTGTGTATATATATATATATGTATATGTATGTAGAGGAAAGTTCAAATGTGAATCCATCTTTCATTGTGAATGTGAGGGCCACTAAAATTGCGCCACGTGGCAATATTACCCTGAATATCATGCATTATTGTAACGACCCGGTCCCTAAAACAACCAGGGGGCCGTTACTTTCTATAGATAAAACTTGCATGTTAACCAAGTAAACTTTATTTCTTCCACATCTAACTATTACATCAGAGTTGAAACATCAACGGAAACATAATTTAATAGCTTACAATACAACCAACTTTGTTGTTGACTAGAATAGTACTACTTCATGCTATCCCTCTTTAATCCTTACCTGAGATACATACATGAATACGTAAGCTTAAGCTTAGTGAGTAGTTATGGTTTCATGATAAAACATACTTTCCAAATAGATAAACTTTCACGCATAAAAACATTTCTTTGAGATCTCATGTTACATGTTAAGTATACCAATACCAATCTTCTCATAGGTTCTTTAACCTGGGTCCACATAAGGGATCCCCAATAAGGTCCGTGTGCAACACGTTCCTTCTTTCTATATCCCCGTACGTGGGATATTTAACTGGCTATACTTAACATGCATAAAAGCTTTCACATACCACATATGCATCATTTCATAAAACATGTATTTTGCCACATAATCATAACAACTTTTATAAGGAAGTTATGGCAATATTCTTTCATGCATAAAACATTTGCACATATGTATCCCAGTAAAGCACATAAACATACTCACCTTGCTTTAGGATTTCTAACCCACTTCTTAATCCTTGCTTCTTATACTTTTAGGTAGTTCTTAGTCTTTGGGATGTAAAGAATGAATTCCTTAAGCTCCTATTTATAGGATGTATTGCATGCTTAAGGGCACTTGATCACATAGCTTTTCAACTTGTACTTTTATAAGAACTTGACACCTCATGCTTCTATGGACAAGATCGACACCTCGTGCTATCATTCATGTGGCTTAAATTGTTTGTCCATAAGTAGCTTATGCACCTACTTGTTGACTTGATGATAAGTAGCTTATCCACCTACTTGTTGACTAATGATAAGTAGCTTATCCACCTACTTGTTGACTTATTTACCTCTTTTGACTTCTATACTAAAAGTGTAATTTAACTTTTATATTTGAGGGCCTTTTTAGGAACTTAATTATATAACTATAATAAAAATTAGGCATATACTTGGCTGAAAATAGGGTTGTTACAATATTCTCTTCTTTTTGGAAATTTCGTCCTCGAAATTCTACTCGAAAAGGTGTGGGTACTTCGTCTTATACCTTAGCATAGTACTTCCGAAACACTTAGTTGTATGGTTATATTCACACGTATTTTTTTTTCCTGTATCTCAATGGTTCTTCTCCGTATCTTTCATACATTTGAAATATAATCATATATAAAGAAAAGACAGAGAATATTCTTAGGACTTAAAAGATCATACTTAATACTTCAAGTCACCTTAGCATAAAATGATATTATTCTTTTAGGCTTGATTTACTTTCCAAAGCCTAATAATGATCGATAATCAACTTACATATTAGATGGTATGGATATCAATACGTGTCATTTCTAAATACTATAATTTGCATCATAACACTTACAAGGTGCACGTTTTCTTTTCTCAACCATAATAGACCTTATCGCTAATACCCATATATCTTAAGTCATCATGTGACACTTTTGATAGACCAACTCATTTTCAGGTAGTCAAACCTAAATTTCTAAATCAATAATCGGAGTCTTTAACATATATACTTGTATCACTTAAAGAGGTACTACAACTTAAACAAATATGTCTTCAAATAAAACTAGGGAAGTCAGTCGCTTCAAAAATTAATGTCATTGTTGTAGACAAATTTAATGATATCACAACTTAAACACTCATCAGCTTAAGCTCATGTAAACTAAGATAATATTCAAGCACCTCAACTTTGTAAAATAATGTACTCATGTGACTTATACCGTTTATCTCATGAATCGTCAACATTCCTAATATTTGAAAACTAACTACACTTCAGTTAAATATGAACATAACCATATTGACTTTTCCTGTACACCCATTATACCTCTAGGCTCTAGCTTATAACATCTTTCCATGTTCATCGTTACAAAAATTCTATTGAAGACTTCTATCTCCAACTTTTCATCTAGGTTCCATTCTATTTGGCAATATCGATATTTTCAACAATTCTTAGTTAAATAATAACTCGGTCTTAAGTCGTGTCATGACTTACTTAGATCTAGGTTTAAGACTAGGTTTACAAAACCTAATTCACTTAAACCGTTGCTCTGATACCATTTGTAACTACCCGGTCCCCAAAACTACCAGGGGGCCGTTACTTTCTATAGATAAAATTTGCATAAAAGCTAAGTAAACTTTATTTCTTCCACCTTTAACTATTACATCAGAGTTGAAACATCAACGGAAACGTAATTTAATAGCTTACAATACAACCAACTTTGTTGTTGACTAGAATAGTACTACTTCATGCTATCCCTCTTTAATCCTTACCTGAGATACATACATGAATACGTAAGCTTAAGCTTAGTGAGTAGTTATGGTTTCATGATAAAACATACTTTCCAAATAGATAAACTTTCACGCATAAAAACATTTCTTTGAGATCTCATGTTACATGTTAAGTATACCAATACCAATCTTCTCATAGGTTCTTTAACCTGGGTCCACATAAGGGATCCCCAATAAGGTCCGTGTGCAACACGTTCCTTCTTTCTATATCCCGTACGTGGGATATTTAACTGGCTATACTTAACATGCATAAAAGCTTTCACATACCACATATGCATCATTTCATAAAACATGTATTTTGCCACATAATCATAACAACTTTTATAAGGAAGTTATGGCAATATTCTTTCATGCATAAAACATTTGCACATATGTATCCCAGTAAAGCACATAAACATACTCACCTTGCTTTAGGATTTCTAACCCACTTCTTAATCCTTGCTTCTTATACTTTTAGGTAGTTCTTAGTCTTTGGGATGTAAAGAATGAATTCCTTAAGCTCCTATTTATAGGATGTATTGCATGCTTAAGGGCACTTGATCACATAGCTTTTCAACTTGTACTTTTATAAGAACTTGACACCTCATGCTTCTATGGACAAGATCGACACCTCGTGCTATCATTCATGTGGCTTAAATTGTTTGTCCATAAGTAGCTTATGCACCTACTTGTTGACTTGATGATAAGTAGCTTATCCACCTACTTGTTGACTAATGATAAGTAGCTTATCCACCTACTTGTTGACTTATTTACCTCTTTTGACTTCTATACTAAAAGTGTAATTTAACTTTTATATTTGAGGGCCTTTTTAGGAACTTAATTATATAACTATAATAAAAATTAGGCATATACTTGGCTGAAAATAGGGTTGTTACAATTATTCAGAGTGAATAAAGGCGCCTAAGCTTTATATTCTGAATAATGCATGATATTCAGAGTGAATATTGCCACGTGGCACAATTTTAGTGGTTCTCACGTTCACAATCAAAATTGAGTTCACATTTGAACCTAACCCTATGTATGTTTGTGTATGAGTTATTTCTGTTTGAGTATGCATATATTAGATAGCTAATCTGTGCTCCAACTGCCAAGTAGTGTTTGTGGGGCTCACACACAACATGCAGGGGATATTGCATCGACCAACAAGGTGCTCTACGCTTGAGTTAGGAATGGGGCTTTCCACAAGCAGTTATCCTTTTGTGATTCCAAAATTCTATATTTTCTGCATAAAGAGGGACCAAATATGTTGTAACCATCTCCAACCCAAAACAAGCAAAAAGGAAAAAAAGAAAAGAAAAAGAGATTTGACTACCAGTTTTTAATTGATATAATCATCTCTCTACAGGGCAATGCAGGAAGAGATGGTTTTGGCCGACATGCACTCAAAACCCGGTCAAGTGTGGGAGTATTGCCCAAGAGAAACACTAAGAAGAGTATCAAAAGTTCTGAAAGAGGAATTTAACTTGGTATAATAGAATTAATTTATTCACAAAATGTGGAAGTTTATATCTTTTTAACACAATATATACTGTTGATCGCTCTCTGGGCATCCCTATGTATTGACTTAGGCCTCGTTTGTTTTCTTTAAGAGGTCTGAAGTCTAAATTCCTGTTTAAAAAATAAGAGGTGGATAGTGCACCTCTTAATATTTCAGAGGACGGTAGGAGGTTTTCAGGCCTTTTCTTTGAAATAAAACAAACGGTCTTAAGTCTGCAAACCTCTTATTTTCTAGACTTAAGAGGGTTTAAGAGGTAACTTTATAAAAAACAAACGGCTCCTTAATGTGCTATCCGAGCTCTAACTGTAAGTCATGCGTGGGTGTTGTGTTTATGCGTGCTTCCTGCATTCTTTTACTCTGTATTATTTGAAGTTTTCAATAGGTGCTCTTATGGACACCATTCAATGTTGCATTCCATTTAGTCCCCATGAACTCTGAAATGAGATTCTCATTCCTGACCGAGTACTTACCATTTGAAAAATGTCTTTGATCCAGGTGATGAATGCTGGATTTGAAAACGAATTTTATCTGTTAAAGAGTCAGTTAAGGTATTATGCAAGTCTCTTGATGGTAACTTGGTATTCTCTTTTCCGAGTCTATATCTAGTCATGTGATTTGTTTCTTATGCAGGGATGGTCACGAAGAATGGGTCCCATTTGACTTGTCACGTTACTGTGCGACATCTGCATTTGATGCTGCTTCTCCTATATTTCATGAAGTCGTTAATGCGCTACAGTTTTTGAATATTGATGCGGAACAGGTAATGACGAAACTTACTCTTACAATATATACTTATCCCTTTTTAATGCAAAAGATTTGTGTATATGTGAACACATTATTTCTTGGATAACCAATTTTTTTTTATTTTTAAGGCATCATGCTAGGACTCTTTTATGGAATAATAAAACAACAGTTAGATCTTAGTGGTAGTGTTTTAGCAAAGGTTTTGATAGGTGAAGGGTCGTGTTAATATTTTACCTATTTTTATCTTCCTTGTCATTATGTTTTATTCAATGAAAAAGATTTCACTTAGTTTAATACTCTTAGAGGCATCCTTTGACTACAATTAGATTGAAGTTACAAAAACAAGTTTTATGATCCAATACTTATTTGGGTTTAACATGAGAAGTGGTAAACAAACCATATTGCATGCTAGTGATGGGAAAGTAGACCCGATTTTAGAGAAAGTAATAGCCTTATGGAGGTAGGAGGTGATCTATGGGAACTTCTTGAAGTTCATAAAGAGATTGCTTTCTATGGATATCCAAAATATATAAGATTTGTGGGCCACAACATCACAATAATAATTGAAGATTCTTAAGCCCCTTTGGCCCTAACTGTTGGGATAAAGCCTGAGATGAGTTCTCCTAATTGGTTTTTGGAAAAGGACGAAGTGGTTAAACTTCTCTATGATAAGATCGGTAATGGGGAGAAAATACCTTTGTAGATCCCATTTTAACTAGGAAACCTACGTAGGACTTCATAAATTTACCTAAACAGATAAGAAACTAAAAGATAAATAAAATACGTCATATTATTCATATCTGTCGAAAGATTACATGGAGGGGATGAAAAACGAAGAACACCATACTAGAATGAAATCTGGTAGTCTCACGTTTGTTTGTGTGGTACTGCAGCTACATGCAGAGGCTGGTAGTGGTCAGTTTGAAATTGCATTACGTTACACAGCTTGTACCAATGCTGCAGACAACTTGATTTATGCCCGTGAAGTAATTAGAGCTGTTGCACGGAAACATGGGTTGCTGGCAACTTTTGTACCAAAGTAGGTATTATCTGATCGAAAGCATGAGAGGCTGAGAGCTATAGCCTTTACATTCTAGTTGTCTCATAATGATGAAATCTTGATCTTTCAATTTCTGAATGCTTATTTTTTGGTCCAATTAGGTACAGATTAGATGACATTGGCTCTGGTTCTCATGTGCATATTAGTTTGTCCCAAAATGGGCAAAATGTATTTGCGGCATCTGATGGGGCCTCACGCCATGGAATGTCCAGAACTGGGGAGGAGTTCATGGCTGGTGTTCTACATCATCTTCCATCACTTTTGGCTTTTACAGCCCCCATCCCAAACAGGTAATAAGTTTCACTTTTGACGTTTGTTGTTGATAATGTGAGGAATCTGCAACTGTATGAGCGATATTCTATTAGTGGCTTTCCCTTTTGGGCTGATGATTTGGTCAACTAGTAACAAAGAAAGAAAGTAGAACATGCATGTTTGATGAAATGATGGTAGAAATTATGAATGACTATGTGAGCCAGAGTGCATCTGAATCTAGATAAGAGGAACATCATGAAATTAAGTAAAATAGACAAAAAAAAAACCCTAATACTAAAGCATGAAAATAATAGTAGGATTGGTAATTTGTATGCCTGCTGTCTTCCTTGGATGTGGTAAGCCGTTTCTCAGGCTCCCTCTCCGGAATCGAACCCTAGTTCTCCATCACCTTCACCACCATAGTAGGCCACTAAGATACTATATCTAGCACAGGTTCAATTAATGTCCTTATCAACCAAAAAAGTTTATTAGGATACATCAAACACCTTATGCTACTTAGAAAAACCAATGCCGTTTACAATGTGCTAATTCATGATCTTTGAATTTTGATAAGGAATGAAACTTAAAGAGACAGAAGAGTGTACATATATATATATATATATAGAGGAAAGTTCAAATGTGAACCACTTTTTGGTTGTGAACGTGAGGACAATCGAGAGCGCGACACGTGGCGACTTTGAGTGTGGTCCCCTCCTTTAATTCAATGCCCTCCCATGAATCGCGCCTAGTCACCCGCCGTGGATCTGACATGGCACCTAGTCACCCGCCGTGGAACTGACGTGGCGCCTAGTCATACGCCACATGTCGCGCTCTCGGTTGTCCTCACGTTCACAACCAAAAAGTGGTTCACATTTGAACCCACCCCTATATATATATATATATATAGGGCAGGTTCAAATGGAAACTCATCTTTCCTTGGGAACATGAGGACAACCGAGAGCATGCCACATGGCATATTCAGTCTGAGTAATCACGTATTATTCAGATTGAATAATATAACATTCAATATTATTTAGACCGAATAATACAACATTCAATATTATTTAGACTAAATAATACAACATTGAAATTTTAGTTCGCAACCGAACTTTGGTCTCTCTCTCTCTCTCTCTATATATATATATATATATATATATATATAGGGGTGGGTTCAAATGTGAACCACTTTTTGGTTGTGAACGTGAGGACAACCGAGAGCGCGACACGTGGCGGTTTTAAGTGTGGTCCCCCTCTTTAATTCAATGCCCTTCCATGAATCGCGCCTAGTCATCCGCCGTGGACTTGACGTGGCGCCTAGTCATCCGCCACGTGTCGCGCTCTCGGCTGTCCTCACGTTCACAACCAAAAAGTGGTTCACATTTGAACCCACCCCTAATACCTATATATATATATATATATATTCATGGGAGGCCATTGAATTAAAGAGGGGGACCACACTCAAAGCCGCCATGTGTCGCGCTCTCGGTTGTCCTCACGTTCACAACCAAAAAGTGGTTCACATTTGTACTTTCCTCTATAAATATATATA
Organism: Centaurea solstitialis; assembly: GCA_030169165.1. Taxonomy (NCBI): domain Eukaryota; kingdom Viridiplantae; phylum Streptophyta; class Magnoliopsida; order Asterales; family Asteraceae; genus Centaurea; species Centaurea solstitialis. The sequence goes on from CM058043.1 coordinate 56,206,527, forward strand.
TATATATATATATATGACTGATACACCTGTTGATGTCAAATGCGACGTAAAGAAATACAAAGTATAAAAGAAGCTGTATTATATTATGACTTCTCTGTGTCAGATATCTTTTACATGTAATAACCTTTACAGAATATATTACATGCAAAGAAGAACATCAAGCCTTTAATCCCATAGTTGAACTATCATTTATTTGTAGTTATGATCGTATACAACCCAATACGTGGAGTGGCGCATACCTTTGCTGGGGTAAAGAAAACAGGGAGGCTCCTATCAGAACTGCATGCCCACCTGGAGTTCCAGATGGCATTGTGAGCAACTTTGAGATTAAAGCATTTGATGGATGTGCAAATCCGCATCTGGCCCTTGCTGCTATTATTGCTGCAGGAATTGATGGTCTTCGCCGACATCTTTCATTGCCTGATCCTATTGGTAATACTCCACAACTCTTCTAACTCACCTGTCTTGATTTCATTGTTTTCCATTTTTTAATCTCAAGTTAATATTATATATGAAAACTAAGTCAATTTTGTATTACTTTTGTTTAGTGTTGTGTTAATGCACAATTCAACAAGTTTTCAATGAGAAATTCATATGAGAATCACAAACCATAGTGTTATATTGAAAGAGATCAATTGTATAAAGAACTCTATGAAAACATACTAACACCTTAAGTCGACTCTCATAATGAAACTGATAGAATATGGCCAAAAGCTTGCCTTTAGCATTCTCATTAACATGTATAAATAGATACAATATTTACACTTAGGTACCACGAACTTTACAGAAATACATAAATAGATTTCCTAGTCTAATATACCCCCTCAGGCTAAGGAGGAGTATGACGAATACTTAGACTGGATCTGAAATCGCAAAAGAGTACTCGTGGTAAGCCTTTGGTGAAGATATCGGCCAGTTGGTAGCGCGATGGGACATGTAAAACCCGAATTTGGCCGCGACGAACCTGTTCTCGTACGAAATGAATGTCGATCTCAATGTGCTTGGTTCGTTGATGCTGAATTGGATTCTCCGACATGTAGATGGCGCTAACATTGTCACAATAGACTAAAGACGTACGTGTCGGATGGTGATCAAGCTCGAGAAGGAGGTTTCGAAGCCAACAAATTTCTGCAACGGCGTTGGATACACCTCGATATTCTGCTTCGGCACTAGAACGGGAGACGGTCGTTTGACGCTTGGACGACCATGACAGTAAATTGTCACCCAGAAACACACAGTAGCCAGAAGTCGACCGTCGAGTGTCGGGACAACCGGCCCAGTCAGCATCGGTGTATGCAGTAAGAGTGGAGACCGAGGTACGATGCATGTATAATCCCATGGCAAGGGTGCCTTTGATGTATCGGAGAATGCGTTTTAAAGCATTCAGGTGTGACGTCCGAGGGGCATGCATATGCATGCAAACTTGTTGCACGACATAAGAAATATCGGGACGTGTGAATGTGAGATACTGTAAGGCACCTGCGAGACTTCGATAAGTAGTGGGATCATCGATAAGATCTCCAGAAGAGCTGTTGAGCTTCCCGTCAGTGTCAACTGGAGTATGTACGGGATTACAATTAGCCATGTTTGCACGAGCAAGGATATCGGCTGCATATTTTTGCTGGGATATAAACAGACCGCTTGGGTCACGTTTGACCGAAATCCCCAAGAAATAGCTGAGATGGCCTAAGTCCTTCATGGCGAACTCATTTGACAGATGAGTGAGAAACTGCTGCTTAAGAGCTGGTGACGATGTGGTGAGAACTATATCGTCAACATAGAGAAGAAGGTAGGCCGTATCGTTGCCATGCCTGTAAATAAACAGGGAATGATCACAAGCACTATGTCGAAATCCAAGCGTGGTGACATAATCTGTGAAGCGTTGGTACCACGCCCGAGGTGCCTGTTTCAGACCGTATAGAGATCTCTTCAGACGACAAACATGATGAGGATAAGAAGGGTGCCGGAAACCTGTGGGTTGATGCATGTACACAGTTTCTGCTAAATGCCCATGTAAGAAAGCGTTTTTAACATCCAGTTGGTTGATTTCCCACTTGTGAGATAACGCGATGCTGAGGACTGTGCGGATGGTCGTTGGTTTAACGACAGGGCTGAAAGTCTCGTTACAGTCGATTCCAACCTGTTGGGACCGGCCATCACAAACCAAACGCGCTTTGTAGCGCTCAAGAGATCCGTCAGATCTGGTCTTATGTTTGAAAATCCACATGCTTCGTATAATGTTCATGTCCGGTTGTCGAGGTACCAATTCCCATGTATTATTTTCAATAAGGGCATTAAACTCATCAGTCATGGCATGGTTCCAAACGGGAGAGTTTAAGGCTTCGGTAGGGGAGCGAGGTAAGGGCTCGAATGGTGCAGAAGTGTGTAGATTGAGCTGTTGTTTAGGTTTTAAAGAGCCGGTCATGCTACGGGTGCGCATGGGGTGGGTGGATGGCGGTGGTGGGTTAGGTATAGACGAAGTAGACGAGGTTGTTGGTTGTGTGGGTGCAAGTGGGGGCTGTTGGGTTTCGGTTTGGGCTGTGTGTTGGGGTTCGGCAGGTTTGTTCCGGCGAGTATAGGTTTTGAGGGTGGTGGTGGACGGGGGTGTGTGTGGGGCTGGTGAATGCGGTGGGGTGGTGGTTTCAGTTGGTAGGGGATTTACGGGAAGAGGAGATGATGGGGGAAGTAGAGGGAGAGGTGTTTGTGACGGATTCCCAGACGGCGGGGTGAAGATCACTAGATAGAGTTGAGTGAAGGAAGTCATAGGAAGGAGGAGAGGAGTGATGGTTGGCAAAGGGGAAAACAGTCTCATCAAATGCGACGTGACGAGAGATTATTATTTTTCTGGTGGAAAGGTCATAGCATTTGTACCCCCTATGGTTTGAGGGTAGCCGAGGAAGACACATGGGGTGGACCGGTTTTTAAGTTTGTGAATGGAAGTAGAAGGGAGGAGAGGATAACACAGACAACCAAAGGTTCGAAGATGAGTATAGGAGGGATGTTTGTTGTAGAGAATGATTGTAGGGGTGGTGTTGTTTTTGGTTTTGGATGGAAGTATGTTGAGAATGTAGGTGGCCATTTGAAGGGCATGATGCCAAAAGGTGGGCGGTAGAGAAGCATGGGTAAGAAGAGTGCGAACGATGTTGTTTGTGGATTGAATTTTCCTTTCGGCTTTCCCATTTTGAGAAGATGTGTGTGGGCAACAAAATCGGAAAACCATCCCATGATGAGAACAGAAATCATGAAATGATTTATTGTTGTACTCGGTACCGTTATCACACTGGAAACATTTAATTTTTCGTTCAAATTGTGTGTGAATGAGGTTGTAGAAAGAAGAGAAAATGGAATAGACGTGTGACTTGTTTGTGAGCGGGTATGTCCAAAGATAATTTGTGTAATCATCCAAGAATAAAATATAATAACGGTGACCCCCTGAACTTAGCACTGGGGAGGTCCATAAGTCACTATGGATAATATCAAACAGCAAACACGTAATGGAAACAGAATCATAAAAAGGAGATTTAACATGTTTATCAAAAACACACGATTGACATAAATGTTTGTCTGAGAAAGTCTTAACAGAAATAAAATTGCGTTTATTTAAAACTCGTAATAAAGAAGAGCTGGGGTGGCCCAGACGCTTATGCCAAAGATCTTGTGTCAAAGCTGCATAGGTGGAAGGTGGTGTGACTCGAGCAGAAGGTAGTGAGAGGGGATAGAGGTCTCTAGAGCTGTCACATCGGAGGATAGGAATCCGCGTCTGGTAATCCTTCACAAGAAAGCCAAAACGATCAAATTCGATAGAAATAGGATTATCAGTTGTTAAACGGCGAACTGAGAGAAGGTTTTTGATCAATTTAGGTGCATGTAGGATGTTATTAAGTTTTAAAGGTGGGTAGGGCGGTTGTAGGGTTGTGTGACCGGTTCCATGGATAGGGATTTGAGAACCTTCACCAACGACGATGTTGTTTTGTATACCATTATTGAAATAATTGGAAATGTTACCTATAGTGTTCGACATGTGGTTGGTGGCGCCGGAATCAAGATACCAGTTCTGGTCCAGATTGAGTGTCATGGTGTGCATCGCCTGTTCGATGTTGGTCGGGGTGTATGAATGTCTCGGGGCCGCATTGACGTATGGATTAGTGCCAAGAATACCTGCAAAATTAGGGTTTCTGTTTTGAGGCCTGTTCACCGGGGTTGTAGGGTATGGTGCAGGTGGAAAATTCCACTGTTGTGGCTGCCATGAGGCATTCCAGCCTACAGACGGTTGCGGCGGAAAGTAATTCGGTTGATAACTTTGCGCTCGTCCACGACCCCGACCTCGACCGCGTCCCTGGCCTCCTCTACCGTTGTTCCGCCCCCTGCTGCTATAGTCATACTGTCCACGCCCACCCCCACTACGGTACTGCTGATCGGTCGGTGGCGGCTGGTGGTGCCGGTCAGTAGTGGCGGTGGTGGTTTCAGTGTTCAAGGCGGCTGCCGCATCGGTTGATATCTTAGAAGTTTGATTCTTGCGAGTTTCCTCCAAGATGAGTTTGGATCTGGCAGTGTAGAAATCTGGTAAAGGGGTGGATTGTTGAAGCAAAGTGGCGAGGCTTTCATATCTGTCTCCAAGCCCGTTAATTAACTGAAGGACCAAACGATCGTTGGACACCGGTGCATCAACATTGGTGAGTTGATCGGATAGGGTTTTAAGCTCTTGGCAATAGGCAGAAACATTGGAGAAAGATTCCAGTCGGACATTGTTGAACTTGATCTCTAGGTATAATGCCCTTGACGGTTTACTGTCAATGAATATATTCTCTAACGCTTTCCAAGCCTGAGCGGCTGTGGAATTAGGTTTGAGAATGGTAATCAACAAGTCCTTAGAAATCGTACCGTAAATCCATTGAAGAACAATGGAATCCAGACGTTTTTGGAGGGCCGCGTCATCCGCTTTGTCTTTGCCTTTATCGGTTGCAGGTTCAGATGGAGTAGCTTCCGCTGGTATGATATGATGGATTACATCATGTGCTTGGCAATGAATCTTGAATAGTTCAACCCATGATGTGTATTGTCCGTCATCCATCTCCAGAACGATTGGAATAAAATTCCGGATATTGGTGACGGTGACAGCAGGGTATAATGAGGCCATTGATTTGAGAGAAGAAAGAATGATTAGAGAAGAAGTGGGCAGCAGATGTACGGCTAGGGTTTAGGAGAGAAGAGAGAGAGAGGGGGGGATGTACGGCTAGCGTTTAGGAGAGAAAGATCAGAGGTGCGGCTAGGGTTTTGCGCTCTGATACCATGATAGAATATGGCCAAAAGCTTGCCTTTAGCATTCTCATTAACATGTATAAATAGATACAATATTCACACTTAGGTACCACGAACTTTACAGAAATACATAAATAGATTTCCTAGTCTAATAGAAACCTCCATGCCCTCAACACCTTTATATAGCAGGTGTTTTGTACGTGAAATCCCAAGCTCAATCTATATCACATAATACCATACTGAATATAGCAATACAGTACAAACTAACTTTATAAAATTGTTGCAACTTAGGACTATTTGGTCCTAACATGCTGTAAAAGTTTCTGCTTAAGCAGTTGCTTGGACTATTTTTGGGCATAACATTCTCAATTGGCAAGGATTGGAAGGTAAGTGTTTAGTAAACGGCCCTTGGGTATATAAATTTAAGTGAGTTTGTAATTGAATTCATGACCATGTGATGGGTATGGGGACATTTTTTTTAATAAGCCTATAGGCCATAGATTTAATAAGAATCTCATTTAAGGTTATAGCTTAAATGACCCCGTGTAAGAGATGCTTACAAGTCACAGGACTCACTGATGATGGTCTTTACCAATAATCTTACTATGCGATTTTGCTTACCAAGAATCTTACCTTATAAGTGAGGGTGGTGACTCTTTAACGCTTATCGTGTAAGAGAACTTATACTATGCTATTTTCATGACTGGGAATCTTACCATTTATATGGACTTCTAAATTCAAGTTACTTCTTGGGCACTTATTTATGTATGACAAAGGTTACATAACAATTGTTATTAGTGTCCCATTTACCCTGGGTTCGAGTCCAAGCGCTAGCATTCTGTGGCCAGGCTTAGTCTCAGACGACCATAATTTAATTACTAAATTGCCAATGATGTAGTAGAGGTGAAGCCTAGATGAAAGCTTTTCCAAGAAAAAAGTGTTACATCAGTAGCCATAACAAGGACCGATAGTGCTACAAGTTAACCTTAAACACAAGTAGTAGCTGTTATCTTTTGTGTTTCCAGTTCAAGTTAAAACTAATTCTTGTAATATGGTTTGCCATTTCTTACTCTCATATCACAGTCGTGTTATAAAATCACACATGCTGACGTAAATTATGTTTGAAACCAAGCAGATGAAAATCCTGATATCCTACGAGATAAAATTCAAAGATTGCCTATCTCCCTTGAAGAATCAGTTGAAGCTCTTGCAAATGACACTGCTATAGAATCTTTATTGGGAGAGAAACTATTCGTTGCTATAAAAGGGGTTCGTAAGGTATGTTTCAAGCTTATGGTATTTTTATTTAGCAAAAAGAATTAGATTTTTAGCTATTATAACCTTAAATGAGATTTTCATTAAATCCATGACCTTCTAATGAGTATAAAGCCAATTTTCTTTAATAGGCCACGAGGTCATGAATTTAATTAAGAACTCATTTAAGGTCAAATCCCTAAATGAATGCACGTGATGAGTATGGTTTTTTTATCTTACAGGCGGAAATCAAATACTATGCTGAAAACAAGGATGCATATAAGAAACTTATACACCAGTACTAAGATAACTCCTCCATGCCTATTCGGTTCTTTTAATTGATGTTTAGCATCATCCTATTGGTTGTTAACTTAAATATTTTAAACTGTTGAATGTTAAACCAATTAACTCAGAAACTGCTTTTCTTTTTCCAAGTGATGAATAGTGAGGATGTTACAATTGGATCATATATCTTAGGGTATTATATGGTGGTTCTTTTCTGCATTTTGCATCATGAGGATATATTATGAAGTTGCTATTATATTTTAAGCTTTTGGTTATCTCTTCCTTACACTATTGATCCATAGTCGTTTTGGGTAAATTAGTTATCAAATTCATAAGTATTCGATCTTCGCGAATATGTAGACGTTAATTAGGCTGCATTTGGTATACGGGACGGGACGGGACGGGACGGGACGGGACGAAACTCACTTTTCCAGGTTTGGCATGACATGAGACAAAACACGAATTAACTAGCTTACTTTTGGTTCGATATGGGGCAGAGACAAGAACTGGATAAGGACAAAAATGAGACAAAAATGGTAATCTGTATTCTTTCTTTCTACCTATCTCACCTGTGCAAAGGTGAAAGTTGTGTGATAACTTAAGATTATTTAGAAAGGTTTTGTACTTTTTTATTTTCACAACAATCTGTAATTTCTGTGATTTATACAAATAAATACAGAGAGAATTTAAAAGTGAAATATTGTGTCGATTGTTTTCAACCCCTCCTACAATCTTTGTGAAACTTGAAGGTAACCTTTACTGAACCAACAAGTGGTATCAGAGCAGCTTGAAACCTTTTTTACCTCTATCTAAGAAATCTGTTTAGATCCAGGATCCATTTCTCACTAAATGGCACTTCAAGCTAACAAATATAACTACAATGACACTGGTTCTCTTGTCAAACCCCATTTTATTTTGGAAAAGACTTGTCAAACTCCTTAGATTTAACAAAGATAACTTTCCTCTTTGAAAAACTATGATGAACCTTTTTCTAGCTGGATCAGAACCCAGATTCCATACTTTATGGAAAATGGACCATATGTTCTCACTCCTCTTATTCATGCAGTCCCTACTACTGATACTGTTGCCATCCCCGAAAGAACCATCTTTAAGGAGGTTACTCAGTGGACTGATGATGACAAAAAGCTTGTTAGCTTTGATACTAAAGCTAGATCTCTCATATCTATGTCTCTAACAAATTCAAAGATTTATTTAACCCCCCTTTTTTCGTTATTATTCCTTCTTTATCTATTAAACGATAATGGATTTAATTTCCCAAAATGTATTTAATTTGTCATCTTTAGTTATTGTGTCTATCATACTTTAAAAACTACTATTTAATGTACTGAAGTTTCAAACACACACACACACACACACACATATATATATATATATATATATTAAAAGAAGGTTTTCGCTGACATCATCATTATAAAATTGAGCCATTTCATTGGTCAATTAAAGAAATTAATTCAAACGATGATGTCATTATGTATTTTGAATTTTTTTTATATCGTATTAATAGGTGTAAATATCTTTATAATTTATATTTTCTATCTTTAGAATTATTTGATTAAATTACTTTGAATAAATTATGGATTTGGTCCCCGTGGTTTGGGATTTTTTTGTATTGTTTCTAAACTTCAGTAATTATGGATTTAGTTCCTGTAGTTTGCAAATTTTTTTGAATTTGGTCCCTGAACCTGACATCTGTTTATTCTTTCTGTTAACTTCAAGAGTATTAATGTCTTTTCATATTTTTAATACAATATTTTGTTTTTTTAAATGGATTAAATTATTTTGTCCTTTTGTGATTTTACACACCAACCAATTATATATATATATATATATATATAAGATTTACCTTTTTATCTTTTATATATATAAGATTTGTCCTTGTGTCTTCTATACCAAACATTAACTCATCATCACCACCATTAACACACCATCACCAACACTACCACCACTATTAACCCACCATCACCACCACCACCACCATTAACCCACCATTACCACCAGGTCCACCACCACCATTAACTCACCACCATTAACCCCCCCTCCACAACCACCACCACTACCATTAACCCACAATTAATCCCCCTCCTCTTTTCACCTTTTCCTCCCTAAACCTGCAACTACCTTTTCAAGGGCCATTTTCTTCATCTTTCAAAGATCTAGTCTTAATACATACATACATATATATATAAACACACACACATATAGGGACGGAGCTATTTTAGGGGCACACGGTGGCACGGGCCACCGTAAAATTCCTCCGTCGTAGTGTAAAAAATTACGATGCCACCGTATAATTTGTCGTGTGTCACCATATATATTTTGAAACTACAATAAGGACACATGTTTTCTTTGGTTGAGTTGATAGTTACTTGCCTTATAACCATGGGGTCATGGGTTCAAGACCTATTACAGACATTTTTTTTTTAAGATTTTGCTTTTAATTTCAAATTTAGTGTTTATATAAAAAAATTGCTTGTACCAAGAATTGAACTTGTAATGAACCAACCACTAGACTAATAGAGATTTTATGAAAATTTTCTTTATATATGTTCTTTATAGTTAAATGGTGTCACCGTTTGAAAAAAGTTCTAAATCCGTCCCTGCACATACACACACACTTACTCTCTCTCTCTCTCTCTCTCTCTCTCTCTCTCATCTTGTATATATATATATATATAGGTAAAAGAGAGGTGGGGTTTTTTATATGTTGTGTGTGTGAGGTGTGTATATATAAATGTATATATTTACATTAGTTGCAGGTGTGTATATATATATATAGGTAAAAGAGAGGTGGGTTTTTTATATGTTGTGTGTGTGAGGTGTGTGTATATAAATGTATATGTTTAAATTAGTTGCAGGTGTGTGTGTGTGTCTATATATATATATATATAAGAGAGAGAGAGAGAGAGAGATTTCTTCTTTTGTAAACCACCTAAATTGTGTAAACTTTGTGAACTAAGTATTAGCCAATCAGAATCAGCTATTGCTTTTGGTTTTAAATTATTTATAAGGGTAATAGTGGAATTTACAATGTCGTCCGTTTAATTGAGAGAGTTCCTATTTTTTAGCATATGATATCATGGTAAGTTATTTTCTTTTTATCTGATAGAGTTGTTCCCTATTTTTTAGCATCTGATTACATGTGCACATGTGCACAATACACAAAATCCAATCTTATTTGATTTTATGTGACCTTTAAGTGCATATGTGCACCAATATTGCATATGTGCAATTTATCCACGTAAGCTAACATATGTGCAATTTAGAGTTTGAAATATAAGAATGGTTTGCATATGTGCACTATAAATCATATGGGCAGGAAGTACTTGAACACCAAATGTGTTCTGTACATGTGCGCATGAGTCAAGATAATGATGAAATCCCTTGAATTGTGGGATTTGAAATTTAAAACCATTTTTATCCGCTTATACTTATTGTGCAATGTGTGTTTTGTGTCTACAATATACCTATTTTACCCTGTGCACAACTGTTATACATGAATTCTTTATTTTTGATAATTTATTAATTTATTATAATTAACTTTTAATCTTAACCGTAGATTGGAATTGATCAACGGTGTGCAGATGGTTAACATAGTTTACACAAAATAACTAGTTTACAAAAGAAGGTACCTCTATATATATATATATATATATATATATATATGAATGTGTAGGTGTATATTTGCAGGTTAAAAAAGAGAGGAAGATGAAAGAGAGGGATAGAAGGAAACGGTAGGGGTGGGTGGGCATAGGGTGGGGGGTGGGTCAACGGTCAAAGTTGAGAGTCATAAGACACTTGTCAAAGTTTTAAGTGTCTTTTAAAAAAACATGGTGAAATGAAAATAATACCCTTCAAACTAACGGACCATTTTGACGGATGTTAGGTTCGGGGATTAAATCCAAAAGAATTTGCAAACCACAGGGACCAAATCCATAATTATTGAATTTTTAGGGACCAAATCCATAAAAACCCCCAAACCGCAGGAACCAAATCTGTAATTTACTCAATTACTTTTTATTCCTTACTTTTCCTTTTTTTATACTTTACAATCTTATAATATTAAGCTAAATAATATATATTAAATAAAATGTATTAAAACTTTTGTTTTTTTCAATAAATTATACCATTATAGTCGTCTCGACAATACATTCAAAATCAGTCTAATATTAAACATTTTTTGAATTTAATTATATTATTAAGAGTAAATTACACTCCCGGTCCCTGTGGTTTTGCGAAATTTTGTATTAGGTCCCTAATTTGCGTTTATTACATTGAGCGTCCCTGTGGTATTCAATAACGCACGTTCTACATCCCTCTGGCTACGGAATCAAAAAGATTCCTTTAACATCATTAAGCTCAGGGATATTTCAGTCTTTTTGATGTTTTCTTTTATTTTTATTTTTCTCTACTAATTAATGTTGACACACAATTCTATTCTACCCCACCCAATCCCTAACCCCACTAAACTAACCCTACCCCGCCTATAATTTTTCTTCTCTCTCTTCCTTAACTTCTTAAAACCTGCAAAAAAAAATCTCTTTCGTTTTTCTCACTCTTATCTTTCATGCTGCATTTCTCTTTTCCAATTTCACTCCTTTTTCATCCTCATGTATAACAAATTCTAACACAAATTTTTAATGGTTAGAAATAAATAAAATAAATGCTAGATTATTAGTGGTTGCAGCCTCCACCCCAACCGACTTCCTTCTTCGATGAACCCAAGGACACCCTCTAATCCCTTTTCGACTTCCATCTATTGGAATTGTCTCCCCGTACTTCATCGACTTCCATCTATGATAAACTCAAAAGAAAAGCAACAAAACAGAGGATCATCGACTTCCATCTAATAACGGAGGTTCATCGGAGCTAAATGGGTTTAATCGGTGACATGGGTTTTAATGGAGAGAGCGAGTGTGAACTCCACCAAGTTGTTGGAGAGAGCGAGTGTAGAACTCGATGTTTTGGTTTCATCGGAGGTAAATGGTTTCACCAGCGACATGGTTTCAACAAAGACAATGAGTGTAAACTCCATCAAGGTGTTGCAGAGAGAGAGAGAGAGAGGATGTGTGTGTGTGTGAGTGAAATCAATGTTTTGGTTTCAATGGAGGTGAATGGGTTTCACCGGCTACGTGGGTTTCACCGCCGACGCGGGTTTCATGGAGTGAAAAGAAAGGGGATGAAGAGGAGGTGGTCCACGCAGGGGTTCACAGTAATATAGTATCCCATTTTATGCGTGTGTGTATATATATATATATATATAGTATAATATATATTAGTTATCTTTTTTGTATTTTTTATGTTAAAAAATTTGAAAACCAAATAAAATAAATTGAAGAAAAATAAAAGATAAAAACAAAAGTTGCAGGTACCATGGTGAAGGAAAGAAGAAGAAGAAGTAAAAAAAATTTGTTGGTTGTGAGGTGGGGTGGTGATGTGGTGTTACTTAGGTGGCAAAAATAATTCTAACATAAAAACCAAAAAAGAAATGAAAATCCTAAAAAGACTTAAATACCCTTTAATTTAATAAAGTTAACAGAATCTTTTTGACGGCGTTAAAGGAAGGGACCCTATCCGTGCGTTTTTGCATACCACAGGGACGCCCAGTGTAATAAACGCGAATTAGGGACCTAATTCAGAATTTCATAAAACCGTAGGGACCAGGAGTGTAATTTCCTCTATTATTAAATATTAAAAATAGATATGAATTAATTTATTTAGATTTTACTACAATTTTATTCTTGATATTCTTGAAATTTAAAGATTTCATCCTTTTAACTTAACTACTTTTATTGATTATTTATAAATAATGAAATTTTATTTTATTTAAAACTCAATTGTTATATTCTTAAAATTTAATGATTCCATCTTTTTAATCTAACTATTTTTATAAATTATCTATAAATAATGAAATTTTATTTTATTTGAAAATCCTACAAATAGAAAATATTACATATTATATTTCCGAATCTCTCCTGTTTTATAATCATTCACGAAATCCGAATCTTTTGACAAAATAATAAATTTTCAATTTCTGAAATCTTAACAACTATTAGATAACTAAAATATTTATACTGTATATTATAACTATTTTCGTTGCAATCATCAATACTGAAATTGAGTGATTTCGTTGGTTAATTAAAAAAACATATATTGATGACGTCATCATGTATTTATTTTATTAATTATTTTATTAAAAATTAGTTTTAGAGTTTCTACACATTGGATAAAAGCTATCTCATGTCCATCAGATGTTGAGTTAACTCACCTCTTTTTAAAGAATTCTATTTTGTAAAATTTAGAATCTACAAATCACCTCTTTTTAAGAAATTCTGTTTTGGAAAATTTAGAATCTATTAATACCTATAAATACATTTTTTTAACAAACAAATATAAATAAAGTATTTTCCAAAATTCACTTACTTAAATTTACATTTTGTAACCTTATAATTTTTTGATTAAATTACATTTTATCTCTTAGTTTTTCATTTTTCACTTTACATTTTTATCATATTAACGTAAATAATATATATGATTTAAATGTATTAAATTTTTTTTTTCTTTGCTATAAATTTCACCATTATAATCGTCTCGACGATACCTTCAAAATGAGTCTAATATTGAATAATTTTTTTAATTTATTTATATTATTAAATATTAAAAATAGATATTAACTAACTTGTTTACATTTATTACAATTCTATTGTTGATATTCTTGAAATTTAAAGATTTCACTTTTTAATCTAACGATTTTTATATATTATTTATAAATAATAAAAATTTATTTTATTTAAGACCCTATTGCTATTGCTGATATTCTTGAATTTAAAGATTTCATCCTTTTAATCTAACTATTTTTATAGATTATTTATAAATAATGATTTTTTTAAACCCTACAAATCAAAAAACACAGCATATTTTATTTCTGAATCCCTCCAGTTTTAAAATCATTTACGAAATCCGAATCTTTCGGCAAAAGAATTATAATTTTCAATTTCAGGTATTTTAGAAACTATTAGATGACTAAAATATTTAATAATAAAGCGAAAGTAATTTATTTAGTTTTTCCATTTAAATCGTTGATTAATAAGAATTATTTTTACTAAATAATTATTCTCTACTTAATTTCAAATAAAGCTTTGAATAAACGATTGGAACAAAGGTAATTTAAATGTTATATATATAATTTCCTATTTGGCTATGATTAAACTAAATCATTAATGTTTCTTTTATTAACTAAGTCATATTTATATTGTTAATTGGCTATTACGTTTGATTTGTGGTGAAATATTTGTGAACTTTATAATGTAAACATATATATTCTTATTAGAAATTAAAACAATATGTTTAAATCATCCGTGTATTACACATGTCATTAACTAGTTACCATTTAATGTATTGGGTAACCTACTAAACAAGTTGCAGGTTATTTTTCTAAATTTTGATTTTTTAATTATAAAATATTAGAGTAGTTTACTGATTTGGCCCTTGAGATCTGTCAAATTTACGAGTTTGGTCCTAAAGTCACACTACCACCTCCCTCTGCCGCACCGGTCATCTTCTCCGGTGAAGTCTGGCCATCTTCTCCGGCGAACTCTAGCCATCTTCTCTAGCGAAGTTAGTTCATTGGTGGTTACGACGATGGTGGTGGCTGGCGATGGTGGTGTGGCCGCGATACGACGATGGTGGTGACGCGATGGTGGTTACGGTGATGGTGGGCGGTGGTGGTTACGGTGATGGTGGGCGGTGGTGGTTACGGTGATGGTGAGTGATTGTGGTGACCAGCGATGATGGGTACAATGATGGTGGTTACGGTGATGGTGTGCGATGGTGGTTACGGTGATGGTAAGCGATGGTGGTGGCCGCGATGGTGGGTACGATGATGATGGACGATGGTGTTGCCGACGATGGTAGTGGCCGACGATGGTGGTTTCAGTAATGATGGTGTCTGACGATGGTGATTCCGATGATGGTGGTGGCCGGTGATGGTGGGTACGGTGGTGGTGGTGCGGCGGCAAACGGTGAAGGGAGGTGGTGGTGCGACTTAGGGACCAAAATCATAAGATTTAACAAAACTCAGGGACCAAATGTATAACATTTTACATAGTGACCTGCTAGAAAAGTTGGTGACCTGCTATCATAGGTGAGGATACATTAAATTGTAATATTTTGAAACTTCAGTACATTAAATGGTAGTTTTTAAAGTATAATACACTCAATAGCAAAATATGACAACTTGAATACCTTTTGGAGAACTAAACCCAAAGATAATCTATAAATAAATTAATAAATAATATTTCAAGAATTTCATTCCAATCCAATTTCTAATTCCAATTCTTTCATCTTATATATAAGGTTATCGAAACCCCTAATTGTTATTTTAACTCGCCCTTAACTCATAGGTCCCAAAATTTTCCTTCTTTATATTAAACTTCACTATATTTTTCACCTCTTTTTTTATAGTTCTCTAAGTTTTCCACCATGGATATCAAGAAACCAAAAATCGGTTCGAGAAGTGTTGGTTCTTCGCCCAAAAGATTAAATTCTCAGTTTGGTTTTTTGGGTTCAAATCAAATGGGTGATCTCGATAGAAATTTGTATTGTATGGCAGATAAGATCGATTTAAAGAACTGGGGTTTACAATTGGAGAAACGCTTGACGAAGGCGTTATCAAATGAGAGAAAAAGTGGATCGAAGATGGAAGAATGGGATTATGGTAGACTAATTTGGGAAAATTGGATATCAAGAATTGTTAGGTCTCAAAAGGAGATAAACTAGGCTAACAGGGTTTTGTAGAAGGGGGGTTGAATGCAAAACCGTAAAAATTTAAAGACAGAGAAGTACTTTTTAAATTCTTTGTATTGAAAAATTTCAACTAAGAATTACACTAAGTTCACAAAGACTGATTGTTGCGGAAAACAAATAACTTAAGCTACTTGAACAATCAAAACACTAAGACACTAAGACACTTAGACACTAAGACACCAGAACTACAAGAACAACTATGGAACACTCAGTAACACTATGAACTTGAAGGTGGTGGAAGCACTCTTTCTCTCTGAATTGCTATGTTGCTCTAAATCTGAAAGCGTTAATGCGTGAAGAAAACTGAGACCAAAGACCTGTATTTATAGTCCCAGCATCATCAAGTACAACGGACGCGTGTCAAGATTTGTCTTGCTGCATGAGGATCTCCATACTGGGTATTGAAGCCAAGTCAAATCTTCAAGACTCCTTTTTGCAGATATTCATTCTTTAGTGAATATTTTGCATTAACGGAGATAAGCCAAACCTCCTGCAGGGGAATCTCTCCAAGTAGTATGGCACAGAGTCAAAATCCCTTTACTCCTTTTTGCAGGTAGACAATGTTCAATGAAACTTTGTATTTATTGAGATGACCATCTTCAGACAAAATCTCAAACCAAGCATTCTTGATCCACGAGCCATCCATGGTCCATTGCACAAAGAGTTATCCAAATGATCTAATTGAGTGGACTCAGATCAGGATGGACTTGTCCGGATGGCTTGCCCGGATGGACTAGTCCGGATGGCTTGGCCGGATGGACTTATCCGGATGACTTGCCTTGATGTACTTCTCCGGAGTGACTCAAATACTTAGCCAAAATCACATACATTCCACATTGTTGACGAATTCGGCTGATATCAATTCTTCTTTGAATAATTGATTTATTTAGTACCTGAGACAAGATAAGATAGATTTACAATAAATAATATAGAAGGTCATCGGAGTACATCTTCAAATGAAGTGTTCCAACAATCTCCCCCTATTTGAGGATGTGATCCGGCACAAAGATTGTAAACTAGCTTCGTATAAGAGATGACCCATTTTTTTTTCTTTTTGGGTTCTTTTCTTTTCTTTTCTTTTCTTTTCTTCGTTTTTTTTTTGTATAAATAAGTATTTACAGTAATATGAACTATTTACAGCAAAAGAAAAAAAATTCAATCACTAAGAGATACTTTTAATTTCATCGATAAAGAGTACATCGGTGAGATTACAAAAGTATTATAGATAGAAGTAGACTGATAAGAAACATAGATAGATAGTGAACACAAAGGAACTACTTAGCTCGCTCACTCAAGGTTGAGAAGATTTTCTTTTCTTCTTCAGAGAGGACTATGTTGTATTCGCTCCTGACCTTTCCCAAGCTGACATAGAGTTTGTCAAGGAAACCCATGATTTCTTTGTAGACCGGATCTGGGATCTGCTTGTCATCCAGTAAGAAAAGAATCTCATTCCATTCGGTGACACCAAAGTTCTTTAGGGACAGAAGGTTGAAGGTTTCAGAGGGAGTAGTTTCTGGGGGATTGCCAGCTCTCTGAACAGCCATCCAGATGATTTGACCTTCCTTTTTGGCTCTGACTTTGGTAATTTCCTTTGGATCCTTTCTTCGAGTGAGGCAGTCATGAAAGTGTTTTACCACATTGTTTACTACCTTTTGCTTTTCCTTTGCTACATCCTTGGCTACCTTTGCACCAAGAAAAGAGAAATCAGGACCGAATACTGAAGATGTGTTAGAAGGAGGCTTAAGCCTGAGCTTGTCAAACTCGCTTATTTTTTGTTGAAGGGCCTTCTTTTTGGCAATTTCTTCTGCGGCTTCTTGGTCAGGAGTGAGCTTGTTTTTCCCTTTTTCTTTAGATGAGTCTTCATCGGCCTCTGAAGAGATTCTAGTTTCCTCCCCCTGAAGAGATGCATCGGATGGAGGAGAAGTAGTGACAGCTGTTGGGATTTTGTGAGATCCTTGTATCAAACTGACACGAGAATAGCTGTGATCTCAACCTAACTGGTTTGAGATACAGGACAAAACCATATGAAACAAACTGTTCCAAACAGGTTTAACAATCAAACCTAACTGGTTTGATTAAGCGGAAGCAATAACGATTAAAATCCCGAAAACATCACAGATCTTATTTGTTTATCTTATTACAATTAATATGTAGGTTTAGGGTTATTACCTGGATTGCTTGAGATAGATCCACCCGTAAACGACCAAACGGAATTCCCTCTAGCTGGATCTAACCCCGGAACACTTCACGAACAAACGGTACGCGAAGAACACGATCAATCAAAAACGAAATCGGATCTGGTTTCTTGCTTGGTGAGATCGACGAAAGAGAGAGAGATGGAGAGAGAAAAGTTTCTTGGTTGATTGAATGAATGAACTCTGATAACCTGGCATATCTATTTATATGGAAAACCTTCCATGTATCAGATAGCCTTTATTCTTTCTTTTTCTCTAAGAAAGAATAATTTCCATAATTATCTTATTCTTTCTTTCTTTCCAAGAAAGAATATTTCACTATTATTATATTTCCATATAATAATTACTAGATAATTATAAAACAATTAATTAACCCTTTTATATATTTATTTAACTAATAAATATATAACTGTAATTAATTGTCAGAAACCTTTCACTTTGGGGTTTATACAGAAAACACCCAACAGTTTTATAATTCACTATTATAAAACTAAACTCTCCAAACTGGGGTTATTATACTATCCGAATTATAGGTCCTCACAGGTGTGACCCTCAAGTGACTTATAACGTTGGATGTGCGATCAAACGGTTTGTCAACTTATGCACATAATTCCTAACAGACTCCCACTTGTGCAAGTTGGCAATACCAGATTGATGACACGGACCTAAGGAGGCCCCTAGACAGGCACTTAGGCTAACCAGGTTATAAGCACCCTTATACCCAGGTAGGTGATAAAACGTTCCTAAAAGGAAACAACATTTATGAACAAACTGTCCACAAATCGGGTATAACTAGGCTTTTCCTTTTGCATCACGATATTTTAATTTTGAGTATGAGCATGGATATAGTCAACTCTGAATACTCAAAGATTATGTTTCTCGACTATCCGACCTCTACTGATTGGTAAACGACAAAGAACAAATCAGTTCGTTTGGGCATGGCCATGCACTTCATCAGTCTTTTCAGTCAGTCAAGGGACCCAGGAAATATCTCTCTTCGAAGAAGAGGTGCAAATCCCATCTTGCATATCTGCATTTGACACCACGGCTTCCGCTGAATCTAGTTACGCCCCGTATGACCACCCTGTTACGGCGTGATGTTAGAACGTACTAAGTATCCAACAGTCCTCGCAATGTCAAACCAAATACCTCAGGTGCTAAGGACAACCTCTGGGAGTCTTACTCATGACTAAATCCATGGAGTAATCTCAACCGGCGGATCACTCCGATATTCGCTGCTCTATCGAATATCCGTGTAGTTTTTGGTCTACATCACTTGTAGCTGTTATTGAACGACTGATCATAACCACCCAAAAACTCCACGATGACTTTATATCCCTACCAAGGTTCCCACCTTGATAAGTTGTCACGGATAATTTCAAATAAAAACTGAAACTAGTTTTTATTCCCGGATCAAAACATGCTAAGTGTAAAAGAGACAAAGAAACTAATTTCGTTTAGTCCTCCATATTCCACTCTGTAATAAGAACGAAATTAATAGCATTTCTAAGCTACTTTTATGGTGTCTACTCAACGTATACTAAATACTGATTTAAACGAAGTATCACCCTTCTTCAGTTTAAATCCTTTGATTAGCGTTTACCATACTAATCAAAGAAATAACCAAAATAGTACAAGCTTAGTATCATCTGATACTTTCCACTTGACTATGCTAATTTTGTTCTTGCAAACACCCTTAAAACAAAATTAGACTTTCACCATATTTCCTGAACCTGGAGATACTGGAAAAACTCCTGGTTTCCTTGAATATGAAACATCAAACTGCAACTTCCCTAAGTTGTTGTGTAGATACATGATTTCGACCTGAAATCCAACAAAATTTCCATTTACCAAGTCTGGTAAATCCAGGAAATTTACTCTAGTGTTTTATAACACTTTGGAGTCAAAAAGATATTTGATATCTTTAATTAAACATTCCAACACACTTTAATTATTGATTATCTTAAAGTCAATTATGACTTTGTACTGTTTCTATCCTTTTTAGCTAAAAGGTAGATCTTATATCTTATGAATTTATATCCTACCTGGATTATAATTCCGAGATATATTAAATCAATAATTAATACATACAGACATATACACTTATATATATCTTTTATTCTCTATCACGGAACTGGATATAGAATAAACTGGGCTCCCACTAACCTATATGAAAACTGACCATTTACTTAAAATTAACTATTGACTTTAGTCAAAACTTGACTTCCTAGTCAATTCTATTTTAAGAAATACTAGAATTTAACATTTACAAAACTTAACTGGATCTTATCAAATCCCAATTCCAAAACTTGGAATTTTCTAGTTTTATAAATACTGCTGTTATCAACGTCGTCTGAGATAACATCCTAAATTCTTTCTAAAACATGTGAGTAATATTTTATAATCCTTTTACTCATGTATGTTTTATTCTCAAAAACACATTCCTAAAACAATAGTACTTCGTGTGTTTTTGACAGTTTTCATATAACTATTACTTCAAATCAACTAATTAAAACATTGAAGTAATTCTGTTAGTGTAATATATGACATCTAGGATCTACTATTTGAAACAAGTCAATCTTGACTTTGAACAACATCATCATTCACAAGATATTGAATCAAGACAATAATTTTTAAAAACTTTTAAAACAATTTAATAAACCATAAATATCCAAAAGATCACAACCATTAAAATTGTTTTACAACCACAAATATAAATTTAAAATTGTCTTGATAAATATCTAATGATAAACTAGCACGTAGATCCTCGCAATCCTGGGCTCCTCACTTTTGACCACCTGCAATTAGAATATTTGCACTAGGTGTCAACATACTTGTAAACTAACAAGTGAAAGTGATAAACTAAAGCAATCACAAATACCTGAGGCGTTATTGCCTGCTTTGTGACGCTTAGGACAGTTCTGCCTCCAATGACCAAGTTCATGGCATATGAAACACCTATTCTCGGTCCTGGCTTTGTTAGGCTTCACTTTCTTGCCCTTGCCCTTGCGTTCGTCATTGTTCTCGACCTTGGTCACACTCTGGCTTGCCTGAGACTGGCTTTTGCCCTTACTGGTGTTTCCATGCCTACGCTTCCTCTTTGCTCCACCATCTCCGACCATGAGCACATCCTTGGTCTTGGTCCCGGTCCCCATACTCAACTCAGCAGTTTTCAACATGGAATGCAACTCAGCAATTGTCTTTTCCATGTTATTCATATTATAGTTAATTACAAACTGCTTGTAATCTTCAGACAGTGAGTTGAGTATCGTATCCGTTGCTAACTGCAACGGAACTGGGTGACCTAGCCTCTCTAAGTGATCAATGTGTTTCTTCATTTTCATGACGTGATCACTAACTGAGGTCCCCTTGGCCATCTTGCACGCGTTGAATGCCCTGGTGGCATCATAACGCTCTGTGCGTGCTTGCGTCTGAAACATGTCCCTCAACCGGCGGATCATGTCATAGGCATTCGTGTTTATGAGCCCTGTTTGCAGATCTGGGCTCATAGTTGCAAGCATGAGACAGCCAACGTCCAGCAAATCATCAGAATGCTTTCTATAAGCATTTCTTACATTGGCAGTTGCATTTGCTGGAGGGGCCTCACCTAGAGGCTCTTCCAGGACATACCACTTCCTCTCGTGCCTGAGTACAATCATCAGATTGCGCTCCCAGTCGAGGAAGTTAGCTCCAGTGAGCTTGTCCTTTTCAAGAATGGAGCGAAGAGACAGGTTATTAGTGTTGGTTACAGTGTTTGCCATCTACACATTTAAAACATTTGGCTTTAGTAACTGTGAATAGACTCCCAACAAATATCAATAAACCCTTAAATGATAAATATTGGGCTAGGATCCTTATTTCATACGTCCTGATGTACGGCTTGCTCACGTCACACCAGGCCCGTACTATTTCGGTAGGTAAGGACTTATACCAATCACATCTAACTGACATGACTCCTAGATCTTTTCGGGACATCGGATAAAACCGTACATGTTTTAGTCCCTCAGTGCATTTTGGCCCGATACGACACGGTGAATTGTTACAAAACCAAAATAGATCACACCATTTGGGACTGGTGTACTTGTCACACCCCTTTCAGCTTGGGGTTTGAACGCGGACGTCCAAGGCTTGTTCACTTCCAACGCCCGCGTACCTTACGCCGTTAGGTGTCCCAAGTGGGTTGCACTACTGATCTATGATTTTCTTGGGTTTTTAACTAAGTTTTGAAAAACCTTTTATATTCCAGTATTTTAGAAAACTTTGCAATTTTAAAACTAACTGTTTTAAAAGGCAACCACTGTTTAATAACTAACTGTTAATTAAACATAGACGTTATTTAAAACTAACTGTTTTAAAAGCACTTGCTAATTAAAACTAACTGTTTTAACAGCATAACTGCTAACCAAAAACTAACTGTTTTTGAAAGCCCTCTTGCTGACCAAAACTAACTGTTTTGTCAACATGCCTTTATAAGAAAGCAATCTTATAAACATAAGGTTTTAAAATAAAATCTACCGTTTGAAAAAGGTTTGGAAAAACTTGGTAAATTTAATTATAAAAACCTAATATATCTCATGATTAAATAGTTTTAAAACTCTCTCTAAATTTTAAAACGTTTGATAAAAGCTAAGCATGCAATAATTATCAACTAATCATGAGCAAACATATTCACGCAGTTAAAAATAACAACTACGCAGTTAATACGTCTAATTATAGATTTGCCAACTAATTCCTAAAAGACCAAAATGACCTAACTAATTTTTCAAAAAATTTCTAGTAGCTCCCACTAGCCTTATCACCTCTCGGTGGAATTTTGAAAAAGAAAATATTATACTTAAGGTCATTCATATCATAATGGAGTTGTAAAATTATGCAGGCCCTTTCAAGAATAAAAAAATGGGCTAAGTTGGCAAATTCTATTACAGACACAAATAATATACACAACAGGTATATTTCATGCAATCATATAAAGCATTAAGCAAGCAGAGAACAATCCTAGATCCGTTAAAGATTATCTCGTTCGGTTTGTCGTAAAATATGGTTTTAACTGATTTATAAAAACAAACTGTTTTACAAATCAAAAAATAATATTTTAATCTGAAATCGGTTTCACTATAAATCTATTATATAAAACCAATTTTCTAAGATATTTTGCTTTTATCCAGAACATATCAAACCGGACATTCCGAACCAACTGTTCGGAATTATGGACACTGGCCTAAAAACTGTGTCGTGGTTTGATCAACTGGTCAAACATGACACCTGGCCCATTTGACAAAAACTGAGTCAAATACTTGGTCTGATAAACACATGTTTAATAGAGATAATTATTAATAAAATCTATTAAAACAATTTCATAAGATAATAAACTTATAAAATTAATTCGGATAAAAGCCTAAAACCATCAAACCCTTTTGGGCCTCAAACTGGGTCCAAAATTTCTAGGTCTTGGGCCTTGGATAGGTTAGGCCCAATAAAACGAAAAACCCAAAAAACACGATCTCGTGTCGATCGAAAACGCCGTTACATCGACCACGGTCATTGTCGTGATCCGGTGATCAAACAACCATCGCACGGGCACCGTCAAGCGCGGTTTTGGTCCGCCCCTAAAACACCATCGACGACGGCAGCGGCAACCAAGGTTACCACCGCCGCCGCCACTAGGCCGATCGACGACAACAGCGGTCAAAACCGCCATCGCCGCCGTGCCCGACGGCTTCATCCATAACAGACGCCACCACCACCGGGTGGTGGTGTGGCTTGCGATCGCGATACCAAAAACGTCCACCGCCGCCGCCCGGCGAAGCCGCAAGGCAGCCGGCGGACGGCTTGGTGGTTTGTGGTTTTCCGGCGACGATGGTCACAGCCGCCGCCACCACCACGTTTGCAGTTCGGCTCACTGGCCACCACCGCAAATCGCCACCATGGTCACTATTGCGATCGAAAAAACAGCCGGCCACCACCGAACTGGTGGTGCAGCCTCGGCGTGGTTCGGCCACCGCTAACCGCCATTCACGGCCACCACCGATTGGTGGCTTCGGCGATTTAAAAAGAACCGACCACCGCCGCCGCCTTGGCGTGGCCTTAGGGCAGCCGGCGGCCTGGCGGGTGGTCCACGACGTTCGTGCCGCCGCTGCTTTTAATAATAGTCGCCACCACACGTCGCTGGTGGTTAACGACAGAAACCACCGCCACCACCGTCGCTGGTGGCCACCGATTACAGCCGCCACCAAACTGGTGGTGCGGCTTCGGTGATTCAGGTGGCGGTTCGGTCGGCTTTGGCCGCCGTTCCGCCGCCATCGTGGTTTGACCGGCGATCGGTGGGATGGTTCGGTTGCCATGTGCCACCGTTCCGCCACCGATCTCGTTACCGTGTGTGATTTCGTGTTTTTAGTTTTAATGAGATTTACGATAAACGAGAACTGATAAAATTTTTACAATAGATAAAGATTAAACCTTTTATCTAACTGATAAAGATTAAACCTTTATCTAACTGATAAAGTTTTAGTTTTTATTGAAAAACTGATAATTACCCAAAAATCTTTACCAAACTGATAAAGATAATCAAATCTTTACCAAACTGATAAAGATTAAACCAAATAAAATCAAATCTTTACCAAACTGATAAAGATTATGTTTTATTCAAAACTGATAATTATCAAACTGATTAAACCTTTACCAAACTGATAAAGATTAAATCCAAACTTTATTCACAAGAAACAATTTTAACGGATCTAATAACAATTAAACAAAGTAAACAAGTAAAACTGTGGCTCTGATACCACTGTTGGGATTTTGTGAGATCCTTGTATCAAACTGACACGAGAATAGCTGTGATCTCAACCTAACTGGTTTGAGATACACGACAAAACCATATGAAACAAACTGTTCCAAACAGGTTTAACAATCAAACCTAACTAGTTTGATTAAGCGGAAGCAATAACGATTAAAATCCCGAAAACATCACAGATCTTATTTGTTTATCTTATTACAATTAATATGTAGGTTTAGGGTTATTACCTGGATTGCTTGAGATAGATCCACCCGTAAACGACCAAACGGAATTCCCTCTAGCTGGATCTAACCCCGGAACACTTCACGAACAAACGGTACGCGAAGAACACGATCAATCAAAAACGAAACCGGATCTGGTTTCTTGCTTGGTGAGATCGACGAAAGAGAGAGAGATGGAGAGAGAAAAGTTTCTTGGTTGATTGAATGAATGAACTCTGATAACCTGGCATATCTATTTATATGGAAAACCTTCCATGTATCAGATAGCCTTTATTCTTTCTTTTTCTCTAAGAAAGAATAATTTCCATAATTATCTTATTCTTTCTTTCTTTCCAAGAAAGAATATTTCACTATTATTATATTTCCATATAATAATTACTAGATAATTATAAACCAATTAATTAACCCTTTTATATTTATTTAACTAATAAATATATAACTGTAATTAATTGTCAGAAACCTTTCACTATGGGGTTTATACAGAAAACACCCAACAGTTTTATAATTCACTATTATAAAACTAAACTCTCCAAACTGGGGTTATTATACTATCCGAATTATAGGTCCTCACAGGTGTGACCCTCAAGTGACTTATAACGTTGGATGTGCGATCAAACGGTTTGTCAACTTATGCACATAATTCCTAACAACAGCATCCTTAGCTATTTGCATTTGCCTCGGATGAACTCTCTTTCTGCTGCTTATGTCCGGACCAGATCTTCGTTTAGGAACAGTCGATCGAGGTTGATCCTCCCCCTCAGCAGATGTAACTACTACCTGTTTCTCCCCCTCAGCTGCTGGGGGAGTCACAAAAGATACCTCAGCATCGGAAATCCGGGCCTTAAGGAAGTGCAGTGTCTCGCGGTCAGATGAAGTGAAGAGAGCCGGACCCTGCTGGGAGAGAAGCTGATACTGGTCAAGATGGGCAGAGATGGCCGTGAGGGTGGTGCCGTGATCAGAAGAGGCCACCCTCAAAGCCTCAATGGATTCTGCATGCTGCTCAGTGGTCTTGGAGAGAGAAGCCAGAGAGTCTGAAATCTTTGAGAGAACATCATTCGGAGGAGAAGAGATAGAGGAAGCAAGCTGCTGGATATCCGTCTTCAAGGAGTCAACGGAGGCTGCAACAGTAGAGGAGAAGTGCTCAACATGAGTAGTGAGCTTCGAAAGAACCTGACGATGGATCTTTTCATTTTCCCCCAAGACAGTGAGCAATCTATGAGAGACAGTCTGAGAGTCCTCTAAAGCCTTCAAGCGAGTGTCATGCTGAGCCAAATAGGTCTGGAAGTCTCCGGATAGAGTGGCCAACTGAGATTCCAGTGACCCAACCTTCCGACTACTGTGAAGAACATCAGAGAAGAAGTCTCCAATAGGCATCCGACTGATCGGACAAGTAGATGAGGAGAAGGCCCGGTGTCGCTCCGGAGAAAGGGATCACGTCGGAGAAGGAGTCCGTCGAGGAGGGGACTCATGCCGTGGAGAATGGACAATAGCAGGAGTGTCCGTGAAGTCAAATGCCGGTGGCGCCGAACTTTCGTGTCCGGCCGGAGGAGAATCTGCCTCAAGAAAAGTAGAAAGAAAGACAGCCTCAGGAATAATGGGACCCTCATCGGCTTGTGCAGTATGTGAAAGGCCGTGCAGTGTGGTAGTTTGGCCTCGGGTCGGAACAGAACCCAAGTCATCTACCACAACCTTTTGGGAGGAAGTGGCAGGTGTAAGTAGGGACTCCTTGAATACAACCGACGTGTGTTGAGACACGCCAGAGGAGGTGGTAGAGGTGGAATGTGTGCCCCCGGGTCCAATTGGGGCAGTAGAAGTGTTACCTTCGCGGTTGACCCTAGGAAGAACCTTAGACCTCTTAGGAGAAGATCCAAGGGGGGATGTGGAGCGCCTCCGCAATTGAGATTTAGAGGCTGGGATTCCCTCCGATGGGTTGTTCGGAGGGATAGCCGTTATGGAGTGTGCGGAGGGTTTGGCGGGTCCTGGCTGTTTTTTCTTGGATCCCGCCAATTTTGCTCGGGAAAAGGTATAAGAGTGAGGACGCATCTTGCCAGGTGGAGGAAGGGTAGGAGCAGTGGCACCCCATGATAGATCAAAGGATGCTAGTCTGAGCACAAAGTCCGGAAGAGGCTTATCGGTTGCCAAAGGCTCACGGTCCAAGAGCTTGACAGACAAAGTAGGCGAGGTCAGATCATAAATCACTTGTGGGTTGGGAGTGTTCGAATCCGCCAGTATAGCATCCGCCAGTTTCATATTGATAATCAAGGACATAAACCTAGGATAGGCAACTGCGGTGGACTGATTGTTACCAATCATCATGACCATAGAATCAAAGAAGAAGCCCGCAAAATTGATGGGACGCTGATGGAGAATAGCATGAGCTAACTCGGTAACATACCCCGGGCATTGGTCTTGACCACCGGCCTTCCTAGAAAGGCAGTAAATGATGTGGCTGAAAAAGTGGTGCCAGACCCCACCCATGCTATTTCTAAAAAGGGTGACCTGACTCTTGTGTTCTTCTTTGGGAGTGTAGTTCATGAGAGCTACCATAGAGTCATGCTCATAGTGAAGAGGGAAAAGTGCAAAGTCTGGTGTATCAGGTAAGCGAAGAACCGTGCGAACATCAGCCTCGTCAAAGGATAAATCATTTTCAGTGAGGACAGAAGCTACTATACAATCAGTATGGCTATCAAAAGATGCAGTGGCCCAAAAATTACCTAACAACAAAGAGCTCATCCTAGTGTTCGCAGTAAAGGCATACAAGAGGGGAGACTTTTTAAGGTAGTTGTTCATAGGTTCAAACTCTGGATGGTTCTCAATGGTAGAGAATCTAGCTAAGTGATTACATGGAGGAAAGGTTATCTTAGCCGGGTCCAAATTGTTGTCATTAAGAGGACCGGAGGAAAAGCCATCCTAAGAGAGATGGAGAGAAAACTTAGCTCAAGAGGGGAGTTCCCAAGCCACGTGACCGGATCAGATAGACCGGAGCGAGAGGGAGGTAAGCCCGGAGCAAGGAAGGCGAACGGAGCAGGAGCTTGGCGCCGGAGCAAGGCGGAGGAGCGGACGGCGGTGTCGGCCCGGAGCAGGTGGCTGCCGGAGCGCGGTGGTGGCCGGAAGCTGACGGCGGCCTGAGCACGGCGGCGGCCGGAGGAAGGCGGCGGGCGGCGGAGGACGGCGGCCGGAGGACGGCGGCGGCGCACGGCGGCCGGATGCTGGCGGCGGCGGCCGGAGGGCAGGCGGAGGCTGGTGATGGCCGGAGGTTGGTGGCTGCGGCCGGAGGCTAGGTGGAGGCTGGTAATGGCCGGAGGTTGGTGGCGGTGGCCGGCGGTGGTGTGCCGACCGGCGGATGATGGTGGGAGGGGAGAGGAAGATCTCTTGGAAGAGAATGTGGGAGGTGTGGTAAAAAGTGAAAAGGGAATGGGATTTTATAGAGGAGAAGTAGGGTTTGAATGGGAGGGGATGGGGTAAAATCTAATGGGTTTGAGGGAGTTGGGCTTAGGGTAGGGTTAGAGTAGGGTTAGGTGTCAAGGAGGGAGTGGAGGAAGGGGAAGTGTTGGGATTGGGGAAAGATTGGAGATAAATTTTGGTCTCTTGGGTGTGTGTGAGGAAAACGGACGGATTGGGAGGGGGGGGGGGGTTTCTGCCGGAGTCGGAGGAGGGAAGGGGGGGTTTTCGTCGGAGTCGGAGGAGGGAGGGGGGGGGGGTTTCGTTCGGAGGTGGTTTGGCCGTTGGTTGGAGGATGGTGGTGATGACGAGGGCGGAGGCGGAGGTGGGAAGGAAGGGTGTAGTCGGAGGCGGAGGAGAGGGAAGGGTGAGGTCGGAGGCGGTTTCGTCGGAGGCTCGTGCGTGTGGGCTCGGAGCCGGAGGGTTGGGCCAGATGCCGAGTTTGGTGTCGGGTGGTGTTCTTCGGAGGCTAAGCCGGTCCGTGTTGGAGTCGGAGGTAGGAAGGTCGATCCGGAGGGTGTTTGGGGTTGGTTCATGGATGGATCCGGAGGAGAACCTTCCTCTCGGTTTGGTTGGATGCGACCCGGAGCCGGATCAAAGTTTGCTTGGACCGGATGATCACTTGTGAGGCGGAGCCAATCTTTTCGTTGGAGCCGGAGTTAAGGTTTTTTATTGTGTTCGGATCGGGGCCGGAAGAGATTGTCTCCGGATAGACTTCGGACATAGAAGTTTCTTGATAGAGGCAAGAGATGATGTCACGAAGGTGATGTCATCTAGATGACATCACCACCTTCAACAATTTTATTTTATTTTATTTTTATTTTTTTATTTTTTATTTTTTATTTTTATTTTTTTTTGTTTTGTTTTGTTTTTTTTTATTATTTTTTTTATTTTTATTTTATTTTTATTTTTTTTTTTTTTTTTAGAAAGCAAAGAAAAATTGTACATACACACAGATAAGTTCTAGGAGAGATTGATCATGCCAAGTTCTCCGACGAGAAAGTTGAACCTGGCTTCGTCTAAGGGTTTGGTGAACAAGTCTGCCAGCTGATACTCCGTCGGAATGAAGTGGAGTTCGATGTCACCTTTGGAGATGTGGTCTCTGATGAAGTGATAGCGAATATCTATATGCTTGGATCTGGAGTGAAGCACAGGATTGTTCGCTATTGCAATGGCACTCGAGTTGTCACACAGAATGGGCACCTGAGTGAATTGCTGATCGTAGTCCTGAAGCTGATTCTTCATCCACAAGATTTGGGCACAACAGCTTCTGGCAGCGACATATTCAGCCTCAGCGGTTGAGGTGGAAACTGAATGTTGCTTCTTACTTGACCAACTAACAAGCTTTCCTCCGAGAAGTTGGCAGCTTCCGGTTGTACTCTTCCTGTCTAATTTAGATCCTGCAAAATCAGAATCTGAATACCCAATTAGATCAAAACCTGAGTCTTTGGGATACCAAAGACCCAGATCAGGAGTACCTTTCAGGTACCGGAAGATGCGTTTAACAGCATATAAATGAGACTCTTTAGGATCAGCTTGAAAACGAGCACACAGACACGTAGAGAACATGATATCTGGCCTACTAGCAGTAAGATAAAGTAAAGAGCCAATCATTCCTCTATATTCAGTGATATTTATAGAATTGCCATTAGGATCAGAATCAAGTTTAACAGGAGGAGCCATGGGGGTTTTCATTGGAGAGCAAGATTCAAAACTGAATTTCTTTAAAAGATCTTTAGTATACTTGCTTTGGTTTATAAAAATTCCTTCTTTTGTTTGTTTTACTTGTAAACCAAGAAAAAATGATAATTCCCCCATCATGCTCATTTCATAGTTAGTACTCATGAGATTGGCAAATTCATCACACATAGAGGAATCAGTGGCTCCGAAAATAATATCATCCACATAGATTTGAACAAGAATGATGTTACCTGCCTTTTTCTTGAAGAAGAGAGTGTTGTCAATTTTACCTCGGATGTACTTGTTGGATGTGAGAAACTCAGAGAGAGTATCATACCAGGCTCTTGGAGCTTGCTTTAGACCATACAAGGCCTTGTCAAGCTTGTAAACATAGTCTGGATGGTGAGGATCTTCAAAGCCTGGAGGTTGCTTCACATAGACTTCCTCTGATAGCTTCCCATTTAGGAAAGCACTTTTCACGTCCATCTGGTACACCTTGATGTTGAGAAAGGCAGCATGAGCCAGGAAGATTCTGATGGCTTCTAGTCTGGCCACCGGAGCGAACGTCTCATCATAGTCGATCCCTTCCTCTTGCCGGTAGCCTTGAGCAACGAGTCTGGCTTTGTTTCGAACAACAGTACCAAGCTCATCCATCTTGTTTCTGAAGATCCACTTAGTTCCGATGATGGTTTTGAGAAAAGGCTTCGGAACCAGCTTCCAGACTTTGTTTCTGATGAACTGTTCAAGTTCTTCTTGCATGGCCAGTACCCAACTAGGGTTACTTAGAGCTTCATTAACGGACTTGGGTTCAGTGATTGACAGGAAGTTTACATATAAACATATGTTTCCAGTTCCTCTCCTGGTTCGAACACCGGCTTGCTGATCACCAATGATTTGATCGATGGGATGATCCCGAGTCCACTTAATGGCTGGAGGAAGAGGATGAGGATGATTATGAAGATGAGGTAAAGGAGAGGACAGGTTTGGATTAGAAGATTGAGGGTCTGTATAGAGGTGAGTTTGAGAATTATTGGTAGGTTGGAATGGAACAATAGCTTGGGTTTCATTTGGATTTGATGAAGTGGAAGGCTCATTGGAGTGTGGTGAGAAGGAAGAGGGATTGACAAATGGAGGAGATGGATCTGGACCCAGATAGGAGTCTACCCAATCATTTAGTTCTTCAGAGTTCGAAGATAATGACGAGGTTTTGGAGTCATCAAAGTCAACATGTATTGATTCATCAATACATTTTCGTCGGAGATTGTACACTCGGTAGGCTTTGGGAGTGAGAGAATATCCCACAAAGATTCCCTCATCACCTTTGGGATCAAACTTTCCCAGATGATCTCTATCATTCAACACATAGCAAGTACACCCAAACACATGAAAGAAACCAATTTTGGGCTTCTTTCCTTTGAACAGTTCATAAGGAGTTTTTCCTAATCTCTTGGTATTAGAGATCGGTTTTGAGTGTAGCAGGCTGTGTTTACCGCTTCAGCCCAGAAGTAGGTGGGAAGATTAGCTTCACACAGCATGGATCTGGCAGCTTCACACAGCGTCCTGTTCTTCCTTTCCACCACTCCATTTTGTTGAGGAGATCTTACAGCAGAGAATTGTTGAGAGATTCCTTTGTCATTCAGAAAGGAATCAAGAGTGTAATTCTTGAATTCCGTTCCGTTGTCACTTCTAATGGATCTGACCGGAAGACCCGTCCGAACCTCAATCTTTTTGATGAAGAGAATAATCTCCTCAGCTGCATCTCCTTTGTGCCCGAGAAAGAAAGTCCAAGTGAAACGTGAGAATTCATCAACTAGAACGAGAATGTACCTTTTACCACCAAGGCTTGGTGTGCTGACTGGTCCACATAGATCCACGTGCAGCAACTGAAGAGGAGTGTTGATTGAGAAATTTTTCTTTGACTTGAAAGATGACCGGGAGATCTTTCCTTTCTCACAAGCACCGCACACTTTGTCTTTCAGAATATTGAGCTTTGGAAGCCCAATCACCAAGTCTTTAGAGGAGAGAGAATGAAGCGTTCTGAAGTTCAGATGAGAAAGCTTTTTGTGCCAGAGCCAACTTTTCTTTTCAGCATCGTCAGAGATGAAACAGATGCTTTCAGCTTCCGTATTATTGTCCATATTTATGATATAGACATTTTCTTTTCTTGAGCCGGATAGAACGGATTCTCCTTGGTTGTTTATTACATTGCATGCACAAATGTCAAAGATGACTTTGTAACCAAGATCACACAGTTGACTTATGCTTAGAAGATTATGCATAAGTCCCTCCACATAGGCCACTTTGTTGAAGGTGATGATTCCATTTGAGAGAGTACCGTATCCTTTGGTGATGCCCTTTGCGTCATCTCCGAACGTAACAGACGGACCCTTTTCAGACACATAGTTAAGTAAGAGAGATTTGTTTCCGGTCATATGTCTAGAACACCCACTATCAAGATACCATGTCTTGTGGGGTTTTATGACCTGCACACACAGACAAGTTAGTTTCTAAGAACCCACTTGGCTTTGGGTCCTTTTGGTTTAGAAGAAGAAGGTAGAGCAGATTTTCTGTCAATTTTGTCTGACGGACAATCTTTTGCATAATGAGAGGTATCTCCACAGTTGTAACATTTTCGGTAATTAAAAGTCATGTTTGGAGCGTTGCACACAGTCTTTTTGAGAAAATTAAGTTTAATGTGAGGCTCTTGAGGTTTGACTCCTAACACACCTTTTCCTTTACTAAAATGAGTTTCTTTGTTTAAATTCACAGACCTAGGAACAAAAGGAGGTTGAGCCTTAGATGCCTTTCTTTTAGAAGGTTCAGAAAAATGAGCCACCGATTTTCCTTTGTTCTTACCAATACTCTTTTTATTTTTAGGAAAATCGATTTTGGGAATCTTTGAAGGTTTAGAGGAAGAAGAACACTCGTCATCAATAGTTAGATTGTTGAGCAAGTGATTCACAGACACATCAAGAGTTTCAAAATCATTTGAATCATTTACTTCTTGAAGTTCTTTTGCTTTTACAAAGTTTCCAAATTTGAGTTGCTCCCTTAGATCTAAGGAGTTTACAGAACACATAGACATGGAGTCTGAAGACAAAAGATCATCTGAAGAAACATTTAAAGGGAGGTCACTAAGTTCAGAGGCAGAAGGAGGAAAAGCCATTTCAAAATCAGACTTCCAGTAACCAAGACCAGTTTTATCATCATGAGGAATCTGATCTTTAAAGATTTGAGAAAGATTTCTGGAAGCAGTGTTCCATTTTTCAACAACTTTTTGTTCATTTTGGAGCATATTTTGAAGTTTGTACTTTTCTTTTGAAATCACAGAGTTTATGGTTTTCAAATCATCAATGTCAGACTTGAGTTTTTCAAGTTCTTTTGATTGAGCAGAGTAATCACGGAGTTGAGAAGACAGAGATTTGACTAAAGCAGATATTTTCTTCTTTTCATGTTTCAGATTATGATAGTCCACAGTTAAAGAGTCATAAGCATTAATCTTTTCAGATTCTGTCAGAGAGTGAAAAGGATGTACCTTAGAGGTGGAGGGAATCTCAGTAGAGACAAGAGCAGTGGATGAGTCTTCCTCCATGTCTTCATCTATTATGGCCATCAAGCAGTTGACGGTCTCCTTTGGTTCATCATCAGAGGAAGTGGGCTCATCGACCCAGTCATTTGACTCAGCTAGAAGTCCCTTCCCTTTTCGTGCAGCATTTCTTTCCTTTTCACGAACATATTTGGCCTTGTACTTCACGGCTGCCTTGTCAGAGGAATCTTCCGGAAGAGGACCTTTCGAAACGGTCAGAGGAAGATTTTTCAAATCTCCCGGAAGAGGATCTTTCGGACCCATCCGACTGAAGACTACCAGATCTGGAAGGTCGATGAGGCCCAAAGGATGGTCGGATGGACTGCTGACTTGATTTGCAATCTGCTGAGAAATGACCCTTCTTACCACAGTTGAAGCAGGTGGTGGATTTTGAGAAGGATCTTCCATTGGTGAACCTTTTTCCATTTCTGAATCTGGATGAGGGCTTTCTAGAGAAACCTGACATGGCCATTTCATCTGATAGCTGGTCCACACAGGCATCGGTGCCTTCATCATCACCATCACAATCATGAAGTTCGGAGGAGAGGTGATGATCCTCCACATCACTGACATCTGAGTCCGAACCAGGAAAGGTGATTTGAGGGACACACATAGATTTGGATTTAGAGTTTTCACTCATGAAGGCTATGGAAGAAGTTTTGACATCCCTAATGAGAGACTTCCTTTGGAGTTTAGTTTGTTCATAGTTCACTAAGGTTCCAAAAAGCACAGTGAGAGGCATTGTTTCCAAGTCCATGGAGGTTTTGATGCAAGTACAGATATTTTCCCAGAAATCAGGAAGACCATCCATAAACTTGTTCAGTACCTCCTCGTTATCATAAACTTTGCCCAAGAGGAGAAGGTCATTCAGAAGACTATTAAAGCGGTTGTAGTAGTTGGTAATAGACTCACCCTTTTCATTACAAAACAATTCATATTTTCGAACCAGAGAAATTTTCTTACTCTTTTTGACCTCATTTGACCCTTCATACAACACACAGAGGGTTGACCACATTTCTTTGGCAGTAGAAAAATTTACTAGGGAGTGATACACCTCGTCTGGAAGAGACATAGCTATGATAGACTTAACCTTAGTGTCAAGAGACACAAGCTTCCAGTCTTACTCGGTGTATTTCTTCTCAGACTTTAGGATAAATCTCCCAGTAGCTGAGGTTCTGTCTTCCTCAGAGGAGGACCCATCTTTATCTTTGTTAAAGCGGTCCCAAACTCTAGGAACAAGAGGACCATCACGAAGAATGGTAAGGTATCTGGAGTCAATACCTTCCATGAAAAGCAACATCCTGTTTTTCCACAAAGAGAAATTTGAGGGATTAAAGCGAGGTGGTTTTGAAGTAGTGCCATTATCCAGAAAAACAGAAACATTGTTGACGCTGGTTGTTTCAGAATTCGACCCTGAGGTAGCCATTGCAGATCTAGTTTATTGGATTAAACTAACCTGCTCTGATACCACTTGTTAGGTCTCAAAAGGAGATAAACTAGGCTAACAGGGTTTTGTAGAAGGGGGGTTGAATGCAAAACCGTAAAAATTTAAAGACAGAGAAGTACTTTTTAAATTCTTTGTATTGAAAAATTTCAACTAAGAATTACACTAAGTTCACAAAGACTGATTGTTGCGGAAAACAAATAACTTAAGCTACTTGAACAATCAAAACACTAAGACACTAAGACACTTAGACACTAAGACACCAGAACTACAAGAACAACTATGGAACACTCAGTAACACTATGAACTTGAAGGTGGTGGAAGCACTCTTTCTCTCTGAATTGCTATGTTGCTCTAAATCTGAAAGCTTTAATGCGTGAAGAAAACTGAGACCAAAGACCTGTATTTATAGTCCCAGCATCATCAAGTACAACGGACGCGTGTCAAGATTTGTCTTGCTGCATGAGGATCTCCATACTGGGTATTGAAGCCAAGTCAAATCTTCAAGACTCCTTTTTGCAGATATTCATTCTTTAGTGAATATTTTGCATTAACGGAGATAAGCCAAACCTCCTGCAGGGGAATCTCTCCAAGTAGTATGGCACAGAGTCAAAATCCCTTTACTCCTTTTTGCAGGTAGACAATGTTCAATGAAACTTTGTATTTATTGAGATGACCATCTTCAGACAAAATCTCAAACCAAGCATTCTTGATCCACGAGCCATCCATGGTCCATTGCACAAAGAGTTATCCAAATGATCTAATTGAGTGGACTCAGATCAGGATGGACTTGTCCGGATGGCTTGCCCGGATGGACTAGTCCGGATGAACTCGTCCGGATGGCTTGGCCGGATGGACTTATCCGGATGACTTGCCTTGATGTACTTCTCCGGAGTGACTCAAATACTTAGCCAAAATCACATACATTCCACATTGTTGACGAATTCGGCTGATATCAATTCTTCTTTGAATAATTGATTTATTTAGTACCTGAGACAAGAGAAGATAGATTTACAATAAATAATATAGAAGGTCATCGGAGTACATCTTCAAATGAAGTGTTCCAACAAGAATGTTATTGCTCATGGTACTTACGAAAGTGTTTATCGGGGTGTTTACGATGATCAAGATGTCGCAGGTAAACCTCGATAAACGTTTCTTGATGTTGCATTGTAACAAAATTAGGTTTACAAGTACTAGTATCTATGCATCTTAATACACTGTTTTGTAAATACTCGATTTATAAGTTTACAGAATCTTTTTAAGCGTTTTAACAAGTTTTTTAAAATACTTTTAATATAAAGTGTGATATTAGCTATTTTATATATTCATGTTTTTATCATATATTTGTTTAACTGTTTTTATAAAAACTTCTTTAAACAGTTTCTGTATATAGCTAATATGAAAATTTCTAGTAAAAAGTGTTCTAAAAACTTGTTACCAGGGTCGATCTTGGTGTTTCCGATGCCCTATGCGGAAAGGCTAAAAGATGCTCCCACGTCATTTATAGATCAAAGACAACATACTATCTTTAAGCGGTTTGGACATCATTAAGCTAGTCTGCTCAATTTCCTGTTGATTTTTATTAAATATAATAAAATAGTACAACTAAAAGAGAACATAAATGAAACCCTGAATAATATAATATAAACTTACACCGTCTAAAAGGATGCATTTATGCTTTTCTTGAAACAAAAATAACAATATATATATATATATATATATATATCATATTTGTGTTCACTTCAACATGTAGAATTTGAAAGGAAATAAAATAAATAAAGTAATTTTTAACTAAAATAATAAAGTTATATTAAATTACGGTAATGTCACATGTTGAAAATAATACGGAGAAAATCATTCAATGCATGTACAAAAGTACATATACAAGTACAAAAGTACGAAAGTACGAAAGTACGAAAGTACAAAAGTACAAAAGTACGAAAGTACAAATTACAGTTATAAATCAAAACAATCTCAATCTTTGAACAAAAAGTTAAAATATAAACTACATATCATCATGCATAGTTGTAAACCAAAGCAATTGTAAATTAAAAACAACAAAGATCAAGCTATGCTAGCATTTACAATACAAACAATCCATAAAATTGTGTTAGTGTGAACGCAACAAAACAACTTCATAATATCAATCTATGAACATAAATGTTTTCATTTCTACCAATTACAAATGAGCTTTAAATATTATATACCTAAAACGATGATGATTCTCAAATGTATCAAATTTGAAGCTCACAAGTATTTATGAAGAAGATGTGATGTCTTAAAATTTCGATCAAACTTAAATATATGAAGAAAAAAAAGAATTTAGTTCAGTTGTTTGAACGTTCATGTTATCATCATCCATTCTTTCTAATTATAAACTAAATACCAGTTAGACGCTAAGTTGATTATCTTGGTGGCTTGGACTTAAGCCAATTTATTATAGCTTAGTATTAAGCTCATAGCTAAAATATCATATCAAAATTTGATGCCCCATCGGCTTATGATGCCTTGTGCGGCCGCAGGTGCTGCACATGGCCAGGGCCGGCCCTGCTTGTTACAAACGCATAGAAAACATCTTATAAAATCATTACAACTCTTCCAGGCGGGACCCTCAAGAAGTTGATTAAAAATTCTAGAAAGAAACGTCCGTTCAAGACCGATATTCAACTTGCGCTTGATCTTTCTAGAGGGTGAGTCTGACTCTTTTTTTTTAGATTTTCGAATCTATACTTTAACCGAAACGTCATTTTTTTGGCCTAGGTTAAGCTACCTTCATTCCAAAAAGATTGTCCACCGGGATCTAAAAACCGAAAATATGATGTTACATGCAAATAGAACGTTAAAACTCGTGGATTTCGGAGTTTCCCGTGTTGAAGCGCAAAATCCTAGGGATATGACAGGCGTAACGGGAACCCTCAGTTACGTGGCTCTTGAGGTACGTATTGTCACAAAAAATTATTCGGGTATCTGATTTTAGTATTTTTTTTTTGTCATTTTTGATGAAATGATATCTGAAAACTTGTGTGTTTAGGTTTTTGAAGGAAAATCATACAATAGGAAATGTGATGTTTATAGTTTCGGCATATGTATATGGGAAATCTATTGTTGCGATATGCCGTATGCCGATCTTAGCTTTACTAAAGCATCTTCAGCCATTGTTAATCAGGTAACTATTGAAGTATTGTACTATTATTGGTTATTGTTGGAAACAACTTTTATTCTTTAAGGTAGATGTTAGGTTTGTGTGCCTGTTATTAAAGATGGCCAAATTGGGCCGGGCACAATCGGTTAAAGGTTATGGCCCGACAACACGAGATCAATTAGACTTGTATTGAATTTCAAAAATGAATCGGGACCGGTTATGTTTAGGCCCGTAAAAAATATTTTTTGTAAATTAATATTACAAGTTTTTAAAGATTAGGCTCAATTAAGAAAATAAGTTCTATAAATTTTATTATAGGATTTTAAGTTTTTCAAGTTATTATCTACTTAAACGCATTATTTGACTGTACTTGAATAATCTTTATTATAAAAACATGCAAAACATTTTTTGGGTCAAAACAATTTTTGTATAAAAAAAGTTTGTAGACTTTTGTTTTAATCGCAACTTTTATCCATAGTAAATCCAGTTTGTCACCCTGTGATTGGGTTTCGAAGACGGTAAGCTTCAGATCCCACCTCCCAAGTAGGATATACTATTTAGCGTTATTCATGAAAACAATTGATTTACCCTTTGGAGTAGAGATCATGTTTTTATACATCTTATCCTTTTCGAATCCCACCTCTATGTAGGATATCGTGTATTTGATATGTTAAACTATCGTATGTTACTGGTCACATAAGCAATTCCTCTACTTTTGGAATAGAGGATTGGCCTTCGTACACCATAAGTGCACTCACACACCATCTTTAGGTGGAATATATTATATTCGTTTGATTTAGATATTGATCAAATTTCGACTACAGTCATTCCATATCTTCTAAACCAAATTCTTTTTGGTTCTAGAGTTTACGTCCGAGCATCCCAAAGTGTTGTCCGAGCTCGTTTGCAAGCATTTTGAAGAAGTGTTGGGACATGAATCCAGAAAAGCGACAGGAGATGGAAGAGGTGGTGAAGCTGTTAGAAGCAATTGACACCAGTAAAGGTGGTGGAATTAATGATACCTGAAGATCAAGCCAGTGGCTGTTTTTGCTTCTACGGAGGACGTCATGGTGCTTGATCTCCTTCTCAATCCACCAATAATGGAATTTAGAAGCGATTTATATTTCTAGAAGGCTCTTTTTTTCTCACAATATTTACACATGTTGATAAAAGAATTTAGGTATTTTTTTAAAACCTTAATGTCGAAATTTTTTAGTCCAGAATGTAATTTAATTATAAATCTAAATCAAATTGTTTTAAACTTACTTTTGTAGCTTTTTATATTTTTGGAAACGGTTCGATTGTGATGAGCATTCCGAAAATCTCATATATATATATAGAGGAGAGTTCCGTTGTTAACCACAAATAGTGTGTTAACCGTGTTAACCGTGTTAACACATGTGCACAAGGCAATTTGATTTTTGTAATTTGATTTCTATTTATTAAATTAATCAAGAAATGAAATGATATACCCAATCTCCACCACCACCACCTCTTCTCCTCCCCCCCTCATACGCCACTATCCTCCTTCCATCACCACCAACCCAGCCGCCGTCCACCACCACCACAACCACCACAGCCGCCGATCGCTACCTTTCACCACCACAGCCGTCGGTCGTCGTCGGCCGCCGCCTTCAACCACCACTACCAGATCTACTCCGTCTTCCACCACCACAACCGCCTCCTTCCACCACCACCGTCTAGATCGGACCGTCTGATGCAATCCCCCCTCCGGCGACGACCGTCTGATGCAGATCGGACTGCCTGATGCAATCCCTCCTCCGGCGACGACCGTCTGATGCAGATCGGACTGCCTGATGCAATCCCTCCTCCGGCGACGACCGTCTAATGCAGATCGGACCGCCGGCGACGATCGTCTGATGCAGATCGGACCGCTTGATGCATTCCCCCCTCGGGCGACGACCGTCTGATGCAAATCGGACCATCTGATGCAATCCCGCCTCCGGCGACGACCATCTGATGCAATCCCCCTCTCCGGTGACGACCGTTTGATGCAATCCCCCCCCTTCCAGCGACAAGCCCTACCCAGAACTGGAAAAGGTTCGATTAATGATCTAATTTGCTATTCGTGTTCCCTCCCTCTGTGGTGGTGGTGGTGGTGGCGGCGGCGGCTGTAGTGCTGGTGGTAGACTAATAGTGGTGGGTGTGGTGGTGATGGACTAGTGGTGGCGGGTGTGGTGGTGATGATGGTGGCTGTGCACATGTGTTCACCGGTGGTGGGTGTGGTGATGGTGGTAGTTGTGCACATGTGTTCACCGGGTGGTGGGTGTGGTGATGGTGGTGGCTGTGCACATGTGTTCACCGGGTGGTGGGTGTGGTGATGGAGGTGGTGGTAGTTGTGATAGTGGTGGTTGTGCACATGTGTTGGGTGTGGTGATGGTGGTGGTGGTGGTAGTTGTGATGGTGGTGGGTGTGCACATGTGTTCACCGGGTGGTGGGTGTAGTGATGGTGGTGGATGGTGGTGGGTGTGCACATGTGTTTACCGGGTGGTGATGGTGGTGGTGGTGGTGGTAGATGTGATGGTGGTGGCTGTGCACATGTGTTCACCGGGTGATGGGTATGGTGATGGTGGTGGCTGTGCACATGTGTTGGGTGTGGTGATGGTGGTGGTAGTTGTGATGGTGGTGGGTGTGCACATGTGTTAGTTTCTGTTTAAATTGCCCAAATTGCCTTGTGCACATGTGTTAACAAGGTTAACACGGTTAACACACTATTTGTGGTTAACAACGGAACTCAACCCTATATATATATATATATATATATTTAGAATTAGGTTCAAACAAGAATAAAACCAATTCGCAAGAATGAAGGAACCATGTAAATCACAGGTGATTTTGTACTACGTTCGCCCACTCGCACCGACCCACGCGCCTTGTCGGCAAGTGTACTACACTCGCTTTTTCTTGTTTAGTACAAAATCACATGTGATTTATATGGTTCATTTGTTCTTGCAAATTTGATTGTTCTTGTATGAACATCCCCCCCCCCTCTCTCTCTCTCTCTATATATATATATATATATATATATATCTTTTTTATTCGGTATTATTAAAGGTTGGTTTTGTTCTTTTAACATCTGAAGGACAAAATTTAAAAATTGAAGATTTTGTATTGATTATAAGTTGTATTCTTAAAAAGTTAAACAGGTTTGGCAAAAATAAGCTACCTTTTAAGCTAATTCATTCAAACATGTACTATAAGCTAGTTATAAGTTAGACTTTTGAAACGCTAGTTTGAGTAACTTTTTGTAGTTTTTTTCAATTATATCTTTATTAATATTAATTATTAAATTTAAAGATTTTCTTTTTGATCATTTTACATACTAATAAACTAGTTTTTGCCAACATAATTTGTTCAAAAGCTAGTTTATCAGCTACTAGCTAGTTTATTAATCAACAACTAATTTATCAACTAACAGCTATCTTATAAGCTAGTTTGCCAAGCATAACCTAAGAGACCAAGTATCTTATCAGCTAGTTTGCCAACCATAGCTTAAAAGACCTATGCTATGATAGAATGGTTTTAGGATTAATGTTGTGAAATAGTTTGAAATTTGAGGGATTGTAAATTCGTTACAAATAATTTATTAAAGTAAATTATAAAAAAATATAAAAAAATCTTTTTATTATCTAATTATTACAAAGCAAATATTTTTAACTTTAAGATATTATTAGTACAAATCATATAAAATCATTCAAACCTAATCTAATCCTACAAATCCAATAAATCTTATTAGATCGGATAAGAATTAGAATACAATTTCATTTCAACATAATTATTTGGATTTAAAATTAAGAATTCTCATTAAAATCTCACAAATATAAAATCTAGAAATCTCATAGTTTTTTTTTTCTTAGAATTTCATTATATTTTATGTGTTTTGTTTATAATAATCCGTTACCCAAAAAATATATTAATTATTAATATATTTTTCCACCGATGGTTGAAGTTCCCAAATCCCATTCAAATATTT
Organism: Centaurea solstitialis; assembly: GCA_030169165.1. Taxonomy (NCBI): domain Eukaryota; kingdom Viridiplantae; phylum Streptophyta; class Magnoliopsida; order Asterales; family Asteraceae; genus Centaurea; species Centaurea solstitialis. The sequence goes on from CM058043.1 coordinate 56,248,647, forward strand.
ACTTAACTTACCTTTTCATTATTATTCCTTTTATATAATAATCCGTTACCCAAAAAATATGTTAACTATTAATATATTTTTTCACCGATGGTTGAAGTTCCCAAATCCCATTCAAATATTTACTTAACTTACCTTTTCGTTATTATTCCTTCTAACGATTTATTAAAAAGATAACCCCTAATTAAATAAATAAATAATATTTCAAGAATTTCATTCCAATCCAATTTCTAATTTCAATTCTTTCATCTTATTTATAGGTTATCGGAACCCTTTTTAACTCACTTTTTATCTCATAGATCCCAAAAAAATTTCCTTATTTATATTAAATTTCACTAAAATCTTCACAATTTTTTCTCTGTCGTTCTCTCTAAGTTTTCCACCATGGATTTCAAGGAACCGAAAATCGATGAGCCTACGCTTATGAAACATGGTTCGAGAAGCGTTGGTTCTTCGCCCAAAAGACTAAACTCTCAGTTCGGTCTTTTGGGTTCAAATCGAATGGATGGTCTTGATAAAAATTTGTATTGTAGGGCGGATAAGATCGATTTTAAGAACTGGGGTTTACAATTGGAGAAACGCTTGGCAAAGGCGTTATCGAAGGAAAGAAAAGGTGGATCGAAGATGGAAGAATGGGAGATTGATTTGGGAAAATTGGATATCAAGAATGTTGTTGCTCATGGTACTTATGGAAGCGTTTATAAGGGTGTTTATGATGATCAAGACGTTGCAGGTAAACCTCGATTAATGTTTCTTGATGTTGCATTGCAATAAAGTTGGTTTTAACAAGTTTTTTAGTACACTTTTTATAAGATATTTGTTTGTATGAAAACTTTTTCAAACAGTTTCCTGTATATAGCTAATACGACATTTTATTAGTAAAAAAGTGTTCTGAAAACTTGTTACAAATGCTTATAAAACGTGTTCTAAACTCATTATAACGCCTTTAGATACGTTTTATTTTATTTTATAAATTAAGTCTCATAAATCTTATAAAACAGTTTACTTTGACGTCGTGTAAACCTAATTTTCTTTTATTGATTCTTATAAATAAAGCTTAATTGAAGATTTTAACATATGAAATAGTAGATAATAATGATTTTATTTATTTATTTTTTTTTGCAAATAATTAACGTAAAAAACTTCAAGATTTGATAAGCATCCTATTTTACTTTGTGTTTTCTGTTACTTCATTTATGATTTAGTAATCTATAATGTATATATTAGTAAATATTAAATTACTAAACTACCCATTTAATATATTAAATTCTAAAATCTTTCTAAATTATTTCACTTGTCTATCTCCCTCTCATCTATAGTCTAGTGTGTTTGACAAACTAATCCAATGTAAAAGAATCATTGTATGCATTTTTTTCACAATTGCGTTCATGATGATAAAACTCGATAAATTTTTCAGTGAAGGTTTTAGATTGGGGCGAGGATGATCATGCATCGGCTGCCAAGACTCTTCGTGCATCCTTTCAGCAAGAAGTTTCCGTTTGGCACAAACTCGATCATCCAAACGTTACAAAGGTCGGTACCTCTTCTAGAACTTTCCTAGCTATTTTAAAACTTTCTAAACTCGTTTATAGTCTCTTTAACTAATAAACCCATAACTTTGCTACGTCTAGTTCATTGGCGCTTCAATGGGAACATCGGATCTCAAGATTCCGTCAAGAGACGATACAAATCTTCGCCAGAATCCCGTACCCTCTAGAGCGTGTTGTGTTGTCGTCGAATATCTTCCGGGTGGGATCCTCAAGAAGTTCTTGATTAAAAATTCTAGAAAGAAACTACCGTTCAAGACCGTCGTTCAACTCGCGCGTGATCTTTCTAGAGGGTGAGTTTTTCTTTTATCGAGTTTTTTCAAATCTATTGTTTAACTAAAATGTCTTTTTTTTTTTGCATAGATTAAGCTATCTTCATTCCAAAAAGATCGTCCATCGGGATCTAAAAACCGAAAAAATGATGTTCGACGAAAATAGAACGTTAAAAATTGTGGATTTCGGGGTTGCTCGTGTTGAAGCGCAAAATCCTAGAGATATGACAGGCGTAACGGGAACTCTTGGTTACATGGCTCCTTAGGTACGTATTGTCGTATAATTTTCTATCCGGGTATCTGATTTAGTGTTTTTTCGCCATTTCTAATGAAATGATATCTTTATGTGTTTAGGTTCTCGAAGGAAAACCGTATAATAGGAAATGTGACGTTTATAGTTTTGGCATATGTTTATGGGAAATCTATTGCTGCGATATGCCGTATGCCGATCTTAGCTTTGCTGAAGCATCTTCGGCCATTGTTAATCAGGTAACATATTGAAGTATTGTATTATTATTGGTTATTGTTGGAAACAACTTTTACTCTTTGAATTCCACCTCCATGTGAATATTTGACATATTAAACTATTACCGGGCACATAAACAATTCCTTTAGTTTTGGAATATAGGATTGGTCCGTGTACTCCATCACCATACCTACACTCACACTCCGTCTCAAAGTGGAATTTACTGGATTTGTTTGATTTGGATATTGATCAAAATTTTCGACTTCAATCATTGCATATCTTCTAAACCGATTTCTTTTTGGTTCCAGAGTTTACGTCCAAGCATCCCAAAGTGTTGTCCGAGCTCGTTTGCGAGTATTTTGAAGAAGTGTTGGGACATGAATCCAGAAAAGCGGCCGGAGATGGAAGAGGTGGTGAAGCTGCTAGAAGCAATTGACACCAGTAAAGGTGGTGGAATGATACGTGAAGATCAAGCCGTTGGCTGTTTTTGCTTCTACGGAGGACGTCATGGTGCTTGATCTCCTTATTCCACCAATTATGGAATTTAGAAGTAATATTTCTAGAAGGCTTTTTTTTCTTACAATATTTACATATGTTGATAAAAGAGTTTAGGTATCTTTTTAAACTGTAAAGTCGAAGGTTTGTAGTTCGAGTGTTTTGTTATTAACTTGTTTTCTGTATGGTTTTATTACATATAATTTAATTTTAATAATTGAGTATTATATTTAAGATTTTTTTAGGATTATTCATTTGGAAAAATGAAACATAGTTTTCTCAAGGAAAGGGTATGATTTCACCCTTGGACTTTTCATTGTATAAAAAAATATATAGTTAGGATTTATATTTTGTATCAAATAAAACCACCAACATTACAAATAATATTAGCTAAATAATTACAAGTTAAAGTTGGTTGAAATTATTATCTAAAGTATGCATACTTGATTGATACACGATATTGGAGAGATTATGTATCATGGTAATACCAAAGTATCGGCTTATAGAATTATTTATTAGTTTTTATATTTTATATGTATTAAACGTCAAACATCATAAATTTAATTATTTTGTTTGAACATTTAAATATTTGTAAGTTTTAAAATTTTCAATTTTGTTTTTAAGAGGCAATAAAATTTACAATTAAAAATGTTACCTGAAAACTAAAAACATAAATTCAACTTTGAACGATATGTGAAGTTTTCATTTATAAAATTTGAAGTTGAGATAGAATTAGTATCAATCGAAAAAGAAAAGGCTTATATAAATACAAATTAAGTGCTACAAAAATTATTTTATATATTAATCTAAATAATTAATAAAAAATAAAAGAAAAGAGAGATAGAGAGAAGGGAAAGAGAAGGTAAGGTGGGGTGGGGTGGTGGGTGTCATCGGCAAGGGGAAGCCGAGTGGCTTCAACCGAATCTACACGCGGCAGTGTAGCCGAACTATCCAATAAACCCACTGCCAAGCCGATGGCAACACGATGACCCATTGCGAATGGTGTAATATATAAGTAAAGATCAGATCATTAGAGTCAAAATCTTTGTTAACATGTCCATCTTCTTAATTTTGCCATCATAATTTATAGCTATAAGTTTTTTTGGTTCTATTTTAGTAAAAATATTTTAGGTATTTAATATTGTATTAAATTTCTTTTCAAAAAAAATAAAATATATTGTATTAAATTTATATATCAAATATATTTAAAAAGGTGAGCTTGGTACGTGTCTTGTTATCATGTTTCCTTGTCGATTGTCATGTCTGAAGATTGTCCGAGATATTTAGAACACTCTTTGTGTCCAATACAAAGGTACTGACTCTCTACTTGAATCTAGGAAGATAAACTTTGTACGAAAGTACGAGATGTTTATATGTTGTAAAAATGAAACTTTATAACAAGTGCATCAACGATTTAATTGTATTTTAATAGACCTAAAAATTGTTGATAAGGAGTACACCAACTCTAAAGTACTAACCAAATTCATGGAATCTCTTCCCATTTCCTTCAATAGATCATTGGTGTATTTTATTTGAGTTATATAGATACCTTTACGAGATCTGGCCAGTTCCATGCCTAGGAAGTATTTTAATCTTCATAGGTCCTATACTTCAAACTCTCGTGCAAGAATTTTCTTAAAAGACTTATCTTTTCAGCATAGTCACATGTTAAGATAACATTGTCTACATAAACAATCATTATAGCTCTTGCTCCAGTCAAGGAATTCTTGAAAAACATGGTATGATCGGTTTGACTGAGTAAATCCAAGTTTCTTCACTATGTAAGTCAGTCTTTCAAACCATGCCTGTGGTGATTGTTTTAGCCCATAAAGTGACATTTTTTAGTCAACAAACCTTGCCAAATGGATCTTCTGAGTTGATTCCTCGAGGCATGCCCATCTACACCTCTTCTTCAAGTTCCCCATAAGGAACACATTTCAGATGTCGAGATGATGCAATCGCCAATCTAGGTTAGTTGTAAATGAGAGTAAGACTCGAATAGAATTAACTTTGGCTATGGGTGCAAATGTTTTCCCGTCATAAACTCCATAGGACTGGGTGAAACCCTTTGCTACCAATCTTGCTTTGAACCAATTTATGGTTCCATCTGCATTATACTTCATTGTGAACACCCACTTTCACCCTAAGGTCTTTTTCCCGAGAGGTAATGTCGAATATGCTCATGTGTTGTTCTTTTCAAGCACTTTCAGCTCAACATTTACAGCTAGCTTCCACTCGAGATGATTAACAACCTCTTGTATATCTTTTGGAATCGTTATGGAGTCTAAAGATGATACAAGAGCACTAATGTGTAAAAAACAAACTTTGTGAGTCATATAGTTGTCGATGGTGCGTAACCTTTTTCCTTTCCTTAATAGGTACATCAAGATCATTACCCTCATTTTCAAGACTATCGTTCAAGGAAACTCCTTGAGTACCATTATTGTTGCTACCACCCACAGAGTTAGTAGGACTCATACCTCCGGGTATTTCAGGATCAAATCCCTAGTCTCCTAGCAGTGTATCTTACGAAGCTCTTCTCTCCTTTCACCTCTTTGTCATCTTGAGTATACCAAGGTTTTCTTTGGGTTGCTAGATTAGGTGTTGGATTAGGTGTTGCAGTATAGATATTAGGTTGTTGGGTGTTAGGAGGAATGAAATCTAAGGACTTATATAATCTAAAAGGATAAAATCGGTCAAAAAGATAAACGTGTTCACTTGGACCAATATATCTTTGATTATTCCTTTGGGTAAGTTATGGCTCGGTCTGCTACTTCTAAAGTCACACTTGTTGGTGTAGCCTCTCCAATACCAAGCTTCTTATAGATGACAAAAGACATCAAGTTTTTGCTAGCACCCAAATCAAAAAGTGTGTGGCCTACTTCTTTTCCCCCAATAGAACAAGAAACAGTAAAACTACTAGATCTTTCATCTTAGCTGGGATCTTGTTGGTAAGGAGGGCACTGCATTCTTTCTTCAATGGCACGGTTTCAAATTCTCCTAATCTTTGTTTTTTGCTCAAAATATCCTTTAAAAATTAACATACTTTGTCATTAAGAGCCTCTACCAAGGGTATGCTAATACGAAGTTGTTTGAAAATATCTAAAATCTTTTTGTTGGTCCCATAGGGGGTGACCTTCAAGTAACATGGATTGTAGAAGGGTGGGTTGAATACACATACTTTACTTTTAAATTCTTTGTATAAAACAAATATGAATTTACAAGATTGTTGCAGAAGATAGATAAAGATACACCTAATCTAAAACAATCTAGAGTTACAATGCTTTCACTAACGCACTTAGTGAGTAAAAAGAGAAAGAAAGAACTTAGAAGAAGTGAGGAAGGTGAAGGATTCTGGATATAGAGATGAAGAAGAAATGTGTATGAAGAACACACTTTATGTTCATATATATCCCATGCATTTAATGTATAGTAGAAACATTTTTACACGTGTTGTGTAATGGATGGTCCTAATGTACTATTTACTATAGACAAATAACCATGCGCCAAAAACAACATAGTGTCTAGACTGAATAGTTGCCTTATAGGATGATAACTACGAATGGAACAGTAAAAAGACCATCCCTTTTGTACTTGTGTCAGAAAGGTAGGTAATCCTTTTATGCATAAGATTGACAAATACAGAAATCTTCGGCAGCAACATACTATTCAACGAGCTGAGATCGTTGAGCCTTGAGGAGGACAATGGTCGTTGTATCTTAAGTTCTTCAGATTGTCAAGCATGAGTAGACAAGCGGCTATCACTGAATCCATCTTCAGAGCACGAGCAATATTGTTTGTCATCAGCTAATTCTTCGACGTCGCTGATGGTTCTTATAGCTTGACTTCTTTGTCTTTAGGGAGATACGTCGTTGTAGGATCAGTTTCAGCGATCACTGAACAGACTCAGTGGGCTCACTATCCCTGTTGGAACATTGATGATTTGAAACTTAAATAAAACAGAATGATCATTGAACAGTCAATGATAATTCCTCAAGCTTGAATTTTAGCTAACCATCTATTCACTAAGTAAAGTAAATGATCATTATCATTTTATCAGGTCTTAGGAGAGCCGGATAAACACTTTTTAAATTGTGGGTTGCCATCAGGAATGCTCGGGAGAGTAGTGTAGTATTACACTGGTCCATTTCGGAGGGACCCCATGATTTGTGGACCGAGGGGTTGTTTCACAATGATGTCGAGGAATCGGGACTTCCGTTGTGAGAAGCCTCCACGGTAAAGTACGGGAGTTCGGGTATCGGACCCGATAGCAAGGGCTTTACGAGTTGACATATTGATTGCTAAAATGGATCTTAAACTACTTGACAATCAGTAGTTTTTGCGTTGAAGAGAATCGAGAAATACGGAAACAACATGTAACAACTTATTTCAAATTTACAATATTTAACGGAAATTTCTAACGGAACTCAACTAAATTAACCTTGACAACGGAAATATTGTAAAAATAGAAAAGTTTTAAAATTTATACTGATTAAATAAAATCCAACATTTAATTCAAAGAAACTCCTCAACGAGGTCAAACCAAAACTAGATAATAAGTTTCAACCAATCAAAACCATTGTAAGTCTCAAATTATAAAGTAACGTTTTCCCCAACAAACTAAGCTAAGCCTTGACCACGTCGGAGCATCAAGCAGGTCCCTTTCCCTTATCCTTGCTAGAAGAATCTGCAACTAAAGAGTAAACCACCATGGGTTAAGCTTTACGCTTAGTGAGCACAAACCACACTACATATACACCACATATCACATAATCACATACGTAAACAAGAACTGGGCATGCAACACACAAATGTCCGTACGGCTCTTTACCATCAAGGACTGCAGACTCTGGCACCAGGCTACCATACCACTGTTACCCACGGTAGCCACCACTACTACAATGGGCACGGCCAAAACAAGCAAGCTAGTCTCATTTAAACCACAACACGTATACGTGCAATTAGCATACATAGCTACACATAGAGGGTTAATGTACTCACCTATCACAACCCCTCAAGACACATGCTCGAATCGCCACAAGTAAGTATCAAACACCTATAACACATACACATGCATACACATATCAAAATCCCAACCCCAAAGAGTTATAAACCACAACCCGACCCCTTAACTGAAACGACCTAGCCACGCTATTCTGATGTAACGCCACTTTTCCGAAATAAGATTTTATAAAAATCATATCATTTAAATAATTCACTTAATAATAAATCAAAGATTAAAAATTTCAAATCCAACATTTAATTAAAAGTCAACTAAAAACCATGGTTTAAAAAAATAATTAAATAATGTCGTAGGTCAACGCCGTCGGAATCTCGGTAGCTGGAGTCAAGCCGGAGCTTTGCCCTTATCCTTAGCCGGAATAGCACCTGAAAAAGGATAACAACTAACGGGGTAAGCGGAAACGCTTAGTGAGCTAGCGTACACACAAACCACAATATCACATGCACATATACCGATATAGGTTCCCAAGCAATCACAAATATCACACACCGCATACATTTAAACCAAGCAAAACTCGACTCTCATGAGGTCATAACACTCCCGTCAGTTTGGACACGGGTCGGCCCCCACAACTCACCAAGGGCATGTGGATTCCCTTTCGCCCGTCAGTTAGGACACGGGTCGGCCCCCACAACTCACCAAGGGCATGTGGTTCCCTATCCACACTATAAAGTGCACACATACACACAATATCATAATTCATGTATAACGTAACTCACCTTAATTACAGAACGTCAAACCACGAACGAATCACAGCAAACCTGGAATAATTTAACAATTATAATCATTACCATTATTCCCAACAATCCCTATAGTTTTCTAGTTAATCCAACCCTTAAGTTAACCCAACCACTTTAATAAAGGGTTAAGTGAAGAAAACCTATACGAGAACCGCGGACGTCAAGCGGGTCTAAACGGTTTATACGCGACCCGACTCGCGTCGCCCACAACGACGGACAACAGATAACCCCGACGACTCTTAGCCAGTCTAACAACCCTAGACTAACCCGACTTAAACCTAAATAAACCAATATATATAGGTTTTTTTATTTAAATTATTAACAATAATATATATATATATATATGTTTAAAAGAAAAAGGAAAAAAAACAACATCAACAACATCAACGTCAACATCAGTCATACGGATTCTTAACTAAACTAATAATATATATATATATATATATATTTTAATGCAAAAGAAGAAAAACATCAACCATCATCAACGTCGACTTCCTCTTCGACCAACACGGCTCCAGAACCACCGCCGGGCAGCGGCTGCCACAACCGCCGCCGCCGTGCCATCACCGCTGGTCGACCACCACGACGGCAGCAGCGGCGAAGGCCGCCACTACCGCCGGCCATCCATCCTACGGCGACAGTAGCGACGGGGTCGCTACCGCGCCGTGCCTCGCAACCACAACAACCGGCCAGCACCGGTGCTCACCATTCGTCGCTGCCGGAACTTCTCTCTCACCGGTCCGTCACCATGACCCCGACGAACAGCAGTCGGCCAAGGCCAACCGCCGCCGTACCACAGCCGCGAACGGCAGCCGGTGTGGCCGACCACCGTCGCATCTCTTACGTATAGCAGCCGGACAACGACCGCAACTACTACTACTACTACCATGCAAACTCCGGTGGCTCGCCGCCACGTCTGCAACCTCGACGGCCGTTCGCCGTCGCAACCACCCACCGCCTCCGCACTAGACGTGACCTCAGCCACGCCGGCGGCTATGGCAGCCTCTCACTACACCAATCGACGCCGCATCAGACGCGGTGGCTTACCGCCACCGCCGTGCAGATCACACGACTCACGAACTCGACATTAACGCAACCAACACAATATCGACTCTAAACCGGGAAGAAAACGAGGGATCAGTGATTACCTTGTATCGTACCCTCTTCCAACGAGTTCTCCTTCTCCGGCGATTGACTCCGGCGGCCTTCCTCCCTCTCGGTTGTCTCTCTCTCTATCGATACCTCACTCTCTTTCTTTTCTTTTTCGTTATTCTCAAGTTAGCTAATTGGATGATTAAAATAACCTAGCCTATAGGTATAGATATATGGCAACCCATCCTTATCCTATTCCAACTATATTTCCTATTAGTAAAATAAAATAAAAGAAAACATTATCTGATAACTATTATCTAAAAAAATAAAATAAAATACAATAAATAAATAAAATAACACTAATAATATTTTATTCACTTAAAGGAAATAAATGGGGTGTTACATCTGATTTCCCCCAAATTTCACGGAACACGATGTACTATCATCCCTTAGGGGAATATAACCCAGAAAACCCCAAACGACCCTTAACAAGAAAAGTCCAATATCAACACAGAAATATTTCACGTTCGGGAGATCCAAATTTCATGTTCGCGAGATGACAACGAAATGAAAAACTCCCGAAGCTGGGAGCCTCGCGGTGTGAGCACATGCTTCGCGGCGTGAGCTAGTGCCTCGTGGCGCGAGGTGTTTGCTTCGCGGCGCAAAATAGCCCCAGATTGCCCAAAATCAACTTCCGACAGGATTTCGTCCTAAAGTTGAGATTTCTACCTTTAGCACCAGCTTCCGCAACCATTAAGCCAATCGATGCTTATAGAAGCATCCCAAACCATAGCTTAACAATCTAACATCGAATTAACACCCAAATTCTAACAAATCAATCATCAATTAAACAAACCCAAACCAAATAAACCCTAACCCATGAACAACTCAATATACGGTAAAAGCTCGAAAGAAAGTTTATACCTTTCACCAATAACACCAACAAAGTGTAAATTGAACGATTGCTAAGCCAATTGAAGCTCCCACTTTGCCAGTTAAAGCTCCAGGGAATTATGAGAGGAGTTAGGGTTTCTAACCCTTTATATACAAGTCATCAACCTCCCTCAAGTTTGAGAAATGACCCCTAAGCCCCCAAGTTCTACAATTCACATAAATAACCCAAAAGTTACATCACACAAAACTAACCCGTTAAAATACTAACTTTGGAAAACAGGGTGTTACACAACACTCTAAGGCTATGTCTGGCAAATGTAGCTTTATAGCTAGCTGGTAGCTGATAGCTGATAATCTAAGCTGTTGATTGATAAGCTTGCTAGTAGCTGATAAGCTAGCTTATGAACAAATTATGTTTGCCAAAAACTAGCTTATGTGAGTATGTAAAATGACCAAAAAAGGTATATTTGAATTTAATAATTAATATTAATAAGGGTATAACTGGAAAAAGCTACAATAAGCTCCTCATAAGCTACTCAAAGTAGCGTTTCAAAAAGCTAGCTTCTTGTACATGTTTGGATGGAATAGCTTATAAGCTAGCTTAATAGCTAGCTTATTTTTGCCAAACACAGCCTAAAAACACTTTCTGCCCAAATTTACCAGATGCTTCAGAATTACCGGATACCATTACCCGGTAAAAATATTTACCGAGTGGTACTAAATTTACCAATGGATGAAGGCTCGATAAAATTAATTCCCCGACGCTTAGGATCGGTAGTAATTTTTACTGGATGGTGCTTGATCGGTAAATAATTTTATCAGACAGAACTTTGCGGCTTCACTAACCTAGTTCGGTAAAGAGAATTACCAGGCTCAACACTTAGTCCAAAACTATCTTCAGAAAATTACCGAGATGGTCACACTCCGTAAAAACTTTAACTGAGTGAAACACACAACCAAAAATTGAGGAAAGATTTCCCAAGTCAAGATGATCGTAACAATTTTTACTGATAGCTGAGGGGTTTAATAAATATGACTCGGTAATTTTCGAATTGCACTTGAAATCTTCTTCTTCTTGGAGAGCTGATGAACAGTTTCGAAGAAAACCCAAAAACCGTAAAACCTTGTTGTTTGAAATTTTTTTTTGCAAGAAAGTGATGGTTTTCAAAAACTAAAGCTTCCGCGTTGTTGGAAAATGATTTTACAAAGTTTTTTGTACCTCAACTAGTCTAAAAACAGCCTAAAATGTGGCTTTTGAAAATTTTACTCAATAAAAAGTGAAGAACACTAAGAACAGTTTTGAACAAAAAGTTCACAAAAACTCAACCATTGAAAGATTTTGAAAAAGATGATTTAAGGTTTTTGAAAAAGAGTTAAAACACACTTCAATTTGTTCACAAGAACCCTTAAAACAAGGATCTATAGTGCAAAAAGAAGAAAAAGGTAGAATAGGCGAAGTAGGATTTCTCAAGACCAATGGGTGAAATAACACCCTCCGTTTGGGGATGGGTTTTCTTCAAGAACTTCATTAATGGCTTCTTGGGCTTCTTCTTCAATCTTCAAATTTCTTAACCAAGAGAACAACTACAATAGATCAAGAGCACGTAGTAGCCTCTGATACCATTTGTGGGTTCCCAAAATCAGCAACAATAATAAACAAAGGAGTAGTGATTAAAGAATGATATATTCCTTCAATGTGGGAGATAAAAGATAAGAAAATACTAAAATGTTTTCAATGATAGTGATTCTTACTTGTCGGCTGATACAAAACAATGTCTCTCCTAGAGTTTGTAACTCTTAGGGCCTGTTTGGTTGGTTTTCCATTAAGTCCTGTATGGATAAATATGTCTGTCTGGATAAATCTGTCTATATAGATAAAATTAAATTGTTGTTTGTTTGCTATGCTGAATAAACTGTCTGAAGAATAAAAATGACCAATTTACCCTCTATTCATATTATCAATCATGACATATGGTAATCACTTCTCTTTGAGACATTTCATCAAACAGTTAACAGGCATCAAACTATGTGGGTGTTTTCAAATCTTTGCAACTTTTGGAATACCTCTAATATTCATCTGATTAAATTATCACGAATTACATGGGTGTTTTCAAATCCTTGCAATATACCATAAACAAAACTCTTTGCATTCAATATTAATATAGTGAACAAAAATCAACTTTCACCCTTCAAAAGATTAAACAAAACTTTAGACAATGCTTCGTCCAATAGAAAAAAAAAACTAAAAAAATCCTAGACCATTAAACACCATATTCACCTCACCCTTTAAAATCTAATCAATAGGGGATGATAGACCTTACAAAATCTGCAACAGAAACAAAAGCCAAATGCCAAATTGAAACTTATCAAACTGAAATGACTTCCTTTGAATCTTCAGCAAGGACGATATCCATGGCTAACATCTTTAATAGGGACAATTTCTATGAGTTGCAGGGACGATTTCGATGACCTCTTCAATCTTCAGCAGAGACGATTTCAATAACCTCTTCAAGAGGGATGATTCCGATGGTGCAAAGAAAAGGAGGCGATTTTTAGTGCGGAAGATGAAAAATATGGGTAGATGCCACTGAGATGAAAAGGAGAAGATGAGGAAATACAATCAATGAAAGTGGGAGATTTCTAAGAAATGAAGGTTTTAGCTCAGATTTGTTCGTTTTAAAGAGGGGTAATATTGGTCATTTTGAGAGCTGAGTGGAGACAAGCAATCTTGGATTGCTTAGCAAATAAGTCATAGGTTTATATGGTAAGCTCCAAACAAACAACCAAATATGGATGTGCGAATCAGTATATTTATAAGTCATAGGTTTATATGGATTGCTTTTGCAAATCAATATACGGTAAGCAATCTTTATGTGTAAGAGAGGAATGTCTCGAGCTCTGACTCGAGACTTGCTTTTGCTGACCGAAAATTCTTAAAATGGACTCAAGATATTCCTTTTCTCACCGACATTACCATTTTTGGACACGAGACATAACAATTTTAGACTCTTGACATATCTAACACCCACAAACAACTATTTATAAAATTTCTATAACAATTTTGGATCAAAATCCAACAATTTCATCTTCTCAACTAAGAACACCTCAAGAACACCAAGAACACCTTCAACCCAAAAAAATTTCAAAATGAATTTTAGACGTTAAAACATGAAACAAAAGATGGATTCATGTCTAAAAACACATTTTAGAGACAAATTTACTCAAAAACGAATCGAAAACTCACTAAATCACAAAATTACTCATGAACTCTCAAGAACACAAATTCAAATCTCCAAGAACGATTTTCGTAAATCTTCACCAAAAACGTTAAGATTCGGATATGTCGCTCACTTCATGATTACAAACAACTTTTGTGAAGCCATAATCACGAAAATCAACTCAAACTCATCCAATTTGAAAAAATTTCAAAAAAAAAACTCCATGGATGAACTTTTGAGTTCTTGGTAAAAATTTCCAAAAATCAAACCTCAAAATTGAGATCCAAATCCATGTAGAATGATTAGAGATGAAGAGAAAACACAATTGAAACACAAAAACACAACTAAAACTACAAATTGGACAACAAAAATCTACAAATCTACAAAAAAAAATCTATAAAACCCATTTCATCAAAATTTCTTCAAAACTCTTCAAATTTCTTCAAATCTTCATCGAATTTGTGCACAAATCTTCTGCCAAAACTCTGATACCAATTGTAAGTGCAAGAAACAATGAATCAAACAAACAATTTTTTCATTCCATGAACAATTGATACAAGATCTACTTTCTTTCTCTAGTTTCTCTCTCTGGAACTCTGATGCGGTAATTATCGTATATAAAAAGCGAAACAAGTTTTAACCTCCAAAGCATAGCCACTGTTACCACATTCACAGACAAGCATACCTGATCGTGAGTAATATAGCGTAGGAAAGTCCAGGTGTCGTTCTTTCCACTGGGAACGGTTAAGCTAGATGTCAACTAAAGCTATAATTAATTAATCTAGAAAAAGGGGGGTTTTGCTTTTGGAAAAGTATTTTAAAAGAAAAGACTAAAACAATTAACAACTAAACCCTAACCAAGAAGTGGAAAACTGATGAACAAACATACATTGGAGATAACTGAATCCATTATGGTTTACTTTCATGAGATATAGATTAATGATTGTTGTCAGAATTTAAGCACATAGCACCCAAGCATGTATATCTAAGATTATCAACCAGGATGGTCTTCCTAGTCCTAATACATAGACTGATTGTCAGGCAGTCCGGTACCAGTCACCCAATTCTATCACTATTGCACGGAATTCTACTATCTGGCTGCTCTCGGTCTGAGCTAACCACCTAAGACAACTCTCCGGGTTTTCGAAGGGAAGGTCAAGAAAGGTTGATTAACCTATTGAAGTCTATCTATCTAGTCGAACAGATACACCCAACCAACGAATTCAAATATCCATACAATATGAATCAAATCGGAATCAAAGATAACATTCAACAAACCATTCATTTAATTAATAAAATAAAAATCCAAAGTATTCAAACCATAATGAAAACACAAAAGGAATCAGTACATAGACATACTAATCATAAATGCGTAAACAAACCAAACTAAAGACCGGTAGGTTTGTCGTCGCATCCCCTCGAATCTCCTACGTAGTCGTCACATCGAGCCTCCATCTTCTTGGGTTGGAAACCCTAAGCGGCTCCCATCTTAACTGACCTAACTAAACTATGAGAGAACTGTATGAAAATTGAATTTTTTTGATGCTTGAAACTGAATGACCAAGGCTCTTATTTATAATAAACTCGGCAGGCCCGTTTAGCGATCGCGAAACGGCAGGTTTAGCGGCGCTAAACGGGTAACTCAATCTTCCAGAATTTTCCATTAAATCGATCTTAGCGGCGCGAAACGGCAGCTAAATCTTCCAGAATCTTCTTTTCCTTATCTGATAAAGATCTTTGCTTTGGGAAGAAGTCATCTTCTGGTGGAGAAATCTGGAACATTCCGGAATCATTTGATGGAGCCACTAACTTTGGAAGGGAATAAAAGAACATAAATGGAAACCAATTAATTGATTTTTGCATTTCTTCACAAAGTATCCACTTTTGATGCTTTTTACCCTCTTTTTGTATTTTTCTGCAAAAGTGCCTCCAAAACTTGCAAAACTCAGATTTAAGCTTTTTTTAGCCAAACTGTATCATAATTACTCTCAAAATAAAGACAAAAGTGGGGAACTGATGCGAGTAAAACATGTATAATTTTGGAGTTATCAAACTCACTCCATGAATATTACAATTAAGCTCCTTACAACTCTAACCTTCTACCCTTCTATTTATACCCTTGACCCTCTCATTTACTAACTCATTACAAAGTTCACTTTGACTATTTAAGCTTCCTTCTTTGACTTTGATTTTTCCATTTAATGCTTTTACTTTGACTTTGATGCTCGACTTTCTTCTTTGACCTCCATACTTTGACTTTGTTTGACTTGAATATTATTTCCTCATCTTGAGATCTCGGATACAATAATATTTGCTCTAACAACCCATTAAGCTTCCTAAGCCATAAACAAACAAGACCTAAGATACCTAATATTTATAGTAGGTCAAAGAAAGACTAGAAATAAAAAAAATACAATAAAGACATAAATAGATAGGTCCCAAAACACACTTGGGCCACACTTACATAAATTACTAAAATAAATACAAGTAACCAAAATATAAAGCCCGAATGACACAAACTACATTTACCATATACATATATGTTACGTGTGTTCTTGAGTTTAGAGGTAGTTGGGATACGTACTGGCCGTTAGTCGAGTTTCATATAACAACAGTTTCCATTCGAGCATTGAGAAGCAGCTGTATGAGATGCTTTTACGGGAGGAAATGCCGAACCCCGATCTGTTGGGGTGAAGACGGTTAGCGTGTTCTCGGAAGCACGAAAGTGGTACAGAAGACCACCGAGAGCTTATAGAGGATCAGGGAACATTTGCAGACGGCTCAGAATAAGCAGAAGAGCTACACAGACAGGCGAAGATCGAACCTAGAGTACCAGTGGGTGACTGTGTTCTATTGAAGGTCTCACCTTAGAAGGGGTGATTCATTTTCAGAAGAGAGGAAAGCTTTGGGCCTCGATACGCTGGATCGTTTATGGTTCTTGCTTGCGTGGGAAAGGTAGCTTATCCTTTGGACCTACCGAAAGTCTAGGGTCAGATTCATAACACGTTCTATGTGTCCCAGTTGCGTAAGTGCCTTGCAGACGAGACAACACACATACCACTGGACGATATTCAGGTGGATGAGAGCCTAAACTATGTGGAGAGGCCGGTGACGGTGCTAGAGAGAAAGGTGAAGAAGAGGCTACAGAACGAGGAGATCGGAACGGTGAAGGTGTAGTGGCAACATCGGAAAGGATCTAAGTGGACCTAGGAGCCAGAAGCAAAGATGCGGGAGAAGTACTCGGAACTTTTCGCATATTGAATTTCGGGGATGAAGTTCTTGTAAGTCGCGAAGAGTTGTAACGCCCTGTTTTTTTAGCTTAGATAATTAAATTAATTTATTTAGTTTGGAGTTATTTGTTGTGGGCCTAGACTAATTAGTTGGACTGTTATTCATGGTTGGGCCGATTTGGAGTAGTGTGGGCTTGGCCCAGTTATAAAACACCTAGGAAGCCTTTCTCCTTGACAGTTTTGTAACCTAGAAAGAGAAAGAGACAAAGAGATGAGAAAGAGGGAGGAGGCGTTTGGAAGTCGGAACCATCGTTGCTCTCATTGTCTTCCCCGTCGAATTCATAAGGTATAGCTTCGAACTCTCGTTAGTTACGTTTTTGTAAAGTTAGGGCTAGATTTTTGGGAGATTTATCGTATTAGCACCGATTGGGTGTAATCGAGTGATGTTTTGGTACATTTGATGTTGGTTTAATGTATTTGGGATGATTGGGGTTGTTTAATAGTGTTTAATAGCAGTATCTATGCCAAAAATCGAGTTTGGGATTGTGATTTTGAGCGAAATCGCGATTTGGGCGAACCAGTAGAACCCTGCGACCTGAGGTCGCCGGACTAGGTCGCCTAACTTTCTGGATGATTTTCGATTTTTGCATTATGTCGTTTTCGGGTTTTGGCTTTGGGCTTTTGTTAGGGATGTTATGAGATAGCAATGGGTGGATTTTGGGAGCAATGGGTGGATTTTAGGGGCAATTGGACTAGTCTAGCTACATCTACGACCCCTGTTTCGGTATCGAGTTTTAGTGTCTATTGATTGGTATGTAATGTGTTCTATACTTGCGTTGTTTGGGTGAACTAGCATACCAACTCGTGGATACCGAGGATTACTATACGCTACGATCAGGTGAGTTTACACTATGTATGATTTGCACTACGTGTGTGTATGTATGCGTGGTAGTGTCATGTAAGGGATCCGCACGCCTTTGATGAGTTGCGGGGGTAGACTCGTGTCCTACGCTGGCGAGAAAAGGAAACAACATCCCCTTGATGAGTTGTGGGGCAGACCCGTGTCCAAAGCTGGTGTAACATACCATTTTTTTTGTTTAAATCAGATAAAGTGCTAGTTATCTCCATTATTTTCAGACTTGTATGATTTTTAGCAGATAATGTTTTTTCTATTTATTTTAAATTTAAAAGAAACCTAGTGGGTATAGGATAAGAGTTAGGTGGGTTATATTAGGAGCCTATAGCTAGTTGTCTCTTTCACCACCTAACAAATCTTGAGAGATAAGTGAGAGAGAGAAAGAATCTGACGGGTGAGAAGAGAAGCTGCCGGAGTTTTGGAGGACCGCCGGAGACCGACCGCCGAAGAAAGGAGATCGACGCGAGAGGCTGTGTTCGGTCGTCGTGTTCCTAGGTAACTCCGTTATATCCTTTTTCGTGCTCTAGGGTTTCGTTTCGTAAGCTTTCTGGCGGCCTGGGTAGTATTATCGAGCCCTGGCTGTGGCCGGTGGTGCCATGTCGGAAGGGGAGGCCGACGGCGGTCGGCCGTTCTGGTGGTTTGTTGTGGGCGGCGGTGGTCCGGTGGCCGGCTTTGGCCGGCAATGCATTGAACACAGCCGCTGTAGTAGATCGCCCACGCCGGCGACGGTCGGTGAGCGAAGCGATTGGTGGTTTTGGGGCAGCGATTGCAGCAAAGGTCGGCGTCGAGTGGCGGTCGGTGGTAGCGCATCACGCTGATGGTCTGCGATGCTTGCTGCTGCTGTTGTGTTGTGCATCGGTGACCAGCGACGGCAGCTGCTATGGCGGTTACGTCGTTCACCGGGGTTGTAGCGAGTGGAAATCACGGCTGCTCCAGCGATGGCTGGTAGCGGCGACGGGGACCCGCGGTCGGCAGCTTTGGCTGTCGACGCGGCGGATGGCGGCGGCTAGGCGGTTGACGCGGCGGTGTTGGACCGCCGTGACTGTGCTGCGCCGTGAAAAAAGCCGGCGTCGGCTGCTGTTTTGGGGCGTCGATCTGGTGGCCGAGAGTGGTGGTTATCACCGGCAAGGGCTGGTGATTGGTGATGTTGTTGTTATTCGTGGCCAGACCGCTGTCGGTGTATGCCGGCTGCTGTTCGCCGGTTGTGGTGCGACGGCGGTCGGCTACATCGGTTGTGGACACTGGCGGGAGGCGCGGCGGCTCTCCGGTGGTCATACGGTGGCTGTCCGGCAGCCGTCTAGAGGCGTTGAGAATTTCGAGTTGGGTTTCGGTCATCGTGAAAGCCTGTTGTTGTTCCGAGTAGTTCGGTTAATTAAGTTGAGTAGTGTTAGATCACTTGTTAGAGTTGCGGGTTGCGAGAAGTTCTAGGGGTAGTTGGGAACTGGTTACCAATCTAACTTACGATTTATAAATTATATTTTCATATTTGTCATTGAGTGCATAGTGTCAGTCCGTGTTTGCTAATTTCCGGAACTAAGGTGAGTTACATTACATGTTTTCATGATGTTGTGTGCCATATATACGTTATAGTGTGGTATAGGGAACCACATGCCCTTGGTGAGTTGTGGGGGCCGACCCGTGTCCTAACTGATGGGAGCAAGGGAGACCACATGCCCTTTGTGAGTTGTGGGGGCCGACCCGTGTCCAAACTGACGGGAGATATGACCTCCTGAGAGTCCATACTTGTTTGGATATATATTGTGTTATATGTGATTGCTATGTTTATGTGGAAACCTATTTCGGTATGTGTGTATGCGGTGTTATGAATATGTGTGATGCTAGCTCACTAAGCGTTATTGCTTACCCCGTTAGTTGTTTCCCCTTTTCCAGGTGCTGGTTTGGGCAAGGATAAGGGCAAAGCTCCAGCGTGACTCCGAGATCGAGATTCCGACGACATTGACTTATGATATTATTTTTACTTATTTAAATTGAATTTTTGGTTGATATTTGGCTAAGAGATGGTCTGGATATTTATTTTTAAAACTTATTTTTTTTAGTTCATTCATTTAAATAGGAAGTTTTTTTTTAAATCTTGTTTTTAAAAAAAAAAAGGCTTTACAACTTGGTATCAGAGCATGGTTTAAGATAATCAGCGCATACGTTTACGAGCGTGCGTGTGGTTGGACTTAAACCCGGAATTTTTGGGATAAGTAATGAGTCAAGGGTCAGAATCATCGATGGAGCTTCAGGTTGGGGGTAAGCTATATGTATATGGTTATTGTATGGAATGTTATTGCATGCTAATTGTACGATTGAATATGCTATGAGCTTAGGAATTTATGTGGTTAATTGTTGTTCGAATCACTTACTTAGTCGATAGGAATGGGATTTACTTAGGATGGTACCAAATTCAAACGTATACACCATGATACGTCGGTGAGAGGTTGTTGGGCATGTTCTCGTTTGATTGTTGCCCAGTGATCTCAACCCGGCTATCATTTGTGGATGGTTATAGTAGTACGGGCCCAAATAATAGTACTACTATAAACGCCGGTGTGGTTTTGAGATTGGTTAAGTCTTGACAATCACATTTTGATCGACGAAAGTTAGGAGATCGCTTGTGTATGGTTATATGAATTGAATGATAGTGTATGTACCATGAGGGTATGAGTGAGATCTAGTCGATAGGTGGCATACGCACAAATGACTAGAAGTAGGTACTTGCATGAGCCTGGGTATCAAGCCGGGGGAAATAGTTAGAAGTTAAGTGTGGGGATTGAATTGCCTTGATCCTTAGGGCTGTTACTAAGCTAGTTAAATATACAGTATAGTGAGCACTAGAAGGAATCCGAGTAGTGAGGAGCCTAACACTCCGGATTTGAGGGACGTCATAGGCTCGCAGGTCACTGAGGCCATGCATCAGATCTTGCCGGTATTATTTGCCCAAATGAAGGACGAGATTCTTGAGGCTGTGGACCAGAGGATAGACACGGCCTTTACCACGCGTGGATCGACATCGGGAAGCAGCAGTCAGGCACCAGGACCCACTGTCACTTTCAAGGATTTCATGGCGTGCCAGCCTCCGCTTTTCGAGGGTCGGAAAGACCCCATAGCCTGAGTCCGGGAGCCACTTGGTCTTTTGTATCGAGTGCGTTCTGTAATGACTTTCGGTTAGAGCGGGGTAGGCTAGCCAGACCCTTAACAATAAACACAGCTGCCAGGGAGGTGCGAGTTTGCGAGGATGTTTAGTGGGGCTGCAGCTTGGTGATTCACGGAGTACCTTTTTCCATTGGCTTGACCACCACCCCGTGAGCAGGATAAACGTAATTGTAGGTGTAGACTGGATGTTTCGCAAGTGAGGTACTATAGACTGTGCGGAACAACTGGTCCGCATCCAGAATCTGTAACACCCCGCTAAAGCGGAACCGCGAGGTGTGACAGTTAAGATTTCATCGCGATAGGAGATAAACCACATCAATCATTCATAATATAAATTAAAATAGTTTAAAAAGTCTTACAACCCAATCATAATTCAAGTTTTACAGACTTAAACAAAATAAACATTTTCTTGATCGGTGACACAACATTTCCACTAAAGACCTGATCAAACTTTCGGATTTCCTGAAAAGCATGTTAAACAAGTGTCAACTACAAGAGTTGGTGAGTTCACAGGTTTTATAGATGCAAAACAGTTATGTACAATATCAATTCTGATAAAACGTTTGTTCGCAACATTTTCTTTGTAAACAGTTTGGTGAATCAGTTCATTCACCCAAAAATAGCAGTTTGGTATCAAACAGTAAGTAAATTTTCCCAGTGATGTGTTAATTACATGATATGCATTAGTGAGTTACTACAATCCTTCATTTTATGACATAGCTACGCCCCTATCCAACCTTGCCGGGGGAAACTAATTCCAGCCGGGGTGAATATTTTTCAATACAGTGCACCTATTACTCGTCAGTTCTAGGTGGGTATGTCAATCCAAATAGCGCTATCCACTTGTATCATAGGCCCAATTTGTAAGGGTTAATAGTAGTGCAGGGGACATTTTCATTTTATGCTCACTATATCATGATTCAACATATCAAAAATTTATCTCATAAAACATTTCATTTCATTTTATTTCGATACCCGAATTCATTTCATTTCAATTCATTTGGATACACAAAGCATATTCCCATTTCATTTCATTTTAAATTACACAAAACATTTCATTTCAATAATTCATTTCATTATCATACTCACATTTCAATTTATTTCATTTTATAAAAACATTTCATAACATTTCAAATAAACGATTCATTTCATTATGTCACTATAAATCATTTCATTTCACAACAAGTTCACAATTAAACACATTTTATTCATAGACATGCTTTTCACCCGAAAACTTCGTAAAAACGGTAAAACGGGGCTGTGAATACTCACCTCGGTGTTTAGTGCGGATTTGAAAGGGTTGATGCGTGACCTAAATTTCCGGCTCCGAACTAGGGTCGTCCTATCAAACACGAAATTTTAACGTAAGTTCTAGGTCCAACGGTCCTTATCTAAAATCGTACCGAAATCCATATAATGCCATTATATTACTTTTATAGTCCAACTTAATAAAAATTCATTTTGTCACAATTGAAAGTCTTCCAAACATTTTGGAAGTTCAAAATTTGTAAAATTGGGTTTTTAAGAAATTTCCAGAATCTGTCACAAATTTTGAGTTGTAAAAATTGCTATTTTGAACTTGGGTCCTCTAAATATTAAATCTTTAAATTTTTACCCTCTGGATTAGGGGATGTTAGGAACAACTCCACCAAATTTCACAATTTTTAGAGTTCTTTTACTATTTTTAAACAATTTTACAAAATCAGTGGTAAAGGCTGAAATTCCAGAATACCTTTTGGTAAAGTTTAACTCATAAATAATTCATTACACCACTAATTCACGAATTTCAAAAGGGATTTTCTAACCAACACACATACCAAGCTAATGAGACAAGATTCAAATCATTAGAGTGATTTTTGAGGGAGATATGCCTCTTTGAAGTTGTGCATGTGGTTCTGCCATCATGGGACAGATTGCACTACCAATTCATTTTCATTGGTTAAACCCTCAAAACTACTCTAAATGACTTGATTTTGGATTCTATAGAAAGCTAACTCAGAATACTTGAGTTTAGAATCAAAAAGTTTGTAATTTGGATGATTTACCAAAGAGTTATGCATGCATGAATGTGACTCAAGTTTCTGACCAAGTGCTGTTGCACACGAAAATGTTTTTGGATGGTTTGAACTCAAATCTTGGTGTTTTTATGCAAATCCAGTGGGGTTTGAACCCTAACACCTTAAATTTCATCCCATAAAAATTTCATAAAGAAATGAATACAAAAAGAACCTTTTTGAGTCGTGTAAAGTGCATGCAAAATTTTTGACAGAATCTGTCTCAATTCTAACATCAAATCCACCAATAAAACACATAAAATCATAACTCTTTGGGGTTTTTCTTACCATTTTACCCCCAAATCAGATTGTATACATGAAAAACAAACTAACCATGATTTGATACCATCAAAGCTCATGCATGAACTATCAAATAAGTCTAGCCCAAGATTGATGGTCAAAAACAACATTAACAAGAATTTTTGCATCCAAATGGTGTTCTTATGGGGAAATCATAGATTCTCACCTTCATAGATTGTTTTTCCAACATTTCTAAGGTGGAATCTCTTTCCCAAACAACAATAAGGATTAAGAATCCATAGGAGGAGGTTTAACCTCAAGAAAACATGAAAATAAAGCTTGAAATGGTTGAAAAACGAATCTAAACTCCAACCTAACTATCTTACCTTTGAGATTGTGATATTATAATCTTTGAATGTGCTCTTAATCTTCAAGAATCTGATCTTGAAGATGAATATGGGGCTGGAAATTATGAAGGTTTTTAGAGAGAAGGAGGAGAGAATGAGTTTAGAGAGAGAAAGAGATTTGAAAATGAAATGATGAATGAAGGTTGGGAAGTGAGATATGATTAAAAGAGAAGAGAGAGAGGGTGTCTTGGGGGGGGGGTGGCCGGCCATGTGGGGCCCACCCCACCCTCTCATCTTTTATTTTTTTTTAACAAAAATGTAGGATTTTACACTGCATTTTCAAACGCAGTGTCGGGTTTCGGCGAGAACCGACTTTTCGAAGGTGGTTTTAGATTATTTAGGTCAGTTTACACATATTTTAAACAAAATAACTTAAATTTCCAAGATTTATTTTAAATTTGGCATTTTAGGATTATCGGGTGATTTCGGGCCGGTTCGGGCTTTTTCGGGCAGTTTTCGGGACTTCTAGGTTTTAGCCTAACTTTTTCACGCAAACTAACCTAGGTTATCCAGGCAACATAAATTCTACCTTTTTCATCTACGGGAACGCTACTGAGTGAATTTAACGAGTAGTTAACCTGAGTGTCAAAAATTGACGGATGTCACAGTTACCCCCGGTTGAAAGAAATTTCGTCCCGAAATTTAATTCTTGCTGCTACTGCCGGGGTTTTTTGTGAAGAGATGCGGGTACTTGCTTTTCATGAAGGCCTCCCGCTCCCAAGTAAACTCTGGTCCGTGCCTAGAGTTCCATTTCACTTTGACTATCGGTATCCTGCTGCGTCGGAGTTGTTTGATTTCTCGATCAAGAATTTCGATTGGTTCCTCGGAGACGCGCAGTTGCTCATCAATTTGAATTTCATCCAAAGGCAGAACTACTGTCTCCTCCGACAGACATTTCTTTAGGTTGGACACGTGAAACGTGTCATGAATTGAGCTCAGCTCTATAGGTAAGTCCAACCTATAGGCAACAGGTCCGATCCTTTCTATGACCCTGAATGGTCCAACAAAACGAGGGTTCAGTTTCCCTTTCTTTCCGAACCTTAATAGCCCTTTCCATGGTGATACTTTTAGCAGCACCTTATCACCCACTTGGAATTCCAACGGCTTTCGCCGGTTATCGGCATAGCTTTTCTGGCGATCCCTGGCCACTTTCAGCTTTTCTTGAACCATTTTGATTTTGTCGGTGGTCTCCTGCACGACATCAGGCCTAAACAATCGGTTCTCTCCCACTTCCAACCAATTAAGTGGGGACCTACAATTGCGTCCATACAGTGCCTCGTATGGCGCACACTGAATGCTGGCATGATAGCTGTTGTTGTAGGAGAACTCGACTAAGGGTAGATGATCGTCCCAACTACCTCCAAATTCCAACACACATGCTCGCAGCATATCCTCCAATGTTTGGATGGTTCGCTCAGTCTGTCCATCGGTCTGAGGATGGTAAGCCGTGCTTAGATCCACACGAGTGCCCAAAGCTGCTTGAAGCGATTGCCAAAATCGCGAGGTAAATCTGCTGTCTCTATCGGAGATGATCGATATCGGGACTCCATGTCGCATGACAATCTCACCGACATACAGCTGCGCAAGCTTATCGATGCTATAAGTCTCCTTTATTGGCAAGAAATGTGCTGATTTCGTGAGTCTGTCAACGATTACCCAAATCGTATCATGACCCTTCTTAGTCTTGGGTAGCTTAGTCACGAAATCCATCGATATCTGCTCCCATTTCCATTCCGGGATTTCCGGTTGCTGAAGAAGTCCGGACGGTTTCTGGTGCTCTGCTTTAACTTTTGCGCAAGTTAAGCATTTACTCACATAGATGGCGATATCTCTTTTCATACCGGGCCACCAGTAATGCTCCTTCAGTCCCTTGTACATTTTATCGGATCCTGGATGTATCGAATATTTCGACTGATGAGCTTCATCCATGATCATCTTCCTCAATTGCTCCGCCCTCGGTATCCAAATTCTTCCCTTGAAGTAACACACTCCATCCTCTTTCTCCTCAAATTCCTTTTCTATGCCGTGAAGAGTTTCCTTGTTTAGGTTGTCAGCCTTCAAAGCTTCCTTTTGTGCTTCCACTATTTGACTTTTTAAGCTGGTCTGCACTACCAATCCCATTGCTCGTGACCTTATGGGCTTTACCCGCTCCTTTCGGCTTAACGCATCAGCAACAACATTTGCTTTCCCTGGATGATACTTAATCTCGCAGTCGTAGTCGCTGAGCAATTCCACCCATCTCCTTTGTCTCATATTCAACATCTTTTGATCAAGTGTGTGCTGGAGGCTCTTATGATCCGTAAAAATGGTGCATTTGGTGCCGTAGAGATAATGTCTCCATATCTTAAGGGCAAACACCACTGCTCCAAGCTCCAAATCATGAGTGGTGTAGTTCTTCTCGTGAACTTTCAGCTGTCTAGATGCGTAAGCGATGACTTTCTCGTTTTGCATCAGAACACATCCCAAGCCTTGATGTGAAGCATCGCAATACACTACGAAGTTATCTGTCCCTTCAGGTAATGCTAGAATGGGTGCGTTGCACAATTTATGCTTTAGCACCTGGAACGCTTCCTCTTGCTTCTCTCCCCAAATAAACTTCTTATCCTTCTGCGTTAAGGCTGTCAGCGGCTGCGCGATCTTGGAAAAGTTTGCAATGAACCTTCGGTAATAACCTGCCAGACCAAGAAATTGTCGAATTTCCGTCGGTGTTTTCGGGGCTTCCCATTTCTTTATAGCCTCGATCTTAGCTGGGTCAACATGTATTCCATCTCTATTCACTACATGTCCTAGAAAGTGAACTTCCCGAATCCAAAACTCGCACTTTGAGAATTTGGCGTATAGCTGCTCGGCCTTTAGCAGTTCCAATATCAGCCTCAAATGATGCTCGTGGTCCTCCTTGCTCCTAGAGTAGATTAGGATGTCATCAATGAAGACAATCACGAACTTATCTAAGTATGGCCGACATACTCGGTTCATCAAATCCATGAACACTGCCGGAGCGTTCGTCAAACCAAAAGGCATGACTAAGAACTCGTAGTGACCATAACGGGTTCTAAACGCTGTCTTTGCGATGTCTTCCTCGCGAACTCGCATTTGATGGTAACCAGATCGAAGATCGATTTTGGAGAAATACGTTGCTCCCTGCAGTTGATCGAACAGGTCGTCGATGCGCGGAAGAGGGTAGCGATTTTTAATAGTGATCTTGTTCAGCTCTCTGTAATCGATGCACATACGAAAAGATCCGTCCTTCTTTTTGACGAACAACACAGGGGCTCCCCACGGTGATGAACTGGGTCGGATGAATCCTTTGTCTAATAGCTCCTGAAGTTGATTTGACAGCTCTTGCATCTCGGACGGTGCTAGTCGATAAGGTGACTTTGCTATGGGACCTGCTCCAGGAACTAAGTCAATGTGAAACTCCACTTGTCGTTGCGGAGGCAATCCAGGTAATTCTTCCGGAAATACCTCTGGAAATTCTCGCACAAGTGGAATATCCTGAATTCGCTTTTCCTTTGCCTTTGTATCTATGACGTGTGCCATGAATGCTATGCATTCCTTCCGTAGATGACCTCGCATCTTCATATATGACACGATCTTGATGTCTCTCTTTGGCCTATCTCCATACACTTCGAGTAGTCCTCCATCAGGTAATGGTAATGCGACTATCTTCTCAGCACAGCATATTGTTGCTCGATGTTTGGACATCCAGTCCATACCGACGATTATGTCAAAGCTCCCTATCTTGATCGGGATCAAGTCTATGCTAAAATCCTTTCCAGCTAAACTTAGAGTGCATTTTCTGATTACTTTGCTAGCCTTAACTAATTCTCCGTTGGAGTATTCGATTACATGATCCTCTTTCAGATTCTGTGACTTTTTATTTATCTTAGGCCTAAATTCTAGCGACACAAAGCTCATATCTGCTCCGGAATCAAAAAGCACAGTAGCAGGATAGTTGTTGAGAAGAAACGTACCTGTAACCACGTCTGGGTTTTGCCTTGCTTCCTCCGTCCCAATAACAAACGCTCTCCCCCGAGCTAGTCCTCCTCGGTTTCCTTGGTTTCCTTGGTTCCCTGGATTCGCCGGCTGTGCCTGATTCGCGTAAGGTCTCGGATTCAACTTAGGACAAGCATTCCGGTAGTGATTGAAGCTTCCACATTCAAAACAGACTCTCTTTCTACAATCCTTGTCAGTATGGCCTCCCCTGCCACATCTGGAACAGACAACATATCTCCCAGCATGAAGATTCCCACATTTGCCACACCTCTGAGACATCCCCTTTTCTTTTTCTGCTACTTGAGTCTGCATTCCGTAGCTCCTAGTCACTCTTCTATCCTTTCCCGACTTTCCTCTGAATTGCGGTTTGGTAGTCTCCTCCATCTTCCTTTTCCCCTTTGCCTTGTCACTCGCAAACGTTCCTGACCGGATAGCGTTGTTGGTAAGGCGGTTTGCTAAATTAACTGCCTCTTGTAGGTTCTTTGGATCAGTTGCCGTCACGTTCCCTCTGATCTCAGGGGATAAACCCCAAACATACCTATCGACTCGGTTTTGTTCCGGCGTCACCAAATGGGGTACTAACTTAGCCAACTCGTGAAATCGGGTAGTGTATGTGGTGATGTCATTTCCTTTCATCTCGTGGCGCCATAATTCAGCTTCCAACTTTTGAAGTTCGCTTCTTGGACAGAACTCCTCCTTCAGCATCTTCTTGAAATCCTCCCAAGTGATCTGACCGGTTGCGTCACGGCCACGGACTTGCACCTGGGTGTTCCACCAAGTCAAAGCTCGCCCTTGGAGCAGACAAGCAGCATACTCGACCTTGTTCCTTTCCAGGCACTTGCTTATGTGAAGGACTGATTCCATACTTTCAATCCATGCTAACAATCCAACAGCTCCCTCTGTTCCATGGAACTCTTTGGGGTTGCAGCTTCGGAAGGATTTGTATGTACAATCCCGTTCCCTTGACCCTTGATTGTTGTTTTGATTGGTGTTCAGCCCAGCAGCCACCTGGCTGACTATGCCGGGTAACGAAGCCATCACTTGCTCCGATACGAGCCTTGTCAAGTCTGGGTTCTCTCTTCTTGGAGGCATGCTTCTAAAACAACAGCATGCCCACAAGTTTTAATGACACTTTCCGTTTTCTAAGTGTAATCGCAATTCTACTTATTTTTCGCAGTTTAAAAGCCATACTAACTCACGCTATCATTTTAACCTAGCGTTTTTAGACATTTCAAGCAACCATAATAAGCATGTCAATTGTATAGTTATTTTCTAACACATAAGTGAAGCATAGATAAAATCATAAAGCTTCCCTTCATTTAAGCATAATACGAGTCATAATATCATCAAAATAAATTCAGAATACGATAATATCCATACAATCATCCATCATAAATCATAAATAGTTCAAGTCTAGGCATACTACCTCAAAATAAGAGTTTTTATCAAAAGATCGATCACCGAATCCACCTCCTAGGTCCTAACCCTCCAAACAGCCCACAGAAGCAGGAGCACCACCACGGTCACCACCAAATACACCACCGTATACAGGTGGTGGAGTGATGCCATGGTGTGGCTGAGGAGAGCCACTATCCTGGTCAACTGATGGCTGTCCGCTCCAGCTACACCCAGGAGGGAGTCTATCATGTGGTCATGGTGGTCCAGAAGGTGCTCATGGATGTCCTGGCCTCGGGCTAGTCTAGCGACCTCCTGTCGCTCGGTCGGGGTCATGCCCCTCATGCAAAGGACCGGGGCACGAGCCATGTGCGGGTATCTAGGAGCTGGGGCTAGCGGTGGTGGTCGGACATCGGGCGGTGGTCGGGCGACGGGCGGCGGTGGAGGCACTCGAACGATCGGCGACGATGGTCGGTAAGGCGGCGGGGATCCGGACGATGAGGACGACGAGGATGACGATGACCCACCCTGGCCCCTGACCCGTGATGGTCCCGCCCCATCCCCGGTGGGAATGCGGAAGGTCATCCGGGTAGGCAGAGGCACGCTCTTCCGAGCGGTGCGCCTGCCTCTGAGACCATAGTGCGTCTCAGGCCCAAAGGGTCGCGCCGGGCTGGCGGACCGGGCAGGGACCTGATGAGAATCAGCGTCACTGTCGCTATAGGGATCCCGCTCTGGCACGGTGGTCCGAGATCGGGAGTTACCGTTCTCGCTACCGGGGTGCTCAGGGGACCCGTGAGATCGGTACTCGGATGGGTCTGTCTCGTGAGACATGATACTGCGATAAAAGAATTTAGTTAATTTACGGGAAAATAAAATTTTTCTGAAATAAGTAATTTTGTACATGTCATATGCAAACTCACACAATTTCACATTTTTCAGGAAATTTTCAGAAAGTTTCAACTTTTAAACCCTAACAGTATGATCGATTTATAAGTCTTATCCTACTTATATCGTGGCTAGGCGTAGGTGATCAGGCTCCGCATATCTATGATATATTAGAATAACACCTATACTAATCATACTAGTATCTAATTCTCCTATTCTTTGAAATCTTAAAAGTTTTACTTATTTTGGAAAAAGTGGGTTATAGTACTTGGTTTTTATGAAAAACCGATGTTCTCTATAACCTATGGCTCTGATACCAAATCTGTAACACCCCGCTAAAGCGGAACCGCGAGGTGTGACAGTTAAGATTTCATCGCGATAGGAGATAAACCACATCAATCATTCATAATATAAATTAAAATAGTTTAAAAAGTCTTACAACCCAATCATAATTCAAGTTTTACAGACTTAAACAAAATAAACATTTTCTTGATCGGTGACACAACATTTCCACTAAAGACCTGATCAAACTTTCGGATTTCCTGAAAAGCATGTTAAACAAGTGTCAACTACAAGAGTTTGTGAGTTCACAGGTTTTATAGATGCAAAACAGTTATGTACAATATCAATTCTGATAAAACGTTTGTTCGCAACATTTTCTTTGTAAACAGTTTGGTGAATCAGTTCATTCACCCAAAAATAGCAGTTTGGTATCAAACAGTAAGTAAATTTTCCCAGTGATGTGTTAATTACATGATATGCATTAGTGAGTTACTACAATCCTTCATTTTATGACATAGCTACGCCCCTATCCAACCTTGCCGGGGGAAACTAATTCCAGCCGGGGTGAATATTTTTCAATACAGTGCACCTATTACTCGTCAGTTCTAGGTGGGTATGTCAATCCAAATAGCGCTATCCACTTGTATCATAGGCCCAATTTGTAAGGGTTAATAGTAGTGCAGGGGACATTTTCATTTTATGCTCACTATATCATGATTCAACATATCAAAAATTTATCTCATAAAACATTTCATTTCATTTTATTTCGATACCCGAATTCATTTCATTTCAATTCATTTCGATACACAAAGCATATTCCCATTTCATTTCATTTTAAATTACACAAAACATTTCATTTCAATAATTCATTTCATTATCATACTCACATTTCAATTTATTTCATTTTATAAAAACATTTCATAACATTTCAAATAAACGATTCATTTCATTATGTCACTATAAATCATTTCATTTCACAACAAGTTCACAATTAAACACATTTTATTCATAGACATGCTTTTCACCCGAAAACTTCGTAAAAACGGTAAAACGGGGCTGTGAATACTCACCTCGGTGTTTAGTGCGGATTTGAAAGGGTTGATGCGTGACCTAAATTTCCGGCTCCGAACTAGGGTCGTCCTATCAAACACGAAATTTTAACGTAAGTTCTAGGTCCAACGGTCCTTATCTAAAATCGTACCGAAATCCATATAATGCCATTATATTACTTTTATAGTCCAACTTAATAAAAATTCATTTTGTCACAATTGAAAGTCT
The DNA here is from genome assembly GCA_030169165.1 of Centaurea solstitialis. Taxonomy (NCBI): domain Eukaryota; kingdom Viridiplantae; phylum Streptophyta; class Magnoliopsida; order Asterales; family Asteraceae; genus Centaurea; species Centaurea solstitialis. Next base: position 56,280,233 of record CM058043.1, read on the forward strand.
TCCAAACATTTTGGAAGTTCAAAATTTGTAAAATTGGGTTTTTAAGAAATTTCCAGAATCTGTCACAAATTTTGAGTTGTAAAAATTGCTATTTTGAACTTGGGTCCTCTAAATATTAAATCTTTAAATTTTTACCCTCTGGATTAGGGGATGTTAGGAACAACTCCACCAAATTTCACAATTTTTAGAGTTCTTTTACTATTTTTAAACAATTTTACAAAATCAGTGGTAAAGGCTGAAATTCCAGAATACCTTTTGGTAAAGTTTAACTCATAAATAATTCATTACACCACTAATTCACGAATTTCAAAAGGGATTTTCTAACCAACACACATACCAAGCTAATGAGACAAGATTCAAATCATTAGAGTGATTTTTGAGGGAGATATGCCTCTTTGAAGTTGTGCATGTGGTTCTGCCATCATGGGACAGATTGCACTACCAATTCATTTTCATTGGTTAAACCCTCAAAACTACTCTAAATGACTTGATTTTGGATTCTATAGAAAGCTAACTCAGAATACTTGAGTTTAGAATCAAAAAGTTTGTAATTTGGATGATTTACCAAAGAGTTATGCATGCATGAATGTGACTCAAGTTTCTGACCAAGTGCTGTTGCACACGAAAATGTTTTTGGATGGTTTGAACTCAAATCTTGGTGTTTTTATGCAAATCCAGTGGGGTTTGAACCCTAACACCTTAAATTTCATCCCATAAAAATTTCATAAAGAAATGAATACAAAAAGAACCTTTTTGAGTCGTGTAAAGTGCATGCAAAATTTTTGACAGAATCTGTCTCAATTCTAACATCAAATCCACCAATAAAACACATAAAATCATAACTCTTTGGGGTTTTTCTTACCATTTTACCCCCAAATCAGATTGTATACATGAAAAACAAACTAACCATGATTTGATACCATCAAAGCTCATGCATGAACTATCAAATAAGTCTAGCCCAAGATTGATGGTCAAAAACAACATTAACAAGAATTTTTGCATCCAAATGGTGTTCTTATGGGGAAATCATAGATTCTCACCTTCATAGATTGTTTTTCCAACATTTCTAAGGTGGAATCTCTTTCCCAAACAACAATAAGGATTAAGAATCCATAGGAGGAGGTTTAACCTCAAGAAAACATGAAAATAAAGCTTGAAATGGTTGAAAAACGAATCTAAACTCCAACCTAACTATCTTACCTTTGAGATTGTGATATTATAATCTTTGAATGTGCTCTTAATCTTCAAGAATCTGATCTTGAAGATGAATATGGGGCTGGAAATTATGAAGGTTTTTAGAGAGAAGGAGGAGAGAATGAGTTTAGAGAGAGAAAGAGATTTGAAAATGAAATGATGAATGAAGGTTGGGAAGTGAGATATGATTAAAAGAGAAGAGAGAGAGGGTGTCTTGGGAGGGGGTGGCCGGCCATGTGGGGCCCACCCCACCCTCTCATCTTTTATTTATTTTTTTAACAAAAATGTAGGATTTTACACTGCATTTTCAAACGCAGTGTCGGGTTTCGGCGAGAACCGACTTTTCGAAGGTGGTTTTAGATTATTTAGGTCAGTTTACACATATTTTAAACAAAATAACTTAAATTTCCAAGATTTATTTTAAATTTGGCATTTTAGGATTATCGGGTGATTTCGGGCCGGTTCGGGCTTTTTCGGGCAGTTTTCGGGACTTCTAGGTTTTAGCCTAACTTTTTCACGCAAACTAACCTAGGTTATCCAGGCAACTTAAATTCTACCTTTTTCATCTACGGGAACGCTACTGAGTGAATTTAACGAGTAGCTAACCTGAGTGTCAAAAATTGACGGATGTCACAGAATCCGAGTAGGGGAGAGCTCATCATGTACGGAGACAGCTAGGTGAGATAGTGCACGTGCCTTAGATAGTATTCAGGTGGGCGAGCGCCCGAATCACATCAAGAGCCCGGTTGTGGTGTTAGAGCGGAAGGTGAAAAGGCTGAGAATCAAGGAGATAGTGTTAGTGAAGGTTCAGTGGCAGCATAGAAAGGGTTCCGAGTGGACCTGGGAACCAGAAGCTGATATGCGAGAGAAGTATCCGGGGCTTTTCTACGATTGATTTCGGGGACGAAATCTTGCAAAGTGGGGGAGAGTTGTAACATCCCGTCTTTTTTTTTAATCAGATGAAGAGCTAGTTATCTCCATTATTTTCAGATTTGTATGATTTTTAGGAGATAATGTTTTTCCTATTTAATTAAAATTTAAAAGAAACCTAGTGGGTATAGGATAAGAGTTAGGTGGGTTATATTAGGAGCCTATAGCTAGTTGTCTCTTTCACCACCTAACAAATCTTGAGAGATAAGTGAGAGAGAGAAAGAATCTGACGGGTGAGAAGAGAAGCTGCCGGAGTTTTGGAGGACCGCCGGAGAAAGGAGATCGACGCGAGAGGCTGTGTTCGGTCGTCGTGTGCCTAGGTAACTCCGTTTTATCCTTTTTCGTGCTCTAGGGTTTTGTTCCGTAAGCTTTCCGGCGGCCTGGGTAGCATTATCGAGCGCCGGCTGTGGCCGGTGGTGCCGTGTCGAAAGGGGAGGCCGACGGCGGTCGGCCGTTCTGGTGGTTCGTCGAGGGCGGCGGTGGTCCGGTCGCCGGCTTTGGCCGGTGATGCGTTGAACACAGCCGCTGAAGTAGATCGCCCATGCCGGCGACAGTCGGTGAGCGAGGCGATTTGTGGTTTCGGGGCGGCGATCGCAGCAAAGGTCGGCGTGGAGTGGCGGTCGGCGGTAGCGCATCACGCTGATGGCGTGCGATGCTTGCTACTGCTGTTGTGTTGTGCGTTGGTGACCGGCGACGGCAGCTGCTATGGCGGTTACGTCGTTCACCGGGGTTGTAGCGAGTAGAAATCACGGCTGCTACAGCGATGGCTGGTAGCGGCGACGAGGACCCGCGGTCGACAGCTTTGGCTGTCGACGCGGCGGATGGCGGCGGCTAGGCGGTTGACGCGGCGGTGTTGGACCATCGTGGCTGTGCTGCACCGTGAAAAATGCCGGCGTCGGCTGCTGTTTTGGGGCGTCGATTTGGCGGCCGAGAGTGGTGGTTATCACCGGCAAGGGCTGGTGATTGGTGATGTTGTTGTTATTCGCGGCCAGACCGCTGTTGGTGTACGCCGGCTGCTGTTCACCGATTGTGGTGCGGCTGCGGTCGGCTACATCGGTTGTGGACACCGGCGGGAGGCGCGGCGGCTGTCTGGTGGTCATACGGTGGCTGTCCGGCAGCCGTCTAGAGGCGTTGAGATTTTGGAGTTGGGTTTTGGTCACCGTGAAAGCCTATTGTTGTTCCGAGTAGTTCGGTTAATTAAGTTGAGTTGTCTTAGATCACTTGTTTAAAGTTGCGGGTTGCGAGAAGTTCTAGGGGTAGTTGGGAACTGGTTATTAATCTAACTTACGATTTATAAATTATATTTTCAGATTTGTCATTGAGTGCATAGTGTCAGTCCGTGTTTGCTAATTTCCGGAACTAAGGTGAGTTACATTACATGTTTTCATGATGTTGTGTGCCATGTATACGTTATAGTGTGGTATAGGGAACCACATGCCCTTGGTGAGTTGTGGGGGCCGACCCGTGTCCAAACTGACGAGAGATATGACCTCATGAGAGTCCAGACTTGTTTGGATATATATTGTGTAATATGTGATTGCAGTGTTTATGTGGAAACCTAATTCGGTATGTGTGTATGCGGTGTTATGAATATGTGTGATGCTAGCTCACTAAGCGTTATCGCTTACCCTGTTGGTTGTTTCCCTTTTTCCAGGTGCTGGTTTGGGCAAGGATAAGGGCAAAGCTCCAGCGTGACTCCGAGATCGAGATTCCGACGACATTGACTTATGATATTATTTTTACTTATTTAAATTCGATTTTTGGTTGATATTTGGCTAAGAGATGGTTTGGATATTTATTTTTAAAAGTTATTTTTTTTTGTTCATTCATTTAAATAGGAAGATCGTACTAAACAAGATCGTACTTATTATGGTTTAGGTTGAATTCCCTTGTGGATGAGTCAATTAAATCATAGTTGTATAGTTTAGTTGGTTATTGTAAGAATTTAAGCTAACATGTTTTATCTCAGATTATAAACCACATTGGTCTCCCGGCCCAATTACAAGGACTGGTTGTCAAGCAGTCTAGTAAAAGTCACCCTAATTAATGCTAGGTCGTGGGATCTTACTAAATAGTCTACTCTTGGTCCAAGCAAACTACTTACCACTTTACTCCGCGTCACCAGAGTGAGAGGTAAAGGAGGTTGATTAACCTGACGGTGTATACCTATCTTATTGTCAGAAAAATAGATACACCCAACCAACAAGTTCAGATAGCCACAGTTAAAACATTAACTTCGGAACCAAAGACAAACATTCAATAAACCAAACAAAACTATTTAATCAATTAAAACCGAAATATCATCCAACAGGGTTCATCGAAACCACAATAAGTACTACAAATAAACTACTCACTAAACATTACTAAAACAGAAAACATGATTAAAGATAGAGACTTTATACCGACCGTGAAACGGGAGATGATCGAACGCCAGACAAGCAATTCCGGGTAATAATCCGCTCATGCTCAAAGCTCATAAAAATCGCTCTCTTTCTCACTCTGAATAACTACTGACTCTAAGAATAAAGCTAATTAATTTCTGACTCTATGCTCATAAAAGGGATGGAAGCAGTATTTAGAAAAGCTAGCCCGGCTTACTTCGTGATCGCGGAGCTGCAGCTTCGCAGCGTGAAACACTTAACGAACCCTAATTTTTTCTTTTTCTGCTCATTCTGGAATCTTCCTTAGATGGTCTTCACTTACTTCGCGGCGCTAAACTTCTGAACTCCAATGCGAAATCAGCCCAAAACTAGGAATCTTCTAGAATCTTCACACCTCGCGGCGCAAAATTATAAGGTTCGCGGACGCGAAACCTCTCTAGATCACTTTTGCACTTTTTTCCTGCTTTTTCACATCTTTTCGTACTTTTCCGCTCAATGGCCTCCAAAACCTATAAAACCAAGATTCAGTAGCTTTCGTGAGAAAAACATCCAAGAAATGGGCTAAAATGGGGTAAAACGTTAGAAACTGAAACGACCAAAACATGTATAATTTTGGAGTTATCAAAATCCCCACACTTAAGCTTTGGTTGTCCTCAATCAAAGAACTGAAAGATAAGATAGATAACACCAAAATTATCTCCATCCGAAATTATCTAAGAACACAAAAACAACAAACACAATCGAACACACCACAAGATACAACGAATAATCGAATGCCAAGGACCAACCTTTTACCCTCACAAAGCATGTATATATAAAGTGTATCTCTCAAGGGGTAAAAGTGTATGTGTCAAGTGATCACACCAATTACTCAACTGATTCCCACATGCATAGCTTGTCACCAAATCTAATCTCCGCCACTGAGAAGTTAGGCTAGGGTTGTAATGTTAGGCTAAGGGTTAGGGTAGGAAAAAGGATATATATATAAGTGACTAAATATTTTTGCAACAAAAACTTAATCAGTAATGATCCAAGACAATTGAAAATTTTCTGACATTTAGACTTTCAGCTTTTCCTTTCTTTGAAATGAGCATTTCTTTTAGAATTGGCCTAAGCATATTGTTTATTTGGGCTCAAATTCTTTTTCTTTCTATTCAACTTTTTTCTTTCTCTCGACTCTTTTGATATTTCTTTTTTCGTTCAAGTCGGCTTTTGAACTTCCCATTTTTTTTCTTTTTTTTCATATATTTTTTTTCGTGCTCTTTCTCAATCCCCTTTTTGCCAGATTTTGAACAATATGGATCAAAACTTTTCAAGCTCTCAAATTTAAGTCACGGCTAAAAGATAGATAAACAAAATAGGCTAAAGGATATATAGTGATATTGGGTAAAGAAATGAAAAGGCTAAGGCTCAAAATAGGTTTCAAGGGATAAAGTGTTAAAATTGAACACTTTAATGAAATGGCTAGGCAAATTAAATAACCTTAAGATGAGGTTATCTAACGAAGGCTTAAAAGGGTTGAAACGAAGGCCTCTATCAGTGCAATGGTGATAAATACTTCTCTTATGTGATCTCGACAAGCATTCAAATGACAAGTTCTACCTTGGGTCTTAGTCGGTAAATCCTCATGAAATGAATAATCAATAAAGGTTCAAACTCTCAAAGGAATTGGGTGAGGCACTCATAGTAATTGGCAATCCAAGGCAATACTCCTATTCATATAACCTCACTTAGTATTCTCCTATGCAAGCATCTTCATGTTCAAAAACAATCCCAAATTTTGAAAAAAATGGGGTCAAATTTCAAAGCTTTCAGATTCTCGAAAAATAACAATCAAAAGCATAAGTTAACCCAAATATTAACAGTTAAGTCTACTTAACCCCCTCCCCACACTTAAAATTTGCAGTGTCCTGAATGCAACAATTAAAACAAGTAAGGAGAATTGGGAAAAAGAGAAACTTCCCGGGTTTTGAGACTTAATCCATCATAGAGAGAGAATCCCAGAACCATAAGCGATGCTCGATCATAACACGGTTCATCTATTACCAAAAACAAAAACAAAAACAAAAGTAAAAAGGAACTAAAAAGATTAAAAAAAATCCAAACAATTAAATCCTAAAGCATGCAAACAATTAAAATGTCTAAAAGCAAATAAAAGCACATCACACAAACAAGAATTAAAATTGTCTTAAACAACCTAATTGAAACTAAAGCAAATAAAGGATCGTGATCAAAAGGGGCCACGAGGATGATTCCTCCAATCCTCGAAAGATGGAAAACCGGGCGGACTCTCATCGAAAAACGGCCACAACAGAGATGGAGCATAGGCGGGATTCGGTTGAATACCAAGATGCTCTGCCACTTGGTTAAGCACTCCACTTTGCCAATTGGTTTGGTGGAGCGTTTCCGTGAAGTTGTACTCCATCCGTTGATGATGTCGATCAAAGGAGAGTTGCAAATTTTAGAGTTGTTGCATCATCCCTTGATAGCTCGCATAAGCATTCCACTCTTCCGGCTCTTCCATCGCCGCCGCCCCACTTGAACTACCACCATACTCTACCGTCCTTTCCCTCGGTGCTTGACTTTCCGAACGTGTCTCCCAACGATAACGGATTCCATGCAGTGTATGAACCGATCTCACTACCCCCATACCCTTAAGTTGCTCCATGTCAATAAGACCCATCTCGCCCAAGCTCACCATTGAAGCAACGGCACCTCGGCCTAGAATCCCAAAGTGACGAGCGAGTCGTGTCACATATTGGCCACCGACCATCTTACTCCCACTCCTATATCCACCCGCATTTTGTAGTTGAACGACGATAATATAGGGTGCGTTAGGGTAGCGATCCTCCGAAGAAAGCTCAGAAAGTAACCAAAGATCATAAACCGAGATCTTCTCCTCACTAGACAAACGCGAGTTCACTGCGTGAACCAACATGCAATGGAGGAGTCGATCCAAAGGCGAAAGCAAGCCCTTGACTTTGATGTTTGACGAGAAGTTTCCACTACCAAAGATGTCCCAAGTCTCCCGGGGGTTGAAGCCTCTTGGGGTTTTAGAAGTCACCACCATGTACTCATCAAAACCGGGGTCATTGACCTCGACTTGAGTATAGATTCCCAAAGCCACCCCAAACTCGGCTAACGAAAGAGACCGCCAAATTCCGCCAAGACGGAAGTTAATGCACTTCTCATGACAATCCTCCGTCGCCTTGATCGGGTTAAACGTGTAGGTAGCCACAAACTCCAAAATAAGCTTCCGAAAGAGTGTCTCGTTGATGTTGAACACCCGATCCCAAGCCTTACAAATGTAGTACTCGAGCTCGTGCTCACCAACGGCATGCTTCTCAAGAACCGCCTTAACGTCTCCCTCAATCTCCAAAGTTTGGAGAAGAGTCTAATCGGTCCTCCTTGGCACAACGATTTGGCGAGTCTTTATCCGGTCCATGATATCCCGGTACTTGGCTTGCTTAGCAACGCTCAAAGCGGAATCGTTCATAAAGTAGGTAAATGCATGGGTCCCATCCGGTGCCCAGTAGTTCACATTGGGTGCTTATGCGGAAGTAGATGTGGATCTTGTCCTCTACAAAAAGTAATTAACCATGTCTTAGTTCATTCCAAATCAACTTAGCACATCACATGATGAAAATATCACAAAGCTAGAAATTCAAGTTGTTTAAGATATGCATACATGAATAGCTCAATGGGAGAAATCCCCACACTTGAATTTCTAGTCAACAAAAATTAAACTAGCAACCTAATATGGTGAAAACAAAAGTAGAAGGGAATTTGAAAAATTCCCCACACTTAGCATGCAAGTACATCCCAATTAGGTTACAAACAATCTAGCCCCAAATCAAACATAGTACAATGCTAGCAACAATATATCATCAATCAAAATACCAATCCAATTTCTCAATGCTTAAAATCAATTAAGAACAACACTATCTAGCATCTCTAGCAATAAGCAACTAAAATCAAGCAATTGTACCAATTACCCTTTCTATGAAATTGTAGGAAACGTACCTTGGAAGCCATGGAATCGAGAAATTAAAGCAAAAGAAACTGAGATTTCGCGTCGGGGAAGAAGAGTTCGAGTATTAGGGCAATTGTGTTTGAAAAAGTTGAAGAAACAAGGTTTAAAAACCCGTCAGTTCGACTTTCGTGTCGCTAAGCCTCAGGCTTCGCATTCGCGAAGTTTGTGTAAATCGAAAAATGCCCGTTTAAAACCCCTTTCGCGTCGCGAAACTGCACCTTCGCGTCGCGAAATGCTAAACTTTTACCTGGTGCCAAGGAATACAGATTTCGCGTCGCAAAACTTGAAATTTCGCGATAGCGAAATCTGTCTGTCCCGTTTTTCACTTTTTGCGTTTCCGGTCGGATTTCCTCGTTTTCGATCTTCGATGTTCCCAATTAGTTATCTAGGCAATAACAAAGAAAGAAATCAGTAAAAACACACACAAATAATAAAAAATGAAAAAGAAAAAGAAAACGGCTCGGGTTGCCTCCCAAGAAGCGCTTCATTTTTTACTGAGTCTAGAGCTTGACTCCGTTCAGCTCTTACCTCTTAGCACGGCGGGCTGAAGAGCCCTTCTTCTTACTATGCCCCTTCTTAGATGCTCCCGATTCAAGCGTAATTTCTTCTTTTTGCATTACGGGATTGGGGTTGTCCTCCGTCTTTCTCTTTTGCTCATGTGGAAGTAGCAGGCGGTTAGCTTTTTCTTTGAAAGTTTGAGAAGGATCCACATAGGGTGTCTGAAGATGTGTCACCGGCTTTTCATCGGGGTTGAATTAAATACGGTTGTTGCCGTATCCCAAAGTGGTTACCTGATTACGCATGTCAATGTTGACTTGTGCGGTATGTAGGAAAGCTCTCCCAAAATGATAGGGATCTTCGTATCTTTTGGGAGGTCGGCGACAATGAAGTCCGTGAGGTATACAAAATTCCGATGCGTATCGGGACAGCTTCGGCTATTCCAAGAGGTGTCGTCATGTAGCCGTTAATCCCCTGATATTGGTATGCCGTAGGTGTGAGCTTCTTGATCTTCATTTTACTGCAATAAGAGACAGGCATCATGTTTAGTGCAGCACCCGAATCAATTAATGCTAAACCTTTAAACTTGTTAGAAACAGGAAAAGGTAAGCTATAACTCCCTGGATCGTGTTTTATAGGTGAGACATAAATCAACTCGACATCCTCCTCTTTTGCTTTCTCTTTCCCTTTGTTTTGCTTCGGAATCATGAACTTTGCATATCCACCTTGTTTTCTATTTTTCTCCTCTTCATCACTCAAGTAAATGGGGTCACGAAGCAGTAGATGCTCAAAGGAGACAGTAATGTCATCCGAATCGTAGTCAGTAGCATAATCTGGTTCACTTTCGCTATCGGATGGGATATACTTTTTGGTGTAGATGTCCGTCCATGCCTTCTTTGTCGTCACTCCATCCACCATTAGCATCGTCTTAGAAGCATCTACCTTTGGGTTGACTTGAGTTTGTGTGGGTAGCTCCCCTTGAGTTCTTCCGCTTTGAGTTTGAGAGATTCGCCCAACCTGCAATTCAAGATTTTGAATTACGCTTTGTTGATTACGCAAATATGAGCTTACCTCTTCGTTTAGCTTCTTTTGAGTCTACATGAATTGGAAGAGTCGATCCTCAAGAGACATGTGTGGCTCGCCATCCGTCCTTTGGTTTGGTGCAAAGAAGCCGGGAGGTCTTCGGTTAAAAGTGCGATTATTGTTCCACCTTCCTTGGTAGTCTCCACAGTTGAGAAAATTCACCTCCTCGGGCGTCATCATCGGCTTGTTTGGGCAATCCTTCGTAAGGTGAGGTCCCTTGCACTCCTCGCATCCCACTTGTAAAGCATGAACACTTTTGATTAGTTCCTTTATTTTTCGTTCAAACCTTACCTGTTTATTTTTCATAGCGGCTAACTCCTCAGATGGCTCGAAGTCGGTAAAGATTTTTCCGGTCATTTTCGAAATGTGTAACCGTTTATCCGACTTCCAATCTATATTGTGGATCAACATATCCTCGAGAAGATTGTGTCCTTGCATGGGGGTCTTGTACATGAACACACCACCGGCGGATGAGTCCAAAGTACCACGAGAAGAGTAATTAAGCCCACTATAGAAAGTTTGGACTTGATCACTCTTGTTTAATCCATGACTCGGGCACAAATTCAAGAGATGTTTGAATCTTTCCCATGCTTCGGAAATCGTTCCTCTTCCTCTTGTCGGAATGAACGGATCTCGGTTTAAGTTTCTCTATCTTTGACGGGGGAAAGAATCGGGACAAGAACTTAGATCGTAAGTCATCCCAAGTAGCGATCGAACTAGGCTCCAAAGAACGAAGCCAAGCTTTAGCTTCTCGCGTAAGTGTAAATGGGAACAACCGAAGACAGATTGCATCCCAGTTATTTTTGGTTTTGAACAAATCACAGATCTCCTCGAAGCTCTCAATGTGAACGATAGGATTGCTATCGCTTTTTCCGTCAAAGTTCAACTCCTTTATCATGTGGAGGAATTGACCCTTAATCTCCGTTTCTAGATTCGGCTTCGTGATCGGTTGTGTTGGCACGGTAGGAGCGGTCCTCCGGGTATTCCACATAGGTGCTTCGTCTCCCATTTCGAAATTCAAAGCTCTCGGACGAGCTTTCCCTGCTTTTAACTTCTTTTTGTTCTTTTTCCTTAATTCTCTCTCCGGTTCTACAAACGGCTCCACTAATCCTTCACTGAAATCACAACAAAAGATCAAGGGCAACTTGCGGAAAACAAAGAAATTAAACAATAAAAATAAACTAACTAGAAAGCAACTAACTTGCAAGGGATAAAATCCCTCACAAGGATCGATTAACTAAACTACAAAGATTTAAATCAAATAACTACCGTTCCCCGGAAACGGCGCCAAAAACTTTATGGTGTAAAATATATATATATATATATAAACCAAGTTTAACCACAAAATCACCTAAGCAATCACCAAACTCACAAGCAGGCGTACCTGATCGAAAGCAATATAGTTTAGGAAAGTCTGGGTATCGTTCTTACCACTGGGAACAGTCAAGTTATTCAAGAAAAATCTAATAAAGTTCAATTAATCTAAAAAGGGGGTTTTCTTATGAAAGCAATTTTAAAACACTAAAAAAATTAAAACTTTATTTAAAACAAATACTAAACAAGATAGTACTTATTATGGTTTAGGTTGAATCCCCTTGTGGATGAGTTAATTAAATCACAACAGTATAGTTTAGTTGGTTATTGTAAGAATTTAGGCTAAATAGCACCCTAACATGATTTATCTCATATTATAAACCAGGTTGGTCTCCCGGCCCAATTACAAGGACTGGTTGTCAAGCAGTTTAGTAGAAGTCGCCCTAATTAATGCTAGGTCGTGGGATCTTACTAAATATTCTACTCTTGGTCCAAGCAAACTACTTACCACTTTACTCTGTGTCACCAGAGTGAGAGGTAAAGAAGATTGATTATCCTGACGGAGTCTACCTATCTTATTGTCAGAAAAATAGATACACTCAACCAACAAGTTCAGATAGCCACAGTTAAAACATTAACTTCGGAACCAAAGACAAACATTAAATAAACCAAACAAAACTATTTAGTCAATTAAAACCGAAACATCATCCAACAAGGTTCATCGAAACCACAGTAAGTACTACAAATAAACTACTTACTAAACATTACTAAAACAGAAAACATGATTAAAGATAGAGACTTTATTCCGACCATGAAACGGGAGATGATCGAAAGCCGGACAAGCAACTCTGGGTAACAATCCGCTCACGCTCAAAGCTCATAAAAGTCTCTCTCTTTCTCACTCTGAATAACTACTGACTCTAAGAATAAAGCTAATTAATTTCTGACTCTATGCTCATAAAAGGGATGGAAGCCAGTATTTATAAAAGCTAGCCTGGCTCACTTCGCGATCGCGGAACTGTAGCTTCGCAGCGCAAAACACTTAACGTACCCTAATTTTCTTTTCCTGCTCATTCTGGAATCTTCCATAGAGGGTCTTCACTTACTTCGCGCCGCTAAACTTCTGAACTCCAACGCGAAATCAGCTAAAAAGTAGGAATGTTCAAGAATATTCACACCTCGCGGCGCGAAAGTACAAGGTTCGCGGACGCGAAACCTCTCTGGATCACTTTTGCACTTTTTTCCCACTTTTTCGCATCTTTTCGTACTTTTCCGCTCAATGGCCTCCAAAACCTATAAAACCAAGATTCAGTAGCTTTCGTGAGTAAAACATCCAAGAAATGGGCTAAAATGGGGTAAAACGTTAGAAACCGAAACGACCAAAACATGTATAATTTTGGAGTTATCAGTCATATTATAATATGATGTGATGTATTGAATGGTTTATTGATGTGTTTGGGATATCTATTATGGATATGTATGTATGCGCTAGTGTAAGTGATATATAGTGTCTGCTCACTAAGCATTCGCTTACCCGTGTTGTTTTCCCCTTTTCTTCAGGTACTGGTTCGGGTAAAGATAAGGGCAAGGCCCTGGCTTGACTCCGCGGCAGTGACAGTTCCGGCCACCCTTTTGATTATCATTTATTCTTAAACTATCTTATTCGTTGGATTTATGATTAAACTATGACCTTAATTGTTGGAACCATTTGGTGCTTTGTATTAAACGTTGGTTTTTAGTAATTAAATGTGGATTTTGGTTTAATTAATTGTAAAAATGGATTTTTGGAAAAGTGGTGTTACAACTTGGTATCAGAGCCTAGGTTTAAGAGAATCAACACACATGTTTGCGAGTGTGTGTGTGGTTGGACTTAAACCAGGGGATTCTAGGAAGAGAAAATGGTCAAGGGTTGGAACTGTGAGCGGGAGCTTCAAGACAGGGGTGAGCAGTACTTGCTATACATTATTACACTATGCTAGTTGATATGCTTAGAAATGAAAGTACCATTATTGCATGTTAGGTAGTATACTTAACTGCTGAGCATGATGTAGATAAGTACTTTTGAGATTTGTTGTTGGTAATTGTTGCTCGTTGAATACCTACTTAGTCAATAGGTTGGGATTGATTTAGGATGGTATCAAGCTCAAATGTACACACCTTGAGACATCGGTAAGAGGTTATTGGGCATGTAGCAATCGAAGATAGGGCACCAGCAAGACGACTCCGGGTGTAGACCGGCGGTGTTTCACTGTGTTTAAGCACCTTATTCAATTGTAGGCTCATACGCTATTCCTCTCCTCTCCTTGGATTTTCTCATAATTGTGATATAAAATCAAATGCTCTAAAATTCCAAGCTAAAGGCAGTATTTAAAGGTAGAATTGGTGCACCTCGCGATCGTGAGGCTGGGCTTCGCGACGCGAGGCCTTGAAAGCCTTTCCAAAATAGTGAATCTTGAATATTCTAGAAGCTTCCAATCCATATTGATTTATTTTAGCGACGCCATATCCCAATTTCGCAACGCCAAGCATCTCCAGTAGAAAGTCTCTTTTGAAAGCACCATATCTCGCGGCACGAGATTTCCATCTCGCGATCGCGAGAGTGGTATGTCTCTCCAAAATCCATTTTTCGCACCTTTTCGGCTTTTTTTCCTACTTTTTGTTTCAAATGCCTTTCAAACCTACAAAATGGAAAACAAAAGCGTTTCGGAAGTAAAATGTACCAAAACAAGTTTATATGGTGTTTGGTTCAATAAAATGTTTACAAATCAAATGGACCTTTAGGTGGTGTTTGGTTCGTAGAATGTTTATGGATGGAATGGAATCTTCTGTTAAAGGAATTTGACGTTGATTCTTTGAATGAATTAGAATGAAATGTTTTTAGGTTTGACTATTTGTTTGGTTGATAGATATGGAATGAAATATGTTAAACAAATTGGAATCCGTCTGTTTGATTCACATAATGTAGCTTTGGAACTGAATGAAATTTTGGTAGATGACTAAAAATACCCTTTCTAATATTTTATTTTTTTAAACACAAAATACCAAGGTCTTAAATGGCGCATGATGGGAATTAGTGGGTATAAACAATTATGCAGAGCGGAAACAACTCATGATTCCCAAACGTAGATCCAACCAAATCACAACAGATTTATCATAAAGAAGGGTTTTAGGTTTACCTTTTGAAGCAATAAACTGATTCGGAAAGCTTGTGGGGAGTACACCGCTACTGCACCACCGTGAGATAAGCTGCTAGACCGCCTTAGGATTACCCGGATACACAAATTTATCTGATTTGTGTATCTATGTATGTGTATCGAAAATTTCAAGAGAGAGAGAGAGAGAGATTTTTGGCTTTTTCTCTGGGTTTAGGTTACTAATGAATTGAATTATGAAAACCCTTTTAGGTTTACCATATTTATATAACTAAATATGGTAATTACCCAATAACTAAAAGTCTCGCTTAACTAAAAGTCCAATAACCTTTAATTAAGACATTTCCATATATTAATTAAACTATTAATATATTTACCCAAATTAGGGGTGTTATTCGGTCGGTTAAATCGGTTTTTGGTTTATTCGGTTTGGGTTAATCGGTTTTTAGGAGCTTTAAAATTAACCGATAACCAAACCAAATAAGGTTCGGTCTAATCGGTTTTGGTTTCTTCGGTTTCGGGTTATTCGGTTCGGTTACTGGTTAAACCGAATAAGGATTTATAACTTTTTGCTCGACAATTTTTCAAATATTTTTCCCCAATTAAATAGTTGTTGTCACTTCTTATGGATAATTGTTTCATACATTCATACTCAACAATTGACTTATATTAAGTAAAAAACACATAATGTATCATAAACAAATATCCATTTGATGTAAATCAAATAAAAAACGCAATATTAGTAAAAACCATTATTAGCTTATCAATAAAAACACATTATATAACAATAATATATGTAAAATAATAATAGTATAACATGTATTTGGTTAATTTTACATACATGAATTATTAAAATGTTAGTACAATGTCTTATTCGGGTTATTCGGTTTAACCGAATTAGAAAAATTTTAACCGAATTAGAAAAATTTTAACCGAAAACCGAACCGAATAAGGATCCTTATTCGGTTTAACCAAAAACCGAATAACCCGAAACCATTTAACCAAATGTCATTCGGTTCGGGTGGGTTATTCGGTTTCGGTTATTTTTGACACCCCTAACCCAAATAATATTTATCCAATTATTATTTAAACCTCTATCAATAATTAATTAAACCAATTAATTATTCCATACAACTGGTAAATCCAATTATCTCTAATTGGGTGTGTAGCAGTGTGACCCACAAGTGTCTTATAACATTGGACACGGTAATCCCCTGGTACTGTCTTGCACATAATCTCTTCAGACTCCCACTTGTGCCAGACAAGTAACTCAACTGTTACCATTAGCCTAAGGAGGTCCCTAGCCAGACACTTAGGTTAACCAGGTTATAAGATCTCTTATATCCAGAGATACGATTCATAATTGAATTGTACACAGGTTCATTCCTTTTACATGCGATATTTCTAAAGTGAGTTTTAGACATGGAGTGGAGGATTTCAATCTTAAACTCAATTATTTCTTGACTCTGATTTCAATCCGAGCGTGACCACACATTTCTGCCAATCTTAATCGTCAAGGGGTCGGGAAATATCTCCCTTGAAAAAGAGGTGTAAATTCCTTCTTGACTCTCTACATCTGGTCACATGGCTTCCGCTGCATCTAGTCATGCTCTGTATGGCCATCCTGTTACGGTATAGCGTTAGAACATGCTAAGAGTACAACAGTCCTCAAATTTCCAGACCAAATATCTCAGGTCTAAGGACAACCTATCATCAAGTCAATGCTCATGACATAGGCTCTATGGAGCAGACTTGAAAACTGGTCACTTCCAATACTCAAACACTCTGATGAGTATCTACGAATGTTTGGTCACAACACTTGTGCTTTTATTCTCTACGTTGAATAAATAGTCAAACATCCATAATAGCGTTACAGCCCCATTGTAGTTCCCACCACAACAAGTAGCTACGGAAATTTTGATTTTTCTCACAAAACTTATGTATATAAAAATCATGGATTTAAATATGCTAAAAATGGTTAATTTTGAAACAATCATGAATATAATAAAACCTCCTTATTTCAAACACACGGTGAAATAATAAACCTTACATGATATAATGTTTCAAAGACAAAACCACAGTGATAATCACTAACATAAACTAGCTACCAGTGTCTAGGTACTACATCCCTATGGAATTAGCATGGACCTCATGCTTCACTCTAGCTAGCGGTTTTGTCAGCGGATCTACGACATTCTCTTCCGTCGGAATTTTGCATATTCTTACATCTCCTCTTCCAATAATCTCCCGGATGAGGTGATGCTTCCTGAGTACATGTCTCGACTTGTGATCCTCTCTAGGCTCTTTAGCTTGTGCCACAGCTCCAGAGTTATCACAGTAAATATCTACAGGTCTGGAGATATTGGCAACAACTCTCAGATCCGAGATAAAGTTCCTGAGCCAGACTGCTTCCTTTGCTGCATTTAAAGCTGCAATGTACTCTGCCTCTGTAGTAGAATCTGCTATCGTGTCTTGCTTCGAGCTCTTCCACGAGATCGCACCTCCGTTTAGGGTAAAGACGTACCCTAACTATGATCAAAAATCATCTCTGTCGGTCTGAAAACTAGCGTCTGTATATCCCGTGACACTAATTTCATCTTCAGAACCTCCAAAGACCAAGAACATTTCTTTGGCCCGTCTCAAGTATTTGAGAATGTTCTTGACAGCCACCCAATGGGCTTCACCTGGGTTTTGCAGGTATCTGCTCGTAACACTTACCGAGTAAGTAACATCGGGCCTGGTACATAACATTGCATACATGATCGATCCAATTGCAGAAGCATATGGAATCGATTTCATCTTGTCCTAATCTTGACTAGATATAGGACACTGTGCTTTACTTAGCACTATCCCATGTTGCATCGGGATAAACCCTTTCTTGGATTCATCCATCCTGAATCGTTTCAGGATTTTGTCAATGTATGTACTTTGCTTAGTCCGATAAGCTGTCTAGATCTATTCCTATAGATCTTTATACCAAGTATATAGGCGGCTTCTCCAAGGTCTTTTATTTGGAAACATTTGCTTAACCAGGCTTTCACACTCTGTAAAGTTGGTACATCATTTCCAATCAGTAGAATATCATCTACATACATGACCAAGAAGGTTACTACGCTCCCATTGAACTTAGTGTAAACACATGTCTCAAACTCACTTTTGGTAAAACCAAATTCTTTGATTCATTCATCAAAGTGTAAGTTCCAGCTTCTGGATACCTGCTTCAATCCATAGATGGATTTGAGCAATTTGCACACTTTATTAGGATTCTTAGGATCTACAAAACCTTCCGGTTGTTGCATATAGACATCTTCTATTAACTTCCCGTTAAGGAAGGTTGTCTTAACATCCATCTGCCAAATCTCACAGTTAAAATATGATGAGATGGCCATCAGAATCCTAATAGACTTCAACATTGCCACTGGCGAAAAAGTTTCATCATAGTCGATACCATTAGTTTGCGTGAAACCTTTTGCAACTAGTCTAGCCTTAAAAGTGTGCACATTTCCGTCCATGTCCGTTTTCTTCTTGAAAACCCATTTGTGTCCAACAACCTTACAGTGTTGGGGTAAATCCATTAACTCCCAAACTAGGTTGTCG
The DNA here is from genome assembly GCA_030169165.1 of Centaurea solstitialis. NCBI lineage: Eukaryota > Viridiplantae > Streptophyta > Magnoliopsida > Asterales > Asteraceae > Centaurea > Centaurea solstitialis. The sequence continues at coordinate 56,298,415 of CM058043.1, forward strand.
TACATTGACTGCATCTCTGCCTTCATGACTTCTAGCCATTGTTCAGACTCATGGCCTGATACAATATCTCCATAAGACGTAGGTTCATTCAAATCTCCACTGTCTTGGGAAACAAGAAAACCAAGATACCTATCTGGTTCTTGCCTTATCCTAGCGGATCTGCGAAGGTCCTGTGTTTGCACTTCCTTAATCGTTTCCGGTTGAGTCTCAACATGATCTTGTTGGGTGATTGGCTCAACAATCGGTAGAGTAGTTTCTTCTTCTACTTCCTGTAGATCTACATTATTTCTGGTATTCTCAGGACTGAGAAACTTGTCCTCCAGAAATTCTCCATTCCGAGCCACAAATACTTTGTTCTCGCTAGGATTGTAGAAGTAGTATCCCACTGTGGTCCGGGGATATCCTACAAAGAAACACTTATCTGATTTGGGTTTGAGTTTCTCCGAGGTTGTACGTTTGACGTATACCTCACAACCCCAAATCTTTAGAAAAGACAACTTAGGCTTCTTGCCTGTCCACATCTCATATGGGGTCTTTTCTACCGATTTAGTTGGCACCTTGTTCAGTATATGAGCTGTTGTTTCGAGCGCGTGTCCCCAAAATGACATTGGTAGGGTGGAACGACACATCATTGATCGTACCATGTCAAGAAGTGTACAGTTCCTCCTTTCCGACACACCATTCATCTGAGGCGTATACGGAGGGGTGAGTTGTGAAACAATCCCACATTTCATCAAATGATTGTCAAATTCCTGACTAAGATATTCTCCTCCACGGTCCGACCTTAAGAACTTGATCTTCCTGTCAAGTTGGTTCTGTACTTCATTATGTAACTCTTTGAATTTCTCAAAAGCTTCAGACTTATGTCTTATCAGGTAAACATAACCATATCTACTGAAGTCGTCAGTAAAGGTAATGAAGTACCGGTATCCTCCTCTTGCCTCATGACTGAAGGGTCTGCACACATCTGTGTGTATGATCTCTAACAGGTCATTGGCCTTTTCGTTGTCGTTGTTGAAAGGTTGCTTTGTCATTTTGCCGGACAAACAAGATTTGCAATTACTAAATGGTCTAAAATCAAAAGACCCTAGAAGTCCTCCTTTCTGGAGTAGTTATATGCGTTTCTTGTTTATATGTCTAAGCCGACAATGCCAGAGGTAAGTTTGATCATCTATTTCTTTAGATCGTTTACTTATATGATAGATTTCATTATTATTTTCTTGCAGATTTAATACATATAGACGATTTGAGGGAGTTGCTTTGAAATAAAAGACATCATTTTTAAAGCAAGAAATCATTTTATAATCATATTTAAAATAAAAACCATGGTCTACAAGCAAATCAAAAGAAATAATATTTTTGATCATCTTTGGAACGTAGTAACAATTGTCAAGTTCCAACACTAGACCCGAGGGTAAACTAAGAATGTAAGATCCTACGGCTTCAACTACAAGCATCGTGCCTTCACCGACTCGCAGGTTCGAACGATCCTTCCTCAAAGTCTCCGTTCTTCTGAATCCCTGTATATGATTACAAATGTGGTTACTACTGCCTGTATCAAGTACCCATGATTTATAAGAAGTGATCAAACAATCTATCATAAAGATACCTGGTGCATTGGGCAAACCAATGTCCAACTGGTCGATGTCCATCGAGTGAGGATAGATATCCTTGCTACTGCATTCTAGGCAACTCATATCTTCCAGCTCGTCAATCCAACTGCTGTCCATGAGCTCAGCTGCTGCTACAGGTCTTGGCTCTAAACTGGCCAAAATATCCTCATGGACCTTTGCCACGTCCATCTTTGGTTCTCCCATGTACTCACTAGTTGTGACACGTATCTCTTTTGGGAGTGAGAACCACATGAGATACACCAGTTCCTCCTGAACCATCTTGTACCCCATTCGTGACAAACTTTTAAAGAGCCTCCTTATTTCCAGGAGATGGTCTTTAACGGATTGACTAGTTTTCAGTTTCAGTGAAAAGATTTCCCACATGATTAGATACTTCCCACAGTTCCTATAGAAACCAACCTGGTTCTCTATATCTTTCATGACCTGGTTCTCTATATGTTTCATGACCTGGTTCTCCATATTTCACATGTGTCGACAAGTGGTTTGGTCACACAAGCCGACGCATGCTATTTCTTGTAGGTAATGAGTTATACCAATCGCATTTAAAAACGAAAAACACGACTTCTAGATCGTCGGGACATCGAATATCAAATTCGTGCATATTTAGTCCTCTGGTGCGCTTTGGCCCGGTACCACCCGGTGAATTGTAACAAAAACCAAAATAGATCACACCACTCGGGACTGGGTGTACTTCTCACACCCCTTTCAACTTAGGGTTTGAACACGGCCCAAGGTTTGGTCACTTCCAACACCCGCGTACCTTACGCCAAAAGGGTCCCTAAGTAGGTCGCACCAACTTGATCTAAGATTTTTAAATCCTAAGGGGTTTTTAGCCAGTTTTATTTTAAAACCTACTTTATTTAAAACTGATTCGAAAATCAAACTGTAATCGAATGTCTTAGGTTTTTAAAACAATTCATTAGTTTTTGAAAAGAAAATGTTTTATCACAACCACGCAGTTATAACATTCACGCAAGATAAAACAAATAAACTGTGTCATAGCGTTTGCCCTTATCTAGTGTCAGTTTCGTGAGCCAACACGAAAACTGACGGTCTCAATTCCTATGTGACTGTACAACACACATGGTGATTAGATCTCGTGCTCCCACTGGTTTCGACATCCTCGGTTGTGTCTCCAAACTTCGTCTTCAGTTATACGCGTCTTTAAAATTAATTATTTACAAAAGCGGGTTGTAAATGGCTCGCAGGCCTCCCGTACCAAAAACAAAAATAAAACAAAACAAAACAACACAACACAAGGTCTAAAGGGCTTGGGTATGACAACCAAAAGGTTTAAGCAATTAAGCTAGAAGCAAAAAATGCCACTAAAGAATCATAAAATTTCAAACTAATTTTATGATCATCCAAAATTAATTAAATTCTAAAAATAATTGATTTAAAATAAAATTAATTTTAAAATCAGGGTTTAAACCAATCTGGTTAAAATAACCCTATCAACGCGAAGCTTACCTGGGATAACAATCTTATACGAGTGGGTTACGGATACCATCGATAGTAACGGTGACAACAACCGGTCACCACCGTCTCCACCGGTGGCCGTCGACGACAACAGCCGAAGCCGCCACCATCGACGTTTGGTGGCAATCAGACCGTAGCCGCTCCCGCCATCGCAAGGACGACCACCGCCACCAAACCGCACCACCACCGAATCGCAATCAGCAGTAGCTAGCTGCTGCCACCGTTTCCTTGGCTGGTGTCCGGCGAACAAACAATCGCATCCCGCCACCGTCGTCGTGACGACAGCGGCGAACAGCCGCCATCGTCGTGGGCTTGTGGTGATCGGTCGTGGGCTGTGATCGCAAACAGAAACCACCACCGCCGTTTACCGCAACAACAACAACAGCAATCACCGCTGCTGTTATTGCGGCCGGCAATCAAAACATTAAGCACCGCCACCACCGGCGCGACAACAGCAGCAATCGGCTGCCGTCGCTGCCGTGGTGTCGCTTTCGATCAACAACAACAAGCCACCGCCATCATCATGGCTAGGCTGTAAGGTAGCTGGCAGCAGGCGTTATCGCCTGGCTTCGCCGGCGATCGGCCTGGCGGTCCGGTCGGCTAACCGTCGTCGTTCCACCGCCGATCGTCGTGTTCGTGTGGTTTTTCGATAAAAATCAAATTTTTAAACAAAACAGATAAAAATACAATTTTTAAAACAAACCACAATCATAAACCCAAAAACAATTAAACAGATAACGAATCTGTTATGATAATGGAAGTGGCTCTGATACCACTGTTGGGAATTAGTGGGTATAAACAATTATGCACAGCGGAAACAACCCATGAGTCCCAAACGTGGATCCAACCAAATCACAACAGATTTATCATGAAGAAGGGTTTTAGGTTTTCCTTTTGAAGTAATAAAGTGATCCGGAAAGCTCGTGGGGAGTACACCGCTACTGCACCACCGTGAGATAAGCTGCTAGACCGCCTTAGGATTACCCGGATACACAAATCTATCTGATTTGTGTATCTATGTATGTGTGTCGAAATTTTCAAGAGAGAGAGAGAGAGAGAGGTTTTTGGTTTTTTCTCTGGGTTTAGGTTACTAATGAATTGAATTATGAAAACCCTTTTAGGTTTGCCATATTTATGTAATTAAATATGGTAATTACCCAATAACTAAAAGCCCGCTTAATTAAAAGCCCAATAACCTTTAATTAAGACATTTCCATATATTAATTAAAATATTAAATATATTTACCCAAATAATATTTATCCAATTATTATTTAAACCTCTATCAATAATTAATTAAATCAATTAATTATTCCATACAACCGGTAAATCCAATTATCTCTAATTGGGTGTGTAGCTGTGTGACCAGCAAGTGTCTTATAACATTGGACACGGTAATCCTCTGTTACTGTCTTGCACATAATCCCTTCAACGCGAGTGCGGCATGGCGCCACGAGGCCAAGCCTCAAGCTTTAGGAGCCATGGCGAAGTCATGGCATTTTCAGGGCATGAATTATGGCATTAAATTTCTAGTTCATACAAAATATTATGTATAAGAGCATATATTTTGTACAGTTATTCAATGAGTTAATAGTAATAAGTAGATTACTATTATATTATATATTAAAATTATATTAGGAGATCTGCGTCATAGGCCGTGGCATGCCACATGCTTAACATGGTGTGAGACACAAATCTTGAAGTTATAGCGGTTGTATGGTGAGCTTTTAAGAACAATGCAAAATACTAATAAAATACAATTTATTATTTTTAACTAAAAATACTTTAATGAAACAACTATTAAATACTTTAACATAATTTAATAAAGTAATTATTAAATATTTTAATAAAATAAATATTAATAAGTTTAAGAAAAAATAATTTAATAAGTTTATTAAAATAATTTAACAAACTAATAATAAAGTAATTATTTATATTATTAAAATAATAAGGATAAGAGCAATTTGAGAAAAAAAACCAGTTATTAAGAGCCCAGGTTTTGCGCCGGATTATAAACTTATGATAGATTTTATCATAAGTAGTAAGATGGATTTATATGACGAACTCCATGCATTGTGATGTGAATTTAACTATATGTTTACAATCAAAAAAAGATATATGGTATAGCTGATGTCTACTATACATGACTATTAGCATGTAGATAATATGTCTATGTGTGGGGGTGGAGGGGGGTTATATGTTAATGGTTATTTAAAATAAATAAAAGAGTGAATTGCAATTTTGGTCCCTGTGGTTTAACAATACCAGCATGTTTGGTCCCTACAAAAATTTTATTGCAAGAAAACCACTGTGGTATGTCTTTTTGTTTGGTTTTGGTCCCTCAACACTAACTCCTTCCCATGTGCATTGCACATGAGGGTATTTTGGTCTTTTTATTAAAAACAAACTACAAGGACCAAAGTTGCAATGTAATCTTTTACACTTTTTTTTACCTTTTTGTTTACCCTATCTCACAAATAAATAAATAAATATATATATATATATATATATATATAACCACACACAGACATATGACAATACACATATATACATGTATATCTATATAACCACGCACAAACATATAATTATACGCATATATATATATATGTCAATACCCCATCTCAGACGTCATCTTAGACGTTTCTCCGGCAACCCCCTCCGGCGACCCCCTCAGCCCAAAACCCTCTCCGGCGACATCCCATCCCCCTCCGATGACTCCGATGACTCTGTTAACCCAATACATATTCTTCAATCCTTCGACTCTGTTAACCCAAAACATATTCTTCAATCCTTCGACTTCTTCAATCCTTAATTAGACTCTGTTAACCCAAAACATACTATTTTCTTTAATATTTCCTTCTCATGTTCATCTTCTTAAACCAACACCAGCATACATGAAACTACGACTATAACAAAAAATCCCACTCATTTCTCAAATTGGGAACAATTTATTGCTAAAATACCAAATCAAATACATATCATATCGCTAAAATTAAAAAAAAAAATCCAAAACCTAAACAATCTAGTTTGAATCTCTAAATCGAAGCACTAAACAAAATTGAAGCTCTATACAAAAAAACAAAACCAAAAATAAATATAATTTTAATATGTGAATCGAAACCCTAAAAAAATAGGGATCAACCAGAACCAAAACCATAGAGAGAGGTTGTTCTTCGTGAAGGGAAACAAAGGGGGTTCACCGGAGTTCTTCACCCAAAGGGTTTCATTGGAGTTGCAGGTCTGATGTCATTGTCGTTTTTCCAGATCTGAGTTCGTTATCATCTTCTCTAGATTTGTGGTTCCCGGGAAGAGGAGGTGGAGATGGGATGCTGGTGGTGAAGAGGGCGGTGGAAATGGTGGATGGTGGTGAACCATCGATGAGGGAAGGGGTAATACGTCGGAGGGGTCATCGACAGGGGGGAGGGGATACATCGGAGGGGTCGCCGTCTTCGTCGTCGGTGGATAATCTGGAAATTAACGGCGACGACGATGAGAGGCAGAGAGAGTGAGGAGGAGAATGAAGCGCCGAAGATGGAGGTGCTGCAGGCGTGGACGATTATGGTGGTGTTGCAAGCGTCGTATTCTTCACGTGTCAATCTTTAAACACACAAGTTGTTGAATTTACACCTTTGGTCCTTGTTGTTTTAAAAAGAGTGAATTGCAATTTTAGTCTCTGTAGTTTGCTTTTCATAAAAAAGACCAATTTGCCCTCATGTGCAAGGCACATGCGAGGGACTTAACAGACACATTTAACGGTGTTAGTCTTGAGGGACCAAAACCAAGCAATAATACAAACCACAATGGTTTTTCTGCAAAAAAAAATTTATAGGGACCAAACATGCTGGTATCGTTAAACCACAGGGACCAAAATTGCAATTCACTCTAAATAAAAAGATTAATAAATCAATAAATAAAAATATAAATTTTAAGAGATTTTAACCATAGAGCTAAAAAAATATCATGTACTTATCAATAGTTTAATGAATTTTTTTTAATCAAATTATTACTTTATTTTTTTATTAAAGTTATAATAGTTTATAATTAACCAATAAAACAAAATGTCGTAATAAAATAAAAATAACAAAATGTGAATTATGTAATTTGATAATAAAAAATATAAAGATGGTATACTATAAGGATCAAATATGTAATTTAATCAAACATTTTTTTGGATGAGTTAACCACTTAATTTAACAAAGTTGTATAGAGTAATAAAAATAGAATAAAAAATAATCATAAGAATGAAAAAAACAATTTTCAAATATCAATGACTAAAAGTGCTCAAAATATCAAACTATAGGGACCAAAGTTATACTTTGTTTCATATACTATTCACTTTTACTATTTACTTCTTTCTAAATTGATATAAGGGAGAATAAAAAGATTAAGTTCCTTTCTAATGAAATCGTTACTATTTGTCAAGAAATGATAAATTCCTTTATTTATGAAATTTGATAGAATTTAAACATTTCATCCGTCAAAAATTTAAATCAAACAAGGAGATAAAATATGGTCAAAGAAATTCAACATCTCAATTTCATAAATTCTATCAAATTTTACAAACCAAAGGCATGGTTGATGTAAGGTAAAGTAATTCAAGGAAGAAATTGGACAAACATAAATAGCCATAGCAGTTCCCACTTCCCACTCTCCAATGAGTACCATACTTCTGCATATACTTGAAGTCTATTTTATTAAAGGTTTATGACTTACTTGGGTAACCAACTATTTGATTTGTATGCATATTATCATCAAACTATTTTTTGTACTTAATATACCATTGAACTGTTTTTTTACTCATAATACCATTATGACCGATAATAGCCCATTTTTCTTACGTGACAGTTAAAATTATTTAAAAAAATGCTTATGTGGAGCTGATGTGTGTTCCACGTGGATCTGACGTGTATTTTTGACTTTTTGTACTCATAATACCATTGAACTCTCCTCTTCTTCTTCTTCAAGCCACCACCACCCCTACACCCACCATCACCACCACCAAGCACTAAATCCGCCGGAATTCGACCATCGAGGATGTTTCCGGCAAGGTATAAGAACTTCAATCGTCGGAAACCGCCACATGTTCTCGGAATCGCACCTTCGAGGTAGCTTCCCCGGCGGAAATGTGGAGTTGAAGAGGTTATGGTTGACGTCGAGAGTTCGGAGAAACGTGAGCTCGAAGATCGTCGGCGGGAGAGGTTCTGATGGTTGCTGGCTGTAGTGGCGGTGGTGGTGGGTGTGGTGGTGGTGGTGGCGATGGTGGTGATGGGTGTGGTGGTGGTGGTGGCTTGAAGAAGAAGAAGAGGAGAGTTCAATGGTATTATGAGTACAAAAAGAGTTCAATGGTATTATGAGTACAAAAAATCAAAAACACACGTCAGATCCACGTGGAACACACATCAGCTCCACATAAGCATTTTTTAATAATTTTAATTGTCACGTAAGAAAAAATGGGTTATTACCGGTCATAATGGTATTATGAGTACAAAAAAAAAAGTTCAATGGTATATTGAGTACAAAAAATAGTTCGATGATAATATGCATACAAATCGAATAGTTGGTTACCCAAATAAGTAATAAACCCTTTTATCAAAACCCTTAGAACTACTTTAATCAATGTTCCAAGTTAAGTTCATAACATATAAATAAATACGTGTTGATATATTGGCTGTAAATGATTTCCAACTCATCACGTATTTATTGTGTATAAATATTTTTTTAATGAAATTTGATGTATAAATTGAAAGTGTATTTTTTTTTCCTTTTTCGCAAGTTTTTCATATCAATTTATCATTAAATTAATATTTACAACAAAACTTGAAAACTACAATAAAATCGAGATTATAGGAGGTCATCAAACTATAATTATCCAAACATATAACATTACAGGATTTATTTTTATAATATAATTATCCAAACATATAACATTACAGGATTTATTTACTTTATAAAAAGTGACGTGAAGGATCCAAAAATTTAATTAATTGGGGATACATCAAAGGATATGAGAAATTATAAAGTTGAATAACCCATTTGAACCTTGATGGTTTTGAGTTAATCCATTTTCAAGTTAAATGGTTCAAACTTTTTGGTTATTTTTTAATTATTGTACCCACATTTCTAAACAACTCGTTATGACTTTGTTATGGCGCATTATGGCATTAAGGCTAGGAATCGCCGTCACGTTGACCCCTATGGCTCCACTCTAAGGCTTGACTTGCATTGTAATGTGTTATGGCACGTTACGGTGCGTTATGGCACGTTACAACGGGTTATTTTGTAAGGCTAGCTTGGGTTTATTTTTTATATATACCTTAAGGGATTAATGATAACTATGTATAAGGCTTAAGACTTAAGTAACTAAAAAAGAGAACATTAAGACTAAAACCATAAATAGGTAAATACTTAATCTCCATTGCGTACATGAATAATCAAACATGAATTTTTTGAGGATTGAAGAAGGTAGTGACTACATATTCATGACATTTAATCTCGATTTTGCACTGTTGATATCATTTTTTATAAGTTCTATATATTTTGTATCAATGATAACTATGTATGAGTATGTGTATATCCCGCCTTAAGGCACACCTTGAAAAACGCCGTGGCTTCGACATAACTCGTAAGGTTTGAGACTTGACCTCGCCGCCACGTCACGCCTCACGTCTTTTAGAACCATTGTACCTAAAGAGCATATATAAGAGTTTATTAATATTAATAATACATATATTTATCATAGCACTTAATCAATATTTTAATATTTTTTTCTTATAAACAATACTTTATATTATTTTAATTTTTGAAAGTTACATTTTATCCCCTTAGACTTATAATCTTTATTCACTTTATATCTTTTAGTTTTTTATATTTCATTTCACGTTTTAGCCATATATTGTATACCGACTAAAATATGTTAGCAAAATACGTTTCAATTTAAACAAAATATGTCATTATAATTGTATCATCGATACGTCCAAAATGAGCCTAATATTGAATATTTTTTAATCTAATTAATTTATTCTATAACATATATATTATGATTATATATTTACTCAAAAATAATAAATGACTAAAAATGTTATTTAATCAAACTCATTAATCAAAATTTTATTATAATAAATTCCAATTGTAAAAGTTACAGTTTACCCCCTTAGACTCATAATATTGATTCGTTTTCTATATTTCATTTTACGTTTTAGTCGTATGTAGTATATTCGTCAAAATATGTTTAAAAATACGTTTTAATTTTAACAAGTTACGTCATTATAATCGTGTCGTCGATACCTTCGAAAAGTCTTAATAATAATAATAATAAAATAGTTGAACAGTTAAAAATATCTTAATCAAACTTTTATTATATATAGTACGATTATATATGTGTTCAAAAATAATTGAGTGTTAAAAAGGTCTTAATCAAACTTTTATTACAATAATAATAATAATCTATCAGAATAAGCTATATCTTTCTCTCCACCGATACTATATGTAGTACGATTATATATATATATATATTAAAAAAGAGTTGAGGGGTTAAAACCGTCACTTAATCAAACTCATTAATCAAACTTTTATAATAATAATAATAAGCATTCTCAATCAGATTATACTCCATTCTACGTATTGAAATTACATATTCGGAATCCTGGCTACGAATCCTTCCTAGAGAAAAAAAATTTCACTCTCTTTTATTATGTTTATATATCATCTAAAACTCTTTCCTTCTTTCTAAGATTACTCTTCAATTGTTAAAGAAACTATCAATACGATTACATATTCAAAATTTTCGCTACGAAACCTTGCTAGAGGTATAAATTTCACTGTCTTCTATTATGTTTATATGTAGGGTCATTGAGATTTATTAGTATTAGTAATACATACATTTATCTCATAGTGTTTAAATTATTTTTTAATATTTTTTTCTTTTAGAATATCTTTTAGACCATGACCAATACCCTAGTTGGTCCTATACATGTGACCTGCTATCAGGAAAAGAATTGCTATAGCTAAATGATGGTGTGAATTGTTAATTTAGTTGTGAAAGTTACATTTTACCCCCTTAGACTTATAATATTTATTCACTTTATATATTTTAGTTTTCGATATTTCATTTCATGTTTTAGCCATATATCGTATACTGGCTAAAATATGTTAAAAACATGTGTTTGAATTTAAACAAATTACGCCATTATAATCGTATCGTCGATACCTTCAAAATGAGCCTAATATTGAATTTTTTGATCTAATTATCTTATGGTATATCATATATATTACGATTAATATTTACTCAAAAATAGTAAAAGGACTAAAAACGTCATTTAACCAAATTCATTATATTTTTTTAATTATAATAATAAAAATTTAATACGATTCTATTATTCGAATTGTAAAAGTTATGGTTTACCCCCTTTGGTTAATGACACTCATTAATAATTATCTCAATAATTTTAAATCGTCTACAACTTCAAATTTTGGTTATAAAAAACGTTATATACATAATGACCAGCGGCGAAGCACGAGTATCAAAACCCTGTTAACCATTAAAGACAATTTAAAATGGGAACAATTTATTAACTGCATGTAGTCTTTTTCGTTTTGAGTTTTCCAAATAAATCCGGTGTCATTTTATCCCTTATTTATTTCCATCAAGTTACATTTACATTTTATGGTTGACTACTGAATCCAATTGAGTTGGCGTTTATCATTTTCGCATCATGAATACATTTGAGTTTGTATTGGGTCTTGGGTTAATTTTACTAAGTTTCTACTCAGTGTTGATCTTGGTTTTTTGGATACCACCAAGTTTGGTGTGGTGGATATATAAAACAAACTTCTTCTTTATCTGAATGACTTTTAAAATCACATATGATCTTATGTAATGATTATGTACCAACTTCTTCTTTCTCCTTATTTGAAATTATAAGAATTTTATGATTACAAATTAATAAGAAAAATAATTATTATCATCAATAAGACAAGTTCTAAATTACGTTTTAAGTAATCTTATTAATTAAAGAGACCCATATATTTGCAATTTCTTTGTCTGCTAGTTTAACGTCCAAATAACAGATTAGAGTTCTATGTCTGCCACTTTAGTAATTGCAACTTTTCTGAAAATATAAATTGTTTCAATTGATGATTCAATAATAAATATATTTAAATGAATTTAGAACAAGATGGTTGAAGTCGTGTCGGATAACGACCGAAGTGGGTCATCGTTCTAGGTCCTTGGCCCGTCATAAATGGGCGGTTTAGCGTTAGAAGTAATACCTAGCCATGGTCTGTGAGCATAATGAATCATACGCCTTGTTATAAACCAATAAATATGACCACAATAGAAACCCAAAATACCATTACACCATGACTCTACCTCTCCCTGCCTTGTTCCTCGTTCATCCGCAATTACAACATGCCCTCGCCAAAATGTCTTTCCTTGACACTTTCTTCTTTTATGTTAGTCTCGTTTCTTTCCTTCTCTCTCCCTCTCTCTCTCTCTCTCTCTCTCTCTCTCTCTCTCTCTCTATATATATATATATATGTATATATAGAGGAAAGTTCAAATGTGAAACACTTTTTGGTTGTGAACGTGAGGACAGCCGAGAGCGCGACACGTGGCGGCTTTGAGTGTGGTCCCCCCTTTAATTCAATGCCTTCCCATGAATTGCGCCTAGTCATCCGCCGTAGACATGACGTGGAGCCTAGTCATCCGTCACGTGTCGCTCTCTCGGCTGTCCTCACGTTCACAACCAAAAAGTGGTTCACATTTGAACCTGCCCCTGTATATATATATACATATATATAGAGAGAGGAAAGTTCAAATGTGAACTCAATTTTAGTTGTTAATATGAGGACGAATCTCAGCCAGTCATCCGGTCAATAAATGCGGTTTTGACCGGTCCCCCCTTTAATAATCTCCATCATCCCATGAATTGCGTCAATTCTTCGTGATCGCGTCCACCGTAACCGATAATATGTGGCTGAGATTCGTCCTCACGGTCACAACCAAAATTGAGCTCACATTTGAACCTGTGGGTTCAAATGTGAACCACTTTTTGGTTGTGAACGTGAGGACAGCCGAGAGCGCGACACGTGACAGATGACTTGGCGCGATTCATAGGAGGACATTGAATTAAAGGGGGGGGGGGGGGGGACCACATTCAAAGCTGCCTTTATTGACCGGATGAGTGTCGTCCTCATGTTACAACAAAAATTGAGTTCACATTTAAAATTTTCTTCTCTCTCTATATATATATAATAATTTTTTTAACACATATGGATTGATATTGTATCGTAGATTGTCCATATGGTGGATAAGTTTGAGTTATGGCATAGGCTACCGGTGTTATTGGGGCTGGCTTATTTGGGTATAAGAAGGCGGTTGCACCAGAGGTACAATTTGGTGCATGTTGGGTGCATGACAGGCAACAAGTATGACGTTGACCAATATTCTCATCGGACGGCTGATGGCAAGTACAATCATCCTACGGATAATATCGTAGGCAGTCAAGGAACAGTTTTTGGTCGCAACATGCTTCCATCCACCACCAACTTCGAGGTAAGGACGACATTAAATAAAATATTATCTAGATGACTATATATCCTATGTTACTTTTAGTAAATATATATGTATGTTCTATTGTTAGTTAGAATTTCAATTTCAAAGTTTTATTTTAGTAAGTTTGTTATCTTTTAGTTTATCATTTATTTCATTTTCCTACCTTTTAACCATTTATTGCTTTTAACGGAAAGTTGGTTTGATATATTTAGAAGTTTATAGTTTAAATATAAAGTATATTCAAAATCCTTAAGTAGTACGTTATACCACATCAAATCATAATTATATATTTAATTTTCAAATATAGACGATGAACAATTTTTTAGACTAAAATTCAATTTATGACCTTCTATAGTCAACTTAACTTAATACGGCATAACATGAGTGTTAACAAACTACAAAATGTTTGTAAATTAATTAACAACTAAACAAATCCTCCGATAGTCTAAGAGGACTTGAGTGGCAAAAGAAACTTGTTACACCTTAACTATATATCTGCTGATTTTAAAAACTAATTAAGATCATATTAATTAATATAAATTAACTAATTACATCTATGAGATCCATTTCCCTGCCGGTCGGGACGTCGGGTTCAGCCATAGGTCGGGTTGGGTCGGGTCGCAACGGATTAGTGAGATTGCCCAATTAGATGCCCGATACCGCTGAAGCATGTGTACATGTGTTAAGTTGCTGTTCAAAAAAAAAATTAACTAATTACGATTGTGAAGGTGTTGGAGCCTCATCCATCGGTCGTAGCCACAAAGCTTCTAGAAAGAAAGAAATTTGTAGAGTGTGGGAAGCAATTCAACATGATAGCTTGCTCTTGGTTACAATTCATGATTCATGACTGGATTGATCATATGGAAGACACCCACCAGGTCATACTATACCAATTAAGCTCTTAATTAATTACTTTAAATATACTACTTATAAGAATTAATCTTCATATAACCCTATATAATATATGAAAAAATTAAATTAAGTTAGGAACTGCATGTTTAATTTGATAAATGGTGTACAGGTTGAAATTATAGCTCCATCTGAGGTTGCTAGTCACTGCCCCTTGAAGTCATTTAAGTTGTACAAGAGCAAGGAAATTTCAACTGGATCGCTTCATCCTAAAACTGGATTTGTTAATACAAGGACGCCATGGTGGTAAGTGGCTGTTATCCCATGCTTCACACTACTAAAAAGGAGGGTTTCAGCTACGGCTAAAACCATCGTCCTCAATCCGTCACAGAAGATTAATTAGTTAAGTCACGAATCCATCGTTGACGGTCTGTCGGCAAACATTTCGTGGCTGATGCTATCAGTAACTCGTTAATAAGTTTTCTACATGCATGCATGGTCATTAAAAAAGTCTTCTTTAATTAATCATACCCTCATTTTTTGAAATAGGGAAATTAATTATTCTAATCATTTTAAAATAGGTAATTCATCTCCTAACCAATTTTCCTCTCCGCTATTGCTCTATATCCGCCAGAACCCCTCAAGAAGCAAAGTTCACGTATTTTAGCCACCTCCATCAGATGTCCGCCGATGATGGACACCCATTTCGCAGACTGGGAGGAAATTTTGGTTAAGAGATGAATTACATATTTTAAAATGGTTA
Organism: Centaurea solstitialis; assembly: GCA_030169165.1. Lineage (NCBI taxonomy): Eukaryota > Viridiplantae > Streptophyta > Magnoliopsida > Asterales > Asteraceae > Centaurea > Centaurea solstitialis. Next base: position 56,313,690 of record CM058043.1, read on the forward strand.
GAATATTTAATTTTCTTTTAAAATATTTAGTTCAAGCAATGTTTTAATTAACTTAATAGGTCTATTCCACATATCTAAATTTCCATCACATCCATTATATAATTCCAATTAATTTTCAGCATATGCTTATTTTTAAGTTGTCATTAATTAGCTTTATCACCTAACTTTTTCTTAATCAAAATATTACTATTTGTGACCTATTTTTTTTGGTCTATCATATATCTCACTTGTCAACTATCTTGCTAAACATAGCCTTAGGACGTTAGAGAATGATCTATATCGGATTGATCTAAGCAGGGATGGAAGTGTTATTTACGGAAATGATGAAGCCGGAATGAAGAAGGTAAGATCATACAAAGATGGAAAGTTGAAGATTTCGAGAGACGGACTTCTTGAACACGATGAGAACGGGATTCCTATATCAGGGGACGTCCGCAATTGTTGGGCTGGTTTCTCCCTCTTGCAAGCTTTATTTATTAAGGAGCATAATGTTGTTTGTGATATGCTAAAAGTAAGTTAATCATAACCATCTTGTTTTCCAAACTAGCTTTTATATATGTGTTTAGCTATATTGGTGATATGTTCATAGGAGCATTATCCAGAATTGGATGATGAGAAGCTATACCACCATGCAAGATTGATAACTTCTGCCATCATTGCAAAGATCCATACGATTGATTGGACTGTTGAACTCTTGAAGACGGATACCCTACTTGCGGCAATGAGAATCAACTGGTAAATTGTTAATTGTAAACTAGAATCTGCATATTTGTGCAAATAATATGTTTTTTTATTCTGGATCTAAAATCGCTAGTTGCTTAAAATATGTTACTACAATAAAATTGAGTTTATAGAACGACTAAAATAATAAAATTAAAAAGCGTTCTAATAGAGTGTTTTATAGGACAAAAAAAAAAAAAAAGCGTCTTATCTAAAAGGGTTACGGTAAGTTAATTTATAGGATGATTTTGATCGTCGTAACAAGTTTTTTAGGACATTTCTAGAATAAAATGTCGTTGCATGACGCTTTTGAAAAGTGTCATTTACTTTTAGTAACACTTTTAGATAGGACACTTTTGTTTTTGATCCTATAAACTAGCGTCCTATAAAACACTCTATTAAGACGTTTTATTTATTTATTTTAGGTTTCCTGTAAACTCAATTTTATAGTAATGTGTGCTTAGAAATAATGTGATCGTTGTTAGTTTGTTATATAGATTATGAAAAGCACTCAAGTATGGTGTTAACTGCAGGTATGGTTTGTTGGGGAAGAAAGTGAAGGACTTATTTGGGAATATATTAGGAACCGAATTAAGCGGATTGGTTGGTCTTAAAAGGCCACAAGATCATGGAGTCCCCTATTCCTTGACAGAGGAGTTCGTAAGCGTTTATAGGATGCACACAACCCTACCCGACACAATATTTCTTCGAGACATCGATTCCATGGCTTCAAAACACAAATCGGTTCCACCAATTCAAGAAGAGTACTATTCTTTTCAGGGTTATCCATGCTAATGTGATTTCTTTGAGAAAATTGTTAACTATATATATCTTGGCAATTAAATGATTTTTGTAGGGTGAATATGATGGAGATGATTGGAAAAGACGGAGAAAAAAGACTGTCTAAAATTGGGATGGAGAAGATGTTGGTTTCTATGGGTCATCAATCTTGTGGAGCTATAACATTGTGGAACTATCCTTTGTGGATGAGGAACCTTGTTCCCCATGATATCAAGGGAGAAGAGAGACCAGATCCAGTGGACATGGCTTCATTGGAAAGTATAAAACATCATATATAGCTAATTTAATTAAATATTATCTTTTTGTCATTTATGATGTTAGTCTAATATGTTGAACAACTGCTATATATAGTTTATAGAGATAGAGAAAGAAAGGTTCCTAGATACAATGAGTTTAGGAGGAACTTGTTGATGATCCCTATTAGCAAGTGGGAAGATTTGACAAATGATGAGGAGGTCATTGAAGCACTCCAAGAAGTATATGGAGATGATGTTGAGAAGCTTGATTTGCTAGTGGGAATACATGCGGAAAAGAAGATAAAAGGTTTTGCCATCAGTGAGACTGCTTTTTTCATCTTCGTGTTAATTGCTTCAAGGTGTGATCTTGTGCACTCTTTTGTTCTTGAATAAATGATTATTTTTCTTGGAAATTATATAATTTGTTTTCGGATATCTAATGTTTAACCACAATTGTAGGAGGCTTGAAGCAGATCGGTTCTTTACAACGAATTTTAACTCACAAACGTACACCAAGGAAGGGCTACAATGGATCAACGAGACTGAGAGTCTGAAAGATGTTATTGATCGTCATTTCCCTGAGATGTCTAAGACTTGGATGAGATGTTCAAGTGCGTTTTCTGTGTGGGATTCAGATGCAAATGCTCGTAACTGTATACCTTTGTATTTGCGCTAAGCCTTGTGACATATTAACGTGTGTACACTTATTTTGGTAATTTGGTGTATCTTGCTATGAAGTAAAGAATAAAGCTTATGTTTTTCTAGAACCAAGGTTATGAAATCAGAAAATCCAGAATCATGTGTATATAGTTGAGTGCAAACTTGTGTGAACAGATGAAACAAAAACAAGAAATATATATATATATATATATATATATATATATATATATATATATATAGAAGAAAGTTCATGTAACACCTATAAATTTATTACTTAGTCTTAGTTATTTATTCACAATATTGATTTGGGCTTTATATTTTAAGACATGAAGTTCATGGGCTTTCTTCTTGTGGCCCAAGTATAAATAAGAGACTTAGGGTTTGGGAGCCTCATTTGTTTTGGCTTGAGAAAGAAGTGGTGTAATGTAAAGAGAGGAGGAGAGGGCAATGAAAGCTTGCAATTAAGGAGAAAGAGATTTGAAGAAGTCATTTGGAGGAGGTGTTTTAAGAGTGCATCGAAATTATCAACAAGGTAATTTCTCATCCCTTTAGTATTAGAAATTTCTAAGTTTATTTTATACAATGAATGAGATTAAGGATTTTATTTACTAGGTGAGAATATTGATTAATAGAGAGATTAAATCACCTTAAGGAATCAATTTCATTTAATGTATCTAATTATATTGGTGATTGTATTGATACATCTATAATTTATATGTAAGGGTTTACTGATCAAATCAAGGGCGGAGCCAGGAATTCTATGTAGGATGGTCCTCATTAGGGGTGTAAACGAGTCGAGCCAAGCTCGAGCTCGACAGGGCTCGACCTCGGCTTGATATTTTATCTTAAGCTCGAGTTCGACTCGATAGCTCGACGAGCTTTCATACTTCGAACTCGACCTCGGCTCGTAAAAGATACATTATACTTTGAGCTCGGCTTGAAAAGCTCGAAATTACATAAAAAAATAGGTTATTTAGGTTATAGCTCGAGCTCGACTCGAAAAGCTCGAAAGATACATATTTAGGTTCTTTTGAATGCCTATACATAATATATATGTATAATAATACATATGTATATACTATACAAGGCTCGAAAAGCTTGATAAGAACTCGAGCCGAACACTTAAAAGCTCGAAAAATACACATCTTTTTCATTATAAGCTACCAAGTTATCGTTCATTCATTGATTTTTCATTCTATTTCACAATCTGTCTTTTACATATTCATAGCAGAAAATTACATCTCAATTGTAGTCTGGAATGTGATCGATAATGGAAATAGAGAAATAGTCGAACAATTATTTAAAGGTCATGGAAATTGTCAGTCGTACCTTGCTGGAATCGTGATCATGCTGGAAATTGTAATTGATAATCGAAGGCGCAAAGTTATCGTCAAATTCGTTGCATCTGATTGTTTTTTTTTTGTTTTTTTGCGTATGAATTAAAGCCTCAAACTCAAAGGAGGTGATTGAATTAAGTCTTAAGAGTGAGCCTATATAATTGGGCTGTTATTATATTAACTAGGCTAAAAATAATTATTAAATTTTTTGAAAGTTTGAGGGTGGTCAAGTGCCAATCCAAGGCCAACCTTCCCTCCACCCACGGATCAAATCCCTCACCAATCGCCTCTTTCAGATTTCATCGTAAGAATTAAAAATATATATATATATATATATATATATATATATATATATAGGGGTGGGTTCAATTGCAAACCACCTTTTCATTGTGAACGTGAGGACAGCCCAGAGCGCGACACGTGGCAATCTGAAACGGCGGGTAAAGGCTTATTCATTCTGAATAAACTCGCGGGTTAGTGTTATTCATACTGAATAAGCCTTTACCCGCGGCATTACCCGCCCGCGTCCAAGTCAGAGTGCAACTAAGCCTTATTCATACTGAATAACGCTTTATTCAGTCTGAATATAGTGTTATTCAGTATGAATAACACTAAAGTCGAAAATTTTTCAGATGCCACGTGGCGCTCTCTGGGCTGTCCTCACGTTCACAATGAAAAGGTGGTTTGCAATTGAACTTTCACACATATATATATATATATATATGTGGGATTTGAATGGGTGGAACGTGAATTTGGGAAGGATTCATATTTTATGGAATTCGATACTACAATCTATATATCTATATAAAGCCGAAACATGGCATTGCCACGTGGCGCTCTCCTATTTTTTTCTAAATTTTTCATTTTTATTTTTACAACATTAGATTTAAAAAACTCTTGGTTTTTCTCTTTATTTATATATAACTTAAGAGAATTAAGTATTGATTTTATTGGTATTTATGTTACTTTATTATTTATTCAACTTCTTTATGTTATTAACCATTCATTTTCTTTCATTTATTTTAATTAATCATTCACTTTCTCCTATTTAAGCATAAGTGGTTTTTGTTGTTGTTGTTGGACATGTTAATTGGTAAAAGCCAATTACATATTCCTCTTTAAAGGTTAAACATCGAAAGCTTTTGATTTGTTCGTCAGTGTGTTATTATGTTTTCGTATGAGTTGTTTATTATCGGATCTCTTCTTCTGTATATCCATCATTTGATGTGTTATTCATTATATATATACTATTTTTTAACAAATCATTTTTCAGGTTATTTCGAGAATACCAAATTGGGTATGTATTTTTCTTTCTTTTATTTCTTGAGATATTAGAATTCCTTACTTAACTCTTCTATATTTTTCATATGTATTTTCAATTAAAGTGCTACATTCTCTATGTACTTTCAACTAACTTCGACGTGTCATTTTTAGATGGTTATTTAAAAAAAATCAAAGTCTTATTCAAAAAGACTAATTCAGGTATGTATTCATTTTGACTTTTATTGAGGTTTTAAAGTTTTTTTGTTAAATTTTTGTTTTTCTATATTTTTCTTAAGTTTTCTTTTTTCCTAAGATTTGTTTTTTGCAAAAAAAAAAAAATTGAAATTGAAAATGAATATATAAAGGACAAAATAGTAGCTTGAAATAGTTAGTTTTTGTTATATGAAAAAGATTTGATGCAATAGTAAAAAGTTTTTGTTACATGACATAATAATGTTTAATTATTGATAAAAAATGATGAAATGTGATGATTTGTTGATTATCCCACATTGATGAGAGAATGAAAATGTTGGAATTGAAAAAGAGTACATAAGATGATAGTTTGGAAGATGATGATTAGTGGTGATGGAAGATTTTGAAATCTATAACCAAAATTGAAATCTATAACCAAAATTGAAATCAAAACAACAAAACCTAAAAAATTATTCATAGAATAAGGTTAAGTTTCATAATCCCACGTTGGTGGAAAGATGATTGTTTGGAATAAGATGATATGTATAAAAGAGGGTGATGGAAGATTTTAATAAAATGTATGGTTAGAATCAAAACCAAATGGTAAAAACTCATAGTGCAATTTTTCAAAATTTTATCTTGGTGAATAGATGAAACATAAAAGTTGTTCCACATTGATATAAAATGGAATTTAAAAGTGAAGATGTGTACATAAAAGGTTAATTAGTGCTTTTGGTAGCCGAAACATAGCATTGCCACGTGGCATTTTCTCCCTTTTCTAATTTTTTCAATTTTAATTTTATTTTAATTTAATGTTAATCAATATTAGAATTCATTTTACATTAAATTCAAAACTCTTCATCATTCTTAAAGTACTCATTAGGAGCTAGAAAGTCGGTTTCTTTAAACCTCCAATTAAGTTTCTTTAAACCTTCAATTAAGTCTCCGACTATTCATTTTCTCCAATTGATTTACCGTTTATCATCTTTTCTATTTAAGTTGTTTATCCTCCAAGTATCCATCTGTCAAGGTAAGACTTCCACCTTTTTTCTTATTGTAATCCCCAATTTAATTACTATGGTTTTGTTTTTGTTAAAAGAGATTTGTTTGCGATGTTTCGAATGTTGGAGATTTCAACTTTATTATTAGTTTTTTCATGTATTAGTTTTTGTTGATAATCGAGTTTTCCATCATTCTTCAAGACCTCCTCTCTTTGGTATAAATGATCCAGATGATGCTACAATTTGTTTTCTTCTCTTCCATTGAGTTGCTTCTTTTTGATGTTTTTGATAGATGGACTTAGAATTTTGATCATCATACAATGAGACAATATAATATAAGATAAAAGAATAATTATAAAAGCACGGTTTTTGTTGATATGTCTTTATCTTTTTACGTTTTATTTTGTTTGATGTGTTTTTAGCTTAATTTTTGTTTAGACAGATTATTAAAGATTTTTGACTCATTTTGAGGGATTCTTACTTATCAGTTCGTCCATGGTTTATCCAATATTTTACGTGATAAGTGCTTACCGCTAATTGTTGATATCATTGAGAATTTCAATCTTTTTTTATTCTCACTATGATAAGATTCTCAATCATTTTCATGTACATTTGATATGATAAATTAACTCGATAAATAATTACGAAATACACGTTAAAAAGTGGAACTTTTAAATTTGTTTGAGCAATGGTTCCTTGAGATCTTACGTTAAAAACCGGAAAAAACATATATCTTCCTCCAAAACAATATATAAAATAAGAATTTTATATCAAAATCCAACTACCATTATACCAACCACAGAATAATTGACTCTATAAAACGTTTAGAATAATTAAACACTTTAATAGGGTGTTTTGTAACACCAAACTCTATAAGTATTCTATTAAGACACTTGAACATTTTAGGCAATCTATTAATTTGAAATATAGTCCATTTCTACAAGAAAAGTAATGACAAATATAGTAGGCATCAAAATTAATAGACATATATTTATCTTCAAGATAATTCATTTTATATGGATATTTTTTTGTCAATTAAAGTATGTATCTTTAAATTATTCAACTTAAAACACAAACTTGGTCATCGCGCAACGCGCGAAGCCAAACACTAGTTTCTATATAAATTCGATGATGGCATATTTGAGATTTGTATTTATGAAATCTGGATATAGCAATTTTGGAACCAACATTCTGCTACTTTCCATCGAAACCTTATTTCATTTTGCATAGTTTCACTTTAACCCCTAGATTTTTTATGTAACTTACTAATTAAATTCTAAGTTTGTGATAATTACACTTTTGAATTTAAAATCTAAAAGTCTTGCGATTTTGACCCGAATATAGTTTAACTCCAGAAAATTCAATGATTAAGTCTATCTAAGTAGGATTCAAAATGGGTCGATTTTGATTCAGATTGAGCTTCGTTATTTGAAATTTGAATTAGGTCTTAATAATTTAGAGTTGAAATCGGCTCTAATTAGCTAAGGGTTAATTTTGAGAATTTAGCTATAGGTAACAACTAGGGGTGTTCAAAAAAATCCGAATCCGATCCGACATCCGAATACCCGAAAAATTCCGATCCGAAAATATCCGAAAATTCGGATATCTGGATTTTTGGATATCCGAAAATCGGATATCCGGATTTTCGGATTCGGATTCGGATAGTGTTTTCGTAAAATTTCGGATATTCAGATATCCGAAATATCCGATTTTTATAATAATATATTATTTTATATATTATTTTATTAATAATAGATATATATTAAAAAATTAAAACCCTACTCAAAGTCTCATATGCATTTTATTAATAATAGATATATATTATTTTATATATTATTTTATGTTCTTATGTTACTTTAAACTTTCGTATTATTATTTAAAACACGTAAACTAAGTATTTGATGTCGTATTAGCTTGTGGATGATTGGAAACATGTGGACGATTATTATGTACAAGAATGATGTATTTTTTTGGGTTTTTTTTTAGCTAAAAATGACATTTTTATCCAATATTTCGGAATTTCGGAATTTTCGGATTATCCGGTATCCGAATCCGGAATTTCGGATATCCGGATTTTCGGATATCCGGAATTTCGGATTCGGATAGTAAATTTCAGTATCCGAAAATTTCGGATATCCGAAATCCGGATATCCGAAAATGAACACCCCTAGTAACAACTTGATTGGGCATTTAGTTAGAATCCAGTTTTAGAAAAAACCAGGTTAGGAACTGAGCGGGTAAGTTTCTTAATAGAACACTAAGCGTTAGACTTACCAGTGCTTATTTATAGGGTAAGTTCGACAGAAAGCGGTAGTTCACTTAGAGCTACTTTCAGTCGTGGACAGGTGAGTTCCCTTGCCAAACTCTTTTTAAAATGAAATGATTTTCAACTGATTTTGAATGATTGTTCCGAAACTATAATGAATGTGTTTTACACTTGAAATGAATACTTGACTTTGATGTGATACGCTTGCAATTTGATTACATTTAAGCATGCTTATAATGGTAATTTATTGGACTGTTTTTTGGTGTGTTGCACTATGCACACTGGGTACCTTGGAACTTTATGTTCCCTGGTAGTTTTACCAAGTGAACTGTGATGTTGCTTGGGGGTACCCTGGGACTACGTCCATTGGGAGTTGTCATCGGGTGCCGGCCGGGCCTTGATTGAGTGTCACACTATGACGATTTTTCTTTGTCCACAACACACCGAACTTGCTAAATGATTTAAAATGGGCCAGCGGGCCGTATTTGCGAAATAACAGTTTTTGAGGGAATTCACTAGACCTTATGGTCTAACCTTCGTTTTCCAAAACTTTTCCTAAACATTTCAGGTGTTGTACGTGATAATTAAAAGGGTGAGGAGAAGGTTTGAAGGCTAGCTAGAGTATTGCCTTAGTTCATACTTGTTAGGATTATGTGCAAGATAGTAACAGGGTTTACCATGTCCAATGTTATAAGACACTAGTGGGTCACACTGCTACACACCCAATTAGAGATCAAATGGTTTTGATGAAATAATTAATTAGTACAAATTAATTATTGAGTGAGAGATAAATAATAAATAGTTATTTACTATTTAGTTATATGTAAAATATCAGTTAGAATATTTTATTGGATTAATTAATAGTTAATTAATTAATTAAAGGGTTAAGTTATTTAATTAATAGTTAATTAATTAAATAAAGAGTTTGAGTTTGATTAAATAACCTTAACGGACCTTTTAATCAAACGGGCTTTCTTTATTGGGTACTGCCATATTTAATTTTATAAATATGGCAAACCCTAGTCAGTTTATTCATTCAATCAATCTTAACTGAAAAGAAACCCCAGAGAAAAACCAAAAACCCTCCCATCTCTCTCTCTCCATCGATTTTCTAGAGGAACCCACGGCGGTCTAGCAGCCAATCTCACGGTGGTGCAGTAGTGGTGTATTCCCCGCCAGCAGTCCAGTTCCGTTCGTGTAAACCAACAACGAGGTAATTTTTCGTTACCTTCTTTTTGTGTCTGTATGAGTTTAGGATTGGATCCTCGATTGGGAATCGGGCAATTTTATTCCGCTGTGCATGTTTTGTAGCCTTCGATTCCCAACAGTGGTATCAGAGCCACTTCCTAAACCTACAGATCAGGTTTATATAATTGTTGGATAAATAGGTTTTATAAAAATTATGTTTTTATCGTAAATCTATCGAATCGAAAAGCCGTGGTGGAACGACGGCAGTTAGCCGATCGAACCACCGACCACCGGAAAAACAACGCCGGCTGCACCACCGACTGTGGTTGCGGCGTCGGCTGTCGTGATCGCCGACCGCACCACCCGATTGGTGGTTGCGGCGTCGGCTGCAGTCGAAGGCCACCACCGCACCACCGATTGTGGTGGTGGTGGCGATTCCCGAATCGGGACCACCGGTCGATGGCGACAGCCGTAGCTGCTGTCGGTCGATGGTGGCGGCGGTGGTTAATTGAAATCGACATAGCCACACCACCGATTGTGGTGGTGGCGGTCGATGGTGGTTGTTTTACGTGAGCCGATCGAGCGGCGATGGTGGTGGCTGTGGCTGCTACTGTCGTCGCATCCGCGGCGATGGTGGTGGCTGTGGCTGCCGCTGTCGTCGCATCCACGGTGACGGTGGTGGCGCTAAGCTGCTGCCGTCGTTGGTGGTCTAGCGATGGCGGTGGCGTGGTTTTGTTTTCGTCGGAACAGCGGCGGCGATGGCGGCAATTGCTGCTGTCGTCGTCGCGATCGAGATTGACAGCCACGGCGGCGGTCGATGGCTGCCGTTGGGTGGCGTCGGCCGTTGCCGGTTGTTCTCAAACGGGCGGCGATGGTGGCGTTCGTCGTCATCGTCGTTAGCGGAAACAAACCTGTGGTCACGATTAGTTGATCAATTGATTAATGAGATCGTAACCAATATGTTTTTCGATAAGTTTTTCGTAAACGAGTCCCGTGCGAGATTCGTTTTCGGATAGGTCTGGAATTGAGAATCGCTTTTACCAGATAGGTTAAAACAGTTCAAGATTGAATTAATTTTAAGTTTCCAAAATTAATTGTTAATTTTATAATTATCCAATTGCGTTTAATTATTTAATTATGTTGAGTCATAGCTGAACCCTTTTAGACCCGTGGTTGTGTTTTTAATTTTATCTGTTTTATAAGGGAGGCCTGCGTGCCGTTTACAACCCTTTTTGTAATTTTAATTATTTTTGTTAGATTAGTTGGGAGGCATGTGTGCCATTTACAACCCATTTGTAATAATTATTTTTAATTACATCGAGACGGAGACAAGACGACGGCCATGGATCTCGGAGCCAGTGGGAGTGCCAGAAGTTGAAGACTTTTGTCAGTTAGGGTTGAGACCGTTGTTTTGTGTTGGCTCACAGAACAACATTAGTTTAAGGGTTTAGGCTATGACTGTGCTTTTTATATTTAAATTGCGTGGTTGTTTAATTTACGTAATTGCTATTAAATATAAATTGCCCTTTTTTTGAACAAATTGTTTAAAAATAAAAGGATATAAATACAGTTAGTATTTGGATCCAGTTTTTCAAAGTTTTTGAAAAAGGAAACTGGCAATTTTGACCCTTGTTCAAATCATAGATTAGTAAGTGCAACCCACTTTGGGGGCACCTCCGGTGTAAGGTACATAGGGCGTTGTAAGTGCATACACTATGAACGCCCGTGTTCAAACCGAAACTGGAGGGTGATAAAACTCTGCGAATTATCTCCGGGTGGTACCGGCCAGAGTTTGTCCAGGTCCCGGGTGGTGCAATCTATTTTGGTAATTATTTATTCACTGGGTGGTACCAGGCCAAAATGCACTAGAGGGACTAAATATGCACGGATTATAAATATCCGATGTCCCGACGATCTAGAAGTCGTATTTTCGAGTTAAAATACGATTGGAATAGATTTACCTACCATAGATCGCATGAGTCGGTTTGACATGATCACATGCTTCCCGACACATGTGAAATGTGGATTCTAGTCTAATAAATTTATTTTAAGGGTAATAATTTATTAGAATTTTATAATTATAAACTAAGTTGGAATTTATATTCTTCTGTAGATGTCTCCAATTAGCATTCCGTTTTATTCACCTGAGGAATCACTTCGCCTTATTATGGGCAAGTGGAAGCTTACGGGCCAGAACTTTCCAGTTTGGAAGTTACATTTACAGAATGTTTTAAGTGCCCAGGATAAGCTTTATGTGATCAATAAGCCCATGTCACGACCTAAAAGCAATGCCCCTGAAGAGGAATTTGCTGAGTATTTTAGATTCATGGCAGATGAATCGGATGTAATGTCCATTCTACTTTTCTCTATGTCACCCGAGTTCACGGGAGATTTAAGAGTAAAATTCTGCCATGAGGTTGTGAAAAATATGGAGAACCAGTTAGGTCTCTACAAGCATACGGGTAAGCTTTTGATCATGCAAGAGATTCTCTCCCTGAAGCTGCAAAAGGGTCAGTCAGTTAAAAACCATCTTATTGAAATAAGAAGGCTTTTTAAATGTTTATCACGTCTGGGGTACAAGATTACTCAGGAAGAGTTAGTGTATCTCATGTGGTTTTCCCTCACAAAAGAAGTTCAGGACACAGCTAGTGCCTACATGAAGGAACCAAAGAACGACGTGGATAAAGTTCATGAAGATATTCTGGCCAGTCTAGAGCCAGTACCCGAACCTGCAAATCTCATGGACACTGATATAATTGATGAGCTGGGAGATCTGAGTTGCCCAGAGTGCGGCAGCGAGGATATTTGCGAGCACTCGATGAATATCGACCAGATAGAGATCGGTTTACCCGATGCTCCAGGTATCTTTATGATAGATTGCTTAATCACTTCTTATGAATCATGGGTAATTGATACAGGCAGTGGTAACCACATTTGTAATCATTTACAGGGATTCACTAGAAGAAAGACTCTGAGGAAGGACCGTTCGAACCTACGAGTTGGCGAAGGCACACCGCTGATAGCTGAAGCTGTAGGATCCTATAGTCTTAGTTTACCCTCGGGTCTAGTTTTGGAACTGGATAATTGTTATTATATTCCAAATATGATTAAGAATGTTTTGTCTTTTGATTTATTAGTAGACCAAGGTTTTTATTATAAATATGATTATAAAATGATTTCAGTCTTCAAAGATAATATTTTCTATTTTAAAGCTACACCCGTGAATGGTCTATACACAGTTGATCTACAAGACAACAGTAGTGAAATCTATCATATAAGTAAACGATCCAAGGATATTGAGGATCAGACTTACCTCTGGCATTGTCGTTTGGGCCACATAAACAAGAAACGCGTTGAACTACTCCTAAAAGGAGGTTTTCTTGGTAATTTCGATTACAAACCTTTTGATAACTGCGAATCTTGTTTATCTGGCAAAATGACAAAGCAACCTTTCAACAATGAAAATGAAAGGGCTACTGACTTGCTTGAAATAATCCACACAGATGTATGTGGACCTTTCAGTCATGTGGCAAGAGGAGGATACCGGTACTTCATTACCTTTACTGACGATTTTAGTATGTATGGTTATGTCTACCTTATGAGACATAAATCTGAAAGCTTTGAAAAATTCAAGGAATTTCAGAATGAAGTACAGAATCTACTTGACAAGAGGATCAAGTTCTTACGGTCGGATCGTGGTGGCGAATATCTTTGTAACACCCGGAATTTTGTAAACCCAAACTTATCTGATAAAAGTAAGTAGTAGAAATTAAATTGAATATAACGCTTAAATTCCTAAAGTTAGTTATTTGCTTGTATTTACGTTCATAAGTCGAGTCGGGAATCTAGCTTATCGGTTTCGGGACAAAAAGATAAATACCCGAGAGTTGAAGGGTCGTATTGTAACTAGCCACCAACTAGTTGAAGGGCTTGTCCCTTCCTTCCCTTTTTCATTATTGTGTGTGTGTTTGTGTTGGAAGAGAGAAAGGAGAGAAAAGAGAGAGAATAGGGTTTTGGAAGAGAATTCAAGAATCAAAGGAGGATCGATCTTGGGAGGTGAAATCAAACCCGGAAACGTTGTTAGATTCGAGTTCCTAACGAAAGGTATGGTTCATCTCGTGTTAATTTCGTGGTTTAGTTGAGTTTTAAAGTCTTGGGAACTAGGGCTCGTATTTGGGGGAAAACCATGAATCTTGATGATCCATCGGTGTTTTCCGAGTTTGGTTGTTAGTTTATCGTGCTATATCATCTTAGGATCGTTCATAAACATTCGTAGGGTGTTTTGGGAGTCAAAATCGAGTTTTGGATGAGTTTGGTGGGTGTTTGAGAAATCAGCTCGCGGGATAGTGCAAGTCAGGAGATCCCCGCGACCTAAGCCCGCGACCTGAGGTCGCGCGGCTAGGTCGCGCAACTCTCTGTGTTGATTTTGAAAATTTTCGTTTCCGATCCTTTTCGAGTTTTGGCTTTGGGCTTTCCTTAAGGGTATTATTAGATAATGTTTGGTGGATTTTGAGAGCCATTGAGGTAGTCTAGCCTAGCTCTAGACTAGCGTTTCGGTTGTGAACCGTAAGAGTCGCTTTTGAGAGTTTTACTTATGTGTGCCATGATATGATTGTGTAGGTGCTATCTTGTGACGTATCTAGCTATCTAATCCACATTGATTTGTGAATTAGACCAAGGTGAGTTGCTAAACCTCTTTTTGTTAAAACTGAGAACACATCACCTTGATGGAATTATGTGCATTTATGGGATGATTGTATGCATGAAATAGTTGTTGTGCGCTATCTCGTATGAATTGGATTCTTGTGGCCATATGATGAATGTATGCATTGTAAGTATGTGTGTTGATATATGCCTTGGAATGATGTGAGAGGTTTGAGACCCCCGATACATACCTCTGTTTATGACGCTATGCTAAATCCAGTATCGAGGTTTTGTATGTATATGATATAGACAAGATGCTATGCTAAATTCAGTATCTAAGTCTTGTATGTGAATGAATGGACGTGATGCTATGCTAAATTCAGTGTCACGGTCTTATGTGATAATAACCTGGACGAGCCAACGCAATATTTCCACACCAAATAGTCTTGGGGTTTGTACCTATGTCGCCGGCCCTCGGGTTGCTCCTTGGGCGCGGGCCTCGGATGATGTTGCCATGCTAAATTCGGGACATCGAGGTGTTTGGAAGTAACGAATGTCGGGGTATTGGTTGGTGGAAATGGGTTGCTCCCATTGTTTCCGAAGATAATAATAAACCGGTTTAACATGCTATTTATGTTGCTAGTGTAAACTCGTATATCTCGCATGTCTTAATATATTCTTCATGTATGGTCTTATTTGTACAACTCACTAGGCTCCTTTAGCCTAACACTTGTTTGGTGTCGATGTGTCTCTCAGGTACTAGGGACGCCGCTCCCAAGTAGGCCTCGGGCGTAGAGTGAGCTTGGGGGAATTTTGGAGATACCGGTCTTCTATGACCGCGAGACTTACCGTAGAGCGATAACCCTTTTGTAGTCTTCTTCTTAGACAGAACTAGACTAGTTTGGTTATTATATTTCTCCTTTGATTACAAACATTGTAATTAATTGTTCATTACTTATACCCCTGTTTTTGGGAATAGCTCACGCTTTGGCGTACCTTGTATACCATCTTTCTATTAAATGAAAGTTTTTGTTCGCCCTGATTTTTAGGGTGTTACAAGTTGGTATCAGAGCTTTAGTTTAAGCGAACTAGGTAATCACTGTAGTATGCCTAGACTTAAACTTAGCGAACTAGTGAATACGATACATACCTTGGGTAGAACCTTAGGTGGGGAGAGCAATAGGTTTGCGAATTCACGTTTAATCAAAGTTGTGGTGATGGTAACGAGGATGCTTATGTATGATTAGTTCATAAATCACCTAGCTACTGATCTATGAATGTGTTGTACGCGAGTGTTTGAGTAACTGTTATTATGATGATGATAAATGTTGAAGTTCGTAAGTAGTCTATTCTTATCCTATTCTCGTGCATTTGTTATGACAGATCAATATGGCGAACACCCGTAGTCAGACGGGCGCCGCAAGAGGACCACCCGACCAAACCGCTTCGACCGCCGACCAACAGGTTCGGGTCGAGACGGTTGAGAGTCCACCGAGGCTTCCCGTTCTCGGTGGGGGACCGGAGCACGTACCAAGGGTCAATCTCGAGGATCCAAATCCGGTCCTAACCGAGGTGACTCCGGAGATGAGGATGTTTGACAACGTAATGAAGGCCGTGAACGAGGCCATGAGCAAGCAACAAGAGTCCTTCATGAAGATGTTGGAGGATCGGGACACTAGCAACCGTCGTCATGAGACGGTGGGAGAGAATGCCGCTACGGCGTCGGGAGATGCGGAGGTGGTAGTGGTCACCGAGGAGACCCGAGTCACGGGAGATAAGGAGAAAGAGAAAGGGAAAGCTAAGGGGTGCTCCTACAAGAACTTCTTGGGGTGTAAACCGCCGGAGTTCCGAGGGTGTACCGACCCGGTTGTTTGCTTGTATTGGCTCCGCGAGATGGAGATGGCCTTTGAGGCTAGCGAGTGCGACTCTTCCCAACGAGTCAAGTTCGCATCCCACCTTCTTAAGGGCGAGGCCCTCACTTGGTGGAACTTGACCCGCTCTTCCCTCACGCCGGAGGTGTACGCTAGGCTCTCGTGGGCCGAGTTCAAGAAGAAGATGCTCGAGAAATACTGTAGCGAGCGAGCCCTTGACAAGATCGAGGACGAATTCCGAGGACTGAAGAAAGGCAACAACCCCATTTCCTTTTACGCAAAGGACTTTATGGAGAAGCTTGGGATGGTGGAGCACTTGGCTCCCGACGAGAAGGCAAAGATCAAGGCCTATTCTCGTGGGTTACCGGCCGAGATAAGATCGGCGGTGAGGATCGCAAGGGTCACCACCCTCATGAGGCGATCGAAGAATCGTTGAGGATTGAGGACGACATCACCCAAGCCCGGGTAGAGGGATATCAAGCCGGGCAAAAGAGGAAGTTTGAGGAGGCCGCCATGTCGGCCCGACCGAGCAAGACCTTCCAAGATGGGAGGCGAAGTGGAAGCCGAAATGAGGCGAAATGGTGCAATGGATGTCGAAGCAAGCACTTTGGACCGTGTCGCCGCGAGTTTCCCCCAACTCCCAATAATTGTGGGAAGTGTGGAAGGAGGGGTCATGCGACCCAAGATTGTGCGGCCCGGGTGCCGGTTTGTTATGATTGCAAGGAGCCGGGGCATTATCAGGATGCTTGCCCGAAGTTCAAGAAAGCGGCTGTTTGTGTAAAAATTTACTTAAATCGTTATCGTAAGATGTCGTGAGGCAAAATCGTCAAAAGAAAGAATTCTCGTTCGATAAAACGTGCGATAAATAAAATAAATGACAAGACAATTGATGACGCAGGAAAAACCTCTGAATCGAGGAAAAAACCTGCGGCCGACTAAATAGGATAGTCGACGTTGCACTATAGATCACCAATAAGGGGTGATATCCTCGATGTTACAGTTGTATCGTACGATTACAATAAGGAAATGAATGTTATCGAACGTAAATACAGAGAATAATATTGATATTGCTATTTCTTTTCCGTAATCAGTCGTCCCGAATGTATTGTCTTAGGTCTCTTTTTATAGCTGTTGATATTGTAATTACTCGTCCATTATTGAGCCATAAATGCAACGGTCATAACTGAAGCTGAATTCTCGATCGTAACGTCTGAACTCTTTAATGATGAAAGTATCTGGTTCAAACGGTCGGATTTAAGTTCAATGGACAATGGCTATGCTTCGAGGTTATCTTGGATAAGCTTTCCTGCAATAAGAGCAAACTTTGAACATGTACATCGTTAGTTTAATCGTACGATCATATGATGATATCGTACGATCTTCTTCGATAATCACTTATCCTTGTTGGAAGGTAGTTGTATCCTTATTTCAGGACCTTATTCTTAATACAGGAATATCATCCTGAAAGATATCTTACAATTCTAATCGTTCGATCGTTCGATGATAAAATTTCACCCAAACAGTTTGCCCCCAAGATTTAGAAAATAATTTATATATTTTCTGAATCTTATATCTGCAAAATCAAATCGTTAGTACATTGATTTTATCATGTTTAATCTATCGAATCTGAACCGTTTTTCACGTTAACGGCGTTATAACCTGGTTAAGTGCAAGCTGTCAATGCAACGGTTATAAGGGACAGGTGTCGATGCTCGATTCGACCTCAATTTCTTGGGAAGGAGTTTAATTTCATATAAAGATAAGATTTATTCCATAATTATCTCTAAATCTTCTCCAATTTCAAACTCAAATTTCTCTCCAACCGAATCCTTTTAATTTTTGAGAAGATTTAGATCCAACTCGCCTATAAGGTATCTTTCTACCCCTTGTTTCAATTTCAGTTCATGCGTTTGAAAGTTAGAGCTGAGAAAAATCCTAGGAACTTCGATTTATTGCGTTTCGATAGGTTGCGTAGGAGTTTAGATCGACTGTGTTTTAGGGAAATCATGGAGGTTAAGAGCACAATTCAGGGGGAAATTGACCTAGTTCATCTTAAGAAACTTGCTAGGATGCCCAAGGATGCTGTGATCAAATCACCTGGTGAGGTTAGACCCGCCGATGCTCCGGCAGGTTTCTTCGCGTTATTCGAATACCCCTTTAAGATAGGATTCACTTGGCCTTATAGTCCTTTGTCTCGTGCCTTTATGACACGATTTAGTTTATCTCCTGGACAGCTCATGCCCCAATTTTGGAGGGTTGTGAGCGTTATCGAACGTGTCACTGAGAATTGGGGTAGAGACCCTTTCACCGTCGATGATCTTTTGTCGGCGTACACCGTTAAACCCTCTGATTACGATAGGTATGGAATTTATCCCAAGGGTAGGGGTGATGCCATGTTAGTACATGGTACTCAAGCGTTCGATCGAGGGTGGAAGGCTCGATATGCGTTCGTACGATCCTCATCGGTTTTGGAGGACGGTGGATGGGTAGCTCCAGAATGGAACCCACTAGGTATAGGTTGTTTTATGTATTTTTGCTTCACATAATTTTTATTATGTAATTTTCTTATCGTGTGTTATTCTTGCAGAGATCGAGTTTACCTTCGAGGAATCCACCGAAGCTGTTGACCGCTTCTTGGAGTACGGTGTTCAAGAAAGATCGTACGCCAAATCGAAGGGAAAAAGTCCAAGGGAGGACAGCGACGAAGAGCTCGAGGTTCAAGTGTTAAGTGAAGGAGAAGAAGAAGAAGAGATGGAAGGTAAATCGTGCGATAATTTCTTCCTCTTATCTTACGTTTTCTCAATTTTATCGTACGTTTTTTCTTGTTTATTTCAGGCCAAAAGAAACCTGCTAAGAAATTAGCCAACTTAGCGGCGGCCAAGAGGGCTTTGGAGAAGAAGAAGGGGATAAGTGGCATGGAGCCACAACTCAAGAAGACGAGGTCTTCTTCGGGTGCTTCGATTGCATCGAAGGAAGCCGTACGACAGGCGGATGATGTGGTCGATGCGACCCCGATCCACACTGCTCCTCCTCCTGCGATGTCTCCTACGATGTCAAAGGAGAAAAGGGCCTCGGTCAAGCCTCCAAGAGGGAAGGAGGGTGAAACGTCGATCAATATATCTCTGCCTGCAAATTTCCTTGATGGTGATGTCATCAACCAGGATGACTTGTTCCCTGCCATCGAACAATACCTGCTCCCATCGCAGAAGGCTCACATGGATACTCGTCGGATTGGCGAGCTCGATGCCGGTGCTGTTGGATACTCCTTCATGGTAAGTTATCGTATGATGTTTGTATCTTACGATTATATTACATGTGCTGTTCTAACTGTTTTATGTTTATGCAGGCCTTCCAAGCGTGTCTTGGTCTTCATCAGAGGTTGGAAACCGTTCAAAGGGACATGAAGGCGAAGATGTCCAGCGAAAGGGCGGCAGTGAACGAGGCGAAGAGGACTCAAGAAAAAATGGCAAAGATGGTGGCCGAGCTCGATGCCAGACAAGTCAAGCTGGATGACTTAGAGGCTAAGTTGGAGGAGGCTGAGCATTTGCGATCTGAGCAACGTGCGAGGTTAACCGCCTCCAACAATCGTGCGATGAAGCTAGAGGGAGAGCTCGAAGCTCTACGGAGGGAGTATGCTGATCGTGAGAAGGCTTCATTATCTGAGATCCAGGATCTCAAAGATGAGATGGTATTGACAAGGATGGTGGCCCGTGCAGCCGTAATACGCCAATTCATTGGTGGCACGTACACCATCGAAGCTGCTAAAGGTGAGTTGGGAGCCTTCCGTGACGCGATGGGATCCGATGAGCTCTTGGATGCTGACGACGCCAAGGATGCTGATGAAGAGGAGGAAGGTGCTGAAAAGAACAAAGAGGTCGAAGTCACGATGATCGAGGAGGAGGATAAGAACGAAGATGCCTCTGGATCCGTCATCGTGGATAAGGCCGTTGAAGACGTTCCTCCCCCCATCGTAGAAGTTAGTGTAGGAGAGGATATGGGCGTAGAAGCCAATCTTGAAAATTAAATTTCTTTTGATGTAATCGTAGTACTTTTAAGTACTTTTTTAATGAAATCAGCTATTTTTGCAATCGTGCGATGTTTCAGTACTTGTTATTTTTGTTCTAAGTACTTTTAGTAAATAGATAATCGTGCGTTTTAGCTGATTTAGTGTTTAAGGCCTTAACTAATCGTGCGTTTTGACTTGCGATGTTTATCGTGAGTTTAAGGCACTTAAAAATTTTTTTAGAAACGTTTCTGTTAATCGTGCGTCTGGCGTGTTGACTTGCGCTCTTGCGATTTGAAATTGATGCATCTTTTAATTTCTATGCGATTTTAAGCATATTGTTTTATCGGGCGATGTTTGCCATAGATCGTGCGATGTCTGCGATAGTCGTGCGATATCATGCGATAATCATGCGATGTCTTGCGATAATCGTGCGTTACCTGCGAGTAAAATTGGCTAAGGGGTGGCCGTTGGATTGACCAACGGCGCTCCGATGCCTAAGTCAGTAATCGTTTGATGAAATAATAGTAAAATAAAAAGGGTTTTAGAAGTAGTACCTTTTCAGATGGGTTGCATTCCAACTACGGGGGATTTCATTACCTTCGATGGTTGAAATCTTATAGGCACCTTTCCCCACGATCTTGGTAATGATGTAAGGTCCTTCCCATTTGATGGAAAGTTTTCCAGCGTTCGATTCTTGTGTATTCGGAAAGACACGTCGCAGGACATGATCTCCAAGTTGAAATACCTTGACTTTTACCTTTTTATTGAAGTAGCGTTCAACCATAGCTTTCTGCGATGCCATTTTCTGAAAGGCTTTCTCTCTTAGTTCTTCCAAAGCATCAACATCGTAACACAAGTCTATCGAGTTTTGTTCAATCGTACGATGTCGAGCAACAGGAACTTGTGATTCGATTGGAAGGACTGCTTCACATCCATATACCAAGGAAAAAGGAGTTTGCCCAGTCGCAGTTCTAGGTGTCGTGCGATTTGCCCATAAAACAGATGGTAACTCTTCGACCCATCGACCCTTTGCAGCTTTCAACCTCTTTCGAATAGAATTAATAATGGTCTTGTTGCTGGATTCGGCCAAGCCGTTGGATTGTGGATATCTCGGAGTCGATGTAATGAGTTTTATCCCACGTTCATCGCAGAACTTTCGAGTTCTTTCACTTATAAATTGGGATCCATTATCGCACGTTATTTCTGATGGTATTCCAAACCTGTAAATGATGTTAGTTTGGATAAAGGAGATAACTTCCTTATCCCTAACCTGTGAGAAGGCTGCGGCTTCGATCCATTTAGAGAAATAATCAGTAAGAACAAGTAAAAATACTTTTTGACCTGGAGCAGGTGGTAATTTTCCTACGATGTCCATCCCCCATCGCATGAATGGCCATGGGATTAAGACAGAGTGTAGGGGTTCAGAAGGTAGATGTGACGTACCTGAGTGTCTTTGACAAGCATCGCACCTTTGAACGTATCTTATCGAGTCTTCTCGAAGAGTAGGCCAGTAATACCCTTGTCTCGAGATTCTGTTAGCAAGGTGTAAGTGCAAGAAACAATGGATTCAACAATCAAATCTTCATTCCATGATGTAATCTTTACAATATGCACATTCTCTCTCTAGAATCTCTCACTAAAACACACACATATGAATAGTACAAATAAGCTCCTTCTTTCAAAGTCTCTCTAACACTCCTTCTAACACACTATATATACCTTTGACCTCAACACTTACTAACATTGACTTTTCCAACTAATACTTTGACTTTACATATTAATGCTTTGACTTTGACTTTGATGCTTGACTTTCTTCTTTGACTTCCATCCTTTGACTTTGTTTGACTTGAATATTGTTTCCTCATCTTGAGATCTCGGATACAATAATATTTGCTCTAACAATCTCCCCCTTTGTATTCGAGATCGCTCTTCAAAATGAGCTTCAGCTTTAACGATCTTCTATCTTCAAGTTAAACAAACTTTTTCCAATTACAAAAGTCATACAACAAACAATCTCCCCATTTATGCAAGCATCATCTTCAGAACAAAATCTTCAATCTTGAAATCAGATCATCACAATCAACCAGATAAGCTCAACACATAACAATCTCCCCTTTTTTTTTTTCAAATAACATCTTTGAATCAACACTCTTCAACTTGAAGCAGTCTTCATCAAACCCAGAATTCCCTCTTGAGGTCAAATCCAGTAACCCTTCTTGAGGTAATCAAAGCCAATGGTCAAGGATATTTAGGTTCTGAGCTTTGACACTACGTGTACTAAGCTCTTCACCTTCTCAATATAAACCCATCAAATCTTCAAACTCTTCAAACCACTTTCTCAACTCCAGCAAATCAAACCATTCTTTCATCAACCTTCATAACTCGAACTCAATCTTTAAATCTAAAGGCTTTTCAACCTTAGATTCAAAAGATTTAAACTTTGATCTCTCTTTAAGCTCCCCCTTAATACTTGCTTTCTTCCCTTAACTGTTACTTCACAACACATTTCTTCACATAAACCCTCAAAACTTGAATGAACCAACATCATGAAATCTTCAATCGTGTCTTCGCATACGTCTTTGATGAAACTTCTCCCCCTCATCGTTATCTTGAACTCTTCAAACGAATCTTGAACTCTCCAACATATAACATCATGAACTCTTACCCATAGTTCCCATATCTTCATCGTGATTTTGCAAAAGTCTTTGATAGAACTTCTCCCCCTCATGATGGTTAGGAGAATCCTGAACATCATGCACAATCAAAGACAACATAACCAAATATCTCATTCACAGGAACTACTCCCCTCAAAAATGGGTGTACCATTCAAAGAACCATATGTCCCCCTCAATCAAACATCTCATCCATATCAGAGTGCTCCCCCTCAAATCCAGCTCAAGTTGCTCCCCCTCAAATGATGGGTAATCGGCTAACATAGAAGCACATTTAGCAACTATTGACACAACAACTCATAGAATTGTGTGGCCTATTTTCAGTGTTGGCAACAGGGTAGCACTGATAGGACTTCCAGTCATCACTGAATCAAAGTTATAAAACTAAGTTCTCAGACTGTTCCGGCAATATCACAAAGATATGCAATTGGAATCACAAAGACTCGTGCAAGTGTCAAAGAAATATCATCATATCAATTAGGCTCAAATATTGATTCAACCTGGGACGCAGATTGAAAACCAATGACTCTTGTGCATAGAACATGAAGTTCGGAGACCGGAGAGGATGTCTTCCTTGTTTCAATATCTAAATCTTCCAAGTGAAGATAAGATAGATGATGTGCTAATTCTCCGTGAGAATTGAAACAAACATCTTTTAAGAGATATTTGAGTAGCTTGGTGGGGTGACACGAGTTATCGACACTGGGTCCATGTCTTGTTTCAATATTCATCTCCAAAGAATCGAGAATGAATAGATGATGTGGTTACCCGGATAACTGTATAGGTTTGGGAAGGATCTTCTTTTATTCTTTTTGATCCTGTCTCACACTCACCATTTTCTTTTAGCTCCCCCTACACTCAAGCTCTCGGCATTTTACCTCATGCACACCCTCACAAACTAGGTCTAACCTAGGAATGTGTTTCTTGGGTAGATCCTCCGGCTCTGGATTGATCATAGAAACTTCTATATCCTATCACACATAAGTTGATATCATGAAATGATATTCTTTGAAACGTTTAGTATATTCATACCAGAACGTGATATGATGGTGATTCATATGTGATACAATATGTATATGGGGAACAAATGTTGAACAGAAATGGGGAACATTTGTTGATGAGATTATATGTTGAAGAAATTCATTCAAATGGTCTAACAAATGATGATTGATTGTAGAAATTAAAAATCTTGATCGTGAATTCCAAAGAACAAAATTCAAACGCTAAACAGATAGACTCAGTAAGCACAGTGTATTCAAGAAATGAAACAATGATTAGAAAGTTTAATTGTGAAGAACAATTCACAATTAATAATCTGAATAAGAATTGAATCATTGAGATGAAATAACGTGCATTGAAATCAAATAGGAATTCAAGCGAGTGTATTTCCACCGAATAATTTCAACGAATATATGAGATGTGGAAATAACTATGTCAAGAAAAATATAACGCGTGGTAATTCGTGAAACGATGTAAAATCGGAAAGAAACTAACACAAGTAAGTTCCTTATGATGAATCCCACGGTTAACACATTTAAGCACAAGTTCTAAGCTAAGGGTTTTGAGGGATACTTACATTGAAGCGCATAAAGGAAGTACGGGTCCTAAACTGAATGTTTAGAAGCCACCAATCATTGAAGACCGGGTCCTGAACTGAATTATTCAGGAGCCACTAACCTGCAAAATCAAACAGATTTTGGTATCCACTTGGATGTGGATCCTCTTTTGTTAGAGAAAGTTGGGTTATAAGATGAAATCTTGTAAATCCCAAATCGTTCATCTATATAATCGTCACTTACAAAATCATTTCTTTGAAAGTAAGAACCAAATGATTTTCTTTTGGATAGACTAAGAAGTTTATTTGTAGAATAAACTAACTGAGACTTACCAAAAGACGTGTCATGGAAAAATTTGTTCTTTTGAACTCTCGGTTCCGAAGTAAATGATTTTGTATGAGTTACCTTTGCATTAGATCCCTTGACTTGCCAAACAAACTTACTATTTGAAAAACGATGATTACCTGAATAATCAACACGACGATCATAGAAGAGATTTGAAGTACGAATCTGACCACTTGAGTTGATATTACTCCGTGAAGCTCTATCCACATAGCTTGAATCATGAGCTTTGAAAATTGTCTTCTCAAGTTCCTTCACTTTGGAAGAAAGCTTGTTTCTCTCTTCAAGAAGATCATGAAGCTTCTTCTGTTGATCAGATCGCATTCGTTGCTCATTCATGATATCAGTCGATAATCCAGATAACTTGCTTGTAAGCTTCCTCATTTCAGTCTTAAACGCTTCCTTTTGGGCCTCAAAGTCTGTTTCCAGAAGAGTTGGCTTTTTAGGTTCAGCGATTATCTGTTCTAAAACAGTCTTTTCATGTCGAAGAACCTTCTCTTTTTGTTTAAATTGATTTCTTACATCAGATAACTGATTCTGTAAGTCAACAATCTGCTTTTGAAGCTCAATACTCTTCGTGTCACCAATTTTCCTCTCTGAGTGAACAACTTGGATCTCTTCTTCAAACTCATGCATTAGATTCTGATATTTCCCAACACGAAGACTTGGTTTCTTCAAAGAATTCTTCTTATCTAGGATAATCTTCTTCTCTAACTCAGATATTTTCTTTGAAAGTGTTTCACTTTTCATATCAAAAACCTTTCTTTCGTCTATTAAAGTATGTTGAAGATCGGAAACAGTCTTTGTAAGCTGCTCAATATCTGTTTCAAACTTGTGTCTTTCATTAACAAGATCATGCTCACTTTCATACACAACTTGTTGTAGAACCTGGATTTGCTCAAGAAGCATCTCTTTTTCAGCATTGTGCTCTGTCTTTTCTTTAATTCTGAGAGATTCGTACTCAGATTGAGTAGTCTTGAGAAGATTTTCAAGATCTGCAATCTTCTCTTCTAAAGCCAAGGTAGGAACATACGGTTTAGCTTTGACATCTGATTCTTGAGAAGAATTAATATCAGGATAAACCAGAAAATCAGAAGAATTAGATGAGTCTTTTGATTTGATTCTCAGAGTGTCTGAATTATATACAAACTTGACCCTATGATATTTAGGTTCATAATATACAGGATCATGTTGTTCAATTTCTTGCATATCTGAGAAATCTTCCTTCATTTCAAAACCTTTTAAAGAAGGAAATCTGGTGCTCATTAACATACTTGTAAAATCATAAAATGCAGATTTCTCTTTAAGAGCGTTTTTCAACACATTTGGATTCTCATAACCTAAACCCCATTTAACATCAAGAAAATCTCTGAGAGCACAGGGTTTGTTTAGAAAAATTGTCCGTTCAGAAACACCTATTTTGTGAAGCTTCTCATCTAAAAATTGAATTATCTTGTTTGATTCCTTAATTTGCTTTTTACATTGAAGCTTTGTCTCTGCAATTTGTTTTTCAAAATCAAGCTCTTTTTCTCTGATCTGATTTTTCATTTGAAGCTCTTTCTCTTTAATTTGATTTTTAATTTGAAGCTCTTGTTCTTTGATATGATTTTTCAAATAAAGCTCTTTTTCTTTAAATTGAGCAACTGCTTTTGCAAGCTGTGTTGTAAGACTGGCCTTTTCACGTTCAAGTCTCTTCGTTTTATCCCAATCTCGTTCATACTGAATCTCATCATCAGAATCCATTGTTATCTGCACAAAAGATAATAAGGATCGTCAACAGAAACTTCGATTAGAAGTGTAAGTAGTGCACAAAAGATTTATTTCAAACAAATCAAAAATATCGAAGAAAATGGGTAAAAATAAACTTGACGTACTAAAAATGACACCACATGAAGTTTAACCGACTCAACAAATTTAAAAATCACAAGTACAAGGACTAAAAGAATAACAGACAAGAAAAACACAAAACAACTATATAATAAAAGAAAAAGAAATAAAGAAAAGAAAAACAATAAATCTTGCAATCACACAAGCTCAAAAATAGCTCAAACACATTTAAAAACACTAAAAATAAGCTCAAGACTCGAGTTACATTACTTGGCTCGAGTTAGGGAAGAAAATGGCTCGAAATACGAAAAAATTGGCTCGAAATACAAAAAATATGGCTCGAATTACGGAATTCACGCGCTCACACGCGCTAAGCATGCGATCACACGCGCCACACGCGCACTACACGCGCCATACGTGCGCTCCACGCGCTGGCTGTCTCGAGCAGGGCTGACGTCAGCGTGACGTCAGCAAGCGGTCAGATGCGCTGACCGAGCGCTGACCGGGCGCTGACTGAGGCGCTGATTGCTGACCGGTCTCTTACTGAACGTCTGACCGAGAAATGATCTCTGACCGAGCTCTTACTCGAGCTCTGACTGAGTATTTTTCATCTGACCGAGCTTCTGATTGAATTTATGATCTGACTCGAGCTCTGACTCGAGTTGTGACCTCTGACTCGAGCTGAATTCTTGAAATATGGCTTGATTTGACTAAAATGGCTCGAGTTAACAAAAAAATGGCTCGAGATATCAATAAAATGGCTTGAAAATTCAAAAAGTAAACCCACAAACACCTTTTTTCAAAGAAATCTAAACCAAAATGGATCTAAAACTCAAATTTTCATCTTCTTTCTCAAGAAAACTTCAAGAACATGAAGAACACCTTCAACCCAAAAATTTTAAAAACACAAATTTAACCTCTAAACCTAAAAACAAATGATAGATTCATGTCCAAAAACACTTTTTAGAAACAAATCCACTCAAAAACGAATCAAAAACTCACTAAATCTCACAATCACTCATGACCTCCATTGATGAACTTTGAAGAACTTCAAAAATCAAAACTCAAATTTTGAAGCAAATTTGATCTAGAATGATTAGAGATGATTAAAAAACACACTAGAAACACAAAAATACACACAAATCTACAAGATCTACAACAAAATCTACAAATCTACACAAAAAATCTATAAAACCCATTTCTTCAAAATTTCTTCAATTTTCTTCAAATTTCTTCAAATCTTCAATCCAATTGTGCACCAAATCTTCTGCCAAAGCTCTGATACCACTTGTAAGTGCAAGAAACAATGGATTCAACAATCAAATCTTCATTCCATGATGTAATCTTTACAATATGCACATTCTCTCTCTAGAATCTCTCACTAAAACACACACATATGAATAGTACAAATAAGCTCCTTCTTTCAAAGTCTCTCTAACACTCCTTCTAACACACTATATATACCTTTGACCTCAACACTTACTAACATTGACTTTTCCAACTAATACTTTGACTTTACATATTAATGCTTTGACTTTGACTTTGATGCTTGACTTTCTTCTTTGACTTCCATCCTTTGACTTTGTTTGACTTGAATATTGTTTCCTCATCTTGAGATCTCGGATACAATAATATTTGCTCTAACACAAGGCTTCTGCCCCCAGAATGATTTCCACATTCTCCATCATGCATCTCCTGAAGGATTCGATCGATTTGTTGCTTACTCACCACACATCGTAAGATTAGACCCGTTGTAGACCTTCGATATAGTTGATCATCGAAGATCGTATATCGAGAGCTTTTAATTCTGATTCTCCGGGCTTCTAATTTGTCTTCAGGGAGCTGGTCGTTTTTGAGATAGTTCCATATATCATTCGACCAATCGTGGTTTTCTTCGATCAAATGAGCTTCTTCGATTGTGGGCGACATAAGATGTATTATCGGAACACTTTCTAAGGCTGGTTCGTTGAATGCGGATCCCAAGTTAGCCAAGGCATCGGCTTGCATATTCAGATCTCTTGGGATTTGCTCTATCGAGAACTTATCAAATCGTGCGATCTTATCTTTTGCAATCTTGAGGTACGATATCATTTTTGAATCTTTTGCTTGAAATTCGCCATTGATTTGGTTCACTACTAGTAGTGAATCGCTTCGTACGTGTAGCCATCGTGCTCCCAAGTTATATGCCATATCCAATCCAGCAATCAAGGCTTCATACTCTGCTTCGTTGTTGGTGGTTTTGAACTCACATCGTACCGAATACACCATATTGCCCCCATGTGATGATTTCAGGACTACTCCCAATCCTGATCCTCGTGCGTTAGAAGCTCCATCAACATGCATGGTCCATGGTTCGTTGTCATGAATCATCACATTACTGATTTCATCGTATGATGGTTCTTCGATTCCAGGACTGAATTCAGCTACGAAATCTGCCAACGCTTGAGATTTTATCGCCGTTCTTGGTTGATACGTTAGATCAAAGCTGCTAAGATAAATACTCCACTTTGCTAATCGTCCTGTAAGTTCAGGCTTACGAAGTACGATCTTAAGAGGATAATTAGTAACAACGATTATATGATGCGATTCGAAATAATGCCTTAACTTTTTTGCTGCAGTTACGAGGCCAAGTAAAAGCTTTTCCATAGACGTGTATCTTGTTTCAGCATCGAGGAAAGACTTACTTATGTAATAGATAGGTTGCTGATGTTGGTCACCTTCTCGTACGAGCACTGCACTAACGGCGTTGTTACTTACAGCGAGGTACAATTGCAAGCTTTCACCTTCGATTGGTTTCGTCAACAGTGGAGGATTGGACATATATTTCTTTAAGCTTTGTAGTGCTTCCTCGTGTGCTTCTGTCCAATCGAAGCCTTTGTTCTTTCGAAGCACGTTGTAGAACAAATGACACTTATCGGATGATCGTGAGATGAACCTGTTCAGGGCCGCTACTCGTCCGGTCAACTTTTGTACCTCTTTTACAGTCCTTGGTGATTGAATTTCCAGGATTGCTTTGATTTGTTCTGGACTTGCTTCGATCCCTCGTCGTGTAACCATGTATCCAAGAAACTTTCCCGCACGCACCCCGAAAGAGCACTTGGTTGGGTTGAGTTTCATCTTGTATTCTCGTAATATATCGAA
The DNA here is from genome assembly GCA_030169165.1 of Centaurea solstitialis. Classification (NCBI taxonomy): domain Eukaryota; kingdom Viridiplantae; phylum Streptophyta; class Magnoliopsida; order Asterales; family Asteraceae; genus Centaurea; species Centaurea solstitialis. The sequence goes on from CM058043.1 coordinate 56,343,413, forward strand.
CGATTGCTTCAGGTGCTGGATATGATCTTGTGATCGTTCCGACTTTACGAGCATATCATCGATGTATACTTCCATCGTACGTCCTAGATGATCTTTGAACATCCTGTTTACAAGCCTTTGGTATGTTGATCCAGCATTCTTGAGCCCAAATGGCATTACCTTATAACAGTATATGCCCTTATCGGTCATAAACGCGGTCTTCTCTTGATCATCTTTGTGCATTAGGATCTGATTATATCCGGAATAAGCATCCATGAACGTTAGTAGCTCGTGCCCCGCAGTTGCATCGACCATCGCATCAATATGCGGCAAAGGAAAAGGATCCTTTGGACAAGCTTTGTTCAGGTCTGTGAAGTCGATGCATACTCGCCACTTTCCATTCTTCTTTTGTACTACCACCACGTTGGCGAGCCAATCTGGATACTTTACTTCTCGAATTTTTCCTGTCTTGAGTAGGTTGTCTACCTCCTCGTTGATGACTTTGTTGCGTTCTGGTGCAAACTTACGTCTTTTTTGCTTTACGGGTTTAAATGTGGGATCTACGTTCAACTTGTGCGATATGATGTTAGGATCAATTCCTACCATATCCTCGTGTGACCACGCAAAACAATCCGAGTGTTCCTGCAAAAAAGAAATTATACTATTTTTTATATCAGGGGTTAGAGTTGCTCCTACAAAGACCTTGCGATCAGGATGTTTTTGATCTAGCACGACTTCTTCAAGTTGAAGGTCATCGTACGATCGTACTCCATCCTGGCTCTGTAATTGCTAGATATCGTGCGGTTTGGCCTTCATCGTAATCTTGTAGCACTCCCTTGCGATTTTCTTTTCGCTGACTATCTCTTGCACGCCCCAAGGAGATGGGAACTTGATCTTCTGATGATACGTCGATGGTACAGCCTTCATATCGTGAATCCAAGGTCTTCCAAGTATGGCATTGTAAGCGGAAGGACAATCGATGACGTTGAACTTTGTTTGCTTGTTTATGCCTTTAGCGAAGACTGGTAGTATGATTTCTCCAAGAGTACTAGTGGCATCTCCATTGAATCCAATTAGCGTTGTTGTTCGTCGTACGATGTTGGACCGATCAATACCCATGATCTTGAGTGTTTCTGCGAATATCACGTTGGCTGAGCTGCCTCCGTCGATTAATACTCTCTTGGTTAGAAAATTACCAATTGTCAACTGAATAACCAGTGCATCATGGTGTTTCTGATGAGTGTCTGTCATATCTTCGATATCGAACGATATCTTCGTAGCATCGAGCTCCTTGTCTTCTGCAGTTCTGGATTCATTAGGGATGGGATGTCCTTCAGGTCCTTCTCGTGCATGCCTTTTTGCTGCAGAATAGGTAAGGCCACACACTTCTGATCCTCCTGTAATGCAGTTTACAACCTTCGTTGGAACGGGTGACGTCGGTCTTTTTGAATCATCGCCTAGAAGGTTTTTGAGATGTCCGTTCGATTTGAGGTATGCGATCTCCTTCTTTAAGCTGATACAATCGTCTGTATTGTGTCCATGGTCGCTATGGAAATCGCACCATTTTGTTTGGTCTCTATCCTTGCTAGGACTCTCTGGTTTTTTGGGCCATCGTACGTTGACTTCCAAGTTCCGTAGAGAATCCACTAAATCCTTCGATGTACCTGCAAAATGGTAAGTTGACAAATCTGGATATCTTACTTTACCTTTACCTTGGTTCGAACGTTTATTCTGATCGCGTCGAGAATTATCAATCTTGTTCACTCGTTTAGGTTTGAAATCATGTTTCTGTGCTCCAAGATTTTTCTTATCGTTCGAGTGTTTACGCCGGAAAAGGGCATCATCTTCGATTCTCATGTGTGCCAACGTACGAGCTCGTACATCATCGAAGTTTTCTGGTGGATACTTCGTTAAATCTGTGTATAACTCCGAGGATGTATCTAATCCACGTTTGTATGCTTCGATCGCCGTCCGCACATCGCAGTTCTTAACTTCGATCATCTCTGCGTTGAACCTGTTAAAATATTCACGAATGGTTTCACCTGTTTTTTGCACGACATAGTAAAGATCGCTTGTTTGTTTCTCCATCTTGCGACTGCTTGCAAACTGTCGAGTAAACTGGTTTACTAACTCGGACCACGATGCAATGCTCTTGGGTTTCAAATTGATTAACCACTGCAACGCGGCTCCGGTAAGTGTTGATCCAAAGCCCTTGCACATACATATTTCTTGAAACTGGGTTGGAATAGGAACTGTCCACACTAGCTGCTTGTATTGTGCGATGTGTTCCACAGGATCGGAGATTCCAGAGTATTTTGGTGTAAAAGCTGGAATGTTATATTTTTTGGGGATATCAACAAGAGCAATCTCATCGATATAGGGTGAGGCTTGGAATCCGGTTTTAGGTTCAACTTCGATGGGTACAGCAGCTCCAGGAAGTTTGGTTAACAATGCGAGCATTGCTTTATTTTGTTCTTCTAGCATTTTTAGCCGAATATCCACGATATCATTTGGTGGTGGATTACTGGAGGTTCCTGAAACGTTTGATAAGTTTGGAATATGGGTTATGGCGGTAGCTGCGGTGGGAACGTGCGATATAGGTTCTGGAATAGGTATAAAGGGACGAGGCCCTGTTTGAGGTTGGTTGTAAGTAAACGTGGTTGCTCCTGGGTAAGGACCTGATGGTAACGGAGGGAAGATAGGACGTGAATTATTGACTGGAGGTGGCGGTGGTAAGCTAACTTGCGATATTTGCGGTGGTGGTGGCAAGTTAACTTGCGATACTTGAGGTGAAATGAAAGATTGTGACATTTGTGGTTGGACAAATGGAGGTTGAGAAACAGGGGGTGGATTTTGAGGAAAAAATGGCCTTTGTTGATGAATGGAAACTGGGATGTGAGAAGTTTGTGGATTCGATGCTCTCAACCTAGACAGTTCGCCATTCATTTGTAAATTCTGCTCATTCAACCATTGGATTTGTTCTTGTGCTGCTGCCAATTGTTGCTGCAAGGTTGTTTGAGAACTGCTTGCCATGTTCCTGTACTCAATTCACAAAGAAGCTCGAAGAAATAGGTTAGTAAGCTGACGCCTTATCGAACAAGATTTTCTCAAAACGGGCCCCACGGTGGGCGCCAAACTGTTTGTGTAAAAATTTACTTAAATCGTTATCGTAAGATGTCGTGAGGCAAAATCGTCAAAAGAAAGAATTCTCGTTCGATAAAACGTGCGATAAATAAAATAAATGACAAGACAATTGATGACGCAGGAAAAACCTCTGAATCGAGGAAAAAACCTGCGGCCGACTAAATAGGATAGTCGACGTTGCACTATAGATCACCAATAAGGGGTGATATCCTCGATGTTACAGTTGTATCGTACGATTACAATAAGGAAATGAATGTTATCGAACGTAAATACAGAGAATAATATTGATATTGCTATTTCTTTTCCGTAATCAGTCGTCCCGAATGTATTGTCTTAGGTCTCTTTTTATAGCTGTTGATATTGTAATTACTCGTCCATTATTGAGCCATAAATGCAACGGTCATAACTGAAGCTGAATTCTCGATCGTAACGTCTGAACTCTTTAATGATGAAAGTATCTGGTTCAAACGGTCGGATTTAAGTTCAATGGACGATGGCTATGCTTCGAGGTTATCTTGGATAAGCTTTCCTGCAATAAGAGCAAACTTTGAACATGTACATCGTTAGTTTAATCGTACGATCATATGATGATATCGTACGATCTTCTTCGATAATCACTTATCCTTGTTGGAAGGTAGTTGTATCCTTATTTCAGGACCTTATCTTAATACAGGAATATCATCCTGAAAGATATCTTACAATTCTAATCGTTCGATCGTTCGAGCGGCTACCGGGGGTCCGAGCGGATCGGTCGCGAAGGGAGGAAACCCGTCGAAGGTGACTAGCCGAGCCTTTCAGATGACGGCTACGGAGGCGAGAGAGGCATCCGATCTTGTATCGGGTACGTTTCTCGTTAACTCCATACCTGCGCTTATTCTTTTCGATACGGGTGCCGAACGCTCTTTTGTGCATGACACTCTAGCTAGGAAATTCACTATGCCTACCACTCCCTTATCTGATGCGTTAGTAGTAGAAGTAGCGGGCGGATTTCTTGTGACCGTTCGAGATTGCTTTGAGGGGTGCACTATAGAGTTAGATGGAGAACCTTTCTCCGCGACTCTCATACCCATGAATGTCGGTAGTTTCGACGTAGTGCTAGGGATTGATTGGTTGCGCGCTCACGACGCCAACATAGGGTGCGGTAAGAAGATGGTCACTATCCCAACGCCTCAAGGGGAATTGATCACCGTGTACGGGGATAAAAAGAAGGGCACTAACACGACCATCTCTATGATAAAGGCAAGAAAATGCCTAGCTAAGGGATGCGCCTCTTATCTAGCTTACGTCATCGACACAAAGCTAGAAAAGAAAGGGGTTGCCGATGTCGATGTGGTACGGGAGTTTCCGGACGTCTTTCCGGAAGATTTGCCCGGATTACCACCGGAACGACAAGTAGAGTTCCACATTGACCTTACGCCGGGGGCGGCTCCGATAGCACGCGCTCCGTACCGTTTGGCTCCGACCGAGATGAAGGAAATGATGACGCAATTGCAAGAACTCTTCGAGAAGGGGTTCATCCGACCGAGTTCGTCGCCATGGGGAGCGCCGGTTCTTTTCGTCAAAAAGAAGGACGGCTCCATGCGGATGTGCATTGACTACCGCGAACTAAACAAAGTGACGGTGAAGAATAGATACCCCTTACCGCGGATCGACGATCTTTTCGACCAACTACAAGGTGCCGGGTGCTTCTCAAAGATTGACCTACGATCCGGGTACCATCAAGTGAGAGTGAAAGAGGACGACATACCAAAGACCGCTTTCCGGACGTGATACGGACACTACGAGTTCTTAGTGATGCCGTTCGGTTTAACCAACGCACCGGCGGTATTCATGGACTTGATGAACCGAGTGTGTAGACCGTTCTTGGATAAATCGGTGATAGTTTTCATCGACGACATCTTGGTCTACTCCAAAGATGAGGCCGAACATGAACGACACTTGCGGGAGGTTTTGAACGTGCTTAGAGCCGAGAAGTTGTACGCCAAGTTTTCAAAGTGCGAGTTTTGGCTCCACGAGGTGCAGTTTTTAGGTCATGTAGTATCGCGAGACGGGATCAAGGTGGATCCGGCGAAGATCGAGGCCATGATGAGTTGGAAGTCGCCAACGAATCCGTCCGAAATAAGAAGTTTTCTAGGCTTGGCGGGTTACTACCGAAGATTCATACAAGATTTCTCCAAGATCGCTTCGGCACTTACGGTTTTGACAAAGAAGAACGCCAAGTTCCTATGGACCGAAAAGCAAGAAGAAGCATTTCAGACCCTCAAGAAGAAGCTATGTCAAGCACCGATTTTGTCATTACCGGATGGGTCGGAAGACTTTGTGGTTTATAGCGATGCGTCAAAGATGGGACTTGGTTGCGTACTCATGCAAAGAGGCAAGGTGATTTCCTACGCCTCTCGGCAATTGAAGGATCACGAAAGAAACTACCCAGTTCACGATTTGGAGTTGGCGGCGGTAGTATTTGCTTTGAAGTTGTGGCGGCACTACCTTTACGGGACCAAGTGTACCTTATTCACCGATCACAAAAGTCTCCAACACATTTTCGATCAAAAGGAACTCAACATGCGACAAAGGAGATGGCTCGAGTTACTAAAGGACTATGATTGTGACTTATTGTACCACCCCGGCAAAGCGAACGTGGTTGCCGATGCCTTGAGCCGCAAGAACCATGGCGATGGGATCGGTATAACCCTCAACCGGATTAGCGTGGTGTCAAGCTTGTTGGAGCGGATCAAGACTAGTCAAGCGGAAGCCTTACAAGAAGAAAACCTCAAAGACGAGGTGATGGTGAAGCAAAAGGAGTTGTTGACCGAAGATAGCCACGGACTTAAATTGTTTCAAGGGCGAATCTGGGTGCCAAGGATTGGCGGTAATCGGGAGTTACTTTTGGACGAGGCTCACAAGTCCAAATATTCCATTCATCCCGGGAGCACCAAAATGTACCGGGACTTGAAGATGAGCTATTGGTGGCCGGTCATGAAGCTTGACGTGGCTAGTTATGTCGAGAAGTGCGTCACGTGTCTCCAAGTCAAAGCGGAACACCAAAAGCCTTATGGTAGTTTGCAACCCTTGGAGATCCCGGAATGGAAGTCGGAGCATATCACGATGGATTTTGTGACCAAACTACCGAAGACCTTAAGGGGTCACGACACCATTTGGGTGATTGTGGACCGACTCACGAAGAGTGCACACTTTTTAGAGATGCGCGAGACCTTGCCCATGGACAAGTTGGCCAAGCTCTACATAAACGAGGTGGTGAGGAGACATGGAGTACCCTTATCGATCGTTTCGGATAGGGATAGTCGATTTACTTCCCGGTTTTGGGACGGATTGCAAGAAGGCTTGGGAACGAAACTCAAGTTGAGCACCGCGTATCACCCACAAACCGACGGGCAGAGCGAGAGGACGATCCAAACCCTAGAAGATATGTTGCGGTCATGCGTCATCGACTTCGGTGGAAATTGGGACACACACCTACCATTGGTGGAATTTGCCTACAACAACAGTTACCACTCTAGCATCGGGATGGCACCGTTCGAGGCATTATACGGACGAAAGTGTAGAACGCCGACGTGTTGGTTGGAGGCGGGTGAAAAGCAATTTGCGGGACCCGAAGTCATACAAGAGACGGCTGATAAAGTGAAGGGTATTCGCGAACGCTTGAAAGCCGCCCAAGACCGTCAAAAGAGTTATGCCGACAAGAAACGTCGTCCCGTAGATTTCCAAGTGGGAGAGCGCGTGATGTTGAAAGTGTCCCCTTGGAAGGGTATCATACGGTTTGGGAAGCGGGGGAAACTTAGCCCACGTTTCTTAGGACCGTTTACAATTTTGGAAAAAGTTGGACTTCAAGCTTATCGGCTAGAATTACCACCCGAAATGGATGGGATACATCCCACCTTTCACGTGTGCTACTTACGAAAATGTTTAGCCGAAGAGGAAAGCGTCATTCCCTTGTCGGAGATTCGAGTGGACTCCGGTAATCGTTGCGTAGAAGAGCCGGAAGCTATTTTGGAAAGGAAGACAAAGAAGCTACGCCACAAAGAAGTGACGATGGTCAAAGTTCAATGGAAGCATCACCGAGGTGCTAATGTCACTTGGGAAGCCGAGGAGGATATGAAACGTAGATACCCACGGTTGTTTCCGTAGGAATGGCGAATTTCGGGGACGAAATTTCATCTAGGTGGGGAGGATTGTAACACCCGGAATTTTGTAAACCCAAACTTATCTGATAAAAGTAAGTAGTAGAAATTAAATTGAATATAACGCTTAAATTCCTAAAGTTAGTTATTTGCTTGTATTTACGTTCATAAGTCGAGTCGGGAATCTAGCTTATCGGTTTCGGGACAAAAAGATAAATACCCGAGAGTTGAAGGGTCGTATTGTAACTAGCCACCAACTAGTTGAAGGGCTTGTCCCTTCCTTCCCTTTTTCATTATTGTGTGTGTGTTTGTGTTGGAAGAGAGAAAGGAGAGAAAAGAGAGAGAATAGGGTTTTGGAAGAGAATTCAAGAATCAAAGGAGGATCGATCTTGGGAGGTGAAATCAAACCCGGAAACGTTGTTAGATTCGAGTTCCTAACGAAAGGTATGGTTCATCTCGTGTTAATTTCGTGGTTTAGTTGAGTTTTAAAGTCTTGGGAACTAGGGCTCGTATTTGGGGGAAAACCATGAATCTTGATGATCCATCGGTGTTTTCCGAGTTTGGTTGTTAGTTTATCGTGCTATATCATCTTAGGATCGTTCATAAACATTCGTAGGGTGTTTTGGGAGTCAAAATCGAGTTTTGGATGAGTTTGGTGGGTGTTTGAGAAATCAGCTCGCGGGATAGTGCAGGTCAGGAGATCCCCGCGACCTAAGCCCGCGACCTGAGGTCGCGCGGCTAGGTCGCGCAACTCTCTGTGTTGATTTTGAAAATTTTCGTTTCCGATCCTTTTCGAGTTTTGGCTTTGGGCTTTCCTTAAGGGTATTATTAGATAATGTTTGGTGGATTTTGAGAGCCATTGAGGTAGTCTAGCCTAGCTCTAGACTAGCGTTTCGGTTGTGAACCGTAAGAGTCGCTTTTGAGAGTTTTACTTATGTGTGCCATGATATGATTGTGTAGGTGCTATCTTGTGACGTATCTAGCTATCTAATCCACATTGATTTGTGAATTAGACCAAGGTGAGTTGCTAAACCTCTTTTTGTTAAAACTGAGAACACATCACCTTGATGGAATTATGTGCATTTATGGGATGATTGTATGCATGAAATAGTTGTTGTGCGCTATCTCGTATGAATTGGATTCTTGTGGCCATATGATGAATGTATGCATTGTAAGTATGTGTGTTGATATATGCCTTGGAATGATGTGAGAGGTTTGAGACCCCCGATACATACCTCTGTTTATGACGCTATGCTAAATCCAGTATCGAGGTTTTGTATGTATATGATATAGACAAGATGCTATGCTAAATTCAGTATCTAAGTCTTGTATGTGAATGAATGGACGTGATGCTATGCTAAATTCAGTGTCACGGTCTTATGTGATAATAACCTGGACGAGCCAACGCAATATTTCCACACCAAATAGTCTTGGGGTTTGTACCTATGTCGCCGGCCCTCGGGTTGCTCCTTGGGCGCGGGCCTCGGATGATGTTGCCATGCTAAATTCGGGACATCGAGGTGTTTGGAAGTAACGAATGTCGGGGTATTGGTTGGTGGAAATGGGTCGCTCCCATTGTTTCCGAAGATAATAATAAACCGGTTTAACATGCTATTTATGTTGCTAGTGTAAACTCGTATATCTCGCATGTCTTAATATATTCTTCATGTATGGTCTTATTTGTACAACTCACTAGGCTCCTTTAGCCTAACACTTGTTTGGTGTCGATGTGTCTCTCAGGTACTAGGGACGCCGCTCCCAAGTAGGCCTCGGGCGTAGAGTGAGCTTGGGGGAATTTTGGAGATACCGGTCTTCTATGACCGCGAGACTTACCGTAGAGCGATAACCCTTTTGTAGTCTTCTTCTTAGACAGAACTAGACTAGTTTGGTTATTATATTTCTCCTTTGATTACAAACATTGTAATTAATTGTTCATTACTTATACCCCTGTTTTTGGGAATAGCTCACGCTTTGGCGTACCTTGTATACCATCTTTCTATTAAATGAAAGTTTTTGTTCGCCCTGATTTTTAGGGTGTTACAAGTTGGTATCAGAGCTTTAGTTTAAGCGAACTAGGTAATCACTGTAGTATGCCTAGACTTAAACTTAGCGAACTAGTGAATACGATACATACCTTGGGTAGAACCTTAGGTGGGGAGAGCAATAGGTTTGCGAATTCACGTTTAATCAAAGTTGTGGTGATGGTAACGAGGATGCTTATGTATGATTAGTTCATAAATCACCTAGCTACTGATCTATGAATGTGTTGTACGCGAGTGTTTGAGTAACTGTTATTATGATGATGATAAATGTTGAAGTTCGTAAGTAGTCTATTCTTATCCTATTCTCGTGCATTTGTTATGACAGATCAATATGGCGAACACCCGTAGTCAGACGGGCGCCGCAAGAGGACCACCCGACCAAACCGCTTCGACCGCCGACCAACAGGTTCGGGTCGAGACGGTTGAGAGTCCACCGAGGCTTCCCGTTCTCGGTGGGGGACCGGAGCACGTACCAAGGGTCAATCTCGAGGATCCAAATCCGGTCCTAACCGAGGTGACTCCGGAGATGAGGATGTTTGACAACGTAATGAAGGCCGTGAACGAGGCCATGAGCAAGCAACAAGAGTCCTTCATGAAGATGTTGGAGGATCGGGACACTAGCAACCGTCGTCATGAGACGGTGGGAGAGAACGCCGCTACGGCGTCGGGAGATGCGGAGGTGGTAGTGGTCACCGAGGAGACCCGAGTCACGGGAGATAAGGAGAAAGAGAAAGGGAAAGCTAAGGGGTGCTCCTACAAGAACTTCTTGGGGTGTAAACCGCCGGAGTTCCGAGGGTGTACCGACCCGGTTGTTTGCTTGTATTGGCTCCGCGAGATGGAGATGGCCTTTGAGGCTAGCGAGTGCGACTCTTCCCAACGAGTCAAGTTCGCATCCCACCTTCTTAAGGGCGAGGCCCTCACTTGGTGGAACTTGACCCGCTCTTCCCTCACGCCGGAGGTGTACGCTAGGCTCTCGTGGGCCGAGTTCAAGAAGAAGATGCTCGAGAAATACTGTAGCGAGCGAGCCCTTGACAAGATCGAGGACGAATTCCGAGGACTGAAGAAAGGCAACAACCCCATTTCCTTTTACGCAAAGGACTTTATGGAGAAGCTTGGGATGGTGGAGCACTTGGCTCCCGACGAGAAGGCAAAGATCAAGGCCTATTCTCGTGGGTTACCGGCCGAGATAAGATCGGCGGTGAGGATCGCAAGGGTCACCACCCTCCATGAGGCGATCGAAGAATCGTTGAGGATTGAGGACGACATCACCCAAGCCCGGGTAGAGGGATATCAAGCCGGGCAAAAGAGGAAGTTTGAGGAGGCCGCCATGTCGGCCCGACCGAGCAAGACCTTCCAAGATGGGAGGCGAAGTGGAAGCCGAAATGAGGCGAAATGGTGCAATGGATGTCGAAGCAAGCACTTTGGACCGTGTCGCCGCGAGTTTCCCCCAACTCCCAATAATTGTGGGAAGTGTGGAAGGAGGGGTCATGCGACCCAAGATTGTGCGGCCCGGGTGCCGGTTTGTTATGATTGCAAGGAGCCGGGGCATTATCAGGATGCTTGCCCGAAGTTCAAGAAAGCGGCTACCGGGGGTCCGAGCGGATCGGTCGCGAAGGGAGGAAACCCGCCGAAGGTGACTAGCCGAGCCTTTCAGATGACGGCTACGGAGGCGAGAGAGGCATCCGATCTTGTATCGGGTACGTTTCTCGTTAGGTAGTAGACGAAAAAAACACTGCACCAGAAAGGATGTAGATCTATAGGTAGTAGACGAAAAAAACACTGCACCAACTGTTGAGCCAGAAATTCAACATAGCAATGTTGAACCTCAATCAGAGCCGATTGAGGAAGTGCAAACACAGGGCCTTCGCAGATCCAGTAGGGTAAGACAAGAACCAGATAGGTATCTTGGATTTCTCGTCTCTCATGACAGTGGAGACTTGAATGAACCAACATCCTATGGAGAAGCTATGTCAGGCAGTGAGTCTGAACAATGGCAGGAAGCCATGAAGGCCGAGATGCAATCCATGTACGACAACCAAGTTTGGGAGTTGACTGATTTGCCACAACACTGTAGGGTTGTTGGGCGCAAATGGGTTTTCAAGAAGAAAACCGACATGGATGGAAATGTACACACCTTCAAGGCCAGACTGGTCGCAAAAGGATTCACGCAAACTCATGGTATCGACTATGATGAAACCTTTTCACCAGTGGCCATGTTAAAGTCAATTAGGATTCTTATGGCCATCTCAGCGTATTTTAACTACGAGATTTGGCAAATGGACGTCAAGACAGCCTTTCTGAATGGAAAGTTAACAGAAGACGTCTATATGGAACAACCAGAGGGGTTTGAAGATCCTAAGAATCCTAATAAGGTGTGTAAACTGCTAAAATCAATTTATGGATTAAAGCAAGCATCTAGAAGCTGGAACTTACACTTTGATGAGCGAATCAAAGAGTTTGGTTTTACCAAAAGTGAGTTCGAGCCGTGTGTCTACACTAAGTTCAGTGGGAGCATAGTAACCTTCTTGGTCTTATACGTAGATGATATTCTACTCATAGGAAACGATGTACCAACTTTACAGAGTGTAAAGAGCTGGTTAAGCAAATGTTTCCAGATGAAAGACCTTGGAGAAGCCGCTTATATACTTGGTATAAAGATCTACAGAAATAGATCCAAGCGGCTTATCGGACTTAGTCAGAGTACGTATATCGATAAAATTCTGAAGAAATTCAGGATGGATGAATCCAAGAAAGGATTTATCCCGATGCAGCATGGCATAGTGTTAAGTAAAACACAATGTCCTGTTTCTAGTCAAGATCAGGACAAAATGAAATCGGTTCCATATGCTTCTGCAATTGGATCAATCATGTATGCCATGTTATGTACTAGGCCCGATGTTGCTTACTCAGTAAGTGTTACGAGCAGATATCAACAGAATCCAGGTGACCTCATTGGGTGGCTGTCAAGAACATTCTTAAATATCTGAGAAGAACGAAAGAAATGTTCTTGGTCTTTGGAGGATCTGAGGATGAAATTAATGTCACCGAATACTCTGACGCTAGTTTCCAGACCGACAGAGATGACTTCAGGTCACAGTCAGGGTACGTCTTTACCCTTAACGGAGGTACGATCTCATGGAAGAGCTCGAAGCAGGACACGATTGCAGATTCAACTACAGAAGCAGAGTACATTGCAGCATCTGATGCGGCAAAGGAAGCTGTCTGGCTAAGGAATTTTCTATCGGATCTCAGAGTGGTTGCCAGTATCTCGAGACCGATCGATATATTCTGTGATAACTCGGGAGCCGTGGCGCAAGCAAAGGAACCTAGAGAGCATCACAAGTCAAGACACGTGCTCAGGAAGTATCACCTCATCCGAGAGATTATTGGAAGAGGAGATGTGAGAATATGCAAGATTCCAACAGAAGATAATGTCGCAGATCCGCTGACAAAACCACTAGCAAGGGTGAAGCATGAGGCACATGCGAATTCCATTGGGATGCAGTACCTGGAAGCCAGTAGCTAGTTTTTAGTTTATTAATTATTACTATAGTTTAATTTTGAAACAATGTAATCATGTAAAGTTTTATTTCACAGTGTGTTGGAAATAAATGGAGGTTTTATTTTCATGATTGTTCTAAATTAACTATTTTTGCATATTTAACGTATCCATGATTTTACAAAGTTTTGTATGAAATCTAAATTTCCGTAGCCACTTATTGAAATGGGAATTTCAATAGGAAGTTTAACGCTATTATAAATACTTGATGATTTATTCAAAGTAGAGAATAAAAGCACAAATGATGTGACCAAGTATTTATAGATACTCATCAGAGTGCTTGAGTATTGGAAGTGACCAGTAATCAAGTCTGCTTCATGGAGCCTCAGTCATAAGCACTGACTTGATAGGTTGTCCTTAGACCTGAGATACTTGGTTTGGAAACACGAGGACTGTTGTACTCTTAGCACGTACTAACGCTGCACCGTAACAGGGCGGCCATACGGGACGTGACTAGATGCAGCGGAAGCTGTGGATCCAAATGCAAGTAGTCAAGAAGGGATTTGCACCTCTTTCAAAAGAGAGATATTTCCGGGCCCCTTGACGGTTAAGATTGGCAGAAATCGCATGGCCACGCTCGGATAGAATAACAGGAGTTATTTAGTAATATCCGTTACTGCAGGCAATCAAAATCAGAGTCAAGAAATACTTGATATTTAAGAAATGAATCCTCCACTCCATGTCTTAAAATCATTTTAGAAATATCGTGTGCAAAAGGAATGAACCTGTGTACAATTTCAAGAATTGTATCTCTGGATATAAGAGATCTTATAACCTGGTTAACCTAAGTGTCGGCTAGGGACCTCCTTAGGTTAATGGTAACAGTACAGTTACTAGTCTGGCACAAGTGGGAGTCTGTTAGGATTATGTGCAAGATAGTAACAGGGTTACCATGTCCAATGTTATAAGACACTAGTGGGTCACACTGCTACACACCCAATTAGAGATCAAATGGTTTTGATGAAATAATTAATTAGTACAAATTAATTATTGAGTGAGAGATAAATAATAAATAGTTATTTATTATTTAGTTATATGTAAAATATCAGTTAGAATATTTTATTGGATTAATTAATAGTTAATTAATTAATTAAAGGGTTAAGTTATTTAATTAATAGTTAATTAATTAAATAAAGAGTTTGAGTTTGATTAAATAACCTTAACGGACCTTTTAATCAAACGGGCTTTCTTTATTGGGTACTGCCATATTTAATTTTATAAATATGGCAAACCCTAGTCAGTTTATTCATTCAATCAATCTTAACTGAAAAGAAACCCCAGAGAAAAACCAAAAACCCTCCTATCTCTCTCTCTCCATCGATTTTCTAGAGGAACCCACGGCGATCTAGCAGCCAATCTCACGGTGGTGCAGTAGTGGTGTATTCCCCGCCAGCAGTCCAGTTCCGTTCGTGTAAACCAACAACGAGGTAATTTTTCGTAACCCTCTTTTTGTGTCTGTATGAGTTTAGGATTGGATCCTCGATTGGGAATCGGGCAATTTTATTCCGCTGTGCATGTTTTGTAGCCTTCGATTCCCAACAATACTTACCTGTCTTAAACTTTTAAATATTATCTCAGCTGTGGAGGGATGTTCCACGTGCATTACTTTATTGTCGTTTAGTAATTAAAGATTTATTTTCTGTTGCTTTAGATCACTGAGATTATTCTGTTATTCTATTGTTTGGGATTTTGGATCGTTATAGTTCAAATGTGAACTCATCTTTCATTGTGAACGTGAGGATCAACAAAATCACGCCGCATGGCAATCTGAATCGACGCTAAGCTTTATTCATTCAGTCTAAATATTCATGCTTTATTCAGACTGAATACAAGCTTTATTCAGTCCGAATAAAGCATGAATATTTAGACTAAATATTGCAACGCGGCGCAATACTAGTGGTCCTCACGTTCACAATGAAATCCGAGTTCACATTCGAATTTGGCCCTATGTGTGTGTGTATATTTATATATATATACATATATATATAGAGAGAGAGAGAGAGGAAAAAAAAGTTAAAATGTGAACTCAATTTTGGTTATGAATATGAAGACCACTAAAATCGTGCCACGTGGGATATTTAGTTTGAATATTATGTGTTATTTAAATATTCAAACTGAAAGGAGGTAAACGTACTATTTGTGTGCTAGGGGTGTTCAGAAAAACCGAAAAACCAAATCGAACTGTATGATCTGAAACCGAGAAAACCAATACCCAAGCAACCTATGACCTGAAAAACCCGAAAATAAGGGTACTCGTCGAGTCGCAGTTCGGATTCGGCTTTCTAAATTTACTATGGCGGATACCCCCCCCCCAACCCGTATATATTTAGTTTATTAAGAAAAATATGTTTATTAATACTTCATGGTAAAGAATTATTAATCTTAAGAAAATCTCCATCACATGTCGTGTTTTCTTCGTTCACCCTCATTGCCATTCGTTTGTCGGTCAGATTCGATCTAGATCGTTTTTACCCACCGTATCGACAACAATCCTCCATACTCTTATTTTCATTTTCTAATACTTTTTAGTGTTTGATAACACCAAAATTATACATGTTTTGGTTGCGCGTAATCGTATGACTTTACCCCATTTCTCACCCGTTTATGATCATTTCATGCACTAAAAGAGCTTATTATTGTTTGTGAAGGATTTGGAGGCCGTGGAACGGAAAAGTACGAAAAAGGGCGAGAAAACGTGAAAAATGCACAGAGTCAAACAGAAGCTACTTGGCGATCGCGAAATCCTCAATCTGGCGCCGCCAAGTTCCACTGAAGAGAAGACCAGAGTTTGACCTAAGTGTCTAGCGTCGCCAAACCAGCAGCTTGGCGATCGCCAGATGACTCCTGGACGTTTTCCTTTAAATATCAGCCTCCTCCTTCAGTTCTAAACATGTCCGATACACGAGGGAAGTACAGAGGAACGAGAGTGAGAGTACGAAAGGTGCCGATACGCTGCGGGAGTCGATCTCCGATCATCTATCGTTGTATTGTCGGTATCATGTCGATGTCCACTTTTGTTTATGTTTTTGTTTTCATTATGAGTGAGTAGTTTATTAGTAGTGCTTGCCATGGTCGATGAACCTTTATGGATGATACTTTGTGATTAATGTTTACTGGTTTGTTTTGATTAATTGAATGGCTTTTATGGTTCTTTTCTGATTGATGTTGTTGTGGCGATTTGAATTCACTTGGTTGGGTGTATTTGTTAGACCAAAGCAGATAGACTCCGAAAGGATAATCAACCTACCTTAGCCTGACTTGGACCATAAAGTTGTGTTAAGGGGTTACTTTGACCAATAGTGACCGATAGTAAAAGAGCCATTGCGATATTATTGGGAAGGGTTTACCGATTCTAGATTGTGGACCAAACGATTTAGGATTGGAATTAGGAGGGCCGTATCCTAGTTCATAACCATAATATGCACATGTTAGGGTGTCCCAGACTTAAATTCCTACAATAGTCAAAACAACCAAACTTTCAACCTATTCATATCATCCGTATTGGGGATTCACTTTACCATGATAAGTACTGCTGTTTTTCTTTATTATAATCTTAAATCAATATTTTAATTGCTTTCTTAGTTTTTACTTAGTTAATTGTCTTTTTCAGTATTCAAACCTTTTTCATACAAAACCCCCCCTTTTAGGTTAATTAAACCGATTCAGACTTTAGTCTATGATAACTTGACCGTTCCCAGTGGTAGATACGATACCTGGACTTTCCTACACTATATTACTCACAATCAGGTACGCTTGCCTGTATATGTGGTAAGACGGTGGCTAGGCATTAGAGGTTAAAACTTGTTACGCTTTTTATATACGATAATTACCGCATCAGTGTTAATTGTTTTAGTTTGTCATTTTATAGTATATATTTTGTGTGCATCATAACATTAGACAAAATGCGGGTAACCGTGAACCAGACCGTGGATACCCGCTCCTTTTCGGTTCAGTTCGCTATGGGTACCCGCCCCACGCGGTTTAGTTTTGGATAGTAAGATCAGGTACCCACTCCATACATACAGTTCTCCAAATTTTCACTACCCACCCCGCCCGCCTTTCCCTGCCCTGCCCTACCCTACCTTGCCCTACCCTACCCTGCCCTGTGAACACCTCTATTGTGTGCGACCATAAAAGTTTACATATTTGTTGGCAGTGCTTTTGTGTGACACATGTTATGGTATATAATAATAATAATAAATTACAAAACCGTTAGACTTTCTTGTTTTGAATAATTGAATCCTTACATTTATTTAAAATAAATAAACTATTGGATTTTCAAAAACTGGTTACCTACATTTTTTTAACCCAAAAAGCCGTCTATAACCTACTATGTGGTTTAAAAGTAGAGTAAAAAACCTTACATGATAATTTTAAACCTTAAAACGTGTATCCTTTTTGGGTTAAAAGAATAGAGTTACGTTATTGTAAGAAGTTAAGGATATCGTGAGAAGGGATTACCAACCGTTGGATTCACATAGATGCACGATAGAATGATATCATGAAATTAAAAGACATTAAAAGTTCATATTCATTTTTCATGATTCTCATCTTTAACTCAACTTCTCATACTATCTTTCGCTTAAAAGAATATAAGTATTCGGTAAACAATTTTTAAGGGATGTTGGTATCCGTACCCCCTCCTACCCTTCTCACTCATACTATTTGTTACTCCCTTTAGACTGAAATCCACATGTGCCGACTTACTTACAGTATCCAACGCCTATAATTACATAAATTGCAACTTTACAAGTTATCAATGTTGAGGGGCAACAACTTCAAAGCATTACTCATACAGGCTTCAAATCGGGTTCAAGTGGGCTGGGTGGGCAGTAGTACCCGGGGGGTGTTCCAAATCGGGCTTCGTGTTGGTTTTGGGAAACCGCTGAAACCAATCCCCTCTATCTCCTTCTTTCTCTCTATGTCTCGTTACATTCCTTCTCTCTCTCTCTCTCTCTCTCTCTCTCCCACACTCTTTTATTATTAAAATGTGCCTAAATGTATCAAAGTTGTCACATTTTTCTATTGTATGTATTGTACTTAAAAATTACCATTTAATGTTGTAACGCCCCATTTCCCAAAGTTAGTATTTAACCGGTGTTCGTTAAATTTTGTTAAGCTTTGGGTTAATTGTGTTGTTTCGAGGGTCAGGGGTGGAAGTGTCAATTGCGAAAGTGAAGGGTCGTGAATGACTTTTATGCAATGTAGTTAAAATCCCCAAACCCTTTCTCATGTGTTAGTCGATTTTTGCAGAAAATTGAGAAGGGTTTGAGAGCTTTGTGCGACTTGGAGAAAGTGGTGGTGATTTCGACAGTGAGAAGAGCAATCGATCATCGGGATTTCGTTATTAACATTCTCCTAACCCAAGGTATGAACTTAATTGTGTTTATTCGTTAGTTGTGTTGAGTTTTGGGATTATTGAGAATTAGGGTTCATTCGGGTTGGATTTTGATCCAATTAGCGACCAATCGGTGTTAGTATGGTACTTCTAATGCATTGGGTTGTGTTATAATTTCATGGGGATGTTCTATAACATCAATTTGGTGTCTTTTGATATTGATATTACTTTAAGGGGGGCTTGAGGATCTCAAGTCTAACTTGTATATTGATATTACTTAAACAAAAAGCTAATGTGAGATACGATTAATAAGAGTTCTCTTTATTTTCATGAGATTTTGAGAGGAAACTGAGTTTGTGAGGTGTTTAGATAAAATAACCAAGAAAAAAAATATGAAAATTTAGACATTTGTTTATATTATAGTGCTAATAGAAATCAAAAAAACATTTTTATCGTTAAATGAGACCATTTTCTAATTTATAAAAATATCATAAATTATGTCAATATAAAAAATAGATTTCATAGTTAGATGCAAAAATAATATTACGAAATGGCACATAAAAATAATAATATAAAAATCTTAATTTTATATATACAAAATATCAATATTGATTTAATTCATTATGATTTTAAATGTAATGATCTTTTTTGATAAAATATTCGTTAAGAGAAAACAATAATAAGAAAATGATTTTTGATAATAATAATAATAATAATAATAAAGATTTCTTTTATATATATTTAAAGCATTTAAAAAACTCTAAAAGGAAAAGGAAAAGCACTAAGAGGTGGGAGACAAATAAAAAAATAAAGAGCTAAGAGGGAGTCGAACCTGGGTAATATGGTCATAAGGGCAAAGCCCAAACCACCTGCACTAGACCATAACATAGTTACTGTGTCTATAGTATAATATATAAGGAAGACAGTTAGGGGGGGCTGAACACCAGCCAGTCCCCCTACTGTCTACGCCCTGGCGACTTGGGATTTTGGTCATTTGGCATATGAGGGTCGTGACCCGCGGGTGACCCACGGATTGACCCGCGGATACTGCTGTTTCAGCATTTGAGTTTTTTTGATAGTTTTCGTTTGGGGTTCTTTTGATCATGTCTCCCTAAGGGATGTCTTAAAAGAGTGTTTGGTGAAGTTTTAACTTATTTGGGAGGGTCTAGCCTAGCCTAAGACCTAAGGGTCGGGATTGAGTCATAAAGTGTTGTGTGTTACGTTTGTTTATATGTGTATTGTTGTGTAATAATTATAGGTGCTTGAAATAATATTGTGGTGGTCCAAGCACGTGATTATTGTGAAGTTAATCAAGGTGAGTACATTAACCCTTATACGTGGCTTCATGTACAAATTGCATGTGATGCGTATGTGGTTATGAGACTAGCATGTTGTGTGATGGCGTATCCATTGTAGTGGTGGTGGCCACCGTGGGTATTGTCATTGTGTTAAACTGATATCAGTATATGTGTGGTCCTTACCGGCGTGTACCGTAAGGACATTGGTGATAGCATGTCTAGTTCTCATATGCGTGGTGGTTTGTGATATATTGTTCATGTGTTTGTGGTTTGTGCTCACTAAGCGAAAGCTTAACCCATTGTGGTTTCTCCGTAGATGCAGGTTCTTCGGGAAAAGACAAAGTGAAGGGAATTGCTTGAAGTTCCGGTCGCTCCAAAGGCTCAGTTCAACTAGAATAAATGGAGGATAGACTTGATAAACCTTAAATTATGTTTTGATTATATTAAAGAATGGTGGACCTCGTTTTGAGGGTTTTGTTTTTAAGGTCTTTTGGATATAAATTTACACCTTTATAAATATAAAGTTATCTTTTGGACATAATTCCGCTGTAATGGTTACTTTGCTTAAATGCCGTTTGTTACTCGTTAAATATTGTGAAAAATGTTTTGGGTTGTTACAAATGTACTAAAGTTTCAAAAACTAGCATTTAGTGTATCGTGACCTACTATCAGAGGTTACACCCAGTCACCATCTTCTTCGGCGACTTTTCCGGCAAAAACCATCTTCTCCGAAGACTTTTTCGGCGAGCTCTCCGGTAACCACCACCTTTCCTCTTCTCCGACACCACCACCACATTGGAAGAACAACTCAACGGAACCCCATTATTCTCTCCGGCGACCACTCTGCTGTCGGCCACCGCCACCGTCGCCATGACCTTCTTGATATTTTCCAACGAATTTTCTTGTTCACCGGCACCGATGAAGAAGGAATCAGTTTCCAACTTGTCACCGGCTGGAATCTCCTACAACTCCCGCGACTCGTACAATTCCGGCGAGCAACTCGTACAACTCCGGCGACTATACCACTCCGGCTGGGGTCTCCTACAACTCAGAGCAACTCCGGCAACTTGTCACCGGTGAAATCATTTCACCAAGCAATTCCGGCGACTATTTGTTTGTGTGTGGGTCTACAAGAAGTAAATGTTACCCCTTTTGAGCTCAGAGGTGTTCGATAAGATCAAGATTCACCAAAACACAAGCTAAACAACACCTTAAGCTATTACCCATTTCATGGGAAAAGTCGCTGGACTGGTTGGTCACCGAAGAAGATGACCAGATAACCGGAATGACCGGCTACCTCTTCAACAAGTTTCACGATACAGTAAATGGTAGTTTTTGAAACTTTAGTACATTAAATGACAATTTTTTAAGTACAAGACATACAATAGCAAAATGTGACAACTTGGATACATTTAAGGGTAGTAAACCCTACGAAAAATTATATATATTTTGAGTATTCGATTTTGTGGGTAGTGGTTGCTGGCCCTTTTTTTAATCAGGATTCAGAATTCACCTTCTTTCTCATGCCTTCCCTTTCACGCCTTCTTCTCGATTTCACCATCTTAGGTACATTTTTTTTTTATTTTATTTGGTTTCAATTTGGGTTTCATCGAATTGGGTTTCGGGGTTTCACATATTTCACGTTTCTCACTTGAGTTCTCTTAATTGATTGGGTCAAAATTGGGTACTGTAACTTAAATTTTGAAGGCGATTTCTCACTCTAGTTTTCTTAATCGATTTTGAAATTCATTTGGGTTAAAATTGATTTCCACAACTTACATTTTAAATCGATTTGGGTACCGTAGCTTACAATTTGATGTCGATTTTTCTTAATTGATTTCTTGGTTTCAGGGTTTCACCATCTCACATTCACAGATGTACTAGGTTTGGTTTAAGTTATGTGTCTTTTGACTTTTTATAAATTTGAGTAAACTACGATTTCGTCTCTATGGTTTGGTGTTTTTAATGATTTTCGTCCCTGTGGTTTAATTTTTGCTTTTTTTGTCTTTGTGGTTTGCTTTTTCTTTCCTTTTTTGTCCTTTAGACTAATTTTATTAATAAAAAGTAAATAAATGAAGTGTAGTAACGTCCTTTTCCCTCTTTTGTTTTTTCTACATGATATATTAAATAATATTCAGATTTAGGGTTGTTGATTAGATTGGTTTTTGAAAGTTTTTTTTTCCTTCATTTCAATGATGTTCTTGAAGGGTGAAAGTTTTAAGTTTTTTGGTTTACAATTACACTAATTTGGTTTTTTTTTCTGTCAAAGTAAAAAAAAAATGGAGGTTTGTATTCTTTTGTTACTGAGTTTTGATGTTGGGTAGCTAAGTAGAGTGCTTGTTGTTTCTTTGTTTGACTTAGCTACCCCTCTGGTATTGCTTTTCTCTTTCACTGTCTTTGATTGGGTTTTTTGAATGCCCCCTTGGTGTTAGTATTATTTTGTTGGTGTGGTAATAAAAATCTTTGTTGTTTCAAAAAAAAACGAGGAGAAAAAAATGGAGGTAAAAAGAAGAAAGAGAAAAAAAATGGAGGTGTATAATTAAAGGTATAAGGTCGGGGAAGAAGATGAATACAGGTGAAAAAGTCAAAATGGGTTTTGTGGGGACAAGGAAAAGAGGGTAAGATATAATATAATAATATAAAAAGTAAACTACGATTTTCGTTCCTGTGGTCTGATGAATATAACTATTTTCGTGCTTGTGGTTTAAAAATTGTTTTTTTTGTTCTTGTGGTTTCAATTTGCTTTTATTTTTGTCCTTACCTCTAACTATGTTAACAAATCGAGTTAAAATGTAAGAAAAAAACATGTTTGAAATGTTACATATTCAGTCCTTGTGTCGTTTGTAGAGTAATAAATATGTATCCTTAAATTTCAAAAAATTTAAACTTATATATTGGTTTTTTTCTTTTTTCTTTTTTATTATTTCTTTATTGTATTTCAATATTAGATGTATATACATTTTTTCTAAAAACTATATATGTGTGTGTCTGTGTTTTTAATTTAAAGTATTTTTTTGTTTTCTATTATTCTTTATTAAACTTTTCAAATGATAATTTAAAATAAGTAAAAAAATAGTTTTACTTATTTTAAATACGTTATACACACTAATAAATAAAAACCTTACTTATTTTAAATGCGTTTTACTCACACTAATAAATAAAAATTAATAGCTTTACTTATGTTTATATAGTAACAAAAATCTTAAGTAGATCAATAAATAAATAAAACTATTAATTTTTTACTTATTTTAGAGGCGTAGCCAGGATTTTACTTTAAGGGGGGCTTGAGGATCTCAAGTCTAACTTGTATATTGATATTACTTAAACAAAAAGCTAATGTGAGATACGATTAATAAGAGTTCTCTTTATTTTCATGAGATTTTGAGAGGAAACTGAGTTTGTGAGGTGTTTAGATAAAATAACCAAGAAAAAAATATGAAAATTTAGACATTTGTTTATATTATAGTGCTAATAGAAATCAAAAAAACATTTTTATCGTTAAATGAGACCATTTTCTAATTTATAAAAATATCATAAATTATGTCAATATAAAAAATAGATTTCATAGTTAGATGCAAAAATAATATTACGAAATGGCACATAAAAATAATAATATAAAAATCTTAATTTTATATATACAAAATATCAATATTGATTTAATTCATTATGATTTTAAATGTAATGATCTTTTTTGATAAAATATTCGTTAAGAGAAAACAATAATAAGAAAATGATTTTTGATAATAATAATAATAATAATAATAAAGATTTCTTTTATATATATTTAAAGCATTTAAAAAACTCTAAAAGGAAAAGGAAAAGCACTAAGAGGTGGGAGACAAATAAAAAAAATAAAGAGCTAAGAGGGAGTCGAACCTGGGTAATATGGTCATAAGGGCAAAGCCCAAACCACCTGCACTAGACCATAACATAGTTACTGTGTCTATAGTATAATATATAAGGAAGACAGTTAGGGGGGGCTGAACACCAGCCAGTCCCCCTACTGTCTACGCCCCTGGCGACTTGGGATTTTGGTCATTTGGCATATGAGGGTCGTGACCCGCGGGTGACCCGCGGATTGACCCGCGAATACTGCTGTTTCAGCATTTGAGTTTTTTTGATAGTTTTCGTTTGGGGTTCTTTTGATCATGTCTCCCTAAGGGATGTCTTAAAAGAGTGTTTGGTGAAGTTTTAACTTATTTGGGAGGGTCTAGCCTAGCCTAAGACCTAAGGGTCGGGATTGAGTCATAAAGTGTTGTGTGTTACGTTTGTTTATATGTGTATTGTTGTGTAATAATTATAGGTGCTTGAAATAATATTGTGGTGGTCCAAGCACGTGATTATTGTGAAGTTAATCAAGGTGAGTACATTAACCCTTATACGTGGCTTCATGTACAAATTGCATGTGATGCGTATGTGGTTATGAGACTAGCATGTTGTGTGATGGCGTATCCATTGTAGTGGTGGTGGCCACCGTGGGTATTGTCATTGTGTTAAACTGATATCAGTATATGTGTGGTCCTTACCGGCGTGTACCGTAAGGACATTGGTGATAGCATGTCTAGTTCTCATATGCGTGGTGGTTTGTGATATATTGTTCATGTGTTTGTGGTTTGTGCTCACTAAGCGAAAGCTTAACCCATTGTGGTTTCTCCGTAGATGCAGGTTCTTCGGGAAAAGACAAAGTGAAGGGAATTGCTTGAAGTTTCGGTCGCTCCAAAGGCTCAGTTCAACTAGAATAAATGGAGGATAGACTTGATAAACCTTAAATTATGTTTTGATTATATTAAAGAATGGTGGACCTCGTTTTGAGGGTTTTGTTTTTAAGGTCTTTTGGATATAAATTTACACCTTTATAAATATAAAAGTTATCTTTTGGACATAATTCCGCTGTAATGGTTACTTTGCTTAAATGCCGTTTGTTACTCGTTAAATATTGTGAAAAATGTTTTGGGTTGTTACAAATGTACTAAAGTTTCAAAAACTAGCATTTAGTGTATCGTGACCTACTATCAGAGGTTACAACCAGTCACCATCTTCTTCGGCGACTTTTCCGGCAAAAACCATCTTCTCCGAAGACTTTTTCGGCGAGCTCTCCGGTAACCACCACCTTTCCTCTTCTCCGACACCACCACCACATTGGAAGAACAACTCAACGGAACCCCATTATTCTCTCCGGCGACCACTCTGCTGTCGGCCACCGCCACCGTCGCCATGACCTTCTTGATATTTTCCAACGAATTTTCTTGTTCACCGGCACCGATGAAGAAGGAATCAGTTTCCAACTTGTCACCGGCTGGAATCTCCTACAACTCCCGCGACTCGTACAATTCCGGCGAGCAACTCGTACAACTCCGGCGACTATACCACTCCGGCTGGGGTCTCCTACAACTCAGAGCAACTCCGGCAACTTGTCACCGGTGAAATCATTTCACCAAGCAATTCCGGCGACTATTTGTTTGTGTGTGGGTCTACAAGAAGTAAATGTTACCCTTTTGAGCTCAGAGGTGTTCGATAAGATCAAGATTCACCAAAACACAAGCTAAACAACACCTTAAGCTATTACCCATTTCATGGGAAAAGTCGCTGGACTGGTTGGTCACCGAAGAAGATGACCAGATAACCGGAATGACCGGCTACCTCTTCAACAAGTTTCACGATACAGTAAATGGTAGTTTTTGAAACTTTAGTACATTAAATGACAATTTTTTAAGTACAAGACATACAATAGCAAAATGTGACAACTTGGATACATTTAAGGGTAGTAAACCCTACGAAAAATTATATATATTTTGAGTATTCGATTTTGTGGGTAGTGGTTGCTGGCCCTTTTTTTAATCAGGATTCAGAATTCACCTTCTTTCTCATGCCTTCCCTTTCACGCCTTCTTCTCGATTTCACCATCTTAGGTACATTTTTTTTTTTTTTATTTGGTTTCAATTTGGGTTTCATCGAATTGGGTTTCGGGGTTTCACATATTTCACGTTTCTCACTTGAGTTCTCTTAATCGATTGGGTCAAAATTGGGTACTGTAACTTAAATTTTGAAGGCGATTTCTCACTCTAGTTTTCTTAATCGATTTTGAAATTCATTTGGGTTAAAATTGATTTCCACAACTTACATTTTAAATCGATTTGGGTACCGTAGCTTACAATTTGATGTCGATTTTTCTTAATTGATTTCTTGGTTTCAGGGTTTCACCATCTCACATTCACAGATGTACTAGGTTTGGTTTAAGTTATGTGTCTTTTGACTTTTTATAAATTTGAGTAAACTACGATTTCGTCTCTATGGTTTGGTGTTTTTAACGATTTTCGTCCCTGTGGTTTAATTTTTGCTTTTTTTGTCTTTGTGGTTTGCTTTTTCTTTCCTTTTTTGTCCTTTAGACTAATTTTATTAATAAAAAGTAAATAAATGAAGTGTAGTAACGTCCTTTTGCCTCTTTTGTTTTTTCTACATGATATATTAAATAATATTCAGATTTAGGGTTGTTGATTAGATTGGTTTTGAAAGTTTTTTTTTCCTTCATTTCAATGATGTTCTTGAAGGGTGAAAGTTTTAAGTTTTTTGGTTTACAATTACACTAATTTGGTTTTTTTTTCTGTCAAAGTAAAAAAAAAAATGGAGGTTTGTATTCTTTTGTTACTGAGTTTTGATGTTGGGTAGCTAAGTAGAGTGCTTGTTGTTTCTTTGTTTGACTTAGCTACCCCTCTGGTATTGCTTTTCTCTTTCACTGTCTTTGCTTGGGTTTTTTGAATGCCCCCTTGGTGTTAGTATTATTTTGTTGGTGTGGTAATAAAAATCTTTGTTGTTTCAAAAAAAAAACGAGGAGAAAAAAATGGAGGTAAAAAGAAGAAAGAGAAAAAAAATGGAGGTGTATAATTAAAGGTATAAGGTCGGGGAAGAAGATGAATACAGGTGAAAAAGTCAAAATGGGTTTTGTGGGGACAAGGAAAAGAGGGTAAGATATAATATAATAATATAAAAAGTAAACTACGATTTTCGTTCCTGTGGTCTGATGAATATAACTATTTTCGTGCTTGTGGTTTAAAAATTGTTTTTTTTGTTCTTGTGGTTTCAATTTGCTTTTATTTTTGTCCTTACCTCTAACTATGTTAACAAATCGAGTTAAAATGTAAGAAAAAAACATGTTTGAAATGTTACATATTCAGTCCTTGTGTCGTTTGTAGAGTAATAAATATGTATCCTTAAATTTCAAAAAATTTAAACTTATATATTGGTTTTTTTCTTTTTTCTTTTTTATTATTTCTTTATTGTATTTCTATATTAGATGTATATACATTTTTTCTAAAAACTATATATGTGTGTGTCTGTGTTTTTAATTTAAAGTATTTTTTTTGTTTTCTATTATTCTTTATTAAACTTTTCAAATGATAATTTAAAATAAGTAAAAAAATAGTTTTACTTATTTTAAATACGTTATACACACTAATAAATAAAAACCTTACTTATTTTAAATGCGTTTTACTCACACTAATAAATAAAAATTAATAGCTTTACTTATGTTTATATAGTAACAAAAATCTTAAGTAGATCAATAAATAAATAAAAACTATTAATTTTTTACTTATTTTAACTTATCATTTGAAAATTTTAATATTACTCGTGAAAAAAAATTAATTTTATTTTATACCAACCAGTTATTTTTGATTAAATATGTTTTACTCATACTAATCCGTATATTTATACTTTATTTTGTATTAATTACTTTTAATATTTAATATTTAAATTTAAAAAAAACATACATATATATAATGTTGTATATATAGTATATAAATATAATAAAGAATAATCAAAAAGAAAAAAATCATTTAAATTAAAAAAACACACACATATATACATATGCTATTATATGTGTATATACAAAGTCTTTTAAAAATATGTATAACATATAATAAAGAAATAATAAAAAACTAAAAAAGAAAAAAAAATATATATGTTTTAAATTTTTTAACAATTAAAGATAAATATTTATTACTCTACAAACCATAAGGACTGAATATGTAACATTTCAAATATGTTTTTTTCCTTACATTTTAACTCCCTTTGTTAACAAAGTTAGAGGCAAAGACAAAAATAGAAGCAAATTGAAACCACAAGGACGAAAAAAGCAAATTTTAATCCATAGGGACGAAAATAGTTATTTTCATCAAACCATAGGGACAAAAATCGTAGTTTACCCTAATATATAAAATCTAAATACTATTTACAGTAAACTACGATTTTTGCCCTTGTGATTTGATGTTTATAACGATTTTGGTCCTGTGGTTTAAAAACTGCTTTTATGTTCCTCATGGTTTACAATTCATTTCCTTTTTTGTCCTCCTACCTAACTCTGTTAAAAGAGTCAGTTAGATCAAAGGGTTTTCTATTCATTTTATATTTTATTTAACTTTTCTTTTCTCTTTCATATTACTTTAAGGGCTAGGAGGTGTGGTGGGGATAGGGATAAGGTTGTGAATGTGTATATTAAATATATATATATATATATATATGAGAAAGGTTCAAACGAGAATGACATCAATTTAAAAGAATACGAGAATGAATCTCAACCAATCATCTCAGGCCAATCATATATGACAATGACTTTTGTGTACAAAATCATATATGATTAACAAAGGAAAAGTTCAGGTACAAAAAACATGTACACAATCATATAAGATTCATATAGTAAAACACATATGATTCATGTTGTTAATCATACATGATTAACAACTGTGCGGGACACATGCGACTCACGACCAGCATGTTGACCCGTCCACTTCCCCTTTTTTTCAGTTCAGTAGTTAATCATATATGATTTTGTACACAAAAATCCATTCTCTTATTCTCTTAAAAAATATGTCCTTCTCATTTGAACCTCTTTCTATATATATATATATGATATTATTATAATAATAAATAATAATATCTTTGCTTTTAATTTTAATAAAAAATAAAAATGAAAAGTTAAAAGGACCATAATACCCCCATACTTGACAGTCTTTTTTAACACCATCACCTTTAGGGACGAAAACAGTAAGGAATGCAAACCATGAGGACGAAAAAAACAGTTTTAAACCATAGGGAAGAAAATCGTTATAAACATCAAACCACAGGGACGAAAATCGTAGCTTACTGAAACAAACTCTATTATTTAAATATCATGTAGAAAAACCAAAAGAGGGAAAAGGACGTTACTACCCTTTATTTATTAATTTTTTATTAATAAAATTAGTCTAAAGGACAAAAAAGGAAAGAAAAAGCAAACCATAAGGACGAAAAAACCAAAAATTAAACCACTGGGACGAAAAT
Source organism: Centaurea solstitialis (assembly GCA_030169165.1). Taxonomy (NCBI): domain Eukaryota; kingdom Viridiplantae; phylum Streptophyta; class Magnoliopsida; order Asterales; family Asteraceae; genus Centaurea; species Centaurea solstitialis. The sequence continues at coordinate 56,372,227 of CM058043.1, forward strand.
CGTAGTTTACTCTATAAATTTTTTCTAGGATGTAAAACTCGGACCTCTATTGAACTTCCACTTTCGGATTTACAATGAGGAATCTATTGAGACTACAAAGCAATTGACACTCCAAGAAGGCTTGGTAAAGTATTTTTGTTTAAACAAGTTTACATGTTATATCTTGTGAGTTTTCCAAGCTTTTGTGTTTTATATTTTAGTTCATTCATTTCTATGTGCACAAGTATATAATCTTGTTTCATTTTGGTTTTAAATTGTCAAATCGCTAGATGGTTATGTCCCTATTGGAGATTCCAAGGATCAAGCTTTTTGATTGCAAATTTGTTTTACAAAGTGAGGATCCTACCCTTTTAAATCCTTATACCTGATTCCATGTTACTTGAAACTCTAATAATCATGCTATTTGATTTAAGGGATTTGGGGAATTCTAATATATTTTCGTCTTTGGGTTTGGAGGTTGGGGAACTCTAGCATCCTCAATACTTGTACTATCTTATAAGGCTTTCTGCACCGAACCCACTGAACCCACTCATTTTTTGAATGCCACATCAGCTGCCACATCAGTTTTTTTCCAACCCTCTCTTTACCCTCCCATAACCCTCTACAACACACACCCAACCCTCCCAACCCTCTCACTTTTCAATTTATTTTATTTAATTAAATAATATAATTAAATAAATAATATTGTTAAAAATAAGTTAAAAATTCTAATATTAATAAAAATTACATAATTAACTAAACTAAAATTAAGTAAACTAAAAAAACTACGAAATTAAGGTTGGGTGAAAAGATATGTGTATATGTTGTGTAGATGAGTGGAAGAGGGTATATATATAGGAGGTTGATAAATAATTGATTTGAGAAAATATATATATAATATATATATATATATATATATATATATATATATATACGTTGGAGAGAGCCGTTTGACAACGGCTCTCCAAACTCGCCCAACCTTGAAGCCGACGGCTCCATCCTCTCAGGCACCCAACCCGCTGCAAGCCGCCGGGCTTGGGGGGTTCACCCGCTGTGAACCCACACCACCGGTGCAGACAGCCTAACCTTTTTTATTTTGTTGTTATTTTTTACCATTTAATGAAATTGTTGCCAAAATTAGTGGGAACTTTATTGAAACATCATTTTAGGCAAAATCCCTAAGGAGTTGGGGAACATGAATAATCATGTGAGCATGGATTTATGTGGCAAAAATTCTAAGTGGGAATCCTAAAATCTTTCTTTAATTAGTTAAAGTCTTAAAGGTTTTTGAAAGCATGAATAGATCTTTTTAGCATAATTTGAATCTCAAGACGACTTAGAAACTAATGATTACCAGTTGAATTTTGCAGGCGATTAAACAACTGGTTGGTCCTATCACAGGACGTTGTTTACGGCCAAGAGATTTGGTTTCTTTTATCTTATTGTGTAATATCCTTGGCTATGCAAATTGATTGTGGGTAAGAATCTTGAATCGTTTCCCATACTTACGCTGTAAGACAATTCGATCATTCCTTTATCTCTTATTGAGTTCTTTTTTTATCTTATATATTTTTCCCTCCTCATATTGGTTTTCTAGGGTTATGTTTTTGCAAAGGCCAATTGTATATCCTTCATCCTATTTTGACATTCTCGACATTTGAAGTAGTAATAAACTAATAAGAGCATCCACAATGGAGGTTCTTCTAGAGAATCTTCTTGGGGTTTTTACAAGAATCTCCATGGTGGGACATAGGTTCTTGCCAAGTCACAAGTTCTTATTAGAACCCATGTGCTTGAATAAGACCACAGGTTCTTGTAATACTTTCCTTTTCTGTTATATAATATATTACATAAATAAAAATTATATTATAAATAAGAAAAAGAAGGTGAGGTTTTTGTAAGAACCTCCATCGTAGAGTTTTAAGGAGGTTCTTACTCTATTGAGGTGACAGTGATGTGGCAGGAAAAAATATGAAAAGTGAGGTTCTTAGAGGTTTCACCACTGTGGATGTTTTAATTGTCCATAATGGCTTTCTTCCATTAAGAGGTTCGATCATTTAGTTGTGTACTATGAACTTTGAGTTCTTTCAGTCACATTTCCTTTAAATAAATTGCATCAATTTTACAAGTCTTTAACAGGATTTGGATGGAAGTCTGTTGAAGCCACAACAGATGATACATGCTCTCTTCGCTTACTGTGGTTTGCTTCAAAACATGCATGTTTATCCTAAGATAAACATGACAGCTTTTATTTTAAATTATGAAAAACTAGAGTTACGATAATAGTTAAGGTAATTCATCCTTGAATTTCTATTCTTTTGTAGGACATGGAGTTACTTTGGTATATTATTTTTCATTGTTTGCTTATAATTTTTCTTATATTATTCACGGTACTTGTTAGGATCAACACAAATGCATAGATTTATTGATTAAGTATTTGAATAAGAAAAGCAAGCCTTGCTGTTGAGGTTCCTTATTGGTGTCAACGCTTGCTGTTGAGGTTCCTTATCGGTGTCAACGCCAAAAGTTACATCAACTTTGGTGGTTCCCCAATTGTTGTTTACTATCTCACGATGGTTAAGGTGTTAGGCAGTGCAAAATGTTGATTTGAGCATGTGAAGAGAATTCATGAGCTTAACAAGTTTGATCATTTACTTTTGTGACAATTTGGCTTATTTTGTCAATATGTATAAATTTTAAGTAGATGTTTTAAGTATTTGTGAGGTTTTAGATTAGATTTGTTATTTGTGGTTTACCCAAAGCATGTTTTGGGTAGAAAAATTTGGTTTTCATGGTTTTAGAGTGCCTTAATGGTAGATATTATCAATCATTAGAATCTTGCCTTCTGTTTAGCAAAATGATTAAAAATGGCAACAAATTTGTGAAACGCAATAGGTTTTTGGTTTCGTCTCTAGTTAAGGCTTGTGCCATAATGACCAGGCTCGTGGAATTCATGTAGACCTTTTGTATTGTATTGTATTGAAGCATGAATAAGAGAATGATTTGTTTATGTTAAGTAATTTGGTTTGAATATACTTCATGTATTTTGCCTTATGCTTTTTGATTCTAACAACATGATTTCAACAATGGGTTATATAAAACACGATGATCGATCGTTATGTTAGACTTGAGAAACTCGAAGATGCAAGGAACTTGCTCAATCAAATGTCTCAACAAAGTTTGGCTTATGGAATTCCATGATTTCGGGGTTATGCACAAAATTTGTTTTCTTGGAATCATTTCTTGTAAATGCAGATTGAAGACGTTGCATTTCGCAAACTACGTTTATTTGATGCATAGGCAATATGTAGAATCGATGGATTCAAGATCGGAAAATGGGTGTATTTCTACGCACTTAATAACAACATAAAAATTTTACATCCTGCCGAATTGCACGGATAAACTACCGGTTTAAAATAAAGAATTCAATAGTTTGTTTATTCAAGAACTTGATTATTTAAATTTTTAAAAAGAAGTCATTGAAAAATACATAAGATTTCTTCAACTTTGTTCCCAATTGTTTGAGGAAGTATTAAACAAATAATTATGTATTCGCGGGAGTAAAAATTTGGAACAATGACTTGGGCGGTAAAATAAAAAGCTTGAAATCGCAGGTACAAAAAGGCAAAGAGCAGGATCCACTTTACTAACCTATCCATCTAATTTCATTTCTCTTTCCCGCCATTTCTTTCTTAATTTCCCCAAATCAATGGGTATCAAGGATCTTCTACGATTCTTGAAACCCTACGTTGAGCCCATTCACATCAAGAAATATGCAGGCAAACGTGTACGTCAATCCCATCCCATCCCATCCCATCCATCACTTGCTAATAAATTCATTTCATTTCTCTGATTTATTCCTTTCCTTGTGTTAAAACTATTTTGATTTTTGTAGGTGGGTATCGATGCTTATTCATGGCTTCACAAAGGAGGTATCTTTTTTCAACTATTACCTTATTGCAAACCATTATTAGTATAGATACTGATTGATGATGTCCATCCATAAAATTAGTCTACTTTATGGTGTTTTAAATGTAATCTATTGCACATTTTGTACAACCAATCAAATTTCTTGTTCCATTTATCCAGTTAAATGTTGCAATTAGGCAATGGAGTTGTAGAAGAATGTATTGATTGTACATCTTAAAAAAAATACCTACTAAAAGCTTGCAAATTAAGAGGCTTGCAGACTTTAAGATTGTTTATATTTCTAAGAAAAGGTCTGAAAACCTCTTATTATTCTCTGAAATTTTAAGAGCTGTGCTTTCCACCTCTTATTTTTCTAGATGTGAAATCAGACTTCAGACTTTAGACCTTTTAAAAAACAAAAACACCTTACTGTCTATTCTAAACACCCTTTATTAATGTAGGCTTGAAATCACAAATGCAGCTCTTTTTTGAAGTGATGTGAAGGTCCTAGTAGTAGTTATTCTTAATGGTTATGTTTGTGGATGTTTGAATGTTTATTTATTTATTGGAAAATAAAACAGCATATTCATGTAGTATGGAGCTTTGTCTGAATACGGAAGGCGATAAAAAGTTTCAGTACTTAAACTATTGTATGCACCGAATCAATGTTCTTCGGCATCATAACATTAGTCCAGTGCTAGTTTTTGATGGTGGTAACATCCCCTGCAAGGCCAACACAGAGCACGACAGACATAGGTTAGTTGAATTTGAATTAAACCCTTTTCTTTTCATTATAAGTATTATTATACCTGTTTTTACATTGCAAGCTCAGTTGCATTTTTGATTTATTTTAGTAAAAGGAAAGCCAATCTTGATTTAGCAATGGCAAAGCTCAAGGAGGGAAGTATAAATGCAGCAGCAGAGATTTTTCAGGTACTAAAATGGTTTTGTCTCTAGATACTGTGGTAGGCAATGCTTGATGTTTTTATGGCTTATAGTTCTTTGGCATTCAATACTATCCTGGTGCATAGTTTTGATTTGTTACAAAAAGTGATAAGAGGACTACCTCTTTTCATTTTGTTGAGTAAGATCAAAGGAAATGTTATGTGCAGTCCTAGGGATAAATTAGCAGGCTGGTATCCTTACAATTTAGACCACTAAATTATTAGCAACTTAGCATGATAATAACACTAAAAATGAGAGGATAAAAAAAAGAGCCACTCATCAGTAATACGGCTTTTGTTTTTTAATCGTCAAGATAAAGGTAACCTGAATCTGTGAACACAATCTTTTGTTGGCAGTTGCAGTCTTTGTAGTTTAAGAGCTAATCTTTTAATATCACCAAATTGTCTACCATTTATGGTGCTCCTGAATTTTGCATGCCCAATTCTGCAAATTGTTTTCCTCCAAAAAGCTAGGAAAAGGGGAACTGATGTGTTTTTAATCAATTTCATGTCTTACAGAGCCTTTTAGCTTTGTAGAAATCACCTTGAGAAAGAGGTCCTGAATGATTTTAAGCCCACCAGTGTGCAGGAGTTAAGATTGGTCTTGTATTATAATCACTATCTCCAACTTTTTAGATGTTTACAGTTGACTTTTGAGTACAAGCAAAACAACAAATGCAGTGCTTTGGACAAGGAATTTAAAGATTTTCAAGCATCATTCTGAAAGATCCCTATAACCATTAAAATTGAGCCAGAAGTGGAACAGACTTCATCCTGTAATCTTATCTTTGTCTTTTTTAGTCTGTTTACCAATAGATCCAACCTAAAGGATTATACAGCTCAAAATTTGTGGAAAATTATCAGGGATATCCAGTTATGGTAGGTAACATGCCAGAAGTAGTGTACAACTTTTGACTGTTTTCGCACACAACCATTTGGCCTAGATAGATTATAGTTAAAATGATCAATTGCCATAGCTGGCAAAGAATTATGGTTAAAATGATCAATTGCATTACAAAGTATTCAAATTAGCAGATACTGCAATCTGATGTTTTTGGGTTTTGGGTGCAGAGGGCAGTGAGTATTACACCATCAATGGCACACCAACTCATTCAGGTACCCAAGTATTAAGTCAATAGAAAAGTATTAAACCAATTCATCAGTTAAATTTTTATTACACACACAAATATTTTGTTTAATCTTTCCTCCACATTTCTAGATTCTGAGATCAGAGAATATTGAGTTTGTAGTAGCTCCATATGAGGCGGATGCACAGTTAGCATATTTGTCGAGTCTTGATGAAGACAAAGGTGGGATTTCTGCAGTGATATCAGAGGATAGTGATCTACTAGCCTATGGTTGCTCCTCTGTAAGAATCTCAATTAAACTCCCATCCATTCAAAATTTTGAGCATGTTTTCGGTTTATTTGAATTGAATGTTATCAGGTTGTTTTCAAGATGGACCGCTATGGCAATGGGGAAGAGATAGTGATAGATAAAGTTTTTGATTCTGTGGGAATTGTACCTTCCTTCCGACATTTTGATAAAGAGTTGTTCACAGGTAAATACATATATATAGGGGTGGGTTCAAATGGAAACTTATCTTTCACTGCAAACGTGAGAACAACCGAGAGCATGCCACGTGTCCCTTTCAGTTTGAATAATACAAGTTTATTCATGATAAATAGTACAACATTCAATGCATTATTCAGACTGAATGTTGTACTTTCATCGTAAAGAATGCATCTGAATAATTCTGCATTATTCAGACTGAATGGTTGTCTTCACGTTCACAATGAAAGATGAGTTTTCAGCCAAACTTTCGTCAATTAAATGATATATATATATATATATATATGTATGTGTGTGTGTGTGTGTATGTATATATATATATAGTATTAGGTTCAAATGAGAAGTGCTAAAAAAATGAGAAGTAGAGAAGTGATCTCCACCACTCGCGCGGTCAATAAAGGCGGATTTGACCGGGTCAACCTTCTTTAATCGTCTCCACCCTCCATGAATCGCGTCAATTCTCCTTGATCGCGTCCACCGTAACCGGTCAAAGCCACCTTTATTGACCGGATGAGTGGTGGAGATCACTTCTCTACTTCTCATTTTTTAGCACTTCTCATTTGAACCTTTGTCTCTCTATATATATGACTTAATCAATTACATGTTCTGGATGGATTCAACAATAGTTGATCTTGTTTTTTCTTCACAACGTATATATGGAGAAAACCACACTAATGATGATAGCGAATTTATAGGCATGTGCGTGCTGGCTGGATGTGATTTCCTCTCATCTGTGCCGGGAATAGGGATTGCAAAAGCTCATGCTTTGGTTTCCAAGTATCGGAACTTAGACCGTGTAAGCACTCTCTGAAGCAAATAGTGAAATAAATCAAACCCAAGTTTAACTAACGTTATGGGTTCATCTAAACCTACAATTTTAGCTTCGGTTAGCTTCAAGGTTAAGTTATTGTTCTTAATATATTTATGGTGTTGCAACAGTTTCATTTTATATCTTGAAAGTTAGAGCAATTATAATCATAAAAGATATTTGTGACCATGATTATCTTTTCAGGTTCTATCCACTTTAAAGTATGAGAAAGGAAATCAAATGCCTGAAGACTACTTCAAATCCTTCAAAGAAGCATTTGCCGTTTTTCAGCATGCCCGAATGTGTGTAACCTTTTTGTTACTACAAACCATATCTTGCCAATTATTATTTAATATGTGCTATGGTTTTTACATGTCGTATATATATCATTTGCAGCTATGATGCAGAATTAAAACAGCTAAAACACTTGACACCTCTTCCTGAAACACTTGTGGATTATTTAGGTGAAGAGCTTGATTTCCTCGGTCCGTATCCTTTTATATTATTTTAGCCATTAAAGAAAACTTGTGTTTTTTTAGCAAATTCGTACTATATTGCCATCTTTAACTATGATCAGTGAAATATCTCCCTCCCAAGCTACTGCAATTGCTGAAGGTCAACTGGATCCTTCCACCATGAAGAGGTTTAACGAGTTTCCTAGCTCTAATGGTCAAGTAAAACCATCTCAATGGTCATCAAGAAAGGAGGCAACTAACACCATCCAACCTACTAATCTGCTTTTGCAAAAAGAAACAACTCCAACTAGCTGTTTCACCATTGTGTCAACACAGAAAACTGGAACCAAAAGAATTACTGGTAAGTTTTTATTTCAATTATACTAGGGTTGGCAATGGGTAGTGCAAAGGTTAATTCGTTATCCAATCCATTTAAAATAACGGGTAACAAAGTGGGTTTATTCGTCTCATAAACTTATTATTTAACAGGTTATTCGTTATCCAATCCATTTAAAAACCGTTTATCCATACTCTACGCACTAAAATTTTGGGTAAAAGGGTAATGGATAAGTGGATAAAATTTGATTTACCCATACCTTATCTAACGGGTCGAAACATAACGGATAATGGGTTTACCCTTATTCATTGCGAGTCCTAAATTATACATGATGAGTATAAAAAGAAATCTGAATGCTAGTGTTACTCATAATTTCCATGGACAGCTATGGAGCAGGAGCCTGCTTTCGAGAAAACGAAGGATAAAACCAATCTTGAAGAGTTGATATCTCCATTAAAGAGCAATACTCTTAGTAGAGTCATTACTGCCAAAAGATCTTCAAAGGTTCCTGACAACAATCCTTTTAAGAGAAGGAAAGAAACAGTTACAGTGAAGGATGATTGTGTTAATGAACAACTTTCAGAGGTAATGGAAGTTGAAGAATTGCAAGTAATTTGTATCAGTCCTCCTGCTACACAAATAAGCATTGATGAACAACAGTCAGTGGTGACAGAGATTGAAGATTTGGAAACATTAGGCATCACTCCCAGTTCGCAGAAAAGCGTGGAATCTAAACCTGTCAATAAGTTTATAGAGAAAAAGAGGGTAACAAGTGAAAAGAAATCGGGAAGCATTCCGGAAAGCAAGAGAAACACCATTTTGAATTTTTTCTCTCGGGTATAGATTGCAATTGTTTGTAATTGATTCCCTTTTGTTGTTAAGATTAAAAGAACCGAAAGCTAATTAACAAATCCACAACAGTTTTGATAGCATTGCTTCTAAGATGAAGCAGTCTTTGTGGTTTATTTGTTTCTAGGGTAGATACCACATAACATTCAATGATTGAGCTTAAATTTGAAACATGAGTTGAGCAATGCAAAATGCAAGTCTAAGTTTTGTTTATGACAAAGAAGGATTTTTAGGACTTTGCTCTTCTATGGTGTTTCCATGCTTTTTGATATGATATACCCATGTAAGGTATCATCGTCTTTTTTGCTGTTAAGTCTTTTTTGCTTATGGAATTATTTTAACAAAAGAAACATAGAATGGCTTTAAAACGAACCAGAAACCCAAAATCCTTTGGCTTAAGTCATCTTACAAAGTACGTAGAACACATTCATGTTGAGTGAAACTTTGGCATTTGCAGCCATTTACTACAACTTATAGATTGTTGTCAATGTATTTGATGCTTGTTGATGCCTTAACTAAACTTAGATAAGACATCAAGGTCTTAATGCTTATTTGGGCCTAGCATTTTCTTGAACCAATAGGCGGACATCTTTGGGTATCTCTTGAGAGTCTTGAAATCAACATAAATAATGCCAAATCTTGAAGTGTACCCTACTCTCCACTCGAAATTGTCGAGCAGTGACCATGCAAAGTAGCCTATCACATGTGCTCCTTCATCAACTGCTTGTTTCAACGCAGCCAAATAACCCTTGTAGAATTCGATCCTTGTGTTATCAAGCAAACCCTTAGCAAGCGTTATATTACCTGGATCATCCATGCCTGTAACATATCCGTATCAACAACTAGAATTAGCATAGCTATTTATGGGACTAACATGCTTTTAAAGATTATATTGCTGATTTTTCTAGTTTGAGAATCGTTGCAATATATATATATATATATATATATATATATATATATACCATTTTCAGCCACAATAATAGTCGGGTTCCCATAATGTTCTTTAACATAAGTGATGGCTTTGTATAGACCCCATGGTACATTATAAAGCCACTCTGAATGTGCCTGCATTCAAAGTAAATCAACTGCCACTAGAAAATAGTAATTCAATCTGATTCTTTTAGTGTTTGTACCAAAAGGAAAGGGTTGGTTAGAAGTAGTTACCCGTGGGCCAATTGGTACGCCTTTACGTTCATCTGTAGAAAAGGTAAGAAGCCCATAAGGATATATGCGAGTTGTGAGTGGTTATGAGTGTCGAAAAGCCAAGTAATTCTTACAAGAAAAACTTGCATTCCAGTCCATTTGGTAGCCTAGGTCTTTTGGTGGATCAAGATGTGGATCATATATGTAATAAGTAGTATATTGGTTTATCCCAACGTAATCGAAAGACCCCTTCACCATTTTCACTTCTTGGTTTGTGAATTTCGGTAAACGATCCTTCACAATGTTTTGCATTGTCTTGGGATATTCACCATATACAAGAGGATGCAAGAACCTATACACACAAATATAGATCTTGAGGCTATTAGACTACCATCCATTTTGAAAAAAGTTGAAGTTTAGATAGTGAAATACCATCCAATTTGAAAGTCTCGTGCTCTTTGAGCAGCATAATTGTCGGCTTTTGATCGTGTGAGAGGTTCAAACCAAAGAAAGTCCAACACGATCCCAATTCGTCCATTTTGCGTTTCCTGTATGATCATCTCAACACGAGTTAAAAATGTTGCTTTTTCTACCTTGACTTAATAGTTTCGTTTTTTTTTTTCTTAACAACTATTTCATCTCACTTGATACTTTTGTCGGTATCTTTCTACTGCAGCGGCATGACTTAAGATCAAATTGTGGGTAACAATGTATGGCTCGGTTGCGGAATTCCCAACCGTGCAATTCCCGTATGCCTTGGAGCACCGTCCTGGAGGGAAAAGTCCATTGTCGTATCCAAGGGCAGCCACAACTCTAGGCTCATTAAACGTCATCCAATTCTTCACCCGATCCCCAAATGTCTTGAAACAAAAGTCGGCGTAATCCGCAAAATCTTTCCTGATAGAATATTTTGCAACAAAACCATATCAAGAACCATAAGCTAATTGTAAACCAAACTAAACCCATTTAGCTTGTATGAATTAGGTAGTCTATACGGATTTTAGATAAATTGATGTTCGTTTTCTTTGTTTAATAAAGAGTTGGAATTTTATAAATGACTATTTGACCCCCTTAATCTAGATGAAGTGTAAAAATGATCATTTTATCCCTCATATGAAGTAGGTTCTCGATGTGGTAAAATATATAGTTTTCTGTATCTTTTATGGTTGTTTTTATGCATAATATAATCATCAGAAACATATATATTATTGGTGTTTTTAAATGATACGTACACAACTTCATGGCTCAACCATCCCAAGTACTTTTCTTCAAGGGCGAGTGGAAGGTCGAAGTGATTGAGATTGGCATATGGGGTAATACCTACAACAATACATAAATAAAAAAATAATTTAAATTACGTGACAATATATATTCATTTTTGTTAGAAGAAGTGAGGAGATAATATCAAGGTTCTAAATGACGTGAGGCGTGACGTAAGCCTCAAGCCTTACGATTTATGGCGAGGCCATCGCGTTTTTTATGGCGTGCTCTAAGGCGGCTTACACATACACTCGTACTTGTGTATGTCAGTGTTTTGAATAATATCATAGAACAAATTAAATTCATAGCAAGTGATAAAAACTGAAAAAAAAAAGAATAACCATTGAAACAAAGCATATTAAGGTTATAAAAATGATATCATGGGTGCAAAATCGGGATTAAATCTCTTGAATCCCTACTCATTACTTTCTTTCCATTTTCAAAAATTCATGTTCAACTCTCTCCATGTACGGGAATGAGATTAAGTATTTACATATTTAAGGTTTTAGTTTTAATGTTTATTTAAGTTTGAAGTCTCGTACATAGTTACCATTTATCCTGTAAGTTATATATAAAGTTAGTCGCAAGCCTTACAAAATAACCTGTTGTAACCTGCCATAACGCATTACAAACAAGCCAAGCCTTAGAGTGGAGCCATAGGGGTTAACGTGACGGCGACCCCAAGCCTTGATGCCATAACGCGCCATAACAAGGCCATAACGAGTTATTTAGAACCATGGATAGAGTTAAGTTCCGGTGAGACCAAGCCTTTTTGGTGATACCGGTGAGACCAACATATTTTACTTGAAACTTCACATCAAAACATTTGTGAAGGTAAAAAAATCGAACATTCATCGTTAAAACATACTAAAAAATACTATCGAAAAAAAAATTCCCAAAAAAATGTTAAAAAACGAAACCTTCACAGCAGTTTTTTTTGTGAAGATTCGCATTATATATATGTAACCTTCACAGAACTTGAGCTGTGAAGGTTTCGTTTTTTAGCTTGTTTTCGATATTTTTTTGCATCGAAAGTGAATTTTAGGTCTGCATATTCGAGTTTTATGTGCATTCACAGTGTTTTTTTGTGAAGTTTCATACGTTAGGTATTGGTCTCACGCGGTCTCACGATAACAGCTTGGTCTCACCTGATCCTAAGTCTATATATGTACTTGTATGTTTTCATTATCAAACTACGCACAATACAACGAAAAGAATTTTCATTTGATTTTATGAAACAATGTTGTAATCGAAATTCAACTAATATGAACAGCAATTGCGCCCTTTACATAAATTAACCTGTGTTTTAACTCGAAAGTGCTATCTTAATGTTGTGTTCGGACGAAGGAGGTACCTTTTTGAAGCATGTAGTCAATTAAACGGTTATAATAAGCAACTCCTTTCGGGTTCACCTTTCCAGTTCCGTCTATACATAGCAAACAAAAGATTATTACAAAAGATTTTTGTGGCCTATGAAATGGTGTGGATTGATCCATATTTGATAATTACTTGGAAATATTCGAGACCATGAGATGGAGAAGCGATATGCATCGAAGTTGAGGTCTGCCATCAAATTAATATCTTCCTGCAATTAAACATAAAAATATGATTACCAAAATTATTATCAAAAAGAAATAATTTAAATGCATGTTTTTAGTTTAACTTACTAGTAATAAAATAATGTAAATATAATAATCAAACTTATACACATGAATTTACCATGGCGAATTTATGTTATAGCTACGTAGGTCTTAGGACCTACCTAATTTTTTTTATTTTTGTTAGAAATTGTATAAAGAAAATTTTCGGACCTACCTAAATTTTTTTAGAGGAAGTACCTTAAATTTTTTTTAAGCTGCATAAGGCATATCCTATGCTATGTATGGAAGGTCTTAGGTTCAACTCTCTCAATACCCAAATGTTATTATTTTTTTTAGGCCCATTAATTTTAAGTTTGGGCCACATTCCCAAAAGAAAAACATACGACCCAATAACAATTAATATGAACGCATATGCATAGTTCTTAGAACAATAAATTACCTTTATGCCGTGAGTTATTTCAACCGTTCATTTTTTAAGATTAGAGGTGTTGATTGGTACATAAAGTTACTATTAAATATTGTGTTAACAAAAGCCTTTACCTATATATACATAGTTGGGAGACTAAAATGAAAAGTCAAATCTAATTACGAACGTAAGGACAGTCGATAGCACATGTGTCCTATTTAGCTTATATCTGGTTAAAATAATGCATAATTATTCAAACTGAATATTATGTATTATTCTTGGTAAATAATATAGCATTCAGACTAAGTATGCCATGTGGCGTGCTCTACACACACGCACGCACGCACACACGCCTCTTATAAGGTTTGTATTGCGTTATACTTTGGTTTAGGTAGGATGGGGTTGATACTTTTCAAACCATACACATTAAATTGGATTGTTCAAATTCGTTCAACCCAATTAACTAAAGTACTCCTATATGCTATTTACTTTTTGCATTTTTATTTAAAAACAATATGAAAAATGAAACTTAGTCATCTTAACTTAAGGCCTGTTTGATTTGTAAGAATGGAATGAATTGGATTTCATGTAGGGATTTGGATTTGAAGGAATTTGGGTTTAGAATCATCTTGTATATTTGGTTTGTAGGATTTGAAATGAATTTAAGGCTATGTTTGGCAAGCGTAGCTTATAAGCTAGCTGATAGCTGATAAGCTAGCGGATAGCTGATAAGCTAGCTGTTGATTGATAAGCTTGCTAGTAGCTGATAAACTAGCTGTTGAACAAATTATGTTTGGCAAAAACTAGCTTATGAGTATGTAAAATGACCAAAAAGGGTATATTTGAATTTAATAATTAATATTAATAAGGGTATAATTGGAAAAAAGCTACAATAAGCTCCTCATAAGCTACTCAAAGTAGCGTTTCAAAAAGCTAGCTTATAAGCTAGCTGATAAGCTAGCTTCCTGGTACATGTTTGGATGGACTAGCTTATAAGCTAGCTTATCAGCTAGCTTATAAGCTAGCTTATCAGCTAGCTTATAAGCTAGCTTATGCTTGCCAAACAAAGCCTAAATTCCATTATTTTAGAAAATCGTTAAAATATTATAAAATAATTAAGTTAACTTTTATTTAACTAATTATTAGAAAACAATTTTTTTTTAATCTTTTTAATACAACATTGTACACAAATCCTACAAAATCCATCAATTAAAGCCCACTTTGGGATTTCAAAATCCTATTCTTGAAGAATTTCAAATCAAGATAATCTTTCAAACCAAACACGAAACTGGAATGAATCTGAAATTCAAATCCTTTCAAAATCATCTATTCCATTCCTACAAACCAAACTGTCCCTTAAAGTTGTTTTTGTTACATTTAATAAATCCAAGCATCAAATTACAAAAGGCGAAGGATTGTCTCAGAAAAAAAACAAGGTGAGAAGTGTAAGAAGGGATACGGGCCCTTGGTCACTTTTAATTTCGTGCCACTCATGAATTATGCTTTAGAAAGGAATTCATTTACTTTATCTCATTGATGTTGATCTACAATTTGGATTGATCCAAGAATGAAGATCCTTCTTACATTCTCTGATAACTTTATTTTGCTTAAAAATAAATATTAAGATAAGTCACCTTGTATCGATGATATTGATCCGCACTGACATCTCCAGTAGCATTATTTGGTTCAATTCCTATATAAATAAATAAATAAACATGAGTTGTTTGTTTTTAGTACTAGTTGTATATTCATGCAACTTAATGGAATGTAAAATTCTATTGTAAACCGACAATAAAAAACTAATGCAATTTCTTATTAAAATAGGAAATCTGCAATTTCTTACTAATGCAATTTCTTATTAGAAAGGAAGTATCATGTTGTATTACTATTTCTTAATGCATATCTTGTATATATAGGTATTAGTTGGTTTATTAAAGTTCAAATGTACATGAAACTATATATCTATACTCCTCCTTTATAAAGCATATTTGACAAAACTCTTAAGTATAAGCAATTTAAGCACATGGTACAAGTGCTTTAAGCTCAATATCTTAAAACTCTTAAAAACAATTTAGCGCGCTCTCTCTCTCTCTGTAGGTTCAAACTGCCGATTACTCTTCCCAACATGCTGCCGATTGCTCTCCCTCCCCAAGATATCTTCCCAACATGCCGATTGCTTTTTTTCAGCTTTCAACATTTTATGCTGATTGAACGTTTTGTTCTGCACTTCCAGTGGTTCAAGGTAAGCTTCTAATCTGTTCCTTGTATTTTATCTTAACGACAAAAACTTTTCTTCCATCAAGATTTCTTTTACAGGTTTAGGTTTTCAAAGCTGCTATGATTCACTCGAT
The DNA here is from genome assembly GCA_030169165.1 of Centaurea solstitialis. Taxonomy (NCBI): domain Eukaryota; kingdom Viridiplantae; phylum Streptophyta; class Magnoliopsida; order Asterales; family Asteraceae; genus Centaurea; species Centaurea solstitialis. The sequence goes on from CM058043.1 coordinate 56,387,841, forward strand.
TTGGCAAACCCTCCCCTCTTTATCGATTCAAAATTTCAAAATTTTCTCCTTCTTTGGGTCTGCTCTCCTGCTTCAAATCAAATCGATGGCATTATCAGAAGTTAGCTTACTAGGGTTTATTACAAATAGGATTTAATATGTTTTTAATGCTTAATGTGATTTTGGTATGAAATTTGGTTCTCACATCCCAAATACAAGTATTTGGTTCTTCACGAATTCAAACTTTCTCATCTTTTGTTCTGCTCTCCAAATCGATGGCATCTCTAGGTATTAAGATCTAATATCTGGTACTAGAGTTAGTATATTTCAAATACGATTTAAAGTTTTTTTTTTTTTTTAATGCAAAATGTGATATAGGGGGTCTGTTCTTACAAATAACTGCACTTCTTTTCCTTCCATGATTTTCTCTCAGGCTTTTGAATCTCAGTTCAAACATGGACAAACATCAAGAAGTTCACAAAAGCAACTCCAAATCAAAGTCTGAGGCTGCTACCATATGGTATAAAAGAACTTGTTTTTATGATTTTGGATTTATATTCTTTTGTTTAACTTCTCTTTACATGTTTGTTTATTGTTTGTGGAGCCAATTGCTTATGCAATCACTCAAAGCTAACATGTCTGAAATGCATATCATCATCTGCTTGAGGTATTTTTTTTTTTTGTTTTCAAGAACTCACACAAAATATATCATAAACTGAACTCCTGAATCTTCTAAAAAAATGGCTTTTGGTCCAGAAAGAGGAGTAGAAGGTATGATGAGATTATTGGGATTTCAGGAAGCACGTATAGTTCTTGTGTCCCATCCTCATAAATAGATTGGGTTTCTTTTCTTATATATTTTGATGTAAAATGCATTGGGGTGATGGATTTGTAATTAATTAAACAGGATACCTCAGGATGTAGGAAAAATCTTACATATTGTCATTTTGATTCAGTCTTGTGATTAATAATTGTGATTTTGATATTTATGTAAATTTTGTAAGTTCTATTTTTTTGACTATGTGCCCCCTAAGTTCTTGGATTTATAGATTTGATAATTTTTTTAGAACGTGTGTATTATATAGAAAAGGAAACAGAATACCGATGAAATATACTTGTTGAATGATTGCTAGATTTTGAGAAGAGACAGTCAAACTGAGGTTTGTTGTTCTTTAGAAATTGAGTCCTAAATAATCTTCAAGTAAGTTAATTAATCTTGACAGCAAAGATGGTATTTTTAGCTTCTTTTGGATTCAATGTTGTTTAGTTGTTTATATCTTTTACTGTTCTGCAACAGTGACCTTCCAAACTTTCAGGCTTGTTTCTAACTGATCGATCCACTGACAAATAATCTTCAGGAGAGCAGTTGGGTTCTACCGAGTAACTAGATGTTCACAACTGGTTTAAGTTCGACGAGTGAAAAAGAATCGAGTAATAGAAGGAAGAATCTCCAAATGCATGACATAAAAGAACGTCCAAATGCATGGCAACCCAATCAGTTTGGCCTATTTCTTGGATTCATCGGGTTCCTATTCTTGTGGAAATTCCTTGTCCACAATTACGGGCAACTGAGAGGGATCGTGTTTTGTGGATGGATTTGAATCAGGATCAACGCTGCTTCTCGGTAAGTGAAGTGTGGAAAACTCTTGTGGGTTCTCATAATACGGTTCCTTGGTATCAGCTTGTTTGGTTTAAGAAGCATATTCCAAAGCATTCGTTCTGTCTTTGGTTGGCTATTCTGGACCGTCTACCTACTCAAGCTCGTTTGATACGATGGATGCCGACCGGTACCAATCTGATTTGCTCCCTATGTAATGAAGTAACCGATTCTTGAGATCATCTTTTCTTCCAATGTACTTATTCAAACTTGGTTTGGAGATCTGTTCGTGGTGATTTAGGTCTTTCTATTGATGGTACTTGGTCTTTAATCCTTGAGGATCTAATTCATCGTCATTGGCATCGGGAGAATTGAGAAAAAAGCTTCTTTTTGTAGGAGCTGTTTATTTTATTTGGAACGAAAGGAATGGTAGACTTTTTCGTGGCATAAAGCGGGATGTTAGTCAGCTTGTTCGAGAGTTGAACTTGTTTATCGATCAAAGGATTGGAAGTGTTGAGATTGTCTCGGATATTGGTGGGTCATCGACTTGATGTTCGGTTTTTTAGTTTACGCTGGTGTTCGTTTGGTGGATGTTGCTGCCAGGGGTTTAAGTGATGCTGATTCGGGTGTTTCTAGATTTACTTTTTTCCTTAGTACCTTTTGGATGTTTGTGTTATGGTTCGCTATGTTTGGTTGTTTAGTTGTTCGTTTTTTCTTAGGGAGTTCTCGCTTTTTCTTGTATGTTCTTTCTCTTTTAATATTGCCGGGTACCGTCTCCTTTCAAAAAGACGTCCACACATTAACTTCGCAATCGTGGTTCTTATCGCAATTCTGACACTTCAAAAGCATCTGAGTTTGTTGGTATTCTGAAGCTGAATCTCTTAATTATCTTAGCTACATATTGATGAGATTTTATTCATTTCATGCAGTCAAGGTCAAGAGCCAACAGAAAATGGGCGAACAGAGAATTTTATACTAAGGATTCAAATTCAATCTAGAAAAGCAACAGCAGCCTGGAGAAAAAATCCTGTGTGTTATGATAATGACCCCGGCATTGAGGTAAGGGTCTGTTTATTAACGCTTAATTGGACTTGCGACTAATCCGGCTGCTATAGATCACTCTTGGTAGTGCCTTACTGAAATAGAAGTGCTTATTCGGTAAGCTTTTAAGAGGACTTTGCAAAGCAATTTCTTCTAAACCTGAAAAAGCTTGTGAGATTCTTAAAAGATGTGCAGGCTTGTTTTTGCTGTTAGGCATGTTAAGCTCAATACAATAAATACTGACAATATAAACCAATAGCTCTTGATATTTCAATTTAATGGTCAAATTCTGATTATATATGCACATTTGGAGTTCATTAAATATTCAAGCAAGCAATCAAGCTAATAAAACCTTTGTGTTGCTTGATTCAAAGGAATTGGTTTATTAACTATTATTCAAGGCACAAGTTTGTATAGGTATCTTACTGACTTGTATATTGACATTGCAGTCATTGTACCAAAGGTCTTTTCCCAAACTAAATGTGAAATAATGTGTGGTTTACCAGATGCAATATACTTAGATTGTGCTGACAGCTCAAACAATAATAGGATCTTAAAGAATATTCATGTAGTAGTGCAAACTCTTTTTAATTTCATTTACATTTTAGGAAATAAATGCGCAAATAAATAGATTTTTTTCCTGATAGGAGCTTTTGCTTCGTGTTTTAACTAGATGATGTCCATGGTTCTTTATGCTGAATGATGTTGACTTTTGTATTAGGAAGTACTATCCAAAAAGGTTTTGTTTGATAAAGGTTCAAGGCAGGTTGTTGATTTGGAGCAAGCTGCTATATGGAGGTTTCTGTGGTGGTCAGGAACCATTGTGGTTTATGTAATTGTAGATCAGAACAGGGAAAGGTAAGGAACAACTTATTTTTTTCTTTTGAAAAAGTTCATTGATCATGGACGTCCCCTAGATGTTTATAAGACCGATTGTTTGAGTGTAAACATACCGAGTGGATGTTACGTTTATCATATTCATACCTAATACGTTTTTGGCACTTGAATATACCCCACATCTTATGTAAATTGAATAATTCTAATTTTTCTAAAAACGAGATAGATGGATAGATAGAGAGTCGGGGTAGACGCTGAAGACATGTGTCTTGGTGAGGATGCCAAAGAAGTTTGTATCAAAACCTAGAACAATGGGCGACAATAATGAACTGCTATCACCATCTGCTTCAGTTGCAGTCATCAATGTCATCAGCCGGTGGTTACTGTAGCATGTACCGTATTGTTTAAGAAGAGCGAGGATGAAGACGATAAGCCATTTAGAGGTTTTGAGAGGGTAAACTATAAATTTAAATGTTTCTAATAGTTGGAAATACGTTAATTAAATGAGTCTTTTTTATGTAAAAAGAAACAAGAATATGTTATCTAATTGTAAGATCAATTGGATCTGTAACTCTTTTATTCAAATTGTATTATATTGTAAAGAACAATTGTAATTAATTAATATCTCCTTTGATAAAACTATCAAAACTGTTAACATTTGCTGCTCCTGCTGCATTGGGTGTGTGTGCAACTAATCGAACCAAACTCTGAATTTTAATCGAATAAGTAAATATATAAAACTAAGTAAGCAAGTATTGATGTATTTCTTGTGATAAATTGAGATTGATGGCATTACTTATAAACTCCTAATTTAGACTCATGTCTCACTTAAATCTCTTTTTCTCACACGAACAACTGTCTTCGTTATAAATAGTTGAAGTTGAAAGATGGACTCAACTTTTTTTTGCATTTTCATAATTAAGTTTTGTTCTAACGAAAAAGTTTTAATACGATAAATGAATCACTTAGGGGTTGCTTGTGTTTTAAAATTACCTCTTAGAAAACCTTGGAAGTCTGAAAATTAAGAGGCTTGTAGACCTAAGACTGTTTTATTTTCAAGAAAAAGTTTAATCTTACCACCCTCTAAAATTCTAAGAAAAAGTTTAATCTTATTTATTTGATGTGAAATTAGATTTCAGACCGCTTAAAAAACAAATGACACTTGAGTATTCGAAAGATATCTTACAAGAATTCAATATTTAAGACTAAATGTACTTTTATAGAATCATTGTCTCCCGCCGCATTGCGCGGGTAAATTACTAGTTTTTTACACATATAGTAATATGTAAGCCTTGAGTTTTAAGAAGTTACAATATATTTTAAGAAATTTACCAAATACTTCATAATACACCATAAATATGCTTCTCAATAATTATAACAGTGATGCTTAATTTTGGTGTAATTTTTTTTTGAACGGCATTTTAACTCACACACACGTTCCGGGGGTATCCGGATCCATACGGGCACTGACTAATCCCCTGCGCCCATGAGCCGACCCGAAGGCCAACCCATAGACTCGCCCCTGAACCGACCCGAAGACCGGTCAAGAGCTGGATACCGCAGAAGAGGTCTATAAGGCCTTTGGCCTTTTTGTACCGAGCGGGGCTCGAACCCGCGCCATCCTATCTTCCAAGGCAAGTGCAAGGATGTTACCTACCATCGTTGGGCTAGACATTCGTTGGTAATTTTGGTGTAATTTATTAGTAGGTTTATTTGCAAACCATTACAATTTGTAGTATATAATTCGTTTAAACATCATATTAAATAATGATCATGTCAAAAACGTGTACTAGTTTGAGGATATCATACGTTAATGAAAAAAAAGCCTTTATTTTTATGAAAAAAATATTGAAAATTGCCTTTGTGATTACTGTAAATAACATAACATGTCTTATTCATTATTTACAATAATGTATTGTTTCAAATATGAACTTAAGGACATAGACTAGCATTCCTAGTGAGGGAGTTAATTTTTAGAGACTAGAATCTAGATGTGTTAGCACTATGTAGGAATTAATCCAGCACAAGCCGACTTTCAAGTTCTACTCAATTATAAAGCAATCATAAAGAATGGTAAATGCTATGAAGGTTAAAAATGGAGTAAATTACACTTTTGGTCTTTGTAGTTGTCACCTACTATCAATTCTCGCCTCCTTTTTGAAGTAAAATTTAGGTCAACATGGTTGCCATCTTGTTTAATTTTGGTCCCTAGAGTAACATCTATTAAATAGGCCTATTAACTGGATGTGACTTTGGTCTTCTACGTACGTATTTCTTTAGTGTTAAATGTAAGTTTCTTTTACCTAAATTAATGAGCAAGTTCATCTAAAAATTTATTAACAAATGACGTCCCTATAGTTTCACTTTTATAATGGATATGGTCCCATATAACTTTGTTTAATAAGATTTCGTTAGTGAGGGACAATTTTTCTTTTTCTTTTTTGTTCATTCACCCACCTCTCAAATTTCATGTATGATTTATATAGTAAAAGTAGTCTTTTTTGAAAATAATCTTTGTATTCCTAAAATCAAGACAACACTTAATTTGAAAATAATATAAAATACTCTTTTCAGCTACATGATTCGAGTTTTGAACCCATATGTTTGGAAGAGTATATTTGATATTCTAACTACATTTAACAATAGCAAATAAACCAAACTTGGTTTATTTATTCTGGATTGGATAAGATGCTTCAAATTAAATAAACCAAACTCCAAACTTAGAATATTTTATCCGAAAATAGAACCTCGTTATGTGTCATACTTGGTAACAGAGAGTAAACTTGGTTTCAATTCCATTAATCTTATGTAGAACCTCGTTTTCGATGTTTTGTTTTATAACGATAATTACCAATTCAAGTATTCAACAATATAAAAATCTCAACATAGCATAATAGCAAAAAGTTTTAACAAGTTTTTTTTTATCTTTTAGCTTTCTATTTATGAATATTATATAACCTTTAATATATATATATATATATACATACTATAAATTATTAATATTTAATAGAACGCAAATGTAATTTTATTAGTTTTCACTTTTTAATGTTGATATATTTGTATATCAATCAGAAACATAAATATAATGTTTTAATGTAATTAAAAAGTTTAAAACCATATAAAAATCATCTTAATATTACGTGTTAGTAGATAATAAAGAATAATATTAAGATAAAATAAATTAACAACATAACAGAGTGTTTTATAGGAGCTAGCACAAAAATGTTATCCAAAACATTTACAAAAAGCTTATAGTACGCTTTTGAGCATTGTAACAAGTTTTTAATAACATCTTAAAAAACGTCTTATCAACTATTTTATAGGACAATATTTGAAAAGTTTCCTATAACCACAAGTGTCATTTAAAAAGATAGATTTATAGGACACATCAAATAAATGCTCTATAAAATTGGCTTATACGACTATAATACCCCAAAATCCATCATTAGGATTTTATAAATGTGTGGATGAATGAGTTGTATCTTATGGATCGATTAGTTGTACTTTAGACTCTATATTAAGAAATAACTTGTTGGGGGTTCAAACCTAGCTTTTGGAAACTTGAAGTTTAAGAAAAACTATGTTTAGGTTAGATTTTGAAAATTTGAAAGTTGAGGGGATCAATTTAATCAACGGCTCAAAGTTGTGTTTATGTTTGATATAAAGAAATTACTTAGTTTGGTTCTTTATTTTCTTTGAGGCGTATCATAGAAGGAGAGGAAGAGAGCTCTAGAGGGAGAATTGGTAAATTCATCCATTTTTTTAGGAAGTGAAGACAATTAAGCATAATATTGAAGATTTGGGGTCAAGAACACTAAGGTAATCTCTTGATATCTTTAGTTTTTGGTTTTTTGGTTGAAACACATTCTATGCATGTGTATTTTTTTTCTTTCTTTAAAGAACTTAGATGCATTCATGTATTTTCATCTAATTTTTTTCATAATTTGAGGATAGGTTTTGAATTTTGGCCTTTGATCGTGATGATAGGTCTTGCATGAAGTTTTAGGTTTAAGTAGAGGGTAATTTAAGTTTAATTCATTCAAAATGTTCAAGGATTGGTAATTGGAGTTATTGATTTGGTTTTGAGCTCTAATTTGTGGTTATGTCTTCCATGTGTTTGATGAAATGCTTAAGTGATAAAGTGAATCTGCATGTATTGATAGATTATGTTCAGTGATTTCAAAAATTCATATTAAATTATTGGCTAGTCCAAACGAAGTGAAATTTCATACTTATAAAGGTTAGCATGTTTACTACAACTTTGTAGTTCACATCATGATCAAATTCGAAATTTAAGTGGCTTAAAACATTGTTTTATTGGGGCTGCTGACACTGTACTCGGGATCAGCTCACTGTTTTTGTAAACTTCGTATAAAATCATTAAATGCTCCAAATGAGGTGATTCCAAATCGAGTAGAACCTTATGAGGCTGTACTGGATAGGGTGATTCCAAATCGAGTAGACCTCATAATCTGTATTGGCCTCTAAGTAGGATAAACACTCTTGCGAACATGATGTATAAAAGCTGTAAATCGCAAAAAGCGAAACCGCACTCGACCAAGTGTTGAGGTTGAGTTCGTAATATGTATCTGGCTATTCCTTGATGAAGATTAAGTTGTTTAAATACATTTAGGATCGAAGTTCATTATTAGAAGAAATGGGTGTGTGAATTTTAAGTCGTGCAACTAATAAAAACACATGGTTTATTAGGTAAGCGAGCAAGTAAAACGTTCTCGTGAGTCCTGTCCAATCGTGTGGTATTTCTCAAGTTTGATTAAGGTACGGGTATCCTACTTCTTTGACTCGAGGGTAACCGGTTGCATTCCGGGATTCCCATCCATGTTGATAGATGTGACTCCGAGCCTAATGGCTTCGAGTACTTTATAAGAAACTTTGTTTCATTTCAATATTTTGGTTTATACTATTACATTGAGTTGTTTCACAATTTGAACATGTTATCAGTTGGGTACTTGGGTTTGATTTTATGCTTTACGACTTCGTCTTAAAAGTAAATTGAGCAATTTCTAAATGATTGGTATTGGAAAGCTATGATCCGTTTTCGGTTAATTTGACAAATACTTCTTGAATCATTTCATTGTTTAAATATTATGATAAGATCAATTAGCGGTTGAATTGATTATTACGATATTGAGATTTGGTTCAACGATTTATGGAACCATTATTTTAATGATAAATGTTTTATTGTTTTTTATTTAGACTCAACACTTGGGCCACGGGTGTTGAGATGCCTCCATGGTGGCTATTAATAGCCATGGCGTTCTCGTAAAGGCTAGGCCAAGTCAAATAAAGGACGTAGGATGCATTCAAGAGCCGAATGCCAGAAAATTCCTGGTTATCGGGAACCGACTACCCGATAGAACCGATTATGGATGGAACCGACTACCAGTATTAAAATGGTTATCGGGGGATGGTTGGTGTTGTGCCTGATACCGACATTCCAAGTCTAATTGGACTGATCGTTTGATTAGACAACGTATTATTGCAATACGATGGTTTTATTGATATATTTTTTAATGATTTCAATGTTTATTATATTTCGAACTATCGGCTGCGATTGCTTTGGTTCTAAGTAATATTTGAACTTTATATTGTTTGGAATTGTTTACATACATTATCCGCCCACTGAGCGAAATTGCTCAGCCGAGGTTTGTTTTGTTTCTTCGGCAGGTTCATGTACTACTCAAGAGTCGGATGAAAGACCGAGATTAAGCTAGAAATTGAAGTCATAAGTTGCGCATTGCTTTATATCGGTGATATATAAATTCTTGGAAAGAATTAGAAGTTAACATTTTGGGGTGTAAGTATATTTGAAGTTTCATTAATTAATATGTATGTTATTGTAGGAAGCATAGTAAAGCTCCGAATTATGGTGTTTTAAGTTTGATCCGTTTATCGGAATGTACACCTCTTGTCTTCGGTTGCGTCGGATGGGGGTGTTACAACGACACTTTATTTTCATAATCTCCTTGTTATGATGTTCAAAATGCATCATATACACATTATAACACTTTTAGATAACATATTTTTTTGTTTGATCCTATAAACTTGAGTCTTATAAAACACTCTTAAATGATGCTTATTCATTTTAGGTTCCCTATAAACAAATTTACTATAGTGTAGACAAAACCCTTAGTTCCACAGTGGAAGTTCTTATAAAAATCCAATAAGAATTTCAACAAGAAACTTTATTCTAAATGCTTTAAAGTGTTGAAATTAACGGTCAAGCAAATCGCACTGATCTTAAAACAATTCATACCAATAACGTTTGAGAAGAAAATCTAAAGCTATCACTCCATATACAAACATGTACCATGCCAAAAAAAAAACAAAATCAAATTGTGAGAAAGAGGATTAGTTACCAGGAATCTTGACGAATTCATCCCAAACACTTGGTCCTCGACCGTCTTTATGAGCCATGCCTTCAACCTGATAAGCCGACGTGGCCGTTCCAAACACAAACCCTTTCGGAAAGCTCTTCCGACTTATTACTTCGGTTGTGTGGGTTGAACCACCCACCACAACCGTTAAAACCAGAAGCACTACAAATATGTTTCTCATTATTTCTACGTATCTAGGGGAGCAATTGCATAACGTAGTTGAATTAAGTGAAGGATAATCCTATATATAGTTTTTTTTTTCTTTTGTTTTTATGATCGTTTCATAAAAAGAGAAAGAATAATTTTGTTATAAAAACCAGATGGTTAAAATATTTTGCAAAAGGTAGCGACCTTTTCTATGCCTGCAACTTTTTTTAAAAGAAGGAATTGGTATCATGCCGTCTTTATTTATTTAAATGGTAATCTATAGATAACAAATAAAATAATCACTTTTAAAACATATATTTTTAGTGATGGCAATGAGACGGGTATTGGTAATCCCAGTCCCATACTCTCATATAAAACCATATCCCATACGCGGTCCTGTCTTGTCGGGTATCCCATTATCAAATAACCATCGGGGGGTCGCAGGTATTCCCGTGGGTATCAAGTCAAACAATGAGTTAGATTTTTTCTTAAACTTTCATTTAGTAACATGAACATTCAACAAGTTCAACGTTTAACAAAATGGAAACGACGTTTGTTGCTAAGTGCACTATCACCGAAGTGTCAGCAGTGGGAACATTACTATATTAATCTTATTGAAAAACTTAAATATGTATTTTTTATACTAATAAAATCAATCCTTATTTATATTATTCTATATATTAGTATAATTGTCATGTATATTATATTAATAATAACATTATATATATGGTTCGGGGTCGGGTAAATGGTTTCGGGTATGAGATCGGGTAAATGGGCGGGTATTGACTAAAACCATAACCATCCCAAACTCACGAATTTTTTTTGAAAAAATCCCATACCCGGTCTCATAACCATTTACCCGGCCCAATCCCGTCCCAAAAGTTTCGGGTTCGGGGATTCCCATCGGGTTCGGGTATTTTTGCCATCCCTATATATTTTTGATGATTCCATTGTTTAACCATTGACGGGTTGTCTTGGGTAGATAGACGCTTAGTGGCTCTTTGACAGTGCTTTGTAATATGTGTGTTTCCATTTTGTAATTGTTGAATTTCCATTGAAATACATTTGAAGCAATTCTCTCTCAATCATCATCTTCATCTTAATTCACGTAGTTATTGTGTGTTCTTGGTGATTTTAAGCAATTCCAAGTTATACTTTCTATTATAAACTGTTTGCTTAGATCACTTACTCTTTCTACTCATATCTTAGTCTTCCGCTGTTCAATTTGTTCAATTTGAGTTTGATTGAGTATTAATCAATATCATTACATCATTTGGGATCCATCACTCTCTATCATACCGCCACGTTAGCTTTTTAGTTACTCAACGTATCACTCAAACACTACTCAAACCAGTAGTGATCACATCCCCGCTGCACCACACCTAAACTGTTAGTGATTATGTGCAGAAGTTGACAAACCAGTAGATTACACATCCAATGTTACAAGACACTTGAGGGTCACACCTGTGAGGACCTATAAATCGAATAAATTAAACCCAGAAATGGAGAGATTGGATTTATAATAGTCGATTATGAATCAGTTGGGTAATTTCACTCAGAAATCCCAAAGATGGAGGATGATTAATTAGGTAAATTATATATTTATTGTTTAGAATAAATAATAAATATATAATTGATTAATTATAAGTAATTATCTAGAATAATCTTTTCTTAAAGGAAAAGAAAGGAATTAAGATAATTAAAGGAAACTGAATCTGATAGAAACTAGGTTTCTTTCATATATATAAGTAAGCCTTATGGGTTTAAGATTATTATTCAGTTATTATCCAATAATCAGTTTCCTGGAAAATTCCCTTTTCTCTCTCTTTCTCCAATTCGGCGCTTCCCCATCCAAACCAGTTCGGTTTTCTGCTTGTTCGGGTTTTAGTTCTGCTAGAGGAACATTCGTTTGGTCATTCACCGGTGGACTCATTCTCAAGCAATCCAGGTAAAACATTCTAACTTTTAACTGTAGGATTAGATAAAATAACGACAAAGGTCTGTGTATTTTAGGGTTTTGTATCCAAATCACTTCCGTGTTAATATCGAACCAGTGTGGTTTCGGTTACATAAATCTCTGACAGATTAGTCATTAGGTTTATGGGATTTCTTGAACCAGTTAGGTTTTTGAGATCCACAATGATCCTCGTGTCAGATTGATCCGAGGGATCCTACAAATACCCAACAGTGGTATCAGAGCCACAGGTTCTAGTCGTTTATTTTCTCGTTAAAAACGTTTCTTTTTCGTTTGTCTAAATCCGTAAAAATTGTTTTCTCACATACCAAGTTTTATTGATAAACCGTTTGTTTAATAAAATTTGAATTTTTATCAAGATACAATTTTATTTAATTTGATCGTACGAAAAACCCGGAAAATCGCCGAACCGTAACCACCAAAGCCCCACCACCGGATTGGTGGTGGCTGAGGATGTTAAACCACGGCTGCATCACCAGAATGGTGATGGCAGCCGGCCACACCACGCACAGGCGGTGGCGGCAGCAGCGTCGTTCTTGCTGCTGTCGTTACCGGCCGGAAGCAACGGTGGCGTAGTCGAATGGTGGCGTGCCGCACCAAAAACCCTACCACCAGTTCGGTGGTGGCGGAAGACGGTGGTGGCGCTACAAATCGTCAACGACGATTGATCATGGTGGTGGGCGACGATCGAACACCGCAACCACCAGAAACCGCAATAGCGGTGGTGGATGGTGGTGTTCACGACAGCAGAAGACGGCAATAGTCGTTCACTTGATCGCCGGTCGCACCGCGCCTAGTGGTGGCGACATTCGGCTGCCGTCGTTTGACCGGCCGCACCACAGTTAGTGGTGGCGACGATTGATTGTTGTCCTGATCACCGGCTACACCACAGGTCGTGGTGGTGGCAGCGGCGTCATGAGATAGCCGCAGTCGAACCACCAGCATGGTGGTAGCGGCGTTGGCTATCGGCTCAAGCACCGGCCGAACCACCAGCGCGGTGGTGGCCGTTTGGCCTAGGCCACGGCGATCGCCAATAGCCGGCAACCCCATGACGGGGCTGTTGTTCTCAACCACCAGGCCACACCACAGCTTCGTGGTGGCGGCGAATGGTGGTAACCAATTCATGAACACCGCAACTTCCCTTACCTTTCACTCTGGTTACGTGGAGAGACGTGGTAAGTAGTTTGCTTGGACCGAGAGTAGACTAAACAGTAGGGTCCCACGACTTGGCATTAATTAGGACGACTTTTACTAGATTGCCTGACAACCAGTCCCTGTAATTGGGCCGGGAGACCGACCTGGTTTATAATCTCAGATAATACATGCTAGGGTGCCTTTGGCTTAAATTATTACAATAACCAACTAAACTATACTTTTGGCTTAATTAAATCATCCACAAGGGGAATCTCCATAACCATAATAAGTACTATCTTTTCTCTTATTTGTTTAAATCTTCTTTATTTTGAGTCTTAGTTAAATTAAATGTCTTTTTAGTTTTTAGTTGATTAAAACCATTTTCCTCAAAAACCCCCTTTTTAGATTAATTAAACTTTTATAATATTTATTTTGAATAACTTGACCGTTCCCAGTGGTAAGAACGATACCTGGACTTTCCTACACTATATTACTCGCGATCAGGTACGTTTGCCTATGAATGTGGTAATAGTGGTTAGGCAATTTTGAGGTTAAAACCTGGTTACGATTTTATATATATAATTTACCGCATCAAGTTTTTGGCGCTGTTGCTGGGGAACGGTTGCTTAGTTGGATACTGAAGTTCAGTTGATTAATCGATCCTTGATTGGGGATTTATTCTCAATTAAGTTATTTGCTTTCTAGTTTATTTTTTTTAGTTTGTTTTATTTCTCTTTTATATTTTCGTGCTACGCCGGGTATTTGTTTTCTTTTTGCAGATATGGATCGACGACTCACATATGAATTGTGGAAGTTTGCCGAGCGTTGGGGATCGTATGAATGGCCACCATCAAAATTGTTGCAAACATCGGAGGAGCCGGATGATCAACCATCTTGCGAACCCAAACTAAGTATAGAGGACCTACTCATGCTAGTTGAATCGACTGCAAAAACTGCTAGTAAGCTGAGGAAGGCAATGGAACAAGTGGCTCAATTCACCGGTCAACCGCAGGTAAGTTGTCCAAGTTTTAAGGTTAACAGTGATTCTAATGAATTTTTTTTACTTAGACATGGTTCGTATTCAAAGATGGAAGTGGGAGATACTTGGTTCGGTGATGATGTTGAACCTTCATTACAAGAAGATGCCCAACCAAAAGACAAACAACCAATCGAAGAGCCTCCGACAATAAAAATAAATTCCATGGATCAAACTGTTATCGAAAAGCCTGTGCCAATGATAGAGGATTCATGGATTCAACATGAGGTAATTCCACCACGGTCTGATTCTGACGATTCTGACAACGAGTTTGTATGGCAGGTTAATACGACGGACGAATATCTTGATGATGATTGCCTAGATGGACTCGAAACTTTAATGCAACATGATCTATCCGAAGAATCCTCATCGGAACAATGCTTTCCTCAACAAAAGGTAAGTCTTCCATTGATTGATAGTGATGATCCTATTGGTCCTCTTTCGATGACCAACTATGTAAATTGTATTGTAGAAGGGGGGGGGGGGGGAGGTTGAATACAATCAACACAGTTTCTTCTACTTAATTTAATTCACAACCCCTATGGAGTTTTTGTGTGAACTAAAGTAGATTGTTTGTTGAAGCGGATCTAGACTATGTCAAGATCCAAACAATCCATAAGTATTTCACGAAGCATTTGCTTATGCACAAAGCAAGAATAGAGATAGATAGAATGGACCTTGATAGAGAGAGAAAGGATTGGGGTATAGAAGCATGAACCAAGGTTGGTTTGAAGAACAAACCTAATACTCATGTTTATACCCCATGCATTAAATGCATGGCAGAACCACTTTTGCACGTGGCAAACTAAGAGTGGTTCTATTGTACTATACACTATAAACGATGGCCCATACTTGTTAGGGTTATGGTCTATAGTGTACAATTGCCTTATGGTTGACAAGCAAAGAGGGAGCAGTGAAGAGACATCCCCTTTTTGTACTATTGTCAGAAAGGCAAATCAAATCCTTTGCGTGCATATAGGAGGGAAAGACAAATCTTGAATTCGTAAAGAGCAAGTCACTGATCAGGCCTTAGAATCGCTGATCTCTGGGAAAGATCAGGGAGGCACTGTGACTTGTCTTCAGCAGAACGTCATGCAGAGTAGTCAGCTCGCTATCACTGATTTCAACTTAAGATCACAAGCTCGCTGACTCTTTCATTCAGCTTACATTAATAGATGGTGTTGATGGTTTTCTTATGGCATGACTATTTGTCTTTCAGGGGATACTTAGCCGATGTCAGCTCTTGCTGATACTGAACGGAGTCAGTGATCAACAATCGCTGATTGTCCAAACTATCAGCGATAAAGAATCGCTGAAGTAGTGAACTTCATCTTTCAGCAGTGCTAAGTATTTTACAGAAAATAGATAAAGGATCATTGGTATTTCACAAAGTCTTAGGAAGACTGGATCAACAATCTCCCCCTAAATATCAATGATAAGACAACAGGGAGGTTGTCTTGATTCTAGAACTTAAAATAATTTGAATTCTAAGTCCAAAAGTAACAGTTAGGAAACAACACATGTGAAAGATACTTGTATCATTTAACTGTTAAGTAAAGTCATTTTCAGTGAGCTGATATCAGCAATAAAGAAACAGATATCAGAGATAAGAAGATACTTGTATTCATTTCATCTTAAATTGAAGATTACAATACAGAAGAAAACAAATTACAAGTCACTGAAAGAAATACATAGAGACAGTTACATAGATCAGATACAGCCTAGAAATGAAGCATAAACCTAGGTTTTAGCCTCGAAATCAAGCATTGACCTATGTTCTCTATCTTGTCTTCTCTTTCGCAGCGAGTCACGAACTCAGCAGTAAGATGGGGAAAGAGGCATTCAATCAGGAGAGCCATGAGACAATCCTGAATTGAGCTTGCTGAAGGTGAAGGACATATTAAAGCAAAGCTTTGCAATGTCCTTTTCAGCCGGTCTTCTCTTCCTTGGCGAGTCTTCTCCACAGAGCAGAGAAGACAAAAAAGAGACTTATCAACAAGACAAGATCCGGAGGAAAGGATCTTAGATCCTGTCTTGATGATGCACGAAACATCAGCTATCGTCACTCGTTTGAGTTTCTGATGCCTGATGTTTCTTCCCTTCAGGATGTGCTTTCTCCCCCTCGGATGATAGGCTTTCTAAACCCAAGGAATGGGTTCAGGAGGTAGGAGAAAGGAACCTTCTTCGTTAGAAGAAGGTATCCTGCAAGAGGAAAGTAAAGGGGAATGGAACATCCCTTTTAGAAGAAGGTGTCCTGCAAGACTTTCTCCCCCTCAAATACAGCACCAGGTGCTGTAGCTGAGATGCAGGACATTCCTTCATTAGAGCTGAGATTTGTGCTGCAGAAACAGTAGAGTAGAAGAGAATCTGTATAGAAGGAATAAAGAAACATAAGTTAGAGCACAATAAGTTATAAGAAAGATTTATTGTTAGAGAACTTATGTTCTTAAAGATGAACTCAAAGTGAGTTATTATCTTTGAGAGAAGAGAAAAGAAAAGATCCTTGTAACAAGGATGAGCTTACCAAACTAGGAAGAAGATCTTCAAAGGAGGAAGAAAGAGTTGAACACATTGTGAAACAAATCTTTAGAGAGAAGATGTGGTAAGTTGTGAAGAAAAGAAGTAATCCAAGAGTGGATTTATATAGAGAGAAGGGATACCAAAATGTGCGGTTTTGGTGCCAAAGAAGATGGGACGTGGAGCAAGTTTCAAGATGTGATTATGACGGTTATTAAATGCGCTGAATCAGTTCATATTACGCGCTTAAAACCGTCTTTTCAATTACTGCCACGCGCCTGACACACGTTAAGATGTAACGTATGGTGCCAAAACGTCAACTCTACTAGATAGAGTTGGTAAAAGATAAGTACAAAGGTAACTTATCTAGTTACATATTCAAAAGATTTTGAAAATGTAGTCAGAAAATCTTCTTAACACAATAAATGTTTTAAGGTAGGTTTATCACTGATAATTGATCATAGGGACAAAAATAAATGCAATATATCAGAGAGAAACATCATCAGTGACTGATAAAGATCAGCAGGATCTTTATATTCATTCTAGGGGAATAAATAGTACACTGGAAAAGAAAAATACATAATTAATGTACACGAATAGTAAGATCAAGCGTCAGGGTTTAGCATGCCTAGCTCGTTGATGAGTTGATTGAACTTCTTCTCATCAAGGGGTTTAGTGAAGAGATCAGCGAGCTGGTATTCAGTAGGTATGAAATGGAGTTCAACATCTCCATTCATCACATGATCTCTGATAAAATGATATTGGATCTCAATGTGCTTTGTCTTCGAGTGTAAGACAAGATTGTTGGCGATGGCAATGGCTGAGGTATTGTCGCAGAATATGGGAATTTTGGACAGCTGAAAACCGTAGTCCAGCAGCTGATTCCTCATCCATAATACTTGAGCACAGTAGCTTCCAGATGAGACTCCTTTGGGTCAGCCTGATATCGTGCGCATAGGCAGGTGACATACATGATATCAGGACGGCTCGCTGTAAGATACATCAGTGAGCCTATCATTCCTCTATAGGTAGAAACATCGACAGATTTTCCATTGGAATCCTTGTCTAGTTTTAGAGGAGGAGCCATAGGTGTTTTCATTTCAGAGCAAGTAGTGAGATCAAATTTCTTCAGCATATCTCGAACATACTTGCCTTGAGAGATGAAAATCCCCTTTTCAGATTGTTTAACCTGAATACCTAAGAAATAGGTTAGATCACCCATCATGGACATCTTGTACTGAGATTGCATGAGTGACTCAAACTTTTTGCAAAGTTTGGCTTTCGTGGATCCAAAAATAATGTCATCAACATAAATTTGGGCAAGGAAAATATGATCCTTGTAAGACTTGACAAACAGAGTGCTGTCAATCTTTCCACGAGTGAAACCTTCAGCGATAAGAAAAGTAGATAAGGTTTCATACCAGGCTCTAGGTGCCTGCTTTAGACCATACGAAGGCTTGTTTAGCTTGTAAACATGGTTTGGATGCTTAGGATCAGTGAATCCTGGAGGTTGAGCGACATAGACTTCTTCAGCGAGTTTCCCATTTAGAAAAGCACTTTTGACATCCATTTGGTAGACCTGAAAGTTCATGTGAGCAGCATAGGCAAGAAATAGCCTTATGGCTTCAAGTCTAGCAACAGGGGCAAAAGTTTCGTCATAGTCTATCCCCTTTTCTTGTCTATAGCCTTGTGCAACAAGTCTAGCCTTGTTACGAATGACTATACCATGCTCATCTAGTTTGTTTCGAAAAACCCATTTGAGACCAATGATGGTCTTTCTAGATGGCTTGTGAACAAGTGTCCAGACAAGGTTTCTTTCGAACTCAGCGAGTTCTTCTTGCATCGCTGAGACCCAAGATGGATCAGCGAGCGCTTCATCTACTTTTGTAGGTTCATGTTCAGATAGAAAGCTGACATAAAGACAGTGGTTACCTGACTGTTGTCGAGTTTTGACTCTAGTAGAAGGATCACCAAGTACCTGATCAATTGGATGATCTCTGGTTCATCTGAGAGCAGGAGGCTGAGGAATAGCCTGTAGAGGTTCAACATTTGTTGATGAAGTAGATTCATCAGCGATGAACTGAATAGGTTCAGCAGCTGAAGGGATAGAAGCCTCAGGGACATCATTCAGTTGAA
The DNA here is from genome assembly GCA_030169165.1 of Centaurea solstitialis. Taxonomy (NCBI): domain Eukaryota; kingdom Viridiplantae; phylum Streptophyta; class Magnoliopsida; order Asterales; family Asteraceae; genus Centaurea; species Centaurea solstitialis. The sequence continues at coordinate 56,406,638 of CM058043.1, forward strand.
GAGGACTGTCAGCATCTTGTACAACTTCAGCAGAGCCTGAAGTTGACGGAATATCTTCCTGAGAAATAGTGGGAAATACTTGATTCAAAGGAATCGCTGAGTGGATAGGGGTATCCTGTGGGATATTAGGTTCTTCAAATCCACCAAGGATATATGATGAAGATCCTGCAACAGGAGTGCTAACCTTAGGAATGTCATTTTCAGGGACATGAAAGTAAGAGTTAGCCCATTGGTCTATATCATCACTATCAGTAAAAGAAGGAGCGGATGAAAATGGATCAATTTCGTCAAACTTGACATGGATGGTTTCTTCTAGAGTTTGCTTACGTTTGTTAAAAATGCGATAGGCCTTGGATACAGTGGAGTATCCAACAAGAAAACCATCGTCAGCTTTGGCATCAAACTTTCCAAGATTATCTCTGTCGTTTTTGATATAACAATTACAACCAAATATATGAAAGTAGGAAATGTTTGGCTTTCTTCCCCTGAAAAGTTCATAGGCTGTTTTCTTGAATCGTTTCACGATCAGCGACCTGTTCTGGGTATAACAGGCCGTGTTGACAGCTTCAACCCAGAATTGAAGAGGTAGATGTGCTTCATGTTAGGATTGTGTGCGAGACAGTAACAATGTTAACCATGTCCAATGTTATAAGACACTAGTAGGTCACACCGCTGCACACCTAATTGAGAACTTTTGTGTGTAAGAGATAATTGAGAAGAGAGAAATAAATAATTATATAAGTTAATAATTATTTGTTAGATTAATTAATCAGTACATTAATTAATTAAGTAATTAATTAATTAAGGAATTAATTAATAGAGATAATTATAAAAGGAATTATAATCAGATACAAACACTGCCTTATTTATATCTATAAATAAAGGCTTAAAGTGTTTTTATCAGACAGATTTTTTCCACAACAAAAATTACTCTCTCTCTCTCTCTCATAAGAAGCCGTCGGCTCCCCTCTCTCTCACACGTCGACCGGAATTTTCCGATCAGTCACGGTGGTCTAGCAACCCTCTCGCGTGGTGTCAGTAGCGGTGTACCTCCTGCTCGCATTCCGGAATTTATTCGCTTAAAGGTAAACCATCAAAACTCTCTTGATTGTATCTGTTAGGTTTGAGTTGGATCCGGCTTTTAGGAATCGTTTTTGTTATCCGCTGCGCACCGTTTGTGCCTACGGTTCCCAACAGTGGTATCAGCATCTACCTTGCAGCTTCAATTAGCGTGCGATTTCTTCGTTCAGCGACCCCGTTTTGCTGAGGAGTTCGAACGGATGAGAAATTTTGAGAGATTCCCTTGCTAACAAGAAAATCATCAAGAACACTGTTTTTGAATTCAGTGCCATGATCACTTCTTAGAGAACGAACAGTGATCTGATTATACTTCTCCATCTGAAGAATGAAGTTGATAATCTCTTGAGAGGCGTCGCTCTTGGATCTGAGGAAGAACACCTAAGTGTATCTTGAGTATTCGTCCACAATCACAAGTGTATAGCGCTTTCCACCAATAGACTGAATATTGACAGGTCCGAAGAGATCCATGTGCAATAGCTGTAGTGGAGAGGAGATAGTGGAGACCTGCTTCGATTTGAAAGAAGCTCTGGTCTGCTTTCCCTTTTCGCATGCTGAGTAAAGAGATTCCTTTGCAAAGCTCTTTTTAGGGAGACCATCAGCCAGATTTCTGATAGAGAGTTGATTGATGGTTTTGAAGTTAAGGTGAGAGAGACTGATGCGGTAATTATTATATATAAAAAGCGAAACAAGTTTTAACCTCTAAAGCCTAGCCACTGTTTACCACATTCACAGGCAAGCGTACCTGATCGTGAGTAATATAGTGTAGGATAGTCCAGGTATCGTATCTACCACTGGGAACGGTCAAGTTATGTAGACTATTAATCTTAGCTAGTTTAATTAACCTAAAGCTATGGGGGGTTTTATGAAAAAGGTTTGATTAATTAAAAGACAACTAAATTAACTTATTAACTAAGAAAGCAATGAAAAGATAGTTTAAACTATATGAATGAAAACAGTAGTACTTATCATGGTATAACGACTCCCCAAGTGGATGATTTAAACTGGCCAAAGGTTTGGTTGTTTTGGTTATTGTAAGAATTTAAGTCTAGGACACCCTAACATGTGACTGTTACGGTTATCAACTAGGTTGGTCTTCCTAGTCCCAATACATAGACTGTTTTTCAGACAATCTAGTACCAGCTACCCAATTCTATCTCTACTGCACGGTATCCTAATATCTGGCTGCTCTCGGTCCGAGCTAACCACCTAACACAACTCTCCGGGTTCCGAAGGGAAGGTCAAGAAAGGTTGATTAACCTATCGGAGTCTATCTATCTTGGTCAAACAGATACACCCAACCAACGAAGTCAAATAACCATACAATACGAATCAAATCGGAACCATAACATACATTCAATAAACCAAAGACAAACCAATAAACAATAAATCATAAACTCATCATCCACAAGATTCATCTACCATAATAAGTACCACTAAAGAAAACTACTCACTAGACATTATGAAATCAGCAAACAAAGGAGTAGAAACAGACATTATACCGACAGTACAACGACGGATGATCGAGAATCAAACTCCGCAGCGTATCGGCACAACAACTCTCTCTCTCTCTCTCACAAAATAAGACTCTAATAATATGTATTCAACTAACACCAGAGGACTCAATCGTTCATGATGATTTTACTGAAGGAGGAGGCCAATATTTAAAAGGAGAGGGTCGGAGCCCGTTTCGCGATCGCCAAGCGGCTGGCTCGCGGCGCTAAACACTTGTTCAAACCCTAGATTTCCAACTTTTGCAAACTTGGCGGCGCCAGATTATAAAACTCACGGACGCGAAATGGTCTCTGGATTGACTTTTTCCAATTTCCACGTTTTCTCGCCTTTTTCCGTACTTTTCCGTTCCACGGCCTCCAAAACCTATAAAAGTAAGAATCAGTCCAAAACATAAGTGATTAGCTCAGAAATGGGTGAGAAATGGGGTGAAATCAGACAATTAAGCATAACCAAAACATGTATAATTTTGGTGTTATCAAAATCCCCACACTTAAGCTTTGATTGTCCTCAATCAAAAGACTGAAAGATAAGAAAAATAACGCCAAAATTATCTCCACCCAAGATCATCCAAGAGAACAAAGAATACTCACATAATCGAACACCAGAACAAGATACATCAAGCAATTGGATACCAAGATCAACATTTTACCCTCACATAGTATGAATGATAATGTTGGATGCAAAATCAGATTGTATCCGAGATCACAAGTTGGTGCTCAAAGTGAAGACAAAGGCAAAGTCAAAGTGGTTAATAAAGTCAAAGTTTGCTTTGTTTGTTTTAATGCTTTAATAGTTACTTTGTAATAGTTTGTAATAGTTAGGGTAGAAAGTGTAAATTTTCTATAGTGTAAGGGTTGTTAGTGTTGGAGTATAAATACCCATAGTGAGTTCATTGTAAGGGCGACATGCATGTTCGTATTGAATTGTGAAAGAGAGTGAAGAGAGAGTTAGTTGTTCTTAAGTGTGTGTGTTCTTGGTGTGTTAGTGTGTGTAATCAATTCATCCAAGAATCAATGACATATGGCTTTCAAATCATTCTCTAGTTGTTGCATGTTGATTAGAACTTGAATCTGGAACAACAAGTGGTATCAGAGCTGGAAATTCACTTGAATTTGGTATGATTTCTTGACTTTTTTATGGTTTTTCGAAAATGAGGTTTTGAGGTTTGATTTTCTTCTTTTGATCATTGTTTGCATGTAAATGTGATTGTGTATGGTTAAAATGATGTTTTTACTGTGTTTGTGAGTGATTTTGAGTCAAAATTTGATGATTTGAGCAGTATTTTTTGAGTTTTTTTTTACCTTCTGCTCGGTTTTTGCTCGTTTTTCCGAACTGGTGTTCATATATTCCGAATCGGAATATTCATAAATTCCGAATCGGAATATACAAATTTTCCGAATCGGAATTTTGAAGTTTTCCGAATCGGAAAATTTTTGGATTCGGAAATTTTGTTCGAAGGTAGTTTTACTCATTTTCCGACTTGGTATTAATCAAATCCCGATTCGGAAAACATCATTTTCCGATTCGGAATTTGCCCAAATACCAACTCGAAATTTTTCTCGGGACTCTATCAATTTTGTTTTTCCGATTCGGAATACTACATTTTCCGATTCGGAAAATTGAAAAATCCGAATCGGAATATATTGTTTTCCGAATCGGAATAGTTTAAGCAAAAAAAAAAAAAAAGTCTGGCAGCGTTTTTCGGGCACTTTTTCACGTAAACTTTTTTAGACTTCTTATCTGATTCTACGGTGAAAAAGTTCAGTCATTTTTAAGGTCATTTTTTCCCGAAAAATGCCGGTTTTTCCGAGATTTTGGTGATTTCCGAGAGGTTGTATTTTTGGACTAAGATTTCAAGTTCGCGGTCAAAATCAACTTTCAAATTTTTGAAAAATATTTTTTCTCGGGATTTCACTATTCACCGGTTGACTTTTAGGTTGACTTTTTGACTTTTGTCACTAACCTTGTCTTTGATCAAAAGAAGTGTTCAGATTAGTTACAGATCATCAGATTTGCATACCTCCAGAAGTTCAGAAGAAATCTACCAGTTTCAGTGAATTATCGATCATTTTCAAGTTCTATTTTCGTATTAGTCAAGATGACGGAGCTAGTTGACTATCATACATTATGGAAGAATTATATGACATACAGTCAGCGTGTTTTTGAGCTAAACAAAGAAAACCAACAGTTGAGTGCTGAAAAGGCAAGAATCGGAGAATTCAGAATTGTCAAAACAGATAACTGAGCTTCAGCAAACTTTATCTATATCAAATGCTGAAAAGGCTGATCTTCTTATTAAAATTACTGATCTTGAAGAGTCACTTTCTAATGAAAGAAGTTAAATTACAAGTTTGAAAATTGATTTGCAAAATGAGCATGATGAATTGTTAAAACATTCTTTTGGAAATGCTCAAAACCTAAAACTTGTAACTTCTTTGAGGAAAGAAAATGAATGTTTGCAAAAGAAAGTTCATGAATTAGATGAAGATAAGAAAGTCTTTGAGAACAAACTTATATCTTCTCATTCGAGAGTGATAGAACTTTCAAACCAAGTAAATGATTTTGAGAAAATCGTGATCATCAAGGGAAGTAACTTTGAGAAAGAAAGACGAGCTTTTGAAGCAAAGATTAATGAACTTTCTTTGAAGACATCAGTTTTTGATAAACCAAACGACAATGAGATTTTCAAAGAGTTTTCTGAATCTAACTGTTATGTTAACTGTTGTTATGATGATGATGATTCTAACTCTTATGATGGAATGAACGTGTTTGATTCTCTTGATTCTTGTACCAACAAGAAAAGTGTTGTGAATAGTGAGTTGGTTGATTTTGAAAAGATTTTACAAAATGAAAGAAAGGTTTTTGAAGAAGAGAGAAAGGTCTTTGAGAAAGAGAGAAAATCTTTTGAATTGAAATGTGAGAAACTTTCAAAGAAGATTTTTGATTTAGAGCGACAGGTTGTCAGTGAAAGAAAAGATTTTGAGAAAAAGAAGAGTGTCTTTGAAAGTAAGAAGAAGGATTTGAAGAAAAAGTCTCTCCGAGTTGAAAAAGATAGATGTGTTGAGTTTGTTTTTGAGGAAGAGACTAAAGGTTTTGAAAAAGAAAGAAAATCTTTTGAAGAAAAGAGTGTTCTATTTAGGAAGAAGATTGCTAATTTAGAAGTGCAACTTTCGGATGAAAGAAGTGCTTTTAAAAGAAAAGAACACCTTTTAAAGTGTGAGATAAAAGGTTTTGAGCAACTGGTTGTTGAACTAAAGAAACAAACCTTTGAGAAAAGTGATTTTGAAGAGGAAAAGAAGGTTTTTGAGACAGAAGTAAAGAAGCTTACATTAAGATTATCTGAATTGTCTTCTGATATCATGAAAGAACAGATTATGAGTTCTAATCTGAAAAAGAAACTTGATGAAACAGTTGCAGAAAAGAATCTTTTATCTGCAATGGTGAAAGATCTTGAAGATATAGTTTTTAAAGTTAATTTGAATGAACCAAAGAGTCCCGATGTTATAGTACAATCACCATATGTTGATTATGCTGATTCTGTGTGTTCATTCAAAACTGCTCCAAGTTCTCTTCATGCAGATGTTTCTTCAACAAAAAGTTTTACACTAACTAATCAGATTCGTCCTTCTAATCTTTTCTATGATCATCAGATTGATGGTTCGGGTAAAAATCATTCGAAGAAAGGTAAGTTTGTTTGGAGAGTTAAAGGGTCTACACCAAATGTAGATAAACCAAAGTTATTTGTTCCCAAACAAAATGTTCAAAAGAACAATGTTTTTAAAGCTAAATCTTTTGTTAAATCTGATCCAATTTACTCTGTAAATCATATGATCAGATTATCTCAAAAGAAAATATGTTGTTCTTACTGTGGAACAAATAAGTTTGTTCGAAAAGAAAAGTCGGAAAGTTGGTATGGTACTTATAGTATTCCAAATTATAAACCAATTTCTTTTAACAAAAGAGGATCCACTTTCAAGTGGATACCAAAATCTGTATGATTTTGTTTTTGCAGGTTCCCATATTTTCAATGCATTATTCAAGGGGGAGTTTCTGCAATAGCAAGTGGTTCCTAAATATATCAGTTTAGGACCCGTTCCTCAATGACAAGTGGTTCCTAAATAAATCAGTTTATGACCCGGATTTCAATGTACAAGAGGCTCCCAAATATATCAGTTTAGGACCCGGATTTCAATGTACTGTGGTTTCTAAATATATCAGTTTAGGACCCGATCTTCAATGTACAAGTGGCTCTTGAATAAATCAGTTCAAGACCCGGTTTTCAATGGTCTTCAGGGTATTATTCTAACTTTGAGGAAGAGCTTTAAATAAGAATCATTGATTATCCATTTGAGGGGAAGTACTTAAATGCGATAATATTTTAGTGGAATGAACAGTTAAAAACGTTTTTCATACCTTGTTTTCACTTGCAAGAGATATCATTTTTAGGGGGAGAGTTCAAATAAGCTTTAATGCTTACATATCTGAAAGACGAACAACTTTCAGGTATGAAAAATCTTTTTAAATGTTCAAACTCACTTCTCGATTCTCAAATGATTTTTTTGAATTAGAAGTGTGATTTTCCATGTTTTCATATCATGATGAATTGACGGATATTTTCTAACCGTGTGTTTCCAAAGATTAATACTTGCATATTATCTTTTCATATACTTTTCAAGTATTCATACACATCGGTTTAGCTTCTTTTGACTTAGTTATTACCACGTCTCTATATGTTTATACTTTTTGGTGGTAATACACTCGTTTGCTATCTCCTATTTGTATTTCATCTTTAATTTGATCAGATACGTTTTTCATTACTATATCTATATCTTGTTCGTATAGATAATCATTCGTTTGGTGAACCATAGTTTTTCAAAAACATATCTCACCTCATATGATGAATCAGTTTTCTCAAACAAGTTTATATCATTCATGTTCTTCATTTCATATACTTGTTTGACGAAATTCTTATGCTCCTATATTGTTCATATATATTTGTTCAAGCATACTTCATTTTGGCTCATTGATTCACCCATTGAATCATTGTACTTTCATGTTTAGGAAACTTATTTCATGTGATGTGTGAGCTTAACAGAACTTTTATGGATTTCCAGAACCGGCAATCCTACCCAAGAAGTTATCCTTGAGAAATGAGTGAGGGGTCTCCATCAAAGAGTGGGGGAGATAACTCAGGTGGTCGAGTTATTCTCATAGTGATTAAGCGAAAAAATGTGATATGAGAGTTTGGTTAGACGTGAGGATGCTTAAAAGAATTGGAGGGTGTGAGAACAGAGTGAAAAGAAACATAAAACTCTGCACCAACCTTTTCTAAGCCGGGCAACCACATAATCTATTGGTTCACATTCTTTGGTGACCGATATTGAAACAAGGCAAAGCCCAATGCCGACTCTCGTTTTACTTCACTAGCTACTCATTTCCTTCTTAACAAGGAGATGTTTCATTCATCACGGGGATGCAGCACATAATCTATCAGGTTTTTTTTTGGAAAATCGATATTGAAACAGAAGGAAGCTGCCCTGCCTTCGAACTTCATTTCTACACATCGAGTCGTGAAATGTTTTCACATTTTTGAGCCTTATGAAAGCACTTGATGCTATTTTCTTTTATCACAAATACACACAAGGAATTTGTTTCTTTGTCGGAACGTTCATAGTGATACTTTTTGTATTTGCGATGATTGAACGGAAGCCCCGGGGAGTGATGATCAATAAAGCTCCTTATATAGTGCATTCGTTGTACTGAGTTGCTTTGTGCTTCTCACAGGCATTCCAACTGATTCATGTGTTGTTTCAGGATTTTCCCACTTATATCTGAATTTGAAAAAATTCGGATTACTTTTTGGAATTGACGGAATTTCTTTGGAGTAAAAAGGGGAATTCTGGAGTAATAATGGGGAAATGGTTACGTGAGATGGTTTTTGATTTCCTTGGTGGTTTGTTCATATGTTTGTATCTTTACGCGAGGAGTTTTCTGATCTTACATTTCTCGAGTTTTGATGATTATTTCATATTTCATCAAAAAGGGGGAGATGGTTTAGAAATGTAAAGTCGAGAAATGCTTTTTGAAGATACTTTGGGGAGATGGTTCCGAAATGTCAAGATGAAAAGAAGATTATGAGATATGACGAGAGATGATTCGTTTGTTAAAGCTTCTTGTTCAAAGTTTGTTAAAGCTTCATGAAGATTTGGATGATTCGTGAAGATTATTACGGAAGCTTATCGTTCAAGGAAGCTTATCGTTGATGCTTAAAGTGTTGATGCTTTCTTGAAGACGTTTGCCTAATTCTTTTTGTGATCTCGAATCCAAAGGGGGATATTGTTGGATGCAAAATCAGATTGTATCCGAGATCACAAGTTGGTGCTCAAAGTGAAGACAAAGGCAAAGTCAAAGTGGTTAATAAAGTCAAAGTTTGCTTTGTTTGTTTTAATGCTTTAATAGTTACTTTGTAATAGTTTGTAATAGTTAGGGTAGAAAGTGTAAATGTTCTATAGTGTAAGGGTTGTTAGTGTTGGAGTATAAATACCCATAGTGAGTTCATTGTAAGGGCGACATGCATGTACGTATTGAATTGTGAAAGAGAGTGAAGAGAGAGTTAGTTGTTCTTAAGTGTGTGTGTTCTTGGTGTGTTAGTGTGTGTAATCAATTCATCCAAGAATCAATGACATATGGCTTTCAAATCATTCTCTAGTTGTTGCATGTTGATTAGAACTTGAATCTGGAACAACAGATAATTTAAAGTGTATCTCTCGGGGGTAAAAGTGTATGTGTAAGAAGTGATCACACCAATACTCGACTAATTCCCGCATGCATAAGCTTGTCACCAAATCTAATTTCCACCACTGAGAAGTTGTCAACCGTCAAGAGGACTTTAGGGTTGTAATGTTAGGCTAAGGGTTAAGGGTAGGATAAAGGATATATAAGTGACTAAGAATTGCAACAAAAACTCAAGAAACTCAATTAGTAATGATCCAAACACTTTTGAGAAAAATCTGACTTTTGAAATTATGCACTTTTCTTTTCGGGATGAGCTTTTCTTTTAGCATCGGCCTAAGCATATTGCTTATTTGTGGCTCGAATTCTCTTCTTTTTCTTTTGCACATTTGCTCATTTTTCTTTTCTAACTTTAACTCTTTTCTTTTGATATTTTCTTTTCTTTCTTTTCTTTGAGTCATCATTTTCTTTTCTTTTCTTTTTCACTCAAAATCAATCCCGGTTTCAAGGGTTAAAGTACTAAAGGTGAGTACTTTCAAAAATTCGGCTAGGCAAATTAAATAACCTTAAGATGAGGTTATCTAACGAAGGCTAAAAAGGGTTAGAAATGAAGGCCTCTATCAGTGCAATGGTGATAAATACTTCTCTTATGTAGTCTCGACAAGCATTCCAAGTGACAAGTTCTACCTTGGGTCAAAGTCGGTATTCCTCACGAAATAATAAACAATTAGGCTCAAACTCTCAAAGGAATTGGGTGAGGCACTCATGGTAATTGGTATTCCAAGGCATCCTTTACTCAAATAATCCCATTCAGTGTTCTCCTATGCAAGCATCTAAGTTCCAAAAACAATCTCAGATTTCGAAAAAAATTGGGGTCAAGTCTCAAAGCTTTCAAAAATTTGAAAAATGACAAATCAAAAAGCAAAAAGTGAATCCATTTAAACAGATAAGTTTACATAACCCCCTCCCCACACTTAAAATTTGCAGTGTCCTCAATGCAACAATTAAAACAATTAAGGAGTAATTGGGAAAAAGAGAAACTTCCCGGGTTATGTGACGAAATCCGATCTGAGAGAGAGTATTCCAGAATCGTGCTCGGTTCAAGATCATAGATCGCTGTATCTATTACCAAAAGAAAAAGAAATGTAAAAACGAACAAAAGAAAATAAACCAAACTAAGCAAACCATTAAAAGGTCTTAAATCCTAAACAAACCAAACAAACAAAATAAAAGATGTTCAACAAACCAAACCAAACACAAGCAAAGATAAAAATTGTTTAGACAACCAAATCGAATAAGAGATAAAAGAGATAAAGATCAATAAGGGCCACGAGGTTGGGTGCGCCAATCCTCGAAAGTAGGGAAACCGAGCGGTGTGTCCTCGGAGTACGGCCAAAATGGTGATGGAGCATAGCGGTATTCGGTTGAATACCGAAATGGGAGGCCATTTGGTTCATCACTCTACTTTGCCAATTCGCTTGGTGGAGAGCCTCCGTTGTGTTGTACTCCATGTGTTGATGATGTTGGCCATAGGACAATGACATCTCCGAGAGTCGGGTACTCAAATCTTGATACCCCGAATACGCCGTCCAATCCGTCGGTTGCTCTCCCTCGTTCGCCCCACTCGTGCCACCGGTCTCTTGCGTGCTTCGAGGTGCTCTCCTCGTCCTATAAGCTTGGGGGTTGTGAATCCACACATTTTGGTCTCTACCGATCAAATGCTCCACCATCGCTACACCCATTCCACGGAGTTGGTCCATATCGATCAATCCCATCTCACCAAGGTTTGTCATCGAGGCAATGGCACCCTCGGTTAGGATACCGAAGTGCTTGGTAAGAAGCGTAACATATTGGCCACCAACTATTCGACACCCCTCTCGATAGCTACCCGCCTTAGCGAGTTGCACGTCAATGATGTACGGAGCATACGGATACTTGTCATCCGTAGAAAGTTGCTCAAGAAGCCAAAGATTGTATGTAGAAACTTTTTCCTCACTCGAGGAATGAGCATTTACCGCGTGAATGAGCATGCGGTGCAAAAGTCGGTCCGAAGAAGCAAGAAAACCCTTGACCTTAAGATTGTTGCCATAGTCACCATCACCTAAGATCGCCCAAGCCAACCAAGGATCAAAACCGTCTTGTCTTTTCACAGTCGCCCACATGTACTCCACAAATCTGGGAGCATCGACCTCATCTTCGGTATATATCCCCAAAGCAACGGCAAACTCCACCAAAGAAAGCGATCGCCACACTCCACCGAGTCGGAATGTCATGCATGATTGGTAGAACTCCTCAAGGGCCTTTCTGGCGTCGAAACGAAAACTGGCCACGAACTCAATGATAAGCTCGCGGTAGAGGGTCTCGGCCACGTCAAAAATGCGCTCCCACGCATGGCATATGTAATACTCGGTGCCATCTTCGTCATAGGCGTGCTTCTCGAGTATCGCCTTGATGTGGTTCTCAACTCCCATGGATCGAAGGAGGTTCCAATCGACTCTCCTTGGCACTAAAACCTGACGAGTGATAAGCCGGTTAACTATATCCCGGTATTCCTCACGCTTTGGAGCGTTCAACGTAGGGTCGTTCATGAAATAGGTGAACACATGGCTCCCATCCGGTGCACGGAAGGTAGGAGCGGTGGAAGTTGACGAGCGGGTCCTTTGTCTCTACAAAAATCCAAAATACCATTGTCTTAGCTATATGTGATTAATAAACGCAAGGCAAAAGTCATACATATCAAAACCCAACGAGACAAAGCCTCCATGACTAACAAGTTCAACTAACGAATGCATGCGTGAAAAACCAAATCAAAAGGGGGTGTGAAACATCCCCTCACTTGAACTTTTAGTCCAACCTCCATCAAAAACAAATCTAGATAGTTAAACAAGAGTGGGGGATTTTGGTGCAAAATCCCCACACTTATCATCAAAGCACATTAACTGGATTCGACAATTAAATCGCATGCTAGAGTGAAATCTCAATCAAAGCTCATAACATGCATCAAACAATAATCACTAATCAATCAATGGAGTTTCAAGAACAATCTTAAATCTATGAAAGCACAAAGACACCATTGATGCCCAATTCAAGATCCAATCTTACTAAATCAAGCTAATCCAACGAAATCAAGTTTAGGGAACATACCTTTGATGCCATGAATGATGAAATTGAAGCTCAAGAAATTCGATTTTTGCAGATACATGAAGAGAACTCACGGCGCCTAGAGAGAATTAGGGTTGTGTACTTTGAAAAATTGAGAAAGAAGGGTTTAAAAACCTGTCTGCACCGAGTTCGCGTCGCGAAATGTTACAACTGACAGTTTTGACCTTCAGGTTAGCTACTCGTTAAATCACTCAGTAGCGTTTCCGTAGGTTAAAAATTAGTCATTTAAGTTATTAGAAGAAATTAGGTTAGTTTGCGTGAAAAATTTAGGCGAAAACCTAAAAATCCCGAAAACTGCCCGAAAAAGCCCGTACCGGCCCAAAGTCACCCGAAAATCCTATAATGCCAAATTTAAAGTTGATTTATAAAAAAATATGTTACTTTATTAAAAATATAAGTAAACTGATTCAAATAATCTAAAATTACCTTCGAAAAGTCGGTTTCTACCGAAAACGCACCAAAACCCGGTACTGCGTTTGATTTAGCAGTATAAAATTTAACCTTTAAAGTGTCATATATGAAAATGCGAAGTCATCTACGGAAGGAATGCGTAGCATTCATGGCTCATGTCATAGATAAGAAGGCGAAGGAGAAACAAATCCAGGATATTCCAGTCGTGCGGGAATTTCCTGAGGTATTCCCGGAAGAGCTACCTGTATTACCTCCACAACGACAAGTAGAATTCCACATCGACTTAGTTCCTGGAGCAGGTCCCATAGCAAAGTCGCCATATCGTCTAGCACCGTCCGAGATGCAGGAACTGTCGAGTCAACTTCAAGAGCTGTTAGATAAGGGATTCATCCGACCCAGCTCTTCGCCCTGGGGAGCCCCCGTGTTGTTCATAAAAAAGAAAGATGGATCTTTTCGCATGTGCATCGATTATAGGGAGCTGAACAATATCACCATCAAGAACCGTTACCCTCTTCCACGCATCGACGATCTGTTCGATCAATTGCAAGGAGCGACTTACTTCTCCAAGATCGATCTTCGATCCGGATACCACCAGATGAGAGTTCGAGAGGAAGATATTGCCAAGACAGCGTTCAGAACTCGTTATGGTCATTATGAATTCTTGGTCATGCCTTCTGGTTTGACGAACGCTCCAGCAGTTTTTATGGACCTGATGAACAGAGTGTGTCGACCGTACTTAGATAAGTTCGTGATTGTCTTTATAGACAACATCCTGATTTATTCGCAGAGCAAGGAGGACCATGAGCAACATCTGAGATTGATACTGGATTTACTCAAGGCTGAAAAGCTTTATGCCAAGTTTTCAAAGTGCGAATTTTGGATTCGAGAAGTACACTTTTTAGGTCATGTGGTGAATAAAGAAGGAATACATGTTGATCCAACCAAGATTGAGGCTATAAAGAAATGGGAAGCCCCAAGGACGCCGACAGAAATTCGACAATTTCTCGGTCTGGCAGGCTATTACCGACGAATCATTGCAAACTTCTCCAAGATTGCGCAGCCGCTGACAACCTTAACGCAAAAAGACAAGAAGTTTATTTGGGGAGAGAAACAAGAAGAAGCGTTTCAATTACTCAAGCATAAGTTGTGCAATGCACCCATTCTGGCATTACCCGAAGGAACGGATAACTTCGTGGTGTATTGCGATGCTTCACATCAAGGCTTGGGATGTGTTTTGATGCAGAACGAGAAAGTCATCGCCTACGCATCCAGACAGCTGAAGGTCCACGAGAAGAATTACACCACTCATGACTTGGAGCTCGGAGCAGTGGTGTTTGCCCTTAAGATTTGGAGACATTATCTTTACGGCACCAAATGCACCATCTTTACGGACCAGAGTTCACCTGGGAGCGGGAGGCTTTCATGAAAAACAAATACCCGCATCTATTCACAAAAGACCCCTGTGGTAGCAGCAAGAATTAAATTTCGGGACGAAATTTATTTCAACAGGGGGTAAATGTGACAACTGACAGTTTTGACCTTCAGGTTAGCTACTCGTTAAATCACTCAGTAGCGTTTCCGTAGGTTAAAAATTAGTCATTTAAGTTATTAGAAGAAACTAGGTTAGTTTGCGTGAAAAATTTAGGCAAAAACCTAAAAATCCCGAAAACTGCCCGAAAAAGCCCGTACTGGCCCAAAGTCACCCGAAAATCCTATAATGCCAAATTTAAAGTTGATTTATAAAAAAATATGTTACTTTATTAAAAATATAAGTAAACTGATTCAAATAATCTAAAATTACCTTCGAAAAGTCGGTTTCTACCGAAAACGCACCAAAACCCGGTACTGCGTTTGATTTAGCAGTATAAAATTTAAACTTTAAAAAAAAAAAGAGTGTGAGAGGGTTGGGTGGGCCCCACATGGCCGGCCACCCCCCCCCTAATATTTCTCTCTCTCTTGTTTCAAGAAACAAAATCATCACTCTCTCTTACACCATATCATTTCAAATCTCACTCTGTCTCTCTAGTCTCTCACTCTTCGATTTCTCTCCTAAAAACCAGCCATATTTCATCCAAAAATCTGAGTTTTGAAGAAATATAATCAAAGATTTGAAGCTCTAGTAGTTGTTTGTTCAAAGGTAAGAGTAGATTATGTGTTTTAGTGTCAATTTTAGCTCATTTTGGAGCGTTTTCATGCTCTTTTTGAGGTTTAAAACCTCTTTGATGGTTAAACACCAATCTTGATGTTTGAGGACAAGAATGAGCCTTATAAATGTGCAAGAACATTCAAAGAAGGAAAAATTCTATGAATCCTCCTTACGAACACAAGATTGGAAGTGAAAATCTTTTGCTTTGATGTTTTTGAATCTCTTTTTGGGGCTGAACTTTTATAATAGTTCATGCATGTGTTTTAATGATATCTAAATGTATTTCATCTATTTATTGGATATAAGTTGAGGGTTTTTAGTTTATTATCCAAGAAACCCCCAAATTTTGGTGATTTTATGTGTTTTTGGTGGGTAAAAGTGTATTTGGAATCTGGATTGTGCTGACAGATTTGTTGCATGTTGTTTGTACGACCCAAAAAGGGTGTTTTTGGATTCATTCTCTTCTGAAAATTTTATGGTACAATATTTTATGTGTTAAGGTTCAAACCCCACTGGAATCATTCAAAAATTCCATGTTTTGAGCCCTCAACCATGTTGAAACTTTTTAGTGTTCATCAGCTTCTAGTCAGAATTTTATATCAACTTCATGCATGCATATCTTCTTGATAACTTAACTAAAATTCATGATTCTTGGTTCTAAGTTCAAGTTCAGTGAGATGGCTTCCTAAAGAATCTGAAATCACATGATTTGGTGGAGTTTTGAATGTTCAACCAATGAAATGAAATTCGGAGTGTAATCTGCCCAATGATGGCAGATTCACATGCTTGAGTTCATGAGGTCATATCTCATTCAAAAATCATCCAAATCGTGTGAAACAAGTTTCATTTGTTAGATATTTGAGTTAACTTTAAAATCCCTTTTGAAATTCAAATTTTGGAATAGTAATGAGATCTCTATGGTACAAACTCCACAGACTTGTATTTTCAAGATTGATACATGCACACTGATTTTTCAAGAATTTTTAAAATATGTTAATCATCTCCTAAAATAATGAAATTTGGTAGGATTGTTGTTAATACCCCTAATATTAATGGATAAAATTTTGGTAGCTTAACTCCATTTGGAACTAGGCTTAATGGTAGCATTTTTGAAGCAATACAAATCTGCCAAAATCAGATTTTCTCAAAAAGGGTTGTTTTGCAAATATCAAGAAATCCCCATATGTTTGGACATTGATTAAAGTAACAAAAACATATTTTTGTATTAAAATGAACCTAATAAAATATAGTAAAGGCATTATATAGGATATCGGTATTGACTTATTAAATATGGACCGTTGAATTTAGAACTTACGTCAATTACGTATGTGTTAGGGCATATATAGACTCGGAGCCGGGACTTAATCACGCACTAACGGTTGTTTAGATACGCAAAAGCTACTCCAGGTGAGTATTCACAGCCCCACTTTTTACCGTTTTTACGTGTTTTGGGGTGAAAAGCATGTTTACAAATGAATGTGAATAATTGTGAAAATGTTACGAAATGAAATGTATTGTGAGTTAAATTTGATATGTTATGAGGCATGATATAGTGAGTCTAAAATGAAAAAGTCCCCGGTAACTACTATTAACTCATAACAATGGGCCTATAATACACGTGGATAGCGCTATTTGGTTAACATACCCACCTTGAACTGACGAGAATATAGGTGCACTGTATTGAATAAAAATTCTACACATGTGGGATTTAGTCCCACCGCTGAGGTAGAATAGGGGCGTAGCATGTCATAAATGGCAGGATTAGTAGTGACTCAAAGAATAAATATCATGCGATTAACTTGACCCGGGAAATTTACTCACATGTGATACTAAGCTAGAAATGGAGTGAGCAAAAACGTTCACTAATGTTCAGGCTAGTATCGGTAGTGAACAAAAAGGTTCACTATAACTGGTTTATGAAAAAATTGAGTGAATAAAAAGGTTCACTAAAAATTTGTTGCATTTAAACTGTTTTGTGCATATGAAAACCTGTGAACTCACCAACTCTCGTAGTTGACGCTTGTTTTAACATGCTTTTCAGGAAATCCGAAGGTTTGATAAGGCTAAATTTTGGGATTTTGTAATCACCAATCAAGACTATGTCATTTTCGTTTTGTTAAAGTCTGTAAAGTTAAACTTATGGTTGGATTGTAATACTCTGTAAACTTTATTTACTTTTGGGTATGAATGATTGGTGTTATTTATCTCCTATCGCTATGAAATCTAGACTGTCACACCTTGCGGTTCCTCTTTAGCGGGGTGTTACAGATTTGGTATCAGAGCCATAGGTTATAGAGAACATCAGTTTTTCATAAAAACCAGTACTATAACCAACCTTTTTCTAAAGTAAGTTAAAACTTTTAAATTATAAGATTTCGAAGTATAGGAGAATTTAAATACTAGTGTGATTAGGATAGGTGCTATTCTGATATATCATAGATATGCGGAGCCTGATCACCTACGCCTAGCCATGATATAAGTAGGATAAGACTTATGAACTAATCATACCGCTAGAGTTTAAAATTTGAAACTTTCTAGAGATTTCCTGAAAAACGTAATTGGTGTGAGTTTGCATATGACATGTACAAAATCTTTCAAAAGCGTTTTCCGTGAATTGACTTAATTCTTTTATCGCAGTTAACATGTCTCAAGAGACCGACCCCTCCGAGTACCGGTCCCATGGATCTCCCGAGCACCCCCAGAGTGGGAACAGTGTTCCCCGATCCCATACCGCCGACCGGGAACGCGACCTCTACAGTGACAGCGACGCCGATTCACAGCGACCTGTCCCGGCGACCCAACCCGGACTTAGGGTTCGCACTACCGCTCGGAAGAGCGTGCCCTTACCCGCTAGGATGACCTTCCGCGTCCACGCTGGGGACGGGGCAGGGCCATCTCAAGTGAGAGGCCGAGGCGGATCCTCCTCGTCGTCGTCATCTTCGACATCGGCATCTCCACCGCCCTACCGACCATCGTCTCCAGTAGCCCCTGTCGCCCGACCCCCGCCTGTTGCCCGACCACCACCTGTTGCCCGACCATCACCGGTTCCTAGACCGCCACATATGGCTCGCACCCCCGTCCTATGTCTGAGAGGAATGACTCAGACCGAGCGTCAGGAGGTCGCACGTCTCACCCGAGGCCAGGGTATCCATGAGCATATGATCGACCACCACGATCATATGATCGATGTGGCCAGAGCTGATAGCCAGCAGCTCACTCGGGTGGTGACTCTTCTTAGCCACACCATGGCCTCACTCCACCACTTGTACACAGTGGTGTATTTGGTGGTGGCCTTGGTGGTGCTGTTGTTCGGGTGGGCTGTCTGGAGGGCGAGATTCTAGGAGATGGGATCTTTTAGTAGACCGTATTTGATGAACTTTCTTTTAGAACTGTTATTTTGAGGCGTGATGCCTAATTGTTGAACTATTTATGCTTTTATTTGGATGGATATTTAAACCCAAAATTTATGCTATGGTTATTTACTATTAATGTTTATGAATGCATGCTTATTGTGGTTTGCTTGAATTGTCTAAAAGCGCTATGTTAATGTGATGGCATAGAATAGTATGGCACTTGAATTGTGAAAAGTAAGTAGAAGCGTAACTACACTTAGATTACGTAAGAGGTCACTAAAACGATTGAATATGGTATTGTTTTAGAAACATGCCTCCAAGAAGAGAAGATCCGGAACTTGCAAGACTTGTGTCGGAACAAGTAATGGCTTCGTTACCCAACATAGTCAGCCAAGTGGCAGCCGGGTTTAACACTAATCAAAACAATAATCAAGGAACGAGAGTAAGGGATTGTACGTACAAATCCTTCAGGAGTTGCAACCCCAAAGAATTTCACGGAACCGAGGGGGCAGTAGGTTTATTAACTTGGATTGAAGGTATGGAGTCTGTCCTTCACATTAGCAAGTGCCTTGAAAGAAACAAGGTCGAGTACGCCGCCTGTCTACTTCAAGGACGAGCTCTAACATGGTGGAACACCCAAGTTCAAACCCGAGGCCGTGACACAACTGGCCATATTACCTTGGAGGATTTCAAAAAGATGCTCAAGGAGGAATTCTGCCCAAGAAGCGAAATCCAAAAGTTGGAAGCTGAGTTATGGCACCATGAGATGAAAGGAAATGACGTCACCACATACACTACCCGATTCCATGAGTTGGCCAAATTGGTACCACACCTGGTGACACCGGAGCAGAACCGAGTTGATAGATATGTTTGGGGATTATCTCCCGAGATCAGAGGAAATGTAACCGCAGCAGACCCAAAGACTTTGCAGGAAGCGGTCAACCTAGCAAACCGCCTCACCAACAACGCTATCCGATCAGGAACATTTTCAAGTGACAAGACTAAGGGAAAGGGGAAGATGGAGGAATCTACCAAACCACAGTTCAAGGGAAGGTCAGGCAAGGATAAAAGAGTGACCAGGAACTACGGAGTTCAGATTCAGGCAGCAGAAAAAGAGAAAGGGACGTATCAAAAGTGTGGCAAGTGCGGGAATCATAATGCTGGAAGGTGTGTTATATGCCTCAGGTGCGGCAAGGGAGGCCATGTTGACAAAGATTGCAGGGGGAAAGCTTGTTTTGAGTGCGGAAGCTTTAATCACTACCGGAATGCTTGTCCCAAAGTGAATCAGAGGCCTTACGCGAATCAGGCGCAGCCAGCAAACCAAGGAAATCGTGGAGGATTAGCTCGAGGAAGAGCTTTTGTGATTGGAGCGGAAGAAGCAAGGCAAAACCCTGATGTGGTCTCAGGTACGTTTCTTCTCAACAACTATCCTGCTACTGTGCTTTTTGATTCCGGAGCAGATAGGAGTTATGTGTCGTTAGAATTCAGGCCTAAGATAAACAAGAAGTCACAGAATTTGAAAGAGGAGCATATACCGCGTGAATGAGCATGCGGTGCAAAAGTCGGTCCGAAGAAGCAAGAAAACCCTTGACCTTAAGATTGTTGCCATAGTCACCATCACCTAAGATCGCCCAAGCCAACCGAGGATCAAAACCGTCTTGTCTTTTCGCAGTCGCCCACATGTACTCCACAAATCCGGGAGCATCGACCTCATCTTGGGTATATATCCCCAAAGCAACGGCAAACTCGACCAAAGAAAGCGATCGCCACACTCCACCGAGTCGGAATGTCATGCATGATTGGTAGAACTCCTCAAGGGCCTTTCTGGCGTCGAAACGAAAACTGGCCACGAACTCAATGATAAGCTCGCGGTAGAGGGTCTCGGCCACGTCAAAAACGCGCTCCCACGCATGGCATATGTAATACTCGGTGCCATCTTCGTCATAGGCGTGCTTCTCGAGTATCGCCTTGATGTGGTTCTCAACTCCCATGGATCGAAGGAGGTTCCAATCGACTCTCCTTGGCACTAAAACCTGACGAGTGATAAGCCGGTTAACTATATCCCGGTATTCCTCACGCTTTGGAGCGTTCAACGTAGGGTCGTTCATGAAATAGGTGAACACATGGCTCCCATCCGGTGCACGGAAGGTAGGAGCGGTGGAAGTTGACGAGCGGGTCCTTTGTCTCTACAAAAATCCAAAATACCATTGTCTTAGCTATATGTGATTAATAAACGCAAGGCAAAAGTCATACATATCAAAACCCAACGAGACAAAGCCTCCATGACTAACAAGTTCAACTAACGAATGCATGCGTGAAAAACCAAATCAAAAGGGGGTGTGAAACATCCCCTCACTTGAACTTTTAGTCCAACCTCCATCAAAAACAAATCTAGATAGTTAAACAAGAGTGGGGGATTTTGGTGCAAAATCCCCACACTTATCATCAAAGCACATTAACTAGATTCGACAATTAAATCGCATGCTAGAGTGAAATCTCAATCAAAGCTCATAACATGCATCAAACAATAATCACTAATCAATCAATTGAGTTTCAAGAACAATCTTAAATCTATGAAAGCACAAAGACACCATTGATGCCCAATTCAAGATCCAATCTTACTAAATCAAGCTAATCCAACGAAATCAAGTTTAGGGAACATACCTTTGATGCCATGAATGATGAAATTGAAGCTCAAGAAATTCGATTTTTGCAGATACGTGAAGAGAACTCACGGCGCCTAGAGAGAATTAGGGTTGTGTACTTTGAAAAATTGAGAAAGAAGGGTTTAAAAACCTGTCTGCACCGAGTTCGCGTCGCGAAATGTGACAACTGACAGTTTTGACCTTCAGGTTAGCTACTCGTTAAATCACTCAGTAGCGTTTCCGTAGGTTAAAAATTAGTCATTTAAGTTATTAGAAGAAATTAGGTTAGTTTGCGTGAAAAATTTAGGCAAAAACCTAAAAATCCCGAAAACTGCCCGAAAAAGCCCGTACCGGCCCAAAGTCACCCGAAAATCCTATAATGCCAAATTTAAAGTTGATTTATAAAAAAATATGTTACTTTATTAAAAATATAAGTAAATTGATTAAAATAATCTAAAATTACCTTCAAAAAGTCGGTTTCTACCGAAAACGCACCAAAACCCGGTACTGCGTTTGATTTAGCAGTATAAAATTTAACCTTTAAAGTGTCATATATGAAAATGCGAAGTCATCTACGGAAGGAATGCGTAGCATTCATGGCTCATGTCATAGATAAGAAGGCGAAGGAGAAACAAATCCAGGATATTCCAGTCGTGCGGGAATTTCCTGAGGTATTCCCGGAAGAGCTACCTGGATTACCTCCACAACGACAAGTAGAATTCCACATCGACTTAGTTCCTGGAGCAGGTCCCATAGCAAAGTCGCCATATCGTCTAGCGCCGTCCGAGATGCAGGAACTGTCGAGTCAACTTCAAGAGCTGTTAGATAAGGGATTCATCCGACCCAGCTCTTCGCCCTGGGGAGCCCCCGTGTTGTTCATAAAAAAGAAAGATGGATCTTTTCGCATGTGCATCGATTATAGGGAGCTGAACAAGATCACCATCAAGAACCGTTACCCTCTTCCACGCATCGACGATCTGTTCGATCAATTGCAAGGAGCGACTTACTTCTCCAAGATCGATCTTCGATCCGGATACCACCAGATGAGAGTTCGAGAGGAAGATATTGCCAAGACAGCGTTCAGAACTCGTTATGGTCATTATGAATTCTTGGTCATGCCTTTTGGTTTGACGAACGCTCCAGCAGTTTTTATGGACCTGATGAACAGAGTGTGTCGACCGTACTTAGATAAGTTCGTGATTGTCTTTATAGACGACATCCTGATTTATTCGCAGAGCAAGGAGGACCATGAGCAACATCTGAGATTGATACTGGATTTACTCAAGGCTGAAAAGCTTTATGCCAAGTTTTCAAAGTGCGAATTTTGGATTCGAGAAGTACACTTTTTAGGTCATGTGGTGAATAAAGAAGGAATACATGTTGATCCAGCCAAGATTGAGGCTATAAAGAAATGGGAAGCCCCGAGGACGTCGACAGAAATTCGACAATTTCTCGGTCTGGCAGGCTATTACCGACGATTCATTGCAAACTTCTCCAAGATTGCGCATCCGCTGACAACCTTAACGCAAAAAGACAAGAAGTTTATTTGGGGAGAGAAACAAGAAGAAGCGTTTCAATTACTCAAGCATAAGTTGTGCAATGCACCCATTCTGGCATTACCCGAAGGAACGGATAACTTCGTGGTGTATTGCGATGCTTCACATCAAGGCTTGGGATGTGTTTTGATGCAGAACGAGAAAGTCATCGCCTACGCATCCAGACAGCTGAAGGTCCACGAGAAGAATTACACCACTCATGACTTGGAGCTCGGAGCAGTGGTGTTTGCCCTTAAGATTTGGAGACATTATCTTTACGGCACCAAATGCACCATCTTTACGGACCAGAGTTCACCTGGGAGCGGGAGGCTTTCATGAAAAACAAATACCCGCATCTATTCACAAAAGACCCCTGTGGTAGCAGCAAGAATTAAATTTCGGGACGAAATTTATTTCAACAGGGGGTAAATGTGACAACTGACAGTTTTGACCTTCAGGTTAGCTACTCGTTAAATCACTCAGTAGCGTTTCCGTAGGTTAAAAATTAGTCATTTAAGTTATTAGAAGAAACTAGGTTAGTTTGCGTGAAAAATTTAGGCAAAAACCTAAAAATCCCGAAAACTGCCCGAAAAAGCCCATACTGGCCCAAAGTCACCCGAAAATCCTATAATGCCAAATTTAAAGTTGATTTATAAAAAAATATGTTACTTTATTAAAAATATAAGTAAACTGATTCAAATAATCTAAAATTACCTTCGAAAAGTCGGTTTCTACCGAAAACGCACCAAAACCCGGTACTGCGTTTGATTTAGCAGTATAAAATTTAACCTTTAAAAAAAATAGAGTGTGAGAGGGTTGGGTGGGCCCCACATGGCCGGCCACCCCCCCTAATATTTCTCTCTCTCTTGTTTCAAGAAACAAAATCATCACTCTCTCTTACACCATATCATTTCAAATCTCACTCTCTCTCTCTACTCTCTCACTCTTCGATTTCTCTCTCTAAAAACCATCCATATTTCATCCAAAAATCTGAGTTTTGAAGAAATATAATCAAAGATTTGAAGCTCTAGTAGTTGTTTGTTCAAAGGTAAGAGTAGATTATGTGTTTTAGTGTCAATTTTAGCTCATTTTGGAGCTTTTTCATGCTCTTTTTGAGGTTTAAAACCTCTTTGATGGTTAAACACCAATCTTGATGTTTGAGGACAAGAATGAGCCTTATAAATGTGCAAGAACATTCAAAGAAGGAAAAATTCTATGAATCCTCCTTACGAACACAAGATTGGAAGTGAAAATCTTTTGCTTTGATGTTTTTGAATCTCTTTTTGGGGCTGAACTTTTATAATAGTTCATGCATGTGTTTTAATGATATCTAAATGTATTTCATCTATTTATTGGATATAAGTTGAGGGTTTTTAGTTTATTATCCAAGAAACCCCCAAATTTTGGTGATTTTATGTGTTTTTGGTGGGTAAAAGTGTATTTGGAATCTGGATTGTGCTGACAGATTTGTTGCATGTTGTTTGTACGACCCAAAAAGGGTGTTTTTGGATTCATTCTCTTCTGAAAATTTTATGGTACAATATTTTATGTGTTAAGGTTCAAACCCCACTGGAATCATTCAAAAATTCCATGTTTTGAGCCCTCAACCATGTTGAAACTTTTTAGTGTTCATCAGCTTCTAGTCAGAATTTTATATCAACTTCATGCATGCATATCTTCTTGATAACTTAACTAAAATGCATGATTCTTGGTTCTAAGTTCAAGTTCAGTGAGATGGCTTCCTAAAGAATCTGAAATCACATGATTTGGTGGAGTTTTGAATGTTCAACCAATGAAATGAAATTCGGAGTGTAATCTGCCTAATGATGGCAGATTCACATGCTTGAATTCATGAGGTCATATCTCATTCAAAAATCATCCAAATCGTGTGAAACAAGTTTCATTTGTTAGATATTTGAGTTAACTTTAAAATCCCTTTTGAAATTCAAATTTTGGAATAGTAATGAGATCTCTATGGTACAAACTCCACAGACTTGTATTTTCAAGATTGATACATGCACACTGATTTTTCAAGAATTTTTAAAATATGTTAATCATCTCGTAAAATCATGAAATTTGGTAGGATTGTTGTTAATACCCCTAATATTAATGGGTAAAATTTTGGTAGCTTAAATCCATTTGGAACTAGGCTTAATGGTAGCATTTTTGAAGCAATACAAATCTGCCAAAATCAGATTTCCTCAAAAAGGGTTGTTTTGCAAATATCAAGAAATCCCCATATGTTTGGACATTGATTAAAGTAACAAAAACATATTTTTGTATTAAAATGAACCTAATAAAATATAGTAAAGGCATTATATAGGATATCGGTATTGACTTATTAAATATGGACCGTTGAATTTAGAACTTACGTCAATTACGTATGTGTTAGGGCATATATAGACTCGGAGCCGGGACTTAATCACGCACTAACGGTTGTTTAGATACGCAAAAGCTACTCCAGGTGAGTATTCACAGCCCCACTTTTTACCGTTTTTACGTGTTTTGGGGTGAAAAGCATGTTTACAAATGAATGTGAATAATTGTGAAAATGTTACGAAATGAAATGTATTGTGAGTTAAATTTGATATGTTATGAGGCATGATATAGTGAGTCTAAAATGAAAAAGTCCTCGGTAACTACTATTAACTCATAACAATGGGCCTATAATACACGTGGATAGCGCTATTTGGTTGACATACCCACCTTGAACTGACGAGAATATAGGTGCACTGTATTGAATGAAAATTCTACACATGTGGGATTTAGTCCCACCGCTGAGGTAGAATAGGGGCGTAGCATGTCATAAATGGCAGGATTAGTAGTGACTCAAAGAATAAATATCATGCGATTAACTTGACCCGGGAAATTTACTCACATGTGATACTAAGCTAGAAATGGAGTGAGCAAAAACGTTCACTAATGTTCAGGCTAGTATCGGTAGTGAACAAAATGGTTCACTATAACTGGTTTATGAAAAAAATGAGTGAATAAAAAGGTTCACTAAAAATTTGTTGCATTTAAATTGTTTTGTGCATATGAAAACCTGTGAACTCACCAACTCTCGTAGTTGACGCTTGTTTTAATATGCTTTTCAGGAAATCCGAAGGTTTGATAAGGCTAAATTTTGGGATTTTGTAATCACCAATCAAGACTATGTCATTTTCGTTTTGTTAAAGTCTGTAAACTTAAACTTATAGTTGGATTGTAATACTATGTAAACTTTATTTACTTTTGGGTATGAATGATTGGTGTTATTTATCTCCTATCGCTATGAAATCTAGACTGTCACACTTTGCGGTTCCGCTTTAGCGGGGTGTTGGTTTGGTGCAAAGAATCCGGGAGGTCTCGGGATGAAGTTACGATTGTTGTTCCATCTCCCTTGATAATCGCCTCGGTTGAGGTAGTGTACCTCCTCGGGTGTCATCATCGGATGATTCGGGCAATCTTTCGTTAAGTGTGGCCCCTTGCACTCCTCGCATCCAACCTGCAAAGCATGAATAGATTTAATCAGTTCTTCAATTTTACGTTCAAACTTTACCTGTTGGTTTTTCATTGCGGCTAGTTCATCGGATGGGTCGAAGTCGGTTGAGATCTTTCCGGCCATTCTCGGGGTTTGCAAGCCCTTGTTCGTCCTCCAATCTATATTGTGAATCAGCATGTCCTCGAGGAGATTATATCCTTCCGTGGGTGTTTTGTACATGAATACACCTCCGGCAGATGAATCTAATGTAGCTCGTGAAGAATAACCAAGCCTACTATAGAAAGTTTGGACTTGCTCACTCTTACTCAGTCCATGACTCTGGCACGAATTTAGAAGGTGTTTGAAACGCTCCCATGCTTCGGATATTGTCTCCTCATCATCTTGTCGAAAGGATCGGATTCGGCTCGTAACTTATCAATTTTGGATGGTGGAAAAAATCGGGAAAGGAACTTTGAGCGAAGTCCTTCCCAAGTGGGGATCGAACTCGGTTCCAACGATCGTAACCAAGCTTTGGCTTCTCCGGTGAGTGTAAGAGGAAAAACTAGAAGACGAATCGCATCGTCTCAGCCTTCCTCAGTTTTGAATAGATCACATATGTCCACGAAATTCTCCATGTGTACGATAGGATTGCTATCGTTTTTCCCGTCGAAAGTAAGGTCCTTGATCATGTGAAGGAGCTTCCCCGGGATCTCCTTATGTAGGCCCGGATTCGTGATCGGATTGGTGGGTACGGTCGGAGCGGTTCTCCGGCCGGTCCATATCGGTGCTTCGTCCCCCATTTCAAAATTCAAAGCTTTCGGGCGAACTTTGTTGGCTTTTGACTTCTTTTTGTTTCTTCTTCTGAACTCTCTCTCCGGTTCCTCAAACGGCTCTAACAGTTCCGTCGTGAGTGAAACCACAACAAACGGTTACGGGCAACTTGCGGGAAACAAAGAGATAAAAAATAATTAACTAAAACTAGAAAGCGAAAAACTTGCAAGGGAAAGAATCCCTCACAAGGATCGATTAACAAAACTAATAAAGACTAAAATTCTAACAACTACCGTTCCCCGACAACGGCGGCAAAAACTTGATGTGGTAATTATTATATACAAAAAGCGAAACAAGTTTTAACCTCTAAAGCCTAGCCACTGTTTACCACATTCACAGGCAAGCGTACCTGATCGTGAGTAATATAGTGTAGGAAAGTCCAGGTATCGTATCTACCACTGGGAATGGTCAAGTTATGTAGACTATTAATCTTAGCTAGTTTAATTAACCTAAAGCTATGGGGGGTTTTATGAAAAAGGTTTGATTAATTAAAAGAAAACTAAATTAACTAATTAACTAAGAAAACAATGAAAAGATAATTTAAACTATATGAATGAAAACAGTAGTACTTATCATGGTATAACGACTCCCCAAGTGGATGATTTAAACTGGCCAAAGGTTTGGTTGTTTTGGTTATTGTAAGAATTTAAGTCTAGGACACCCTAACATGTGACTGTTACGGTTATCAACTAGGTTGGTCTTCCTAGTCCCAATACATAGACTGTTTGTCAGACAATCTAGTATCAGCTACCCAATTCTATCTCTACTGCACGGTATCCTAATATCTGGCTGCTCTCGGTCCGAGCTAACCACCTAACACAACTCTCCGGGTTCCGAAGGGAAGGTCAAGAAAGGTTGATTAACCTATCGGGGTCTATCTATCTTGGTCAAACAGATACACCCAACCAACGAATTCAAATAACCATACAATACGAATCAAATCGGAACCATAACATACATTCAATAAACCAAAAGACAAACCAATAAACATTAAATCATAAAATCATCATCCACAAGGTTCATCTACCATAATAATTACCAGTAAAGAAAACTACTCACTAGACATTATGAAATCAGCAAACAAAGGAGTAGAAACAGACATTATACCGACAGTACAACGACGGATGATCGAGAATCAAACTCCGCAGCGTATCGGCACAACAACTCTCTCTCTCACAAAATAAGACTCTAATAATATGTATTCAACTAACACCAGAGGACTCAATCGTTCATGATGATTTTACTAAAGGAGGAGGCCAGTATTTAAAAGGAGAGGGTCGGAGCCCGTTTCGTGATCGCCAAGCGGCTGGCTCGCGGCGCTAAACACTTGATCAAACCCTAGATTTTGAACTTTTGCGAACTTGGCGGCGCCAGACTATAAAACTCGCGGACGCGAAATGGTCTCTGGATTGACTTTTTCCAATTTCCACGTTTCTCGCCTTTTTCTGTACTTTTCCGTTCCACGGCCTCCAAAACCTATAAAAGTAAGAATCAGTCCAAAACATAAGTGATTAGCTCAGAAATGGGTGAGAAATGGGGTGAAATCAGACAATTAAGCATAACCAAAACATGTATAATTTTGGTGTTATCAGAGACGCTTGTGCCAGAGCCAGTTGATGTCAGAAAAGGCCCTGGACATGAAGCACACATTTTCATTGGATGTGTCCATGTTGATAGTGTAGACATCACGGAAACGTTGTCCTCTGAGAATGACTTTCTTGTGCCTGTTCTTCACCTTACAGTCCTTCTTGGAGAAAGAGAGTTTCTGATCCTTATCACAAAGTTGACTGATACTCAGCAGGTTGTGAGTCAGTCCTTCAACATAAGATACCTTTTTAAAGGTATTCTTACCATTGGTTAAGGTACCATAACCTTTAGTGATACCTCTTCCTTCACCGCCAAATTTGACTGAAGGGCCTGCTTCTTCTTTGAAGTCAACCAGCACATGCTTGTTTCTAGTCATGTGCTTTGAGCATCCACTATCAGGATACCAGATGCCCTTTCCCTGAAATAAGAAGACAGGTTAAGTGGTCTTGGGGTCCCACATAAAGTTGAGTCCAGTTGGGTCAGCTATTGATGACACATCAGGGACACAAAATATCATTGCATTTGAGGTAGAGGCAACGACATCTGTCGTTTCTGATTTCTCAGATTTGACAGGATCAGGGATGCTTGAAGCATTAGGGATTAAAGGATTCTTTCCTTTGACTGATTTTCTAGCCTTGGGACCTTTCTTTACCTTAGCTGCCTTTTCAGCTTTGGTAGCATTTGGACAATTACTAGCAATATGATCATTCTGACCACAGTGATAACAACTTCTGAAGGTCTTAGCCTTAGAGAGACTACCCTTAGGATGTTTAAACCTAAGATGGGTTGGTCCTTGTCCAAGAATGCCTTTTTCAGCGGTTTGAGGAGGAATTTGTGTCTTCTCCTCAGGCTTAGATATAATATCTACTTTAAGTCTGGGAACAAGGTTTTGTCCTGTTTTCAGCTTCCCTGACCTAGGAGGTCCACCACCTAAGACTTTAGAAGTCTTAAAATAATATTTAGAAGGTTTGGTGGTTGCAGAGAGAATTTCTTGTCCATGGAGGGCTGGTCAGAGGTAGAGTCATTTTCATCAGCAGGACAAGAGTTAGAAGAGACAAACATGCCAAACTTTAAACTAGATTTATCAGGGATATCATCAGCATGCAAATTGTCTTTATTAAAACCTAGACAGGTTCTAATCTTAGATGTCGCTGAGAGGAGATTATTTTGTCAACAGTTTCAGAAGCATCAGCCCAACTTTTGACAGTAACCTTCTCAGAGTAGAGTTCAGCAAGAACTTTCTCTTTCTTAGCGATAGCCTGTTCTCTTTCAAGACAAAGGATTTGGTTCACATGAACCTGGTCCTTGTAACTTGCTTCATAAATGGCAAGCTCTTTGAGTTTCTCGTGACACTCTTTGAGCTCAGTCCTAAGATCAAGATTGATCTTTTCAGCAGAGGACATGTCGTTTAAGGCATTATGCAGATTGATGGTAAGAGCGTCCGTCGCTGAGATAGTATCAGAAGGATAGGGAGTAGATACCTGAAAAGGTGGGAGTGAGGATGAAGTAGGTGTAGCAGGAACCTCTTCAGCAATGTCCTCAAGTTACGCCATGAGAACTGGTTTAGCTTCTTCAATGATAGACATCAAACATGTGGCTTCAGTGTTGTCTTCCTCATCTGAGAAATCGTCTGAGGAATTGTCAGAGGAATCGTCCCATCCTTTGCCTTCAGCGATTAGACCTTTGCCCATTCGCTGGTATTTCAGCTTGCGATATTTCGCCTTCAGCTTCCAGTATTTGTCCTTCTTGGAAGCTGGAGAGGAAGATTCAGCGAACTGATTCTTCTTGTACCTGCATTCAGTAGCATAGTGTCCCTTTCCCTGACACTTGAAGCAAGTAGCAGAGGCCTTATCACCAGAAGGTGTTTCAGCCTTGTTAGTAAGAGAGAGGGGTTTGGACATTCGAAAGTTTCCTTTTCGTCCGAGCTTCTTGAAATGCTTAGAAAGAAGAGCAAGGGACTCATTGAGCTCAGTCTCAGTATCAGAGACGTGGTCAGAGTCAGAACCTTCTATCTCAGTGATGGTCACTGTTGAGACAGGATTAGAGGGTTGAGGAGAGTCAGAGATTAAAGCAAGAGTGGTGCTTTTGACATCCTTAGTATCTCTTATGAGATTAGACTTAAGGGTCTTGTGCTATTCATGGTTGAGCATCATACCATATAACTCACTGAGAGTTATAGTCTTTATGTCCTTTGACATTTTAAGACACATGGTGTAATTTTCCCAGTGATCCGGGAGAGCTTCCATGAGCTTAGTGATTACCTGCGAGTTGGAGTAGGAGACGTCGTACGTCTTCAGATCTATCAAGAGGCAGTTAAACCTCTAATGGTTCTGGGAGAGAGTTTCACCTTTAACAACGATGAACTTCTCATACTGACGTATGAGGTGAATCTTTCTAGATTCCATGA
Organism: Centaurea solstitialis; assembly: GCA_030169165.1. NCBI lineage: Eukaryota > Viridiplantae > Streptophyta > Magnoliopsida > Asterales > Asteraceae > Centaurea > Centaurea solstitialis. Next base: position 56,437,502 of record CM058043.1, read on the forward strand.
GAGCATCAGCGCCCTCGTATTGGAGACACAGAGTGTCCCATATCTCATTAGCTGATTTTAGCTTGCTGAGGGAGTGAAATACTTCATCAGGAAGAGACATAGCTATCAGAGATCTTGTCTTGGTGTCAATATTCACCAGACGTCTATCTTCATCAGACCAGTTAGCAACTAGTTTGACAAAGCTTCTTTCCTGTACTACAGGAGTGTTATCAGTAGCAGCAACGGAAGGGATTATAGAAGTGGGAACGTGTGGTCCATGCTCTATAAAGTAGGGGATTTGAGGATCAGCACCAGCTAAAAATAGCTCCATCCGAGATTTTCAGAGAGGGAAATTTTCGGACATGAATCTGGGTGGCTTTGCTAGAGATCCAGAATCGAAGTAAGAATCTTTAGAAGAAAAAGTGGCCATAGTGTGGATCTAGAAACTATGTTTATTTTGTGAACAGTTAGGTAGAAGAAAGAGTTTCGAACCGCTCTGATACCACTTGTTGGTCCTCTTTCGATGGCCAACTATGTAAATTGTATTGTAGACAGGGAGGGGGTTGAATACAATCAACACAGTTTCTTCTACTTAATTTAATTTGTTGGGTGCAAAATCGGATTGTATCCGAGATCACAAGTTGGTGCTAAAAGTGAAGACAAAGGCAAAGTCAAATTGGTCAAAGAAGTCAAACCTTGCTTTATAGTTTTAGTCCTTTTATATGTACTTTGTAATAGTTTTGTAATAATAGGGTAGTTTGTGTAATTCTTGTAAACCTTGAGGGTTTAGATGTTTGGGTATAAATACCCAAAGTGAGTTAGTTTGGTAGTAGGATCATGCATGTACGTATCATTGTGTAAAAAGAGTTAATTGAGAGAGTTTGTGTTCTTAAGTGTGTGTGTTCTTGGTGTATTGAGTGTGTGTAAATTTCATTCAAGAATTCAATAGATTACTCTTTCAATTCATTCTACAATTGTGTGCATGTTGATTAGAACTTGAATCTGGAACAACAAGTGGTATCAGAGCTGGAAATTCACTTGAATTTGGTATGATTTCTTGAGCTTTTTTATGTTTTTCGAAAATGAGGTTTTTGAGTTTTGATGTTGTTCATTTGATCATTGTTTGGATCTGAATTTGATTGTTTGTGGTTAATATGATGTTTTTACTGTGTTTAGGAGTGATTTAGAGTCAAAATTTGGTGTTTAGAGCTGTAATTTTTGAGTTTTTTACCTTCTGCTCGGTTTTTTCTCGTTTTTCCGAATTCTGTTCATATTTTCCGAATCGGAATATTCATAAATTCCGAATCGGAAAATACAAGTTTTCCGAATCGGATTTTTGAAATTTTCCGAATCGGAATTTTTTTTTTACTTGAGTTGTTGTTTAGATCTGATCTTACTCATTTTCCGACTTGGTATTAGTCAAATTCCGATTCGGAAAACATCATTTTCCGATTCGGAAATTGACCAAATACCAACTCGAAATTTTTCTCGGAACTCTATCAAGTTTGTTTTTCCGATTCGGAAAACTACATTTTCCGATTCGGAAAATTGAAAAATCCGAATCGGAATAAGTTGTTTTCCGAATCGGATTAGTTAAGCAAAAAAAAAAAAAAAAATTTCCCGAGTCTGGAAGCTTTTTTCGGGCGTTTTTTCACGTAAACTTTTTTAGACTTCTTATCTGATTCTACGGTGAAAAAGTTCAGTCATTTTTAAGGTCATTTTTTCCCGAAAAATGCCGGTTTTTCCGAGATTTTGGTGATTTCCGAGAGGTTGTATTTTTGGACTAACATTTCAATTTCGCAGTCAAAATCAACTTTCAAATTTTTGAAAAATATTTTTTTCTCGGGATTTCACTAATCACCGGTTGACTTTACGGTTGACTTTTTGACTTTTGTCATTAACCTTGTCTTTGATCAAAAGAAGTGTTCAGATTAGTTACAGATCATCAGATTTGCATACCTCCAGCAGTTCAGAAGAAATCTATCAGTTTCAGTGAATTATCGATCAGTTCAAGTTCTATTGTTGAATCGGTCAAGATGTCAGATTCAGATGTTAATCATAGATTGTGGAAGGATTGTATGACATACAATCATCGTGTTTTTGAGCTAAATAAGGAAAACCAACAATTGAGTGCTGAAAAATCATTTTTAGAAATGAAGCTTGTTGATTTAGAGAAGATAATACAGATTGAAAAAGGGCAAGAATCAGAGAATTCAAAGTTGTCAAATCAAATTACTGAGCTTCAGCAAACTTTATCAGTTTTGAATGCTGAAAAAGCTGAACTTATTCTTAAAGTTACTAATCTTGAAGAAGATAAGAAAGTCTTTGAAAACAAACTTATATCTTCTCATTCGAGAGTGATAGAACTTTCAAATCAAGTAAATGATTTTGAGAAGATCGTGGTCATCGAGAGAAGTAACTTTGAGAAAGAAAGACAAGCTTTTGAAGCAAAGATTAACAAACTTTCATTGAAGACATCAGTTTTTGATAAGCCAAAAGATAACGAGATTTTCAAAGAGTTTTCTGAATCTAACTGTTATGTTAATTGTTGTTATGATGATGATGATTCTAACTCTTATGATGGAATTAATGTTTTTGATTCTCTTGATTCTTGTACCAACAAGAAAAGTGTTGTGAATAGTGAGTTAGTTAATTTTGAAAAGATGTTACAAGATGAAAGAAAGGTTTTTGAAGAGGAGAGAAAGGTTTTTGAGAAAGAGAGAAAATCTTTTGAGTTGAAAAGCGATAAACTTTCAAAGAAGATTTATGATTTGGAGAGACAGATTGTGAGTGAAAGAAAAGATTTTGAGAAAAAGAAGAGTGTTTTTGAAAGCAAGAATAAAGATTTAAAGAAAAAGTCTCTCCGTGTGGAAAAAGATAGGTGTGGTGAGTTTGAGTTTGAGAAAGAACGTAAAGTTTTTGAAAAAGAAAGAAAATCTTTTGATGAAATGAGTGTTCTATTTAGGAAGAAGATTGCTAATTTAGAAGTGCAACTTTCGGATGAGAGAAATGCTTTTAAAAGAAAAGAACACCTTTTAAAGTGTGAGATAAAAGGTTTTGAGCAATTGATTGTTGAACTAAAGAAACCAACTTTTGAGAAAAATGATTTTGAAGACGAAAAGAGGGTTTTTGAGATGGAAATAAGGAAACTTACACGAAGCTTATCTGAATTGTCTTCTGATATCATGAAAGAACAGATTATGAGTTCTAATCTGAAAAAGAAACTTGATGAAACAGTTGAAGAAAAGAATATTTTATCTGCAATGGTGAAAGATCTTGAAGATATTGTTTTTAAAGTTAATTTGAATGAACCAAAGAGTCCCGATGTTATAGTACAATCACCATATGTTGATTATGCTGATTCTGTGTGTTCATTCAAAACTGCTCCAAGTTCTCTTCATGCAGATGTTTCTTCGACAAAAAGTTTTACACCAACTAATCAGATTCGTCCTTCTAATATTTTCTATGATCATCAGATTGATGGTTCAGGTAAGAATCATTCAAAGAAAGGTAAATTTGTTTGGAGAGTTAAAGGATCTACAACAAATGTAGATAAACCAAAATTATTTGTTCCCAAACAAAATGTTCAAAAGAACAATGTTTTTAAAGCTAAATATTTTGTTAAATCTAATCCAATTTATTCTGTAAATCATATGATCAGATTATCTCAAAAGAAAATAAGTTGTTCTTACTGTGGAACAAATAAGTTTGTTCGAAAAGAAAAGTCGGAAAGTTGGTATGGTACTTATAGTATTCCGAATTATAAACCAACTTCTTTTAACAAAAGAGGATCCACTTTCAAGTGGATACCAAAATCTGTATGATTTTGTTTTTGCAGGTCTCCATATCTTTAATGCATTATTCAAGGGGGAGTTTCTGCAAGCAAGTGGCTTCTAAACATTCAATTTAGGACCCGATCTTCAATGTGTAAGTGACTCTTGAATACATCAGTTCAAGACCCAGTCTTCAACGGTCTTCAATGGTCTTCAAGGTATTATTCTTACTTTGAGGGAGAAGTTTAAATGTAAATATTTGATTATCCATTTGAGGGGGAGTACATAAAAGAGATATTCTTTTTAGGGGGAGAGTTCAAATAAGCTTTAATGCTTACATATTTGAAAGATGAACAACTTTCAGGTATGAAAAATATTTTTAAATGTTCAAACTCACTTCTCGATTCTCAAATGATTTTTCGAATTAGAAGTGTGATTTTAAATGTTTTCATCTCATGATGAGTTGACGGATATTTTCTAACCGTGTGTTTCCAAAGATTAATACTTGTGTATTATCTTTTCATATATTTTTCAAGTATTCATACACACCGGTTTAGCTTCTTTTGTCTTCGTTATTACCACGTCTCTATATGCTCATATTATTCGGTGGTAATACGCTCGCTTGATATCTTCCTATTTGTACTTCATCGTTTATTTGATCAGATACGTTCTTCATTGCTATATCTATATCTTGCTCGTATAGATAACATTCATTCATTTTGTGTACACCAACACTTTTCAAGAACATATCTCACATCATATGATGAATCAGTTTTCTCAAACAAGTTTACATCATTCATGTTCTTCATTTCATATACTTGTTTGAAGAAATTCTTATGCTCCTATATTGTTCATATATATGTTTGTTTGAGCATGTTTCATATTGGCTCATTGATTCACTCGATGAATCATTGTACTTTCATGTTTAGGAAACTTATTTCATGGGATGTGTGAGCTTAATAGAACTTCTATGGATTTCCAGAACCGGCAATCCTACCCAAGAAGTTATCCTTGAGAAATGAGTGAGGGGTCTACATCAAAGAGTGGGGGAGATAACTCAGGTGGTCGAGTTATTCTCATAGTGATTGAGCGGAAAAATGTATTAAGAGAGATTGGTTAGAAGTGAGGATGCTTAAAAGAATTGGAGGGTGTGAGAACAGAGTTAAAAGAAACATAAAACTCTGCACCAACCTTTTCTAAGCCGGGCAACCACATAATCTATTGGTTCACATTCTTTGGTGACCGATATTGAAACAAGGCAAAGCCCAATGCCGACTCTCGTTTTTACCCCACTAGCTACTCATTTCCTTCTTAACAAGGAGATGTTTCATTTCATCATGGGGACGCAGCACATAATCTATCAGGTTTTCTTTTGGAAAATCGATATTGAAACAGAAGGAAGCTGCCCTGCCTTCGAACTTCATTTCTACACATCGAGTCGTGAAATGTTTTCACATTTTGAGCCTTATGACAGCACTTGATGCTATTTTCTTTCATCACAAATACACACAAGGAATTTGTTTCTTTGTCGGAACGTTCATAGTAATACTTCTAGTATTTGCGATGATTGAACGGAAGCCCTGGGGAGTGATCATCAATAAAGCTCTTTATATAGTGCATTTGTTGTACCGAGTTGCTTTGTGCTTCTCACAGGCATTCCAACTGATTCATGTGTTGTTTCAGGATTTTCCCACTTCAAATCTGAATTTGCAAAGATTCGGATTACTTTATGGCATTGACGGTATTTCTTTGGAGTAATAAGGGGAATTCTGGAGTAACAAGGAGGCGATGGTTATGTGAGATGATTTTTGATATCAATGGTGGTTCTTTTACATGTTTGTATCTTTACGAGCTGAGTTTATCTGATCATACATTTCTAGAGTTTTGATGATTATTTCATATTTCATCAAAAAGGGGGAGATGGTTTAGAAATGTAAAGTCGAGAAATGTTTTTGAAGATACTTTGGGGAGATGGTTCCGAAATGTCAAATCAAAGAGAAGATTACGAGATATGACAAGAGATGTTTGCGAGATATGTTTGAAGTTTGGTGATTATTTGAAGATATATCGGTTCGTTAAAGCTTCGTGTTCAAAGTTTGTTAAAGCTTCATGAAGATTTGGATGATTCGTGAAGATTATTACGGAAGCTTATCGTTCAAGGAAGCTTATCGTTGATGTTTAAAGTGTTGATGCTTTCTAGTAGACGTTTGCCTAATTCTTTTTGTGATCTCGAATCCAAAGGGGGAGATTGTTGGGTGCAAAATCGAATTGTATCCGAGATCACAAGTTGGTGCTAAAAGTGAAGAGAAAGGCAAAGTCAAATTGGTCAAAGAAGTCAAACCTTGCTTTATAGTTTTAGTCCTTTTATATGTACTTTGTAATAGTTTTGTAATAATAGGGTAGTTTGTGTAATTCTTGTAAACCTTGAGGGTTTAGATGTTTGGGTATAAATACCCAAAGTGAGTTAGTTTGGTAGTAGGATCATGCATGTACGTATCATTGTGTAAAGAGAGTGAATTGAGAGAGTTTGTGTTCTTAAGTGTGTGTGTTCTTGGTGTATTGAGTGTGTGTAAATTTCATTCAAGAATTCAATAGATTACTCTTTCAATTCATTCTACAATTGTGTGCATGTTGATTAGAACTTGAATCTGGAACAACATAATTCACAACCCCTATGGAGTTTTTGTGTGAACTAAAGTAGATTGTTTGTTGAAGCGGATCTAGACTATGTCATGATCCAAACAATCCATAAGTATTTCACGAAGCATTTGCTTATGCACAAAGCCAGAATAGAGATAGATAGAATGAACCTTGATAGAGAGAGAAATGATTGGGGTATAGAAGCATGAACCAAGGTTGGTTTGAAGAAGAAACCTAATACTCATGTTTATACCCCATACATTAAATGCATGGCAGAACCACTTTTGCACATGGCAAACTAAGAGTGGTTCTATTGTACTATACACTATAAACGATGGCCCATACTTGGTAGGGTTATGGTCTATAGTGTACAATTGCCTTATGGTTGACAAGCAAAGAGGGAGCAGTGAAGAGACATCCCCTTTTTGTACTCTTGTCAGAAAGGCAAATCAAATCCTTTGCGTGCATATAGGAGGGAAAGACAAATCTTGAATTCGTAAAGAGCAAGTAACTGATCGGGCCTTAGAATCGCTGATCTCTGGGAAAGATCAGGGAGGCACTGTGACTTGTCTTCAGTAGAACGTCATGCAGAGTAGTCAGCTCGCTATCACTGATTTTAACTTCAGATAAGAAGCTCGCTGACTCTTTCATTCAGCTTACATCAATAGATGGTGCTGATGGTTTTCTTATCGCATGACTATTTGTCTTTCAGGGGATACTTAGCTGATGTCAGCTCTTGCTGAGACTGAATGGTGTCAGTGATCAGCAATCGCTGATTGTCCAAACTATCAGCGATAAAGAATCGCTGAAGTAGTGAACTTCATCTTTCAGCAGTGCTAAGTATTTTACAGAAAATAGATAAAGGATCATTGGTTTTTCACAAAGTCTTAGGAAGACTGGATCAACAGATCATAACAACGCGTTTTTGTTTTCATAGGAACTGTCGTGCACCAATCAATATGAAGGAGTATTGGCCCGAGATCTTTTTTGGGAGGCCAATTTCCAAAAGCAATTGGTTGACCCAACACTCTTAATGATACACTTAAAGGATCTGAGGCCAAACTCATATCAAATCGGCACTCAATCTGCAAATGAACAAGGTAAGAACTGGAGTAATGAGTGGTTTGTTACTCTACCTGGTGGATCACACAAAGGTAAGTCATATAGCCCAGGTATGTACCACTATTATCACCCTAGCTTGATTGCAAGTGAAGGGTATTTTATTTCGAACAAGGGTGCTTAAACCTCGAGTCAGGCTCGAGACTCGAGACAAAAACAAGCGCTTCTCGGGAGGCAACCCGTGTTTTATCGTTTTTCAGTTTTTATTTACGTTTTAGTTAGGATTGTGTCATTAGAGTCAAAGGTACTTAACCAAATCCAATTTTGAGTTAAAAAGTTTTCGAACCTTGGGCAGAGAGCCCTTCACGTTCGCGAGGACTAAGTTTAGCACCGCGAGAAAGTAGAGGGACCAAAAGTGAAAATTTGAAATCTTAGACCTTTGCGCCACGAGCCAGGTTTCTCGTGCAGCGAGAGTAAGTTTTTCGAAAACAGAACCGAGTAGACAGCCCTTCGCGTGCACGTAGTTTCAACTTTCGCGTCGCGAGCCTCGATAACAAGTCTTTGCGCCGCGAAGGCGCAGTCTCGCGCCGCAATCTTAGCTAGATCGGACCCCAAACCCTAGTTTTAGACCCTCGCGCCGCGTATGTCCATGCTCGCGCCGCGAGAGTAGTGCAGACCAGTTTTTAAATAGCGATTTCTAGGGTTTTATTTCTCACTTCGCTCCAAACTCGGCGCCGCGAAACCCCTGTTCCACCTTCGGAAATCAGTTCCTTTGCTTTCTAGGTTCGATTTTCTTGCAATTCCATGGCTCCCAAGGTACATTCTTCTCTTCTCCATCTCTAATCTTGCTAGATTTTGTTTCTTCCATGGTGGTTTTCCCCAATTTTGATTTTGAATGATAAACTTGATGATACTTGTGGGAAACCAAAATTAGTGTTAGATTGAGGCATGGTTAGTTAATCTTACTTGCTAGCATACCTAATTTTGTGTTTTGCCATGGATGATTGTTGTTGGTAGTTCCATTGTTATGGAGCTTTCTTGGTGATTTTTCCCAAATTGGTTTTGCAAAGAATTGATGAACAAATTATTGGGGAAAACCAAGTTTAGTGCTCGTTTGATGAATGTTGCTACTTGATTTCATGATTTCTCGCCATGTTTCGTTTTTCAAAGATTTCATCTTCTTCGTTGGTAATTGACCATTTTTCAAAGCTCTCAAGCATCAAACAAATTTTTCAAGAAACAAGCTTTTAAAAGAGGATGTTTGAAGCTTAATTTGCCATCTAGAAAATTTTCAATTGCAAAGTATTTTTACGAAAATCTAGATGGAAAAGTATAAGTGTGGGAATCCACTTTTGGAAAAACGTTGGTTTAAAAGTAAAGAAAGCATTCTCCTCACTTTAGTTTTCAATAATTGTGGTCAACGAATGGAAAAGGTGTCATCTACGTTTTTGGGGCAAAAAGCATGAATCTTCGGTTTTGAAAGTGCTTGTTAGTTGTTTGTTTTGAACTGTTGCCTTGGTCTAATCTTGAAATCTTTATCATTCCACTCTTTTGTACTTTGACCGTAAGAAATTCTTTCATGTAATCTTGTAGTTTTCGTATCGTTTTTTAAAAATCAAGATTTTGGCGCGGTTTCATGTTTTACTTTTTAAACGCCAAATGATACGAGATTCCAAGTGTGGGAACCCATTTTGAGGGAAGTTGTTTTTAAATGATCGGTTCTAATTGTTTTTAATCGGAAAAATACGGTCGAACACTAAGTGTGGGAAGATATAGTTATTTTTGTCGGCAAAGTTCGGGAAAGTGTGATTTATCTTGATTTGTGCTTAAAAGTGTGGTTTCTTTTTACACTAAGGGTGCGTTTGGTACAGAGAATGGAATTGCAGAGAATGGAATGGCAGAGAAAGCGAATTGGTCTGGAGAATAGGGATTGACTCTCCTGTTTGGTAGCACAGAGATTTCAGCGGAGAAATATAACAGAGAATCATTTCTCTTGTTTGGTACAACAGAGAATTCAACAGAGAATTGTACAAACTTTATCAGTTTGCCCATCTTTTTTTCATAACAATCATTAATTCAAACCATAGTCATACAAAAGAAAGTACTTCAAGAAAAAAAAATTGGAGATACATTTTAGATCATCTAAATTTAAATTTTATCCTTTAGTTATAAATTAAATTACATAAATTCCAAATCACATAATCTAAATGCAGAATACCACAAACTACAACAAATGTGTTTTTTTCTTTTGCAGAGCAACCTACTTTTCATTACTAACCAAAGCAAAACCAAAATACAAAGCAAAATAGATAGAACCGATCCCAGAATCCCACCCTGCTTAATGGGTCGGCCCACTTTAAACAACCGACAACTACCTCGACGACGAAGCAACATACGCAGCAACACAACAACTATTTGCGATTGATTGGCGAAACAAGGCAAAAGCCCACTGCTGTCCCACCGATAGCGAAATATATAGCAGTCCAACTCAACTTGAGATGACGATACTCGACCTAACCAAACCAAACCATCCCAGCGTGGAGGATCAGACCAAATCAATGAATTTTGCACCCGAATCTTCATGATATCCCACTTCATGGCTTTGTTGTTGTCAGGTCGATTAACCGCCTGCACAAATCCAATCTAGGAAAGTTCATTAGTTTCTTTAAACTTTTCTTATTAATCAATTTAAAAAACATAATCAGGATAGCAATATATTTGGTTAGATGACCAACTCCTTGTATAAATTTGTGTGAATATGTACAGAGACGAATGTTAGTTTATAGGTCTCAATTATTCCATTTTCAAGGCATCGATATTACCATATATTACTTCCACTTCATGTAAATGGAACATTCAACATTAAAGAACAGTGCCATTTCATCTAAATTCCATGGGAAGTACTAATCATATTTGATATTTAATGCTCTTTGTTACAATTTTTTAACCAATAACCTATTTGGGCCTTTTGTTATAAAATAGATGGTTTGCATCAAGACATCAAGAGATATGTAGTAAACTAGATAGCAGCAATAGGGCAATAGAGAATAAGATGAACCATCATTTTATAATAAGCTATTCATCAGACCTCCTCCTGATGTATAATTGATGAAGAGAATATATCAAGTAACTACAGCTTTGCTTTCAATTTTATGATCCAACCAGCATATTTAAGGAGAGTTCAAGTAGTTTTAAAATAGCACATACATAAAAGATGCAAACTAATCAGCTATGGTTGAGCAACAGCCAAAATTTTATACAAGTCTCACATTTTGTTGGCTTATCAAATAAGCTCCAAGGGGGAAACTTTATGTAGACAGATTAATCTACATAGACATTCTCTAATTTTTTCCAAATAATTATAAACTAACCAACAATTCCAGTTTCAATCATAAACCCAAATAATCACATGTGAAGATTACTAATTTCTCTTAAGCATTTCAGCAAATAGGTGGTAGGCATGTTCTGAAATTGTTGACATCAAGAAATTTATGCATTTAGGTAATGTTAAAATCATGAACAAATTGTAGACATCGAGAACAAATTGAAGTTATTTACTCAAACCAAATTGTTTTCATATCCAGCTACTACCTTTATTATGCAGAAATTAGATTGTTGTGATGCCATTGAAGATAGGCTTTGATGATCAAGAACAGAAATCATTTTTAGCTCCATCTCCAGAAGATTTGAAATCAATCGAGAGAAAGAGGCGAGAGAGAGAGAGAGAGACGAGATAGAGAAAGAGAGAGAGTTAGGGAAAGAGAACGGACGTACCTAGCCGGAGCTGAAGCAACGGTGGAACCTTAGCCGGAGCGGCGAAGCTGCGATGGAACCCTATCCCGTCAAAGAGTCGCACCAGAGAGAGAGCGCAACAGAGGGAAGAAGAAACTGTCGTTCTATTTTTTGTTGAAGAAAGGAGTCGTACCTGTAACCTGCTCTTCTATTTTTCAATTCTCCGCGTGTGACATCTGAGAGTTGAATTACCATTTCTCCCCATTTCTCCACCAAAATAAGAGAAATGAAAGTACAAAGAGACCCAATTCTAGAGAATTGCAAATTCTCTGTTTCTTCTTTTCTCTAACCTACCAAACAAGGGAATTGAATTCCATTTCCATTTCTCTCCTCTTATTTCTCAGTACCAAACACCCCCTAAGTGAATAACCGCACCTTTATCAAAATGTATCGAACAAGTTATATTTTCTTTGGCCAATTTTTGCATAACTTGCCAAAACTTTTGGTATTATCCCTTTTTGCTCAAATTTACATTTTGTAAAGGGATAAATTAAGTTCTAAGTGTGGGAACCTATTTGGTCAAATTTTTGGCTTTTAATTTTTTTGATAGGTTCCCGTTATTTTAGTAACTTAATAAAGTGTGTAGTTAATTGTTGGGATTTTGTGCACCCCTCGTATCAAACTGACACGAGAAAGCTGTGGATCTCAAACCTAACTGGATTGAGATACACGACAAACTTTGTGACCAAACTAATCAAAAGTTTTCTCAATCTGTTAGTGTTATGTTTATAATAGAAGTTGAGGGACCTATTATGAAAGTTTTTGATTCTTAGGAATGAGGTATAAATACCTCATTGCCTTGTATTGTACTTTAAGCTTTTCATTATGAATGACATATGAGTTCTACATTCTCTCTCTACTTTCTCTCTCTACTTGATATCATCATTCTCATGCTAGATCTAACATGATTTTGCTTAGATCATGTTAGATTGATTCATCTTTACATCTAACAAGTGGTATCAGAGCTGGATTTGGTGATTGAATGAAGATTTATCATGTGGATTTGTTGAAGATTTGAAGAAAATGGAGAAAACTTGAAGAATTCTATTTTTGGAGCAAATTTGAAGACATATTACTTGATTATTCATGAAATTGTGTGTAATTTCATGAATCTATCAAGTTTTATGCATTAGGAGTGATTTGTAATCATTAGAAAGTGTTCAGATTTGAATTTTTAGTTGAAATAAGCTGAAAATCGTGATTTTTTCGAAGATGTTCTTATGTCTCGAGTCATCAGATTCATATGTCTCGAGTGGTAGTTGAAATTCGATCTGAAAAAATCTTGCTCGAGCTGAGAGTAAGGATCTCGAGCGAAGTGTAGGTATCTCGAGTGGATTGGATGTGTTTCAAGCTATCTCGAGCCAAGGTTGAAAGAATGTATCTCGAGCAGCATTAGAGTTGACTCGAGTTGGGTGTCTCGAGCGAATTAGAGTGTCTCGAGCCAAAATTCCGTGTGTGACTCGAGCTAAGTTGGTTACGTGTCTCGAGTTGAGGTTGAATTACATCTCGAGCCAAGTCAAAGTTGTGTCTTGAGCCGAGTATTTCTAAGTGACTCGAGTCAAGTTGTTGTGTAACTCGAGCCAAGTTCTGATTTTGTCTCGAGCCAAGTCTTGTGTGAGTCTCGAGCCAAGCATTTTGTAGCTCGAGCTATCATTAACTTGAGTGTCTCGATCATAATCTCGAGTCATCAAGTTGAATTCTTCAAGTTTACAAACTGATATTTCTCATAAAAATCAGTAATAAAGATCCGTATTAAAGATGAGTCTAGCAAATCGAAGAGATGATATGTCAATGGGATCAGAGACCAAAGCACCGGTGCTATTCAAGGATGAGTATGAATTGTGGGTCTCGCGATTCAAACTATATATCAGGAGAAAGAAAGATGGAGATAAAATTCTTCATTCAATTCTGCATTGTCCTCATCCTATTCCAGTTACCACACTTGATGGAAGAGAAGTGCCAAAAGACTTTTCAGAAATGGATGTTGCTGAAAGAGAAAGATATATGATTGATGTTGAAGCTCAAAACTATCTAATTCAAGCCATTCCTAATGAGATCTTTCGAAAATTAGATAGTTATGATGAGTCAGCAAAATCCATTTGGGATCAACTACAAAAGATAATGATGGGTTCAAAGGTAGGAAATCAAATGAGGATAACAAATCTTATGGATAGGTATGAGAATTTCAGAATGAAGGAGGATGAATCTCTAGAAGAGGCTTATGATAGGTTTGTGGAACTGATGAATGATATGAAGAAAAATAATATCATTCGATCAGAAATGGATTATATAGTGAAGTTCATTAACAACCTATCTTCAGACTGGAAGCAATTTTCAAGGTTTGTGAAGCAACATAAGGTTCTGAATGAGTTGAAAGTTTATGAAGTATATGAGAATCTCTTATTGTTCGAGGAAGAGGTGAATGAAATTGCTGCTGAAAGAAAGAAGAAAGAAAAGACTGAAGCGGATACTTTGGCCTTACTTGCTGAAAAAGAGAAAGCTAAGAAGAAAGTAAGAAAATGTAAAGCTAAAGTTTTTGAAGCATGTGAAGATGATGAGGAAGAGGATGAAGAAGAATATGATGAAGATGAAAAGGATCAAATGTTGCAGAGTTTATTGAGTCTAACTGAGGCCTATAAGAAGAAGTATTATAATAAGTCTGGATCCAACAACCGAAGATTTTCCACTAGAGGGGGTCGAGGTTTTAACAGAAACTACATGCAAAGTTCACAAGGATATCCTCCTCGGGTTGAAAATCAGTATGTTGATAAATATGCAACCAAGAAAGAGGAAGCTGTCAAAGATACTCCTGAAAGAACAGAGGAAAATAAAGGTCAAGCAGGTATTATCTGTTACAAGTGTGGAAAGACAGGTCATATTGCTAAAGGATGCACTACTAAAATGACAAAGGTGGAACTGCTGAGGAAGAAGTTGGAACTAGCAGAGAAACAAGAACAAGGATTGGTTTTGATGGCTGATGATTCAGAATGGCTGGATTACTCTGACAATGATGATCAAGCACAGATGTGCTTTATGGGCTTGATGGAGGAAGAATCAGAATCAGATGAAGACATAGAGAGAGATGGAGAAACTTCAACGGTACGCTCTGTCTCTCTTGATGATCATAGTAGAAAAATGCTTGAGGTGACAACATTAATTCATAACAAAAATAAAGAACTCGAACTTGTCATTTTAAAACAAACTAACGAAATTACTGATTTGTTGCAACAAAAAGAACAATTAAGTTCTCAATGTGCACAATTGCAACAATCAGTGAATGAGTTTGAGACAATTCGAGCTGAACATAAGTCACAAAAGCTAGAAATTGATTTTTTAACCATCAGCTTGAGTGTGGAAAAAGAAAATGTTTCTAAGCTAAATAAGATGATTTCAGATCTTGATCTTAAACTTCATAAGATAGGTCAAACTGAGCATACAATTTTCTTGAATAAACAAGTTGAGTTTAGAGATTATTACTCCAAAGAAGGTCTTGGTTACACAAATCCAAATTATTTGAAAAAGACCCTTGGAGTTAAAAATCCAAATTATTTGCAAAAAGCTCTTAAAGAAAAAGCAGCATTTTATGATCTTACAAGCATGTTAATGAGTAAAAGGTTTCCTTCATTAAAAGGGTTTCAAATGAAGGAAGAATTTTCAGAGATGCAACATATGAAACTACATGATCCTATGTATCATGATTCTAAATATCATAGGGTCAAGTTTGTGTATAATGATGATACTCTGAAGATTAAATCCAATTCACTCAAGGATGATCCAGTATATTTTGTATATCCAGAATTGTCAAGCAATGTTGTAAAACCATACATATCAACCAAGGAGTTAGAATGTAAAGTTTCAGATCTTGAGAAACAAGTTGAGGATTTGAAAGTTCATAATTCACTTCTTTTAACAAATCAAAGAATTTTCTACATTGGAATACTACTGATGTTGATTCTGAACCAACTTCACTGGTGTCAGATATATTAAATGACTTAGTTTGTAATGTATCAACATCAGTAGAAAACAAAAATTCTTCTCAGGATAATTCTGAAATCAACCAGAATTTGAAAGAAGGTGTTGATGATGAGCACGAAGAAGTTGTTCGTGTTGTAAATAACAAAGGATATTTTGAGTTGAAAGAACCATCAGCAATGTCAACTGATGATGTTGAAGTTCCTTATGTTGTTGAATCTCTTGATCTAAAACAAACTGTAATTGATGCAACATCTTCTGCTTCATCATCTTCAGTAACACCTTCAAATGGCTTATCTTCAATTGCTTTGTCGAAAAGTGGTAGTGAATTGGGTGAATCTTCACAGGGATCATTAAAGTCATCTCTGAAAAATTCTGAACCTTTGTATTCCTCAACAAGATCTAAAGTTTGTCACTTTCATGATGAAATCTCTTATTTAGAAAAGAAACATGAAAAGGAAAAACAAAGTTTTCAAAACACACTTCAACAATTAAAGACAGAACTTTCTCGTCAAAAGTGTGATACAAAATTTTGGAACAGCAAATGTGTAACCTTAACTAAGAACTATGATAGACTGGTTGAAAGACTGTCTATATATGAAGAAGGTCATCACTATGCTGGGAAAAACCAAAAGATTGTACCTACTCCGGTCACTCATGCATACATCAACAAGGTTCAGTTCACTCAGGGAGTAAAATCTATGTTACGAAAATTTCAGCATCAAATTGATTTGAAAAAGCAAAATCCGAACATGGTGTTTTCTGAGGAAACTGATCCATCCACTACACCTGCTCCAATTAAGTTGAAATCATTTGATATCTGTGCTAATCCATCTACAGGAAGTTCCGAAAGGGTGAGCATTGAGAAGACAAGAAAGAAGAAGTCAACGAAGAGAAATGTTAAGAAATTAGATTTTAGTATGCAATCTACAAATAGCAAGTTTAGTGTGGGAAACAAACTGAATTCTAAAAATAATGTACCTTCAAAATTCAATTCTATGAATAAAAGGTCTACATATGTTTCTTCAGTTTCTCATGCTTCAAGTTCTTCAAAGAATATACACCATACTAAATCTAATTTCTCTACTACTCTTCGTTCTTCAGTTCCTAGATATGTTCCATATCATGTATTTAATATGCTTAGAGGCACAAAGCATTACTGGGATTCAATCTTGTACTATTAAGAGTATTACACGTAGTGGACCCATTTTAAAATGGGTTCCTAAATCCATCTGATTTCCTCATTGCAGGCCAGTCATAAATGGTACCTGGATTCTGGGTGTTCCAAACATATGACTGGAAGGAAAAAGCTTCTATCTAATTACAAAGAGGAATATGGAGGCTCAGTCAAATTTGGCAATAATGAACTTTCACCGGTTGTGGGTCATGGAGACATTGTGTGTGAGGATATTACAATCAACAATGTAGCACATGTCGAAGGTTTGAATCATAACCTATTCAGTATTGGCAAATTCTGCGATAAAGATTTAGAGGTAACTTTAACAAACGTAGATGTGCTGTCAGAACTGAATGGGGTAGAGAATTATTAGTTGGCACTCGGAAAACTAATCTCTATACAATCAAACTTCGACATATGCTTGCAAATAAATCTCAGTGTCTCATCACAAAGAAGTCATCTCATCAATCTTTACTCTGGCATCGTCGACTTTCTCATTTGAATTACAGATACCTTGATAAATTGGTAAAACAAAGGTTAGTATCTGGTATTCCAATGATTAAGTTTGAACCTGATCAAATGTGCTCAGGGTAAAATGAAAAGAGCATCTCATCCTCCCAAACCTGAACAAGGGTCCAAATCTCCGTTGAGTTTAATACATATGGATCTATGTGGTCCAATGAAAACTGTCAGTCTAGCAGGTAGAAAATATGTTTTAGTCATTGTTGATGATTTTTCAAGATATACTTGGACAAAATTTTTGAAAACAAAAGATGAAACATCAAATTTAATAATAAATTTCATCAAAGCTGTTCAAGTACAACTCAAATTACCTGTTCAGACTGTCAGGTCAGATAATGGGACGGAGTTCAAAAATCAAGTGTTAAAAGGTTTTTACAATTCCTTAGGAATTACACAAACTTTTTCAGCAGCACGAACTCCTGAACAAAATGGTGTAGTTGAGCGTCGTAATCGAACGTTGGTTGAAGCAGCTCGGTCAATGTTAGCTCAAAGTCAATTACCTCAGTATCTACGGGCTGAAGCTGTGAATACTGCTTGTTATACACAAAATAGATCTATAATTCATCGGAGATTTGGAAAAACACCCTATCAACTTTTGTTTGGAAGAATTCCAAATATTGATTATTTTAAAGTGTTTGGGTGTCCTTGCTTTGTGCTTAATGAAACTGAGAATCGGGGAAAATTTGGCCCTAAGTCTGATGAGATGATCTTTGTGGGATATTCAGATTGTTCAGTTGCTTATCGAGTATTCAACAAAAAGTCAAGAGTTGTGTATGAAAGTGTAAATGTTAGATTTGACCCATTTGTTGAGATTTCTTCAAATGTATCTTCTAATGCAGATACTGTGTCTAATAATGTTGTGTTTACAGATGCATCTTCATCCACAACTACCTTCATTGATCCTCCAGCTACATCAAATGAGTTAGACAGTTTATTTGAATACTTTTATGATGACTTATATGGCTCTAATCAAATATCTTCGTCTGATGCAGGTATATCATCTACCCCTTCAAGTTCGGCTACTCCCTCATCTGAAGTTTCTCCAACATCGTCTGTCCCATGTCAAGATCTACCTAACTTTGAATCCTCACCTTTATCATCTCCCATCGTTATGGATAGTCATCATCTAGATACTACAGATGATGCTCAAGTTCAGTCGTCTTCACATGATGTTTGTGAGAATGGTCTTCTTCCTGATGGGCATGAATCTCTTACTCCGCAACCTGCATCAACTAACGATGTCTCGGTATCTTCTTCCATAAATGATCAAACACCTTTGCCACATACTACTAAATGGACAAAGGCTCATCCTATTGAGTTGATCATCGGTGATCCTACTTCGGGTGTTCAAACACGAGCTGCAACAGCAAATGAGTGTAACTTCTCGGTATTCTTGAGTAATATTGAACCAACACGTGTATCTGATGCTTTACAAGACTCTGATTGGGTTACTGCCATGCAAGAGGAGCTCAATCAGTTCGAGGCATTAAAAGTGTGGCGTTTGGTCAAGTTACCTGAGTCTAAATCAGTTATTGATACCAAGTGGTTATTCAAAAATAAGAGAGATGCGAATAACATAATTGTCCGTAACAAAGCACGACTTGTGGCCAAAGGTTATCGTCAACAGGAGGGTATTGATTATGATGAAACCTTTGCTCCTGTTGCTCGACTTGAAGCTATTCGCATGTTTTTGGCATATGCTGCATATAAAGACTTTACTGTCTTTCAAATGGATGTCAAAACTGCATTTCTTTATGGTCATTTGAAAGAAGAGGTCTATGCAGCCCAACCAGAGGATTTGTAGATAAAGAACATCCAGATTATGTCTATGTCTTAGACAAGGCTTTGTATGGTTTAAAGCAGGAACCACGTGCTTGGTATGAGGAGTTGTCTAAACATTTGCTTTCAAAGGGGTTCAAGAAAGGTTCGGTTGATTCAACATTGTTCTTGATGAAGGAAGGCGAACATATTGTCGTTATTCAGATTTATGTTGACGATATTATCTTTGGATCAACTAGTCGGGAGTTGTGTAAAAAGTTTGAGACTGTCATGACTGAAGAATTTAAGATGAGTATGATGGGAGAGATCAATTTCTTTCTTGGTCTTCAAGTGCGACAATTTTCAGATGGCATTTTCATAAATCAATCTAAGTATATCTTTGATTTACTTAAGAAGTATGATATGTCTGGATGTCATTCGATAGGAACTCCAATGGCTACTGGTAATTCAATTGGTCCAGATCATGAAGGGAAGGATGTAGATTTGAGGAATTATCGTAGTATGGTTGGTTCTTTGATGTATCTCACTGCTAGCAGACCTGATATCATGTTTGCAACATGTGTATGTGCCAGATATCAAGCTAAACCAAAGGAGTCTCACTTAACTGCAGTTAAGCGTATTTTTCGATACTTAAAGGGGACACCGTACTATGGCATTTGGTATCCAAAAGGTCTTGGATTTGAGTTACAAGCGTATACTGATGCTGATTATGGTGGGTGCAATATGGACCGGAAGAGTACATCAGGTCATTTGCAATTCCTGGGGAATAAGTTGGTATCGTGGGCATCCAAAAAGCAACAGTGTGTATCTACCTCCACTGCGGAATCTGAATATGTTGCTGCTGCGAGTTGTTGTTCGCAAGTACTTTGGATGCAGTCGCAACTTCGTGATTATGGTCTTGAATACAAAAAGATTCCCATCTATTGTGATTCCAAGAGTGCAATAGCCATCTCAGCTAATCCGGTTCAACACTCGAAAACCAAACACATTGATATCAGGTATCACTTCTTAAAGGACAATGTGGAAAAAGAAAATATAGAGCTGTATTTTGTTAATACTGAATATCAACTTGCAGATTTGTTTACTAAGGCTTTAGATGAGAAACGATTTAATTTTCTCATCTCTAGACTTGGTATGATTGATAAAAAGATTTAACAGTCTTCTAATCTGTATTTCCCTATATACATAGCAGAATAATGAAATACTGATTTAAGTATGGTCATTGGACTTCTATGTATATATTGAAATATAGTTTATTTGTTACTGTTATTTTTTATGTCTCAAGTTGATTGTTTTTGGTATCTTGTTATTTTCTTTGTTTTGTTTACTAATGTGTTTGTCTTCTGAGTATATGGTTTTATCAAGGGGGAGCTTATCTGGTTCAGGTTAGTACAGGTGCTATGGTTTTGCTTCGTACAGGTAAATTCAGGTATGCATAGTTTCAGGGGGAGTATTATGGATGCTTCATGGTAGGGGGAGTAATTGACTCGAGATGTGCATGTGTATAATTGACTCGAAACGATCATGTATTAAGAGACAAGGGCTCGAGATGTATATCTCGAGTCATTTATCTCGAGTCATACAACTCGAGCTATGCAACTCGAGCTATGCAACTCGAGACATGCAACTCGAGCCATGCATGTTATTTTTAACTCGAGTCGTGCATGTTATTCGAGTCATACAACTCGAGCCATGCAACTCGAACCATGCAACTCGAGTCATGCAACTCGAGTCATGCATGTTATCTTTAACTCGAGACGTGCATGTTATTCGAGTCATATAACTCGAGTCATTGGTATCTCAAGTCATGCATGTTACTTTTACCTCGAGCCATGCATGTTACATTTAACTTGAGCCGAGCATGTTTCTCGAGTCATATATCTCGAGTCTGTTATATGGCTCGAGTTAGCTAAATCTGGTGTGAGTCATGTGCTCGAGTCAGGTATCTCGAGTCTGTTATCTCGAGTCTGTTATATTCTGTTATATGGCTCGAGTTTGTTATATCAATTTGCATCAAGTAACTCGAGTCCTGTATCTCGAGTCATATAACTCGAGCCAGGTATCTCGAGCAGGTTAATTTCTTTGACCTTTATTGGCTCGAGACATGTACTCGAGACATGTAACTCGAGTCTGTTCATGTGTCTCGAGCGAGTTTTTTAAGCACACATTTTCCGCTCGAGACATGAAGGGTCCAATTACAGACTGCCACGTGTCCCTGTCATCATGAGTTTGATATCACTTTGAATACTTCTCTATAAATACATTGTTTCTATTTACATTTCCAATCTTTCTGGATATTCATTGCTCGTGCGGGTTTGTTCAAGTTGCTGCTGCCAAGTTCAAGATAGTGTTTTCGTAGTGTACTTCGTAGTTCTAATTAGTGTGTGTTTTGTATACGTATCCCGGTTTCTACGAAGCCTATAGGTATTCATTCGGTCATATACCGATTAGGCTAGTAGTTTAATTGTTTTGTATGAACTAATCTTAACACACGGGTTAACATCTTGGGATTGTATTCTTCATATTTTAAACCTCTAAGTGTGAATGAACCCTTGTTCCGGATCATATGGACTTGAGACATTGGACTTCGTATTATCTTGTTGACTTTAAGATTGACCTTCAAATCGACAATGTAGTGAACTTAATCAAATTAATATGTATAAGCCTTTTAATGAGTAGTTCTTGTAAAATAAAGGTTCTAAAAAGTTGATATCACGAATAACTAATATCTCGAATCTCACTCGAGACATACGTCTCGAGTGTTATTAAGGCTTATATACTTTTAACTGATATAGTTCTCTATAATTGTCCAATGGTCGATCTTTTAGTGTATTTTTCTCAAGTCTCACACTGTGTGAATTTCTTTTTCACACTTAAACGCGTTTTTCATAAAATTCTAAAATTCAAAGATATAAATCTAATGTTTTTTATGAATTACAGCAATGGAGGATTATATTTTCCCAGACTCAGACGATATGGCGATTCCAGACATACTCTCCGTTCAATCCACTCCACATAATCCGAACGTGGATGCGGATAGACAATTACTTCGTCCGTCGTTATTCCTTCCGTCGTTATTCAACCCACATGCAAGGATGGGAGCTCCGGTGATTACTGCCATCTTACGAAACCATCCATTGTACAACGTTCTTACAAAGATGGTTGAAGTACCCATGATTTATGTGCAACAAGTATGGAACACACTGCAATTCCATGCTGATCCGGGTAATCATCACTTTACAGCTAAGCTGGACCACTACACCATCAGCTTTGGAGTCAACAAATTTCGCCGTATATTGGGATTTCCGGAAGCGCCTAGTCGACCAAATGCGAATCAGTTTGAACCATTTGCATCGTTGGCAGTTGCAATGGCCGGTGTAGAGTCTGTTGGTCATTTGGAAGCAATTAATGCACCGTCTCAGTTCAACAAGTCCAACCTACCTCCAACATATAACACCTTGTTCACAATTCTAAGTAGATGTTTGACTGGAAAGCGGACGGCTCAAGACATTGCGACACAGTCATTTCTGACTCTCTTTTATGGAGTGTTATTCAACAAGCATTATGACTATGCATCGTTGATTTTTCACGATTTGAAGGTGTTGGGAATCGTAGGCACTATCGGTGCGCAGCGGATAACAAAAACTGATTCCCAAGCACGGATCCATCTTAAATCACTACAGATACAATAAAGGGTGTTTTACGAGGGTTTACCTTTTTGCGCGAATAAAAACCGGAACGCGAGCAGGGGGTACACCGCTACTGACACCACGCGAGAGGGTTGCTAGACCACCGTGACTGATCGGAAAAACGCTCCGTTCACCCGTGTGTGAGAGAGGCCGGCGACGGCAATAGGAGAGAGAGAGAGATTGATTTTTCAGAGAAAATTGATTGGACTCACTGGCTAATAATCTCAAGCCTTTTATTTATAGAGATAAATAAGACAGAGATTCTATCCAATTATAACTCCTTTGTAATTATCTCATCAATTAATCCATTAATTAATTAATTACTTAATTAATTAATTTAACTGATTAATTATCCTAATAAATAATTAACCCATTATTTATTTCTTTTCTCTTCTCAATTATCTCTCACACACAAATATTCTCAATTAGGTGTGCAGCGGTGTGACCTACTAGTGTCTTATAACATTGGACACGGCAACTTTGTTACTGTCTCGCACACAATCCTAACAGACTCCCACTTGTGCTAGACATGTAACTGTACTGTCACCATTAGCCTAAGGAGGTCCCTAGCCAGACACTTAGGTTAACTAGGTTGTAAGATCTCTTATATCCAGAGATACAATTCACGCTTGAATTTGTACACAGGTTTATTCCTTTTGCACACGATATTTCTAAATGAATTTGAGACATGGAGTGGAGGATTCATTTCTCAAGTTCAAGTATTTCTTGACTCTGATTTCGATTGCCTGCAGTAACGGATATTACTAAATAACCTCTGTTATTCTATCCGAGCGTGGCCACGCGTTTTCTGCCAATCTTAATCGTCAAGGGGACCGGAAATATCTCTCTTTTAGTAAAGAGGTGCAAATCCCTTCTTGACTACCTGCATTTAGATCCACGGCTTCCGCTGCATATAGTCACGTCTCGTATGGCCGCCCTGTTACGGTGTAGCGTTAAAACGTACTAAGAGTACAGTAGTCCTCATGTTCCCAAACCAAGTATCTCAGGTCTTAGGACAACCTATCATCAAGTCGATGCTTATGACTAGGGCTCCATGAAGCAGACTTGAAACTGGTCACTTCCAATACTCAAACACTCTGATGAGTATCTATAAATACTTGGTCACATCACTTGTGCTTTTACTCTTTACTTTGAATAAATCATCAAGTATTCATAATAGCGTTAAGCTCCTTATCAAGATTCCCATCTCAATAAGTGGCTACGGAAATTTTAGATTTCATACAAAACTTTGTAAAATCATGGATATATTAAATATGTGAAAAATAGTTAATTTTAAACAAATCATGAATAAAAACCTCCTTTTATTTCCATCACACTGTGAAATAAAACTTTACATGATTATTTGTTCAAAATTAAACTATGGTAATAATTAATAAACTAAAACTAGCTACTGGCGTCCAGGTACTGCATCCCAATGGAACTTGCATGCGCCTCATGCTTCACCCTTGCTAGTGGCTTTGTCAGCGGATCTGCGACATTTTCTTCTGTTGGAATCTTGCATATTCTTACATCTCCTCTTCCAATAATCTCTCGGATGAGGTGATATTTCCTGAGCACGTGTCTTGACTTGTGATGTTCTCTAGGTTCCTTTGCTTGCGCCACGGCTCCCGAGTTATCACAGAATATATCGATCGGTCTAGAGACACTGGCAACCACTCTAAGATCCGATAGAAAATTCTTTAGCCAGACAGCTTCCTTTGCTGCATCATATGCTGCAATGTACTCTGCTTCTGTAGTTGAATCTGCAATCGTGTCCTGCTTCGAGCTCTTCCACGAGATCGCGCCTCCGTTTAGGGTAAAAACGTACCCCGACTGTGATCTAAAATCGTCTCTGTCGGTCTGGAAACTAACGTCAGAATATCCAGTGACACTAATTTCATCTTCAGATCCTCCAAAGACCAAGAACATGTCTTTCGTTCTTCTCAGATACTTGAGAATGTTCTTGACAGCCACCAGTGAGGTTCTCCTGGATTTTGTTGATATCTGCTCGTAACACTTACTGAGTAAGCAACATCGGGCCTGGTACATAGCATGGAATACATAATCGATCCAATTACTGAAGCATATGGAACCGATTTCATTCTGTCCTGATCTTGACTAGAAACAGGACATTGTGTTTTACTTAACACTATTCCATGTTGCATCGGGATGAATCCTTTCTTGGATTCATCCATCCTGAATCTCTTCAGGATTTTATCAATGTATGTACTCTGGCTAAGTCCGATAAGCCGCTTAGATCTATTTCTATAGATCTTTATGCCAAGTATATAAGCGGCTTCTCCAAGGTCTTTCATCTGGAAACATCTGCTTAACCAACTCTTTACACTCTGTAAAGTTGGAACATCGTTTCCTATGAGTAGAATATCATCTACGTATAAGACCAAGAAGGTTACTATGCTCCCACTGAACTTAGTGTAGACACACGGCTCGAACTCACTTTTGGCGAAACCAAATTCTTTGATTCGCTCATCAAAGTGTAAGTTCCAGCTTCGAGATGCTTGCTTTAATCCATAAATGGATTTTAGCAGTTTACACACCTTATTAGGATTCTTAGGGTCTTCAAACTCCTCTGGTTGTTCCATATAGACGTCTTCTGTTAACTTTCCGTTTAGAAAGGCTGTCTTGACGTCCATTTGCCAGATCGCGTAGTTAAAGTACGCTGAAATGGCCATAAGAATCCTAATTGATTTTAGCATGGCCACTGGTGAAAAGGTTTCATCATAGTCGATACCATGAGTTTGCGTGAATCCTTTTGCGACCAGTCTGGCCTTGAAAGTGTGTACATTCCCATCCATGTCGGTTTTCTTCTTGAAAACCCATTTGCGTCCAACAGCTCTACAGTGTTGTGGCAAATCAGTCAACTCCCAAACTTGGTTGTCGTACATGGAGTGCATCTCGGCCTTCATGGCTTCCTGCCATTGTTCAGACTCATTTCCTGACATAGCTTCTCCATAGGATGTTGGTTCATTCAAGTCTCCACTGTCCTGAGAAACTAGAAACCCAAGATACCTATCTGGTTCTTGTCTTACCCTACTGGATCTGCAAAGGTCCTGTGTTTGCACTTCCTCAATTGGTTCTGATTGAGGTTCAACATTCTCATGTTAAATTTCTGGCTCAACAATTGGTGTAGTGTTTTCTTCGTCTACTACCTGTAGATCTACATCCTTTCTGATGTTCCCAGAACTGAGAAACTTTTCTTCCAGAAATTTTCCATTTCGAGCAACAAAAACTTTGTTCTCTTCAGGGTTGTAGAAATAATATCCCACGGTGGTTCTGGGATATCCTACGAAGAAACACTTGTCGGATTTGGGTTTGAGTTTTTCTGAGGTGGGTCGTTTGACGTAAACCTCACAACCCCAAATTCTTAGAAAAGATATGTTGGTTTCTTACCCTTCCATAATTCGTATGGAGTCTTTTCTACCGACCTTGTTGGCGCTCTGTTCAGTATTTGTGCTGCTGTTTCGAGCGCATGTCCCCAGAATGACATTGGCAGCGTAGAGTGACACATCATCGTTCGTACCATATCAAGTAAGTACGATTTCTCCTTTCTGACACACCATTCATCTGAGGTGTATACGGAGGTGTGAGTTGGGATACAATCCCACACTCCATCAGATGATTGTCAAACTCGTCACTAAGATATTCGCCTCCGCGATCTAACCGTAAAAACTTGATCTTTCTGCCAAGTTGATTCTGTACTTCATTCTGAAATTCTCTGAATCTTTCAAAGCTTTTAGATTTATGTCTCATGAGGTAGACATATCCATACCTACTGAAATCGTCAGTAAAGGTAATGAAGTACCGGTATCCTCCTCTTGCTACATGACTAAATGGTCCACACACATCTATGTGAATTATTTCTAACAAGTCAGTAGCCCTTTCATTTTCTTTGTTGAAAGGTTGCTTTGTCATTTTGCCAGATAAACAAGACTCGCAATTATCAAAAGGTTTATAATCGAAAGTTCCAAGAAAACCTCCTTTTAGGAGTAGTTCAACGCGTTTCTTGTTTATGTGGCCCAAACGACAATGCCAGAGGTAAGTTTGATCCTCAATGTCCTTGGATCTTTTACTTATATGATTAATTTCACTACTGTTGTCTTGTAGATTTACTGTATATAGACCATTCATAGGTGTTGCTTTAAAATAGAAGATATTATTTTTAAAGACAGAAATCATTTTATAATCGTATTTGTAATAAAATCCTTGGTCTACTAACAAATCAAAAGACAAAACATTCTTAAACATATTTGGAATATAATAACAATTATCCAGTTCCAAAACTAGACCCGAGGGTAAACTAAGACTATAAGATCCTACAGCTTCAGCTATCAGCGGAGTGCCTTCGCCAACTCATAGGTTCGAACGGTCCTTCCTCAGAGTCTTTCTTCTAGTGAATCCCTGTAAATGATTACAAATGTGGTTACCACTGCCTGTATCAATTACCCATGATTCATAAGAAGTGATTAAGCAATCTATCATGAAGATACCTGGAGCATTGGGTAAACCAATCTCAATCTGGTCGATATTCATCGAGTGCTAGCAAATATCCTCGCTGCCGCATTCGGGGCAACTCAGATCTCCCAGCTCATCAATCACATCAGTGTCCATGAGATCTGCAGGTTCCGGTACTGGCTCTAGATTGGCCAGAATATCTTCATGAACTTTATCCACGTCTTTCTTTGGTTCCTTCATATAGGCACTAGCTGTGTCTTGAATCTCTTTCGTGAGGGAAAACCACATGAGGTACATTAGCTCTTCCTGAGTCATCTTGTACCCCAAACGCGATAAACATTTAAAGAGCCTTCTCATTTCAATAAGATGGTCTTTAACTGACTGACCACTTTTCAGCTTCAGTGAAAAGATCTCTTGCATGATCAGAAGTTTACCTGTGTGCTTATAGAGACCTAACTGGTTCTCTATATCTTTCACAACCTGGTGACATGATTTAACTCTTAAATCTCCCGTGAACTCGGGTGATGTTGAGAAAATCAGAATGGACATTACATCCGATTAATCTTCCAGATATTTAAAGTACTGAGTAAAATCCCTCTCGGCAGAATTACTCTCTGGTCGTGAAACAGGTTTTTCCAGAACATACAGCTTACCCTGTGCACGCAAGATATTGTCAAGGTGCATTTTCCAAACTGGAAAATTTGGCCTGTAAGCTTCCATTTACAGTTGATGAGTCTTAGGGATTCCTCAGGGGTATAAAACGGAATTACAGTTTTTGACATCTACAAATTAAGAACAAATTCCAATTTTAGTTTATAATTACATAAATTCTAATAAATTATTACCCTTAAAATAAATTTATTAGACTAGAATCCATATTTCACATGTGTCGGGAAGCATGTGATCATGTCAAACCGACTCATGCGATTTAAGGTAGGTAAAACTATACCAATCGCATTTTAATACGACTTCTAGATCGTCGGGACATCGGATATATAATCCGTGCATATTTAGTCCCTCTAGTGCATTTTGTCCTGGTACCACCCAGTGAATAAATAATTACCAAAATAGACTGCACCACCCGGGACCTGGACAAACCCTGGCCGGTACCACCCGGAGATAATTCGCAGAGTTTTATGACCCTCCAGTTTCGGTTTGAACACGGGCGTTCATTGTGTGTGCACTTACAACGCCCTATGTACCTTACACCGGAGGTGCCCCTAAAGTGGGTTGTGTTGATCCAGCTCTCCTAAGACCTGATGAAATGATAATGATCCTGAATCTTTACTTAGTGAATAGGTTTTTACTTCTGTTATAGCTTGAGGAATTATCACTGAGTCTGTTCAGTGTTATTCCATGTTACTTATGCTGTAACTTAACTTTATAGATTTCAGGATCAGGATCAGGAGACTAACGAGCCTGTTCTGCAGTCTACTGATCCTGTCCACTGAAGTAAAGACCTCCTCCTGAAGACATTAAGATCATACACAAAGAACCATCAGCGACGTCGAAGAAATAGCTGATGACAGGAACAGCATGCTCGTGATCTGAAGACGGAACTCAGTGATAGCAGTCTGTTCACTATCGTATGACATCCTGAAGATTCATCAGGATACACGTGACCCTGAACTTCCTCAGTTTCAGGACTCTAGTCACTGATTAGTATCCTGATCCTGAAGGATTAG
Organism: Centaurea solstitialis; assembly: GCA_030169165.1. NCBI lineage: Eukaryota > Viridiplantae > Streptophyta > Magnoliopsida > Asterales > Asteraceae > Centaurea > Centaurea solstitialis. Next base: position 56,466,042 of record CM058043.1, read on the forward strand.
AACAATGTCTTAGTCTAATGCACAAAAGGATTATCCGCCTTTACTGACACAATAGTACATAAGGGCAGTTACTTTACTGTTCCCTCCGTACTTATCAGACCTCAAGGCAACTGTTTACAAACATCCTCTTTTGTACACCATGCAAAGAGTATTTGTTTATAGTAAATAGTACAACAGACCACTCACATTGTGACACGTCACAATAGTAGGTCTGCATGCATTTAATGCATGGAGTATAAATAGGACGTGAAGAGATGTTCTCCATACTTCTTCTTCATCCTAAAATACTCAAGTCCTTTCTCTCTTATTCCCTCTATCTTCTTTCTTTATTCTCTTCTCACTTAGTGCATAGTGAAAGAACTTAGATTGTTTAGTTTAGACTATTAGTCTTTTCTATTTCCGCAACAATCTGTAAATTCATATTGTTTATAAAACAAGAATTTAAAAGTGAAAAATTGTGTGATTATATTCAACCCCCCCCTTCTATAATCCCAGATACTATCCTTACTTGAAGGTCACCTACTTGGGACCAACAAGTGGTATCAGAGCAGATACAAGCTCTCATTTTCTTCTTAAGAAAAATATTGTGATCCTCTCACTTCTTATTCTATGGCTCTTCAAGCTAAGGATAACTACTTTGATACCGGCTCTGCTGGAAAGCCTCCTCGGTTTAACAAAGACAACTTCTCTCTTTGGAAAACCAGGATGGAACTTTTCCTCTCTGGTTCTGATCCCCAGATTCCTTACTTTCTGGAAAATGGACCACATGTACCTACACAAACCGTCCACCCCATTCCTGCTGCTGGTGGCCAACCAGCTGTTCCTGAAAGACAGCTGGTGAAGCCCGTAACTGACTGGAATGATGAAGACAGACGCCTGGTCAACATTGACACCAAGGCTAGGTCTCTCTTCGCCATGTCACTCCCTGACGATGTATTCCACTCTGTCTGTCACCTTCGCTCTGCTAAGGAGATATGGGACACTCTCTGTGTTCAATATGAAGGTACTGCTGTTCTCATGGAATCAAGAAAGATTTTCTTGGTTCGTCAGTATGAAAGCTTTATTCATCAAAAGGATGAAACTCTCTCCCAGCTACATCAGAGATTCAACTGTCTTCTGATTGATCTGAAGACCATCGGTACTACCTACTCTAACTCTGAGGTGGTTACCAAGTTCATGGAAGCTCTTCCTGAACATTGGGAAATTTACACCTCCTGCTTAACTATGTCAAAGGACATAAAGACACTCACGCTAAGTGAGCTGTACGGTATTCTTCTGAACCGTGAACAACAGAAGAAACTGAAAAAGAATCTCATAAGAGATTCTAAAGAATCCAAAAGCACATCTGTTGCATTGGTTTCTGATTCAGTTCCTCCTGTTGCTACTGCTTCTTCTTCAGTAACTATTACTGAATTAGAATCTTCTAACTCTGACATGTCAGAAGATCCTGAATTCAATGAATCTCTTGCTCTTTTAACCAGATCTTTTAAAAAGTTTGCCAAAAAGGGAAACTTCCACAAAAAGAAACATCTTTCTATTACTGACAAGCCAAAGTCAGATCCTGTTGACAAGGCTACTGCTATCTGCTACAACTGTCAGGGCAAAGGACACTTTGCTAATGATTGCAGGTACAGGAAAAGTCAGTTTGCTCCCTCCTCTGCTAAATCTTCTTCTAAGAACCCCAAATACCAACGCCTGAAGGAAAAGTACAAGAAGATGAAAACTCAGCGTAAAGGCAAAGGTTTAATCGCAGAAGACTGCGAGTGGGATGATGTCTCCTCTGATGACTCGTCTGATGAGGAAGATACTCAAGTGGCACTGATGGCCATTATTGAGGAACCTATCTTAGCTCTCATGGCTAAGATAGAAGAGGTCCCTGAAGAAATTCCTCCTCAGGATCCTGAAGCTTCTTCTTCCACAACTCCTGAAGCTTCCACCTCTGCGACTGATTCTTCCAGTCAGGTACCTATTCCTCTCATCCCTCTTGAAAGCTTAACTCAGTTGGACGTGGTCACTCTCGATCTTTACAAAGCCCTTAATGGTAAAACCTCTGCTGAAAAAATGAATATTGATCTTAGGGGACAACTCAAAGAATGTCAAGAAAAAATAAAACAGCTTACCATTTTGGAAGAAAATTATAAGGACCAGGTCACTGTTAACAAAACTCTTTGTATTGAAAGAGAATTGGCTCTTGCTGCCAAAGAAAAGGCCCTTGCTCAATTAAATGCTGAAAAAGTCACCATCAAAGGATGGAGTGACGCCTCTGAAAAAGTTGATGAAATATTAGCTTCAGGGAGGTCTGACAAAAGCAAAAGAGGTCTTGGATTCACTCGTGGATACAAGAAAGAAGAAACTAAGTCTGATAGTTCCATGCTCAAATTTGGAAAATTTGTTTCCTCTATTCCTCTTCCTAATACTTCTGAAAACACTCCTTCTTCTTCTTCTAACACTCACCCTGAAGGTGCTCCTAAGAGCAAAAAGAATACAGTTAAGGATAAATCCAAAACTGAAACACCTTCAAAGACCAAGGGTCCTAAACCCAAGAACAAAGTTCTGGGTGGTGGTCCTTCAGTCTCTGGAACTAAGTCTCTTTCTCAGAGTCCTGCTCCTAGACTGAAGATTGACCTGAAGCAAACGACTAAGGAGAAGACTCCAATTCCTCCTCTGTCAAATGCTAAAGGCATACTTGGTGCAGGTCCTGCTCACCTAAAGTTCAAAAACTTTCTGGACCACACTAAACGCTTTCAATATCGCAAATGTTATCACTGTGGATTAAATGACCATATTGCGAATAAGTGTCCTGATGCTACCAAAGCTGAAAAATCAGCTAAGGTAAAGAAGATTCCCAAGACTGAGAAATCAGTCAAAGGAAATAAGGTTGTCAAGACTGTTCGTTCATTCAAGACTCCAGCCTCCTGTACTGATACTTCAGTAAAGGCTGACACTGATTCAACCAGTCCTACTGATACTTCTGGATCCATAGTTCTATGGGTACCAAAGAAAACTTAAACTCTATATTTTACAGGATAAGGGCATCTGGTACTTGGACAGTGGATGCTCTCGACATATGACTGGTTCTAAATCTGTCCTCACTAACTACCGTGAAGAAAGAGGTCCTGCTGTGACCTTTGGCGGAAACGGTAGAGGCCAAACCCGAGGGTATGGCACTCTGACCAACGGAGTAACTACTTTCAAAAGAGTTGCTTATGTTGAAGGCCTGATGCATAATCTTCTGAGCATCAGTCAACTGTGTGATAAGAATCACAAAGTTTCTTTCTCTAAGAAAAAGTGCAAAGTCAAGAACAGGAGAAAGGAAGTTATTCTCACTGGTGTTAGACATGCAGATATCTACATCATCAACATGAACACTTCCACTGATAACTTCTGTTTCGTATCACGTGCTTCCACTGATATGAATTGGCTCTGGCACAAGCGTCTCTCTCATCTCAACTTCAAGACGCTGAATCAACTCTGCATCAACAACCTGGTTATTGGTCTTCCTGACTTTCGCTAAACAAAGGAATCTCTTTGTTCAGCTTGTGAGAAAGGAAAACAGACCAGGGCTAGCTTCAAGTCCAAGCAGATTTCCTCCATCAGCTCTCCTCTACAACTTCTCCACATGGATCTCTTTGGACCCGTTAATGTCCAATCCATTGGTGGAAAGAAATATACTCTGGTAATCGTAGATGAATATTCCAGATATACTTGGGTTTTCTTCTTACGTGCCAAGAGTGATGCTCCTGAAGAAATCATCCTGTTCGTCAGGAAGATGGAAAGGCTCAACAACCTTACTGTTCGATCAATTAGAAGTGACCATGGGACTGAGTTCAAAAACAGTACCCTGGAATCTTTCTTTGAACAGAAAGGTATCTATCAAAACTTCTCCTCTGTGAGAACTCCTCAGCAAAATGGTGTTGCTGAAAGACGGAACAGGATGCTGATTGAAGCTGCGAGATCTATGCTGAGTGAAGCCAACCTTGCCACTCAGTTCTGGGCTGAAGCCGTAAATACTGCTTGCTATACTCAGAACAGATCTCTGATTGTCAAGCGTTTCAGGAGAACTGCTTACGAACTCTTTCGTAACAGGAAACCATCAATCGAACATCTCCATATCTTTGGTTGTGTCTGCTACATCCCGAACAACAAAGATAATCTTGGAAAGTTTGATTCCAAATCTGATGATGGAATTTTCCTCGGATACTCATCCATTTCTAAAACTTACCGTGTGTTCAACAAACGAAGACAAACCATTGAGGAAACGATTCATGTCAAGTTTGATGAATCGGGTCCTACCTTTCCTCACCCAAATGATAATACTGAAATCAATCAGTGGGCTGACTCTTTCTTTCAAGTCCCTGAACCTCCTATTGCTGATCCATCTCCTCAAGACCTTCCTGATGGTTTTGAAGAAAATCCAATACCACCCACTGATATAACCACTCCATCTCTCATAAATGCCACCCCTATCTCTCAAATCACACCACCTGAACCTGATCAACCCACTAACAGTGAAGACTTCTCTCAAACCACTGTTAGTGAACCCTCTCCTACCAATCTTCTTCCTGATCCATCATCTAATGAAGCATCTACTTCAGGACAGGTGTATCAACCACCTGCTCTCCGATGGACCAAAGATCATCCCATTGATCAAGTTCTTGGAAACCCTTCTTCTGGTGTGAAAACCAGACGTCAGGCTGGTAACGTCTGTCTTTATGTAAATTTTATCTCTGAAAATGAACCTAAAGAAATAGATGATGCCTTGCGTGATCCTGCCTGGGTCTCAGCCATGCAGGAAGAGCTAGCAGAATTCATCAGAAACAATGTCTGGCTTCTCGTCCCTAGGCCTCGAAAACGTACAATCATTGGTTCCAAGTGGATTTTTCGAAATAAACTTGATGAGATTGGTACAATCATTCGAAACAAGGCTCGCCTTGTGGCTCAGGGATACAGGCAGGAAGAGGGCATTGATTACGATGAAACTTTTGCTCCTGTTGCTAGGCTCGAAGCAATTCGACTCTTCCTAGCTTTTGCAGCACATATGAACTTCAAGGTTTATCAGATGGACATTAAAAATGCCTTTCTGAATGGAAAACTTAATGAAGAAGTCTATGTGGCTCAGCCTCCTGGCTTTGTAGATCCTAAGTTCCCTGATCACGTCTACAAGTTAAACAAGGCTCTCTATGGGTTAAAACAGGCTCCTCGTGCCTGGTATGATACCCTCTCAACCTTTCTTCTCTCTAAAGGTTTTGTTCGTGGAAAGATTGATAGCACTTTATTTCTAAAGAAATATCCTAAGCATATCCTTCTTGTCCAGATATATGTCGATGACATTATCTTTGGATCCACCAATCCCAAACTCTGCGAAAAGTTTGAGTTGCTCATGAAATCTGAATATAAAATGTCTATGATGGGCGAACTAACATTCTTTTTAGGACTTCAGATCAAGCAATCTGAAAAGGGAATTTTCATCAATCAAGGTAAATACGTACATGAGATGCTGAAGAAATTTGATCTCACATCCTGTACACCGATGAAGACTCCAATGGCTCCTCCTCTGTCTCTTGACAAGGATTCCAAAGGGAAACCTGTTGATGTGACTCTCTATAGAGGAATGATTGGCTCACTGCTGTATCTTACAGCGAGTCGTCCTGATATCATGTATTCTACATGTCTCTGTGCTCGTTATCAGGCTGAACCCAAAGAATCCCATCTGATCGCTGTAAAGCGGATCTTCAGATACCTGAAGGGAACTCCAAACATGGGTCTTTGGTACTCCAAGGACTCAGGGTTCGATCTAACAACTTATTCTAATAGTGACTTTGCAGGATGTAAGATCGACAGGAAAAGCACTACTGGTGGATGTCACCTATTAGGTGGCAAGTTGGTGAGTTGGACTAGCAAGAAGCAGAACTCTGTGTCCACATCAACTGCTGAAGCTGAATATGTTGCAGCAGGAATATGTTGTGCTCAGGTCCTGTGGCTGAGAAATCAACTTCAGGACTATGACATACAACTCTCCAAAATTCCTATCTACTGTGACAACACTTCAGCAATAGCCATCGCTAACAATCCTGTCTTACACTCTAAGACAAAGCACATTGAAGTGAGATATCACTTCATCAGGGATCATGTGATGAATGGTGATATTGAACTCCATTTTGTCCCTACTGAATATCAGCTTGCTGACCTCTTTACCAAACCACTGGATGTGACGCGTTTTAATATGCTCCTCAGTGAACTTGGGATGTTAAATCCTGAAGAATAGAAGTTCTCAGGACAAACAGTTGTTAAAGTCCTTATGAAAATATTCTCTCAGGACCTCTTTTCTTAACAACTCCTGAATAACTCTTCTTCAGAGGATGACTCTATTCAGTACTTACAAAATCTTTGTTCAATATCCGAATACTGATGATTCTCAGGTAAGTATTTCTTCCCTCTGCTACTGAAACCTTATCGCATTAAATGTGATAAGAGGATTTTCCCAAAACAGTACTTATCTGATAAGTACTCTGATTCCAATAAAACATATCTTTCACCAAAATGGAATCATCCCCTGAAAAGGTGGTTTTTAGTTTTTCAAATAAAACAAACTTTTCATCTGCACTGACACGTAATGGGACGTTTCCTGTTCCCCACTACGTGTGTCAGGCGCGTGAACGCGCGTAGAACTCCCTTTTTTCATCATTACGTTTGAATTTAGCCGCTCTTTTTTCTCTCGTCCTTTTTCTCTCTCCTACCACGAGGTATAAAAACCTCATTCGTAATCCATTTTTCTCTTTACGCTTACAATTCTCTCTCAAAGAACTCAAGCAAGAAAAGCTATTACACTCTAAATCTGCATTCTCAAGAACACCAAGAACACACACTTACCACTTCTTTAACAAGATCAACGTAAGTTTCCTTATGTTCTTTGTTTTTTTTTCCACAATCTAAGTTGGCATTCTTCTCTAAAAAACAACTTATTTTGATAAACGTTTTTCCAAAAACCCTAAGATCACTTCGTTTGATCTTAGTTTTCCCAAAATCTTCTAAGATTTTTGTTAAAACTGTTTAAAATGATTTTTCTTATTTCTTTTAAGAACAATCATAAACTCCTATTTTGATATCTATTCATCAAAATAGAAGTCCTTTTTAATACCAAAACACATTCCTTTTGTGTATTTTGGTATCTAATCTATTCTAAGTATAAAGGATTTCACCATTTTTATGAACATATTTTGTGTTCATTGAAAAATGAAGAAAAATGCATATTTTGGACTCTTAATCATCCATATATGTTATTTTTATGTTTTTAACAGGATGGCTGCTACTACATCTACATCCCTGGACGCCCAGCTCTCATCTGAGGCCACACCTCTGCAAGCTACTGAGAGCTTGCCAATTATCATCCCACAACATGACGTCCAGTTCAAGCAGAACAACGTCGTAGGACTGTTTGACATCCCAGCAGACAAAGAATACCTGCTGCCTGCCAAGGAATTCTTGCTGAACAGCCCTCTGAAGACGGCTTTCACCCTTGACCCCAAGCCGAACAAGCCAATGCTGCAACAACTATGGTCAACAGCCACTGTTGCCAAGGAGAAGAATACCAAAGGTGTCCTGCGAGAGGTCATCAAATTCCAAATCAAGGAAAACATCATTTCCTTTGGTTTCGGAACCCTCAGGAACGTGCTCAACTTCCCAAAGAAGAAGCGCTTCCCTCCTGTCCCCACCGCTGACGAAATCGTGGAATTCCTGGACGCCATAGGCTACCGTTGGCCTGTGAACAAGGAAGGCGTCCTGCTACCAAAGACGGGTGCCACTGTCCATAAGTCAGGACTAAACGCTACGTTCTACTATATATGGAACACGTTTGGCCTGTGCTTATCGGGCAAGACGGGGAGCACGGAGCAGTTCCCTACGGTCATCCAGCACATGGTCTTCTCTGCGATCAAAAATCGCGAGTTTGACTATGCTCGCTCCATCTGGGACGACATGGTGAAGAAGGTCCGGAGCAAGAACCGGGTCGTCAACATAGCCTTCCCTAGGTTTTTCTCGGCCATCCTGGAGCTACATTTGGGGGACAACTACCCCAAGATTGGGAACTCCAACAACTACTCTCTTGGCCCCAGGTTCCTGGACCAGGTTGCTCATCATCCTGACGACGTCCCTCTCTCCGACGTCCTGGTCGTTCCTGAACCACTTCAGGATCAGGATGCTGAACAATCCACCTCTCCAACCGCAGGTTCTTTAGGAGCAGGTTCTGAAGGGCATCAGGATGACCCCTTCAATGATTTCATTCTCACGGATGCCGAGCATCAGCTGAACACTGCTGAGCTTCGCAGGCAGTCCGCTGAACGGCACCTGCAGGAGGCCCGCACAGCCCTCCAGCAGAAGGAGGCAGAGCATTCAGCACGTCTCCAGACTTTACAACAGGAGCTTGCTGCTGCCAAAGCTGCTACAGCCGCTGCTGAAGCCGCCGCCGCCAGTGCCACTGCCGCCGCCGTCGCCGCGACTCCGCCGCCCACGGCCGTCACCCTCTCCATTCCTTGTCTGGATAATATCCACGACAAGGTTTCACAAGTTGCCTCCTCCTCCACCAACCTTCAGGCATCTATTGATGACCTGAAGGCAACGGCTCTCCCTGCGCTCTCCACAGAAATCAACAACAGCACCAACTCTCTCACCACCTTCCAATCAACGGTGGTTCAGAGGTTGGATGCTCAGGAAGCCGCTCTCCGCGCCATCCAGGAGCAGGTGACAGGGCTCTCCTCTGCTGTCAACGCCCTCACCTCTGCTCCTGCGCCGCCTCCATCTTTCACCACGGCGGACAGGGAGGTGTTGCAGTCCCTGATCTCATCATCCTTCATTACACGCAAAGTCCTCAGTGACATGGCCTCTCTCCTCCAAAGGAGTGTATCAACAACTGCCTTAGTGCAGGCACCTGTTGAGGGGGAGAGACAGCCCCGAGACCATTCCGCCTATTCCCCCTCCACGAACTGGAGAACCACTGAAGCCGGGGGGAATAATGAAGACGACGACGATGATGATGAAGATGATGATGATGATATAGACGATGACATCTTCGTCGAAAAGGTTCCTGCCTCAGCGCCCATTCCAGGGCTCGCACAACCTCAGGGGGAGAACCCTGATGCCTCTGGTATGTCTCTACTACCATCCTCTCCCTCTTCCTCTGATAACCAACCTATCTCTACTCTTCTTAAAACCAAACCTACCCCTGAAACCATCACCTTAGACACCTCTCCTGAAGACTCCCCTCCCAATAACCTTCAAATGGTTATCTACCAACCTCCTAAACTACCTTCTCCTGAACCATCTCCTGAAATCACCTCTCACACTGAACCTGAACCTAATACCCAAGCCTATCCTGAAGATGTCAACTATGGTTCTGTCACTGGTGACATTATTCGCCTAATGGAGAATAGTCCCAATGAACAGACCAGAGCTGAATTAGCTACTATGACCTTCAGGATCACACCCCTCAACCAAGAAACCATTACTACCCGTCCTACAACCCGTTTCAACCAAGAAGCCTCTTCATCCAGAACCCCTGAAATCCGAGCCACCCCTGAAACAATATGCCTTTCATCAGATGATGAATTCATCTCTGATGACTTCTCTACCCCTGCTTCTTCACCCAGATCGCCTCCCTCAAACTCTCCTAGATCTGAAGGTGAAAATTACCCTGACAATTCCTTTGCCATTGACAGGGATGGGCGCTTAGACGCCGTGATAGAGCGACTCGAGAGTACAAGAGTAAAAATCCCTCTTCGTACCTCTTGTGACTCCGAGTTCGCCTATCTCTCGCAGGAGGAGTACAACGAAGCTGTACAGGCTCAACTAGAGCAAAATAAAAAGCAGAAGGAAGCTTTCCTCTCTGCCCAAGCCGCTCGAAGGCTTGCATCGGATTTTGTAGATGAAGATGCAGAAATAAGTGCAGATCCTATCCTTGCACAGAAGGCTGTTCTGAAGGTCTTCAACAAAAATGCAGAGATACAGACTGGAGAAGTAAACGCTGAGCTTGACTGGTGCAGAGATCGATTACACCTCCGAAAGCATGGTGCTGCCATCTCAGGAATCCATCTTCGCCGATCTAGAGGCAAGAAAGGTAATCCTGGCAAAACCTGGATCACAGTCAAACGCTCTGGAGTAAAGGACGTAGAGCACACTCTGGACAAGTTAGATCGTTACAACTTGTCAGAGTGGAACGAAATCAGATCCCTACTTCCCAAAGCCAACAAGAACTATCGGGCTGAAGTAGAAGAAGTCATTGAAGGACTTATTGCTCGCATCAGAAGGACAACTGAAATACCTGATGACCTGCTCCATTACTCTTCAGTCCTATCTCAGCAACCTGTTCGAAGATCTGCAGGCACCTCTACAAGAAGACCTACTCCCTGTCTTCCCAGAATGGTTGTTAAACCTCTGGACCTCTCGATGCTTGATCTTTCATTCCCTCCTGGAATCTCTCTATCTGAAGGACAAGTAATCAGAGAACCTGTTCATGGCATTTGTGTTAGCGATAACTCAAAAATGCTACGCTTTCAGCGCTTCAGTGAGCTACACATAGCGCCCTATGAACATCTTTTGAGAGTTCTCTTCACTGCACAACAAGATAAGAAAAATCCAGACAACAAAGAGATTATTCGCACTGTCAGAGCTATACTTGATCACAGACTTGCCTTCAGTGACACTCCTGTTCCTGTTTGCGTCAAGACTGAATACATTAGCGAAGAATCTGATAGTTAGATATCTTGTAATTTTTTTCTTTCAGTACTCCTGTCATGTACTCTTGTATTTTCCTTACTCTTGTAATACTTAAATGAGATTAATGAGAATGCAATTCAGTGCATTATACTTCATTCCATCATAGTACTGAAAAAGATCCCTCAAAACAGTAAATGGGACATGTACCTTTATGAGTTCTATTTCCTACTGTTTAGTTCTAGACTTAGATTTATTTCTAACTTTTCTAGATTAAGACAATTACTCTATTGTCTTATCATTATCATTTAGGGGGAGATTGTTGATCCAGCTCTCCTAAGACCTGATGAAATGATAATGATCCTGAATCTTTACTTAGTGAATAGGTTTTTACTTCTGTTATAGCTTGAGGAATTATCACTGAGTCTGTTCAGTGTTATTCCATGTTACTTATGCTGTAACTTAACTTTATAGATTTCAGGATCAGGATCAGGATCAGGAGACTAACGAGCCTGTTCTGCAGTCTACTTGTAACACCCCGTTCCCATTTAGTTAAGTTTTAACTTCTCTTTCGTTAAGTGTTAAGGTTTGGTGTCATTTATGTAATTTCAGGTAGGGGGACTTGCTTGTAAATTTAGAAAATGGAGGGTGTTATGTGTAAGTGTATATATATGGGATTGGATGATCAAACCCTTCACTTTTGATCATTTGTCAATCTTGAGAGAAGAGAAAAGGGCTTGATAGACTACAAAGGGTTTTGGTGATTGGGGTGAAATTGTGTTTACGTGGTGCCATCGATTGTTGCTCACCGTTGGAACTAAGTTTCTAACTTCAGGTAATCATCAATTTTCCTTTATTGTGGTCGAATACCAAGTTTGGTTCATAGTTAGGGTTTTGGTCGAATGATAAGGAAATTGGCGATCTTTGGATCACCAAGTGAGTATTTTGTGTTAGGTTGGTCCCATTTTTGTTGTGGTAGTATAGTAGAGCCTGGAAATACGAAACCATGGCTTTTTGAATCGGTCGAATTGGGTTTGGGATGCAAAAGTTATGCCAAAAAGATGAAAAATCGATTTTGGGTTCGTGCTGAATTTCAGCACCTAGCGATCGCTAGGTGATGAAGCTAGCGATCGCTAGCCATGGAAAATGAAGGCTAGCGACCACCTGATGATCGCGAACTAGAACAGAAAGTGGGAAAAAATAGCTAGCGATCGCTAGCTACCAGCCTAGCGATCGCTAGCCTCTGTTTTGTGAGGAAAAACTGTTTTGGCCGTAACTTTCGCGTTTTAGCTCCGATTTTGATGCCGTAAAGACCGTTGGGTTCGTAATTGAATTATCTACCTTTCTAGAGAGTCTAGTTTAGGACTAGGCTAAGTGTGTTAGTTATGAGCCTTAAGGGTTTCGGGCATGAGCCTTAAGGTGTCGTTTGAATGTTATTCATGTGTGTTTTGCTATAATGTGATCTATAGGTGATTGTTATACAACCGGTGTGGTGAGTTGATCTTAATTATTGTGAAGCGAATCAAGGTGAGTACATATCCCTTATACGTGGCTTTATGTACAACTTGTATGTGATGCATATATGGTATGAGACTAGCATGTTGTGTGATGACGTACTCATTGTAGTGGTGGTGGCCACCGTGGGTATAGTCCTTGGGTTAACTGATATCAGTATGTGTGTGGTTCTTACCGGCGTGTACCGTAAGGCCATTGGTGATGGCATGCTTAGTTCTCATATGCGAAATAGTTGGTATAATATTGTTATGTGTTTGTGATGTGTGCTCACTAAGCGAAAGCTTACCCCGTCGTGTTCTTTTTCCCTTAGATGCAGGTCCGTCTGGAAAGGACAAAGGGAAGGGAAAAGCTTGAAGTTCTGATCATGCTCCAGGCTCAGTTCATATGGATTTTAATATCGTTAAACTTTAAGTTATGTTTTGATTGTTTCAAACAGATATTTGTGATGAACCTTGTTTGAGGATTTGGCTAGTACCCTTTTGGTTGAAAACTTAAATCTTTGATTCTAAAAGAAAAATAATAATAATAAGTGAACTTTACGTTTTTGGACAATTTCCGCTGTCATGGTTACTTTTATTTCATTTCAGTTTATTTCTCGTTAAAAAAATGGCAAAAACAAAAGTTGAGTTGTTACAATTGGTATCAGAGCCTTGGTTTGAGGGATTCAGGCATTCACATGAGGTGAGTGCTTGAACTTAAACCCAAGTGTTCGTGTTTTCAAAACAAGTAACCATCAAAATTTGATATTTTGTGTAATGGGGTGTGAACTGAGCCAAGGATCGGAACGTCAAGACGGGTGAGCACCTTGATTAATAGTCTAAATTAATGATATTGTTATTGGATTGCGAATAGTGTGTTATTGTGGTGATGTGTAAGCATGATTGATTGTGACTACTTCAATTGTGGTGTGGAAGTTGCGTTAGATAATTTTTAAATGCTATTTGTGCATGACCACTATAGTGGTAGGAAAGTGTAGGGTAACTCTTATGCTTAATAGATAGGATGTTGCCCTGTGTATGCGGGTCGTTGTGGGGTAAACCGAAATTAGAGATTAGGACCCTTGGTGACAACGTTGAGCCTAGATATGTAGGGTATAATTATAATGGTATAAGGGCCCATATCATTACAATTATATTGTGCATGTCGGGACTTGGCGAGGTTATGGGGGACACCTATGAACTAACAAGGTTGGATGGGATAGTAGCATGCTAGAATAGGTTGTATGAACCTATTTGGGATAAGATAATAATTGGTGGGATGAGCTTGATAGAGACTAAGTGCTAGGTGTGGTACTTAATGGTATTTGTTACTTGAATCAGTATGGTGACTACACGGAGAGGCAGTGGATCCACTGGTGGAGAGGATCAGGAAATCCCTGACTTGAGAGATGTGATAGCATCTCAAGTGGGGGAGGTGTTGCACAGTTTATTGCCAGGACTTTTCGATCAGATGAAGAGGGAGATGACAGAGTTGGTAACGCAGCAAGTGCAGACTGCGACTGGGGGGCGAGTGAGTGGGGCGGGAAGCTCACAATCGGGGCACACCCGAAATGTGACCTTCAAAGACTTCATGGCGTGTCAACCGCCGAACTTTTTGGGAGAGAAGGATCCCGTCATCTCTTCTAGATGGGTCTCGGAAGTGGAAGGGGCGTTTCTCACCAGTTTCAGCCCTGCTGAGGTGAAAGTTCGTTTCGCTGCGAACTTGTTGAGGAAGGCGGCGAAGGATTGGTGGAATGTGGTGTGTAGTTCTAGAACTCCGGAGCAAGTAGAAGCCATGACTTGGGAGGAGTTCAAGGGGTTGTTCAAAGCGGAGTTTGAACCGCAGGTGGAGATAGAGAGGCTTACTAACGAGTTTCTCTACATGAAGCAGACTACTGAGTCGGTGAGCGAGATTACCGAGAAATTTCTGGAGAAGTCTCGTTTTTGCCCAAACTATGTGGCGGATGAGACCATGAAGATGTATCGTTATGGGCAGATGCTCAAAGCTGAAATTCGGGAGTTTGTACTGATGACTAATTGTACGAACTTTCAGTAGATGTTCGAGAAGGCCCGATTAAGGGAAATTGAGTTAGAGCGCCAAGGGAAACGCAAGAAGGAGGAGCACAGTCAGGTCCACTCAAACAAGAAGTTCAAGGGGATAGTGCAAAGATCGGAGGGGAAAAGGGAGTATCCTAAGTGCTCCAAGTGTGGCCGGAATCATCCGGGCGAGTGTAGGCCGAGTCTTATCACGTGCTACAAGTGCGGGAAAACAGGTCACTCGAGCCGGGACTGCAGGGTTGCGGCCAGATTGTGTTTCAGGTGTTTTCAGCCTGGTCATTTTGCTCATGAGTGCCCGAGCGCAGCTGCATCTACTCAGTTATCTGGAGTGGCGCCTTTGAAGGCGATTGAGGCCGGTCCAGCGAAAAAGGTGGAGATCCCGAAAGGGCGTGCGAGGGTCTTTCAGCTGACTGCGGAGGAAGCAAAGGTGGAGCCTGAAGTGGTGACAGGTATATTTCCCGTAAACTCAAAACCAGCTTTAGTTCTGTTTGATACGGGAGCTAGTAAAAGTTTTGTTTCTACTTCTTTTTGTAAGGGTTTTTCTAATGTAATGGGTAGATTAGATGAGCCTTTAGAGGTAGAAATAGCTGATGAGAAGAGTGTAATAGTTAGAGATATATACAGAGGAAACATAATAGAATTGGGAGGGGTAAGGTTTCGTGTCGATCTTATACCCATTCCTATGAAAGAAATAAATGTGGTGTTGGGGATGAGTTGGTTGGGTCGTCATGGGGCGTGGTTCGATTGCGAGGGACAAAGAGTGAAGATCAGGAATCCTAGTGGGGGAGACTTGATCATCACCGGCAACGGCATGAAGCGACCGCCAAGGACGTGCTCTTTGGCTAAGGCGAGGCGGTACGTGAAAGGGGGAGGCATGAGTTACCTTTTGTATGTGGCAGAGATTGCGGGGGAGAAAAAGAGGAAAGCGGTGGCCGATGTTCCGGTTGTAAGGGACTTCCCGGATGTCTTTCCGGAAGATTTACCGGGAGTTCCTCCGGAGCGTCAAGTGGAGTTCGGGATCGACTTGATTCCGGGGGCGGCGCCAGTGGCTAAAGCTCCCTATCGTTTAGCACCTCCCGAAATGAAGGAGTTGTCGAACCAGCTTGAAGAGTTGTTGGGCAAGGGGTTTATACGCCCAAGTAGTTCACCTTGGGGAGCCCCTATCCTCTTTGTGAAGAAGAAGGATGGCTCGATGCGGATGTGCATCGATTATCGTGAGCTCAATAAGCTTACAGTGAAAAATCGATACCCGCTACCGAGGATCGATGATCTCTTTGATCAACTTCAAGGAGCTGCGTGGTTCTCAAAGATAGATCTTCGATCTGGGTACCACCAAGTGAAGGTGAGGGAAGAGGACGTGCAGAAGACAGCATTCAGAACGAGGTACGGACATTTCGAGTTTGTGGTGATGCCGTTCGGGTTGACAAAGGCGCCGGCAGTGTTTATGGACCTAATGAACCGGGTCTGTAGGCCTATGTTGGATAAGTCGGTAATCGTATTCATAGACGATATACTGATTTACTCCAAGACGAAGGAAGATCATGTGATACATTTGATCGAGGTATTAGAGACTTTGCGACGGGAGCGGTTGTACGCTAAGTTCTCTAAATGCGATTTCTGGTTACAAGAGGTCCAATTTTTAGGGCATCTTGTTAATCGGGAAGGCATCAAGGTGGATCCGGCAAAGATTGAAGCGGTGATGAAATGGGAGGTTCCAAAGACTCCCACAGAGATTCGGAGTTTCCTGGGATTAGCCGGTTATTACCGACGGTTTATTCAGGATTTCTCTAAGATAGCTGTGCCTTTGACGAGACTCACTCGAAAGAATGTGAAGTTTGTGTGGGGCGAGGAGCAGCAAAAAGCTTTTGAGTTGTTGCGCGGGAAGTTGTGTGAAGCGCCGGTTTTGACGCTACCGGAAGGGGTGGATGACATGACAGTCTACTGTGATGCTTCTTATCACGGGTTAGGCTGCGTGTTAATGCAACGTGGAAAGGTAATAGCCTATGCGTCCCGTCAACTAAAAACGCATGAGGTAAATTATCCGACTCACGATCTGGAATTAGCTGCGGTGGTTTTTGCATTGAAGTTGTGGAGATATTACCTCTATGGTGTAAAGTGTACCATTTACACTGACCATAAGAGTCTGCGATATTTTCTCGATCAGCAAAATTTGAACATGAGGCAACGCCGGTGGTTAGATGTGGTAAAGGATTATGACTGCGAGATCCTATACCATCCAGGCAAGGCCAATGTGGTGGCGGACGCGTTGAGTCGAAAGGCTCATAGTGATGTGTTGCGGGTGCCATTGATGGGATTGACAGTGACCACTTCGTTGATAGAGTTAATAAAGAGCTCGCAGTTTGAAGCAGCGAAGGAGGAGAATCAAAAGAAAGAGAGGATTAAGGGTCAACTGGTCCAGTTGGTGACTGATAGTAGAGGGTTATTGACTCGTTCGGGTCGAGTGTGGGTGCCGGTGTCATGTGAGGCGAGGCAGACACTACTGGACGAAGCTCATAAGTCCAAGTTTTCTATTCATCCGGGAGCTACCAAGATGTATCGGGATTTGAAGACCGATTATTGGTGGCCAGGAATGAAGCGGGATGTGGCCCGCTATGTGGAGAAGTGTTTAACCTGTTTGAGGGTTAAGGCAGAGCACCAAAGACCACATGGGAAGTTGCAACCTTTGGATATACCTGTTTGGAAGTGGGAGCACATTACGATGGACTTAATCACTAAGTTACCTCGTACTCCCCGAAATGTGGATGCTATCTGGGTTATCGTGGATCGTTTAACTAAGAGCGCTCATTTTATTGCTATTAATGAGAGCTCTTCGTCGGAAAAGTTGGCTGATATTTATGTTAAGGAGATCGTGGCTAGACATGGCGTTCCGGTCACTATCATTTCTGACCGGGATGTTCGGTTTACGTCACGGTTTTGGAGTAAGTTTCATGAAGATATGGGGACGAAACTGCAACTTAGTACAGCATTCCATCCTCAAACCGACGGTCAAAGTGAGAGGACGATTCAGACCTTGGAGGACATGTTGCGAGCCTGTGTGCTAGATTTTGGTGGTAGTTGGGATACCTATCTACCGTTGGCCGAGTTTTCGTACAACAACAGCTTCCATGCTAGCATTGGCATGCCTCCATATGAGATGCTTTATGGGAGAAGGTGCAGGACTCCGGTATGTTGGGGAGAGGTGGGCCAACGGGAGTTGGGTAGTACCGAGATAGTTCAGAAGACAACTGAGAGCATTGAATTGATTCGAGAACGTTTGAAGACAGCTCAGAGTCGTCAGAAAAGCTACGCTGATAGGCGGAGATCAGACTTGGAGTTCAGTGTGGGTGATAAAGTGTTGTTAAAAGTGTCGCCTTGGAAGGGAGTAATCCGATTCCGGAAGAGGGGCAAGCTCGGTCCTAGATTTATTGGACCATTCAAAGTGGTGGCACGTGTGGGTAAAGTGGCGTATCGACTTGAGCTACCACCAGAGCTCAGTTTGATACATGACACTTTCCATGTGTCCCAGTTACGAAAATGTTTGGCGGATGAATCGGCTCATATTCCAATAGATGACATTCAAGTTGATGAACGACTTAACTATGTGGAAAGGCCGATTGCTATCTTGGAACGGAAGACGAAATCCTTGCGTAACAAGGAGATTGGGTTGGTGAAAGTCCAGTGGGAGCATCGGAAGGGATCAGAATGGACGTGGGAGCCGGAAGCGGAGATGAGATCCAATTATCCGGAGCTGTTCCATGACTAAGCGATTTCGGGGACGAAATCTTGGTAAGTGGGGGAGAGTTGTAACACCCCGTTCCCATTTAGTTAAGTTTTAACTTCTCTTTCGTTAAGTGTTAAGGTTTGGTGTCATTTATGTAATTTCAGGTAGGGGGACTTGCTTGTAAATTTAGAAAATGGAGGGTGTTATGTGTAAGTGTATATATATGGGATTGGATGATCAAACCCTTCACTTTTGATCATTTGTCAATCTTGAGAGAAGAGAAAAGGGCTTGATAGACTACAAAGGGTTTTGGTGATTGGGGTGAAATTGTGTTTACGTGGTGCCATCGATTGTTGCTCACCGTTGGAACTAAGTTTCTAACTTCAGGTAATCATCAATTTTCCTTTATTGTGGTCGAATACCAAGTTTGGTTCATAGTTAGGGTTTTGGTCGAATGATAAGGAAATTGGCGATCTTTGGATCACCAAGTGAGTATTTTGTGTTAGGTTGGTCCCATTTTCGTTGTGGTAGTATTGTAGAGCCTGGAAATACGAAACCATGGCTTTTTGAATCGGTCGAATTGGGTTTGGGATGCAAAAGTTATGCCAAAAAGATGAAAAATCGATTTTGGGTTCGTGCTGAATTTCAGCACCTAGCGATCGCTAGGTGATGAAGCTAGCGATCGCTAGCCATGGAAAATGAAGGCTAGCGACCACCTGATGATCGCGAACTAGAACAGAAAGTGGGAAAAAATAGCTAGCGATCGCTAGCTACCAGCCTAGCGATCGCTAGCCTCTGTTTTGTGAGGAAAAACTGTTTTGGCCGTAACTTTCGCGTTTTAGCTCCGATTTTGATGCCGTAAAGACCGTTGGGTTCGTAATTGAATTATCTACCTTTCTAGAGAGTCTAGTTTAGGACTAGGCTAAGTGTGTTAGTTATGAGCCTTAAGGGTTTCGGGCATGAGCCTTAAGGTGTCGTTTGAATGTTATTCATGTGTGTTTTGCTATAATGTGATCTATAGGTGATTGTTATACAACCGTGTGGTGAGTTGATCTTAATTATTATGAAGCGAATCAAGGTGAGTACATATCCCTTATACGTGGCTTTATGTACAACTTGTATGTGATGCATATATGGTATGAGACTAGCATGTTGTGTGATGACGTACTCATTGTAGTGGTGGTGGCCACCGTGGGTATAGTCCTTGGGTTAACTGATATCAGTATGTGTGTGGTTCTTACCGGCGTGTACCGTAAGGCCATTGGTGATGGCATGCTTAGTTCTCATATGCGAAATAGTTGGTATAATATTGTTATGTGTTTGTGATGTGTGCTCACTAAGCGAAAGCTTACCCCGTCGTGTTCTTTTTCCCTTAGATGCAGATCCGTCTGGAAAGGACAAAGGGAAGGGAAAAGCTTGAAGTTCTGATCATGCTCCAGGCTCAGTTCATATGGATTTTAATATCGTTAAACTTTAAGTTATGTTTTGATTGTTTCAAACAGATATTTGTGATGAACCTTGTTTGAGGATTTGGCTAGTACCCTTTTGGTTGAAAACTTAAATCTTTGATTCTAAAAGAAAAATAATAATAATAAGTGAACTTTACGTTTTTGGACAATTTCCGCTGTCATGGTTACTTTTATTTCATTTCAGTTTATTTCTCGTTAAAAAAATGGCAAAAACAAAAGTTGAGTTGTTACACTACTGATCCTGTCCACTGAAGTAAAGACCTCCTCCTGAAGACATTAAGATCATACACAAAGAACCATCAGCGACGTCGAAGAAATAGCTGATGACAGGAACAGCATGCTCGTGATCTGAAGACGGAACTCAGTGATAGCAGTCTGTTCACTATCGTATGACATCCTGAAGATTCATCAGGATACACGTGACCCTGAACTTCCTCAGTTTCAGGACTCTAGTCACTGATCAGTATCCTGATCCTGAAGGATTAGAACAATGTCTTAGTCTAATGCACAAAAGAATTATCCGCCTTTACTGACACAATAGTACATAAGGGCAGTTACTTTACTGTTCCCTCCGTACTTATCAGACCTCAAGGCAACTGTTTACAAACATCCTCTTTTGTACACCATGCAAAGAGTATTTGTTTATAGTAAATAGTACAACAGACCACTCACATTGTGACACGTCACAATAGTAGGTCTGCATGCATTTAATGCATGGAGTATAAATAGGACGTGAAGAGATGTTCTCCATACTTCTTCTTCATCCTAAAATACTCAAGTCCTTTCTCTCTTATTCCCTCTATCTTCTTTCTTTATTCTCTTCTCACTTAGTGCATAGTGAAAGAACTTAGATTGTTTAGTTTAGACTATTAGTCTTTTCTATTTCCGCAACAATCTGTAAATTCATATTGTTTATAAAACAAGAATTTAAAAGTGAAAAATTGTGTGATTATATTCAACCCCCCCCTTCTATAATCCCAGATACTATCCTTACTTGAAGGTCACCTACTTGGGACCAACAGGTTGCACTTACTAATCTATGATTTGAACAAGGGTCATAAAAGCCAGTTTTCAAAAACTTTGGATCCAAATACAATCTGTATTTGTATCCAATTTTATGTTTTAAAAAAAACATTTAAAACTGTTTATATCTAAAAATTACGTAACTAAAACAACCACACAATTATAACTAATAAATATAAACAACCACGCATCAAAACATGTCATAGTCAAAAAACCCTTAACTATTGTCGTTTTGTGAGCCAACACAAAACGACGGTCTTTATTCCTAAGGGACAAGTCTTCTCGGTGCTCCCACTGCCCCCAAGCTGCATGATTGTCTCCTTTGGGCTCCGTCTTCAGTTCTTGGTTTATTTATAATTTCGAAAATACATACAATCGGGATGTAAATGGCACGCAGGCCTCCCGTAACCAGTAATGAAAAAGAAATAAACAAAATCGCAACGATGGGTCAAAAGGGTTTGACTTATGACAATAAAATCTTAATTAATTAAACTAAATCAATTAAACAATTAACTCTTATTTAATCAAACTAAATTAATTTAATTATTTAATAAATTTAATAAAATTAAAGCAAGGATTTTAACCTTATCTGATTATAGTCCTTTATCTCATGAAAACTTGTCGTGCAAGAAACGACCGGTGGTTCAAGATCACCGGCGATGATGGTAACCCTAAAGCCACCATCACCGCCGTGTTTCGATCGGAATTGGCATCAAGCAACCACATTGCCACCAACGATGGCAGCGGCTTTGTGCCACCACCACCGCCGTGGTTCACGAACAATACCACCATCGCCGTGACATCGGCTTGATGGTTCGGTTTACACCGGTTGTTCGGCCACGATCACCACCCGCGGCGTAGCCGTAAGGCAGCCCGGTGGTTCGATCGATTGCCACCGCCACCACAAACGGTGGTGCGGTGGTCGGTTGTTTCCATGTCATCGTCATCATCATGATTCCACCGGCGACAACGGCAGCTAGCCGCCACCATCATCACCGTGGTTCACGGCGAACAACAACAACAATATCATCGCTGCCACCGCCACCGAATCGGTGGTTATTCGAAAAGCGTCGGCGACGGCAGCGGCAATTGCCACCACCGCCACCGTTCCGATTGTTATCGCCATCACCGGCGACGATATTGATGGAATCGACCATCGCCATCGCCACCGGCTCGGAACACGACCGCAGTCGTGGCTAGCGCCACCACCACCGTCGCTTCCGGCGACAACAAACAACCACGCCGCCACCATCACGACAACAGTGGTTGTCCGCCACCACTCCCGCCGTGATGTGCGGCCCGATTAAACCACGCAGCCATCACCATCGCCGATAAATCGGCCTGGTGGTTCGGCCTTGGTGGTCGAAGCGATCACCACCACCACCACCAACGGTGGTGCGGTGTATGGCCGTGACCGTTGCCGCAACCACATACGGTGGTGCGGCCGGTGGCTGTTCCGTGAGCATAGTCGGCGGTCTCCACCAACTATGGTGTGTCGCGGATTGCTTTGCGGAGGTCAACGGTTGGCGGTCGGCTTGGTGGTCCGGCTGGCTAACTGCCGTCGTTCCACCGCCGATCGTCTCGAATTCTTTAAGTTTTATAAAATTCAATTTTTTACATGACATATAACACATAAAAAACAAATTTTTATAACCCAAACAACTTTACAAACCTGATCTGTAGGTTTAAGAAGCGGCTCTGATACCACTGTTGGGAATCGTAGGCACTATCGGTGCGCAGCGGATAACAAAAACTGATTCCCAAGCATGGATCCATCTTAAATCACTACAGATACAATAAAGGGTGTTTTACGAGGGTTTACCTTTTTGCGCGAATAAAAACCGGAACGCGAGCAGGGGGTACACCGCTGCTGACACCACGCGAGAGGGTTGCTAGACCACCGTGACTGATCGGAAAAACGCTCCGTTCACCCGTGTGTGAGAGAGGCCGGCGACGGCAATAGGAGAGAGAGAGAGATTGATTTTTCAGAGAAAATTGATTGGACTCACTGGCTAATAATCTCAAGCCTTTTATTTATAGAGATAAATAAGACAGAGATTCTATCCAATTATAACTCCTTTGTAATTATCTCATCAATTAATCCATTAATTAATTACTTAATTAATTAATTTAACTAATTAATTATCCTAATAAATAATTAACCCATTATTTATTTCTTTTCTCTTCTCAATTATCTCTCACACACAAATATTCTCAATTAGGTGTGCAGCGGTGTGACCTACTAGTGTCTTATAACATTGGACACGGCAACTTTGTTACTGTCTCGCACACAATCCGAACAGAAGGAGCTTCTAGCCAAGAGACAAAAGCATCTACCATACCCGAGATTTCTAAGTATCCTTATAGCAAGTGCAATGCAGCGTAATCCGGATATTCCGCGCCGATCAGATGCAGAGAAGGTCAAGATTCATGATATGCAGTCTATTCGATATCCGAAGCGGGAGTATGCTCCGGAGGTTCCTTAATTCTCAGAACTTTTGGCGTATGCTGATCAGAATGTGGCGTGTGTGAGAGAGTATAGGGCTAGTTTTGCACCTATGGTTCAACAAGAACCAGAGGGACCTACCCAAGGAGTTATCCCTAGAAGTGAGGGTTTAGTTCGTAGGGACCAACGATCACGGGATCTTGGTCAGGGTGTGACGAGGGAAAATACCGAGAGGGGTGCAGGTGGGGCCCATTCTGATCAGCTAGCTCATTCATCAACTGTCAATGTAGCAGCCCAAATTGGTCAAATCAGTTCTGAGATACCGATGGATGATGTCTTTGCGGCTATAGAGGATGATCAAGGTGCAAGTTCACATGTTCCACAACAGTTGGCTGAAGCTTCTCTGCCAGAGTTTGAGTTATCTCCACTTCATGAGACATTCCTGGATACTGAAGAAGTGGCAGAGTCACTGTTGGACTTATCACAACCAGATGTAGCTATTCCTGAAGTACAGTGTTATTCTCCGAGTGAGATGGCACAACGACTCAACCAACTAATGGGACATGATTCCTCATCTGAGGAAAGTTCAGCTGCTAGTGATGATCACTTTATGGATGAGGATGTAGATACTCAAGCACCTATGGAAGAACTTCCAGGGTCCGATGATGATGTTGATGATGGTGATGATGATGATATGCCTGATCAAGGCTCGAGTCGTTTGTTGACTCACGACGAAATAAGGACGGATGAGGGAGAATTAGTTGAAAATCCGGATGAGAGGTTGAGTGTTGGGGAAGTAGAAAAACATGGTGAGAGTGAGACAGGGGCTAGAAAAAAAGTACAAACCCCTCCCCAAGCCGAGTCTAGCTGGGTAGCCACAACTTCTAGGGGTGAGCATATGTTGCCACCACCTATTGAACAAGACATGAGATCCCCACTCATGCAATGCACAACCCAACCAAGCCACTCTACCGTTTCTCAACAAATGGTAGTTTCATCTTCTCACGGGGATTTACCACAACTTGTACCTATTCCTCAGTTGGAGGTTGGTGGTACCGACATAGTGAGGCAGCTGCCCCCGCCCACGACTTCACTTGTTCACATATCGAGTCTAGATCCACTTGTAACGAATACATCTCTTTCTTTGACTAGGACACAGGTGCAAACCACCTTTGCAGGAGGCTTTAGTAGCCCTGCCGGAACCACCGTAGTGAGTTCTGCATTTGTTGCGGGCATGCCAGGATCGGAGGGAAATCCCATCAGTGTTAACATCACGCCAACGCTGAACATGGGTTCCTTGAGTTCTGCTCTTGGATCAACGAGAAGTCTAAGGGACCTCGGTGTTAGTTTACCCTCATCCACTATCATCTCGGAGCTCCGGCAGCAGTCTACCATACTGGGTTCTTCTTCAACACCCATTGGTAGTTTCTCATCTGAATAAATTCCAGCTTCCACATCTTCCACAGTACCTGTATCATCCGCATCAACTGCACCGTCTACTTCAGTACCTCCTCAGCCTGGATCTTCTTCCTCGCCTGATGTTGATCTTTCTCAGATTCATGTTGTTGCCACTGCGGATCAACTCATCACGAGATCTATGTTTCGGGCAAAGAACCAACAGATGGCTAGTGTCATCAAGCAACAGACGGCTCGTATTTCTGATTTGGAGAAGCAAGTAGCATTGTTAGCTAAAGGCAAAGCTCCGATGCCTGATCCTTCATCACAGCCTTCTCAATCAACGGCTGATTCTCTTACTATCCCGGAGTTAAAGGGTTTGTTGTTCTCTAAACTCTTGGAGTCTGGTTCAGCTGAAGATAGTGATCTTGTGGGGATTTTACAACAACAAACTGCTCTACAGCAACGTGCTATTCAAGAACAAAGGTCTCAGGCTCACTTGGTCACGCACACCGAATTTCAACAGTTTTAGACGGCTCTTGATGCTTCTCTAACCAAGACCTTCACATAAATCAACAAGATGTTTACCGAGGGGTTATCTCAGTTGTCTGATCGGATTCGGGGGATTGAAGAAACTTGTCAAGTAGCTGCTAGACGGCCAACCAGAAGGCATGATGATCATGATCATCATGAGGGGGAGAGGAAGCGTAGAAGGTTGGAAGGAGAGCCGTCTAGGGAACCGACCTCTTCTAGAGTACAAGTTGTCGATCGTTTTGAGGAGAGACAATCGAGAGAAAAGCAGCCGGCACGACATAGAGATGCAATTGTTCTGACTGGAGGCCAAGAGATGGATACTGAACCTGCGTTGCAGTCAACATTGGATTTTCTGAGTTTTGTACAGGAAGAGATACCGGCTGAGGGTGCAGAAGAAAGAGGAGTTAGATTCTCAGGGGCTTCTAGTTCTATGTCTGAAATAGATAGAGTTCTAGCGCTTCTTGAGAATGTAGCTACTAATCTCAGAGAGTACCAAGTTACAAATGAGGAGATAAATGATGCAAGGTGTGCAGAGGATGGTAAACTGAAAGATATGTTTGATGATGTACAGTTTGATTTTGAAAAGGAAGAACCAGTGGATGATGTGGAAGGGGCTTTGCTGGAAGAAGTGTTGCCACATAATGATCTAATGCCAGTCGATCCGAAGAAAGTGGAGCTTTGGGAGAAAATGAAAGCTAGCTCTGGGAAGTTTCTAAAGAAAACAGAATGGAACAGGTTCACAAGAGCCAATGGAAAGTATCTGGAAGAGAAATACAAGAGCAGATTTTGTTATCATGAGCGGAAGCTGAGCTATGTGAAGTTGTATGGGATTGAGAACCTGAAAGAGGAGTTAAGAAGAGAGTACATTCACATGAGGAAGGTGAACAAGCAAAGAAGAGAAGTGTTAGTGTCAGACTACAAGTTTGTTGCTGTAAAGAGTTACAAGACTTACAAGCTCAGTGCCTACTTCTATCCAGTGATTGCATTTACCAGAGATGATGGGAAAGAGTACATGATTACAGAAGCTGATTTCCAAGATGTGAGCTTTGATGTGATCTTTGGGATTTTATATGATCTCAAAGGAAAAGCCTTTAGATCAGAGGAGGAGATAATTGCTCTGACAGCAATTGTCAGGCATGTCAAGGCTTCGATCTCATTGGCTCATTTGTATGATTTTCAGCTGGGATTAGAGAACTCGACATCAAAGTTATTTTGCCACAAACCACAAAGAAGTCTAATTGGTGAAGAGAAGGACTTTGTTTTGTACACTGTTTTCTATGATGAAGATGAAACCAAGATTTCGTGCGTGTATCCAGATTCTCTAGGCAACAAGAAGAGAATGTATTCACATGAAGTGATGTTATTTTGTGATGATACGTTGAAAATGGTGATGGATGGGTTGAATACAAGATTGCAAATGGATAAGCATAATGTTCATGATATCTCAGCTGCCAACAAGATTCTGATCAAGCACTTTGTGAAGGAAATTGATAGAAGATTGAGATTGAGGAATGACATCAGATTCGCAGAAATCAAGTTCAAGTTGAGAAAACCTGCCATGAAGCAATCTTAGTCAAGTTGTTGTTTGTTTTCTTTTGTTTGTCCCTCCTTCTTTTATAAAAGGGGGAGATTGTTAGTGTTATGTTTATAATAGAAGTTGAGAGACCTATTATGAAAGTTTTTGATTCTTAGGAATGAGGTATAAATACCTCATTGCCTTGTATTATACTTTAAGCTTTTCATTATGAATGACATATGAGTTCTACATTCTCTCTCTACTTGATATCATCATTCTCATGCTAGATCTAACATGATTTTGCTTAGATCATGTTAGATTGATTCATCTTTACATCTAACACAATCAAACCAAATGGGTTTGCTTTATGCGGAAGCGATAAGGATTAAAAATCCGAAAAACTATCCACAGATCTTTTCGCTTATTTACACAATTAACTAATAAAGATTTTAGGATTATTACCTGAATTGCTCGAGATTGATCCACCCGTGATCGACCAAACGAATATCCCTCTAGCTGGATTGAGCCCCGATATCACGAACAAGCTGTAGCGCGAAGAACTTGATCGGAAAACCGAACTGCTTTGGGAGCCGTGGTTGGCGTCAATCAAGAGAGTGAGAGAGAGAGAGACGGATTTTTCTATGTTTCTTTTTAGGATTGAATGGTTAGAATGAAACTGGTAAACCCTTAAGCCTTAATTTATATGGAAGAGTTTCCATATAATTAATCTTCCTTATTTAATAATAATTATCCTTATGAAATTATTCTTTTCTTTTAGCTAAAGAAAAGAATATTCTTATTCCATTTAAACCGGATAAAAACTAAACTAATTAATTATTTAACCTATTATATATTTATTTACCTAATAAATATATAAGCTATATAATTAATTAAGAAACCTTTAACTTTGTGATTTCTAACTGAAAACACACTACTGATTTATAATTAACTATTATAAATCAATCTCACCAAACTGGGGTTATTTTACTTATTCGAATTACAGGTCCTCACAGGTGTGACCCTCAAGTGTCTTGTAACATTGGATGTGTAATCACTGGTTTGTCAACTTCTACACATAATGTGACAACCGTCAAAAGAAAACAAGTTCCAGGTTAGATATACTGAGTCACTTTGTTTATTACCTAGACAATATTTTTCCCATCGTAGCATTTAACGGAAAACTTTAGTGCTATTATAATGCGTTAGGCTAGAAACCCTTAAGGAGAATTTACACCAATCTTATAAAATTGCCAATTATATATATATATATATATATATATATATATATATATTGCAACTAGCTTTGACTATTTTAAAATCCAAACTACATTTTATTTTCTCCTAATACTATGTTTTTACCCTTATTTTTAATCATCTAGTTACTATTATTATATATATATATATATATTTTAAATGTTTGTTGAGTAATTGTTATTGTAAAAAAAAAACCTTTACAAACACATACACATATAGACATACACACACCCGCACAATACACACTCCATCTCTTCCTTTTTTTCATTTAAAGGTGCCTTACACTCTTATTTCACCTTCATTTCTTTTCACCAACTCTCTCTCAAAATCTCTCTATTCTCTCTCAAAACCCTCCCACTTCAGCCTCAAAAATCTTCCATATTCAAGAACTTGAAGAACAATTTTTAAAGGTAAGAATGTGTAGGATGCAAAATCCACGCATACCTTTTATTCACATTTGCATTTTCACTGGTTTCTCTTATCATCTTCTACTACTTTTTCTTAATCTTCAAAAGAAAAACATCTAGACACTTTGATGTTTGAAGATCTACCATATTAGCACAAAATGTGATACTAACATGGTGGTAGATCAAGGATCAAACAAAAAAAAATCAAGTGAATAGATGACTTTTAACACCATGCATTGAGTTTTCTTGAAAACCCTTTTGGGATCATTTGGGATTTTGAAAGAATGATTTAAATACATCTAAAAACATGTTTAAACAAAAATGCAAGATCATATCTTGCACCAAAGTAAGTTGTATTTTGAAAATGGTAGCTAGAACTCTCAACAACACCTCAAAATGGATTTTTAGCAAAAGGAATTTTGAAAAGATGTTTGCATGTTGATAAAATATTTTTACAAAGGGTTTTCCAACTCAAAATATTTGATGGTTTATGACAAAAATCGTGGCTTATCGAAAAGGTAAGATCTTGGAGGGCCATTGAGAAAAGAAATGGTCATTTACATGTAAACTCTAAAAAAAAGCAAGCTGTCAGATTTTTATACCAAACTTTGCATGCCTAATTCTCACTCATCTGACCTCCAAAAGATTTGAAACTTTTTGAGAAGTTACTATATTGAGTTAGGATTCAAACCCAACTGGAATCTTCGAAAAATATTGATATCTCGATCCCCAAACATATTCGAAAAATATTGATATCTTGACTTGTTTATATGATACCACCATTTTTCATTTACTTGTGTGATGAAAATGTGTGTTGGATAACTTGACTATCTCATCTAACAATTTTATATTCTACATATAAAATGTATATAATCTAACTCTAACATTATTACAACCAATTTCTTCACTTATGTGATGAAATTGTGGTTTGGCTAACTTATCATCTAACAAAATTTATATTCTTTATATATATATACTTATATTTATACATGCATATAATCTAACCTTGTTATTTTTATTTTCATTCCCTTTTCATCATCTTCAAATGGTGAAATTGAGGCTATATGTATATATATACAATGTCAACTAACAATTAACCCTTTTCGTCACTTTTACGACGGAATTGCGGTAACCTTATTTTTCTTACGCAAGCAACGATCTTGGACTAATTTTGACAAAACATACTTATGGACTTATTTAATTGAACCTTAAACATTATTAAACAAGATTGGTGTAATATTCAAACTTAGAACATATGACCAAAATACCAAGACTTATTAGTGTCCTTATTTTCGTAGGGCCAGAGTAGGAAACCGTTGAACACCAAACGCTCGAGTTGAGGACTTTTCCGATATCAACAAGTGAGTTCACAACCACTTTTTAATGTTTTACATATTTGGGGTGAAAAGCATGTCTAAATTTCCAAATTTTACGCATCGGTTTGTATTTATTTATTCTAAATGCGCTAAATTATGATGTTTTTATATTTGGCTCTATGGTATGAATGTAGTCTTTTCATGAGCTTTTTATCTATCGTTATGTAAGTCCCCATTATTATTATATTTACGACACCCGTTAACTCCGGTTGGGGGAGCCGTTGGTAATTATAAATAACGTTATTTGGTTGACACCCCACTCACAAGTAGCGCTTGTGGAGTGCATAATTATTGTTATAGTTTTGGTACATTGCTTGCGATAGGGCATGTACGGGGCAGTTGTCATATAGGTCGGGTGGCGGGCACAAACTACATTCCCTTGCACCATAAATTATGAGCAACTTTATTTACAACCAATTGCTTTATCCACTTGTGATAATTTTCGAAATATTATTATTGTGGACTTGATAATCTCAAACCTGTGACTCACCAACTAGTGCATTAGTTGACTCTTTTGATGTGCTTTTCAGGTGATCGTAAGTAAGTTTGGATGCTTAGAATGGTGACGCAAGTAGATGCTAGTTATGATGATCTTCGTATTTTGAACTTATGTTAATTTACTCTTATGTAATCGTACTTTAAAAAAAGGGCAACTATGTAAATTTTGGACCGTAACATTTAAATGCATGGTTGTTTGTGATCTCGTAAACTTTGCTATGAAACTTGAGTTGTTACATCTCGTGTTTCCGCTGTAGCGGGGTGTGACAGATTTGGTATCAGAGCCAAAGGTTATAGAGAACACCAGTTGTCCCTTGGAAAACTGCAACTATAACAGAAAATGAGGAAATGTTCAAAAAAAATTATAAACATATCACTAACATAGCTAGTTCAAATTTTACATTTTCGGACTTTAATTAAACATAGCCTGATCAACTATGTTTAACTAAGGAAAAAGAAATGTGGGATGAGAAATGGTTATGTTTGTAATATGTGAAGATCATCACTAGGCACTACGCGTCGTATTAAGCTTGATTATAGAATTTGCGTATATTAGGCTTTAACACTCACGTGATAATGACCTTATGAACTTTTAAACTCAGTAACACTATGTCTTCGCCTAATCACTCCCAATCCAAATACTCGGCTGATGCTTCTGGATATGTCATGGCAAGGCCTCGTGCTAACTCCACACGAAATCAAGATAGGGTTGTTTCGGACGAAGTAGAGTCACACAATGATGCCTCGCTGGAACCCAAGTCGGACAGCGACTCAAGCGATTCGTCGATTCCCGTTTTGCCACGACCCACCCCCACTATGCCTGAATCATCTAGAGGCCCTCGTATTAGGGTCACAGCTAGGAAAAGTGTACCTATTCCTAGGCGTGCTTTCGCAGACCGAACGGAGGCATCTGCACCTCCTCGTGTAGTTACTGGGATATCGATCGGGCGAGCTCCCACCTGGGCGCAGGAGCAACAATTCAGGACAGCTCCATCAGGACTACAGAGTTGCCAAGAAAGAGTAGACTATCAGAGCCAAGTCATCACAGAGCTCGTGGAACTGACACACCTTTTGACTGAATCATCTATCGAAGCTTTGGATACCGCAAGGGCGGCTATAGGGATGGCTTCTGTGGCGAGGTTGATATCGGTGGTCTTGATGACTTTGTTGACTTTCTTGGTGTTAGGAATCTGTTTGGTGATGTACTGGTTTGTGTATTGATCGGGATGGCAAAAAAAAATATGATGTATATCATATTTCTCTTGTATTGTAATTTGAAATTTCCCCCCCCCCCAAAAAAAAAAGAAGGCTTTAGATACTGATGCAATATGTGCATTAGGAATTTTGTATGAACGGATTATATTAATGAAATTTATGGAAGAATGTTTTCTAGTTTTATATATTCTTATCTACGCGTGTTTGAATCTATAACGATTAATCTATTATTTTCAAATCGTAAAACTTTAAATTCAAATTTTCTATAAATTTACACAAGATTTTAATAAAACCAATTTTTGTGAATGTAGAAAATGATTCCGAGAAGATCCCCACGTAACCCGGGAGGAACCTCGAAAGGCCAAAATCCCGACATTGCTCAAATAGTTGCACAACAAATCCAAGCTGCCATACCCAACATTGTAACTCAAGTGACTGCGGGTATCAATGCCGATCGAAGAAATGACTGATAACACCAAAATTATACATGTTTTGGTTATGCTTAATTGTCTGATTTCACCCCATTTCTCACCCATTTCTCGTCTAATTACTCACACTTTGGACTGATTCTTACTTTTATAGGTTTTGGAGGCCGTGGAATGGAAAAGTATGAAAAATGCGAGAAAACGTGAAAATTGGAAAACATCAATCCAGTAGCCATTTCGCGTCCGCGAGGTTTTAAGTCTGGCGCCGCCAAGTTCGCAAGAGTTGAAATCTAGGGTTTGACTTAAGTGTTTCGCGCCGCGAGCCAGCCGCTTGGCGATCGAGAAACGGGCTCCGACCCTCTCCTTTTAAATACTGGCCTCCTCCTTCAGAAAATTATCCTGAACAATTGAGTCCTCTAGTGTTAGAGAGAGAGAGAGAGAGAGTTATTGTGCCGATACGCTGCGGAGTTTGATTCTCGATCATCCGTCGTTGTACTGTCGGTATAATGTCTGTTTCTACTCTTTTGTTTGCTGACTTTATGATGTCTAGTGAGTAGTTTTCTTTAGTGGTACTTATTATGGTTGATAAACCTTGTGGATGATGATTTTATGATTTAATGTTTATTGGTTTTCTTTGGTTTATTGAATGTATGTTATGGTTCCGATTTGATTCGTATTGTATGGTTGTTTAAACTCGTTGGTTGGGTGTATCTGTTTGACCAAGATAGATAGACTCCGATAGGTTAATCAACCTTTCTTGACCTTCCATTCGGAACCCGGAGAGTTGTGTTAGGTGGTTGCTCGGATCGAGAGCAGCCAAATATTAGAATACCGTGCAATACAGATAGGATTGGGTAGCTGGTACTAGATTGCCTGACAAACAGTCTATGTATTGGGACTAGGAGGACCAATCCTAGTTGATAACCGTAATAATCACATGCTAGGGTGTCCCATACTTAAATTCCTATAATAACCAAAACAACCAAACCTTTGGCCAGTTTAAATCATCCACTTGGGGAGTCGTTATACCATGATAACTACTACTATTTTCATTCATATAGTTTTAAATCATCTTTTATTGCTTTCTTAGTTAATTAGTTATTTTAGTTGTCTTTTAATTAATCAAACCTTTTTCATAAAAACCCCCCATAGCTTTAGGTTAATTAAACTAGATAAGATTAATAGTCTACATAACTTGACCGTTCCTAGTGGTAGATACGATACCTGGACTTTCCTACAGTATATTACTCACGATCAGGTACGCTTGCCTGTGAATGTGGTAAAACAGTGGCTAGGCTTTAGAGGTTAAAACTTGTTTCGCTTTTTATATACGATAATTACCGCATCAAGTTTTTGGCGCCGTTGCCGGGGAACGGTAGTTGTTAGATTTTTAGTCTTTATTAGTTTTGTTAATCGATCCTTATGAGGGATTCTTTCCCTTGCAAGTTTTTCGCTTTCTAGTTTTAGTTAATTATTTTTATCTCTTTGTTTCCCGCAAGTTGCCCGTAACCGTTTGTTGTGGTTTCAGTCACGACGGAACTGTTAGAGCCGTTTGATGAACCAGAGAGAGAATTCAGAAAAAGAAACAAAAAGAAGTCAAAAGCCAACAAAGTTCGCCCGAGAACTTTGAATTTTGAAATGGGGGACAAAACACCGATGTGGACCGCCCGGATAACCGCTCCAACCGTACCCACCAATCCGATCACGAAGCCGGACCTAAATAAGGAGATCCCGGGGAAGCTCCTTCACATGATCAAGGACCTTACTTTCGACGGGAAAAACGATAGCAATTCTATCGTACACATGGAGAACTTCGTGGACATATGTGATCTATTCAAAACGGAGGAAGGCCGAGATGATGCGATTCGCCTTCGATTTTTTCCTCTTACACTCACCGGAGAAGCCAAAGCTTGGTTACGATCGTTGGAACCGAGTTCGATCACCACTTGGGAAGGACTTCGCTTAAAGTTCCTTTCCGGATTTTTTCCACCATCCAAAATTGATATGTTACGAGCCGAGATCCGATCCTTTCAACAAGATGATGGGGAGACAATATCTGTGACAACTGTCAGTTTTTGACCTTCAGGTTAGCTACTCGTTTAATCCATTCAGTAGCGTTTCCCTGGGTTAAAAACTTGTTAATTAAGTTTCTAAATGAAACTAGGTTAGTTTGCGTGAAAAATTTAGGCTAAAACCTAAGCGTCCCGAAAATTTGCCCGAAAAGCCCGTACCGGTCCGAAATCGTCCGAAAATCCTATAATGCCAAATTAAAGTTAATTTTTAGAAAAATTAAGTTATTTTATTTAAAAATAAGTAAATTAACTTAAATGATCCAAAAATTTCCCTCGAAAAATCGGTTTCTACCGAAAACGCGAAAAACCGATACTGCGTTTGAAAATACAGTGTAGGTATTTAATTAAATCATCAAAAAAAAAATATAAAAGAAAATTGGAGAGAGGTGGGACCCACCAAGGGGCCGGCCACCCCCCCTACTCTCTCTTTTTCTCTTTTCTAAACAAATACATCATCACCATCACTTCACCATCCATATTTCAAAAATCTCTCTCTCTCTAACCTTTTTCTCTCTCTAAAATTCTCTCTAACTCTCTCAAAATCCAGCCTTGATATCATCCAAATTCTGGAAATTTTGAAGGTTTTAAGAGCTTGTTTAAGAGTGTTCTTAGTGTATTCAAAGGTAAGATACATTGCATAGTAGTTTAGCTTCGATTTTGAACCTATTTGGGTACTTTTCTTCATCTTTTATGAGGTTTTAATCCTCTTTGTTGGATGAACATCATCCTTGGTGTTTGAGGAAGCGATCTAACCATGATAATGTGTTAAAACATTTGAAAGTGGTGAAAATCTATGACTTCTCCATAAAAACACAAGTTTGATGAGTAAAATCACTTGTTTTTGATGTTTTGATACTTGTTTTGAATAGAAAATTGTTTTGATGATGCATGCATGTGTTTTATTGTTATTCAAAGTTATTTCATTAAAATATTTGCTAAACAATATGAGTTTATGGTTAATAGCAAGAAACCCCCAAGAAAACTTATGATTTTATGTGTTTGATGGTTGAAAAGGAAGTTGTGAATCTGGACAGAATCTGTCTGATTTTGCATGTGTGTTTAAACGTTGCAAAAGTATAGTAAACTGAGGTATTTTCTTACAAAAATTTGATAGATTGAAATTTAATGAGTTAGGAAGAAAATCTCTTTTGAATCACTCAAAAATTCGAAGGGAAACCCATTCAACCAACTAAAAACTTTTTGAAACTCATCAGCTTTTAGTCAGAAAAGTTATTCATCTTTATGCATGCATATCTCTTGAACAAATTATCCAAAATGCACAATTTTTAATTCAAAACTGAAGTTCTCTGAGTTAGCTTTCCAAATAATCCAAAATCATGTGTTTTGGTGGACTTTTGAGGCTTCAACCAATGAAATTAAGTTAGTGGTGTAGGCTGTCCCATTGTGGCAGATTGCACATGCACGACTTTAAGAGGCCATATCTCCCTCAAAAACCACCCAAATGATATGAAACTTGTCTCATTAGCTTGGTATATGTGTCCTCTAGAAAATCCCTTTTGAAATTCGTGATTTGGTGGAGAATTGAATTATTTATGAAGCAAACACCCCTGACATGTTTTTCTGAAAATAAAAAGTGCCTACTGATTTTATAAAAATTCTTAAAATATGAAGAACACTTCCAAAAATTATGAAAAATTGTGGGATTGTTTCTAACATCCCAAATTACAGTAGGTAAAATTTTTGAGGTCTAACTCTCTTTGGAACTAAGCCATTTGGTGACACCTTTGCATGGGACCAAATCTGCCAGATTTGGAATTATTCAAAAATGTTAATTTGCAAACATTTCTAATTCCAATATGTTTGGATCATAATTTTAACCAACAAAAAGTTATTTTATATCAAGTTTGAACATAACAAATGTAGTAAAGGCATTATATAGGATATCGTTATGATTTATTAAAATTTGGACCGTTGGACTTGGAACTTACGTTAAATACTTATGATTTAGGGCAATTCTAGTTTCAGAGCCGGGACTCGTACACGCACTAACGTTTGTTGAACGCTTTAATCACTCGAGGTGAGTATTCACAGCCCCGTTTTTAACGTTTTTACGTATTTGGGGGTGAAAAGCATGTTGTTAATAAAAGTTATGAAAATTTGCTTTCTAGCAACGTTTGGTGAATTGTGTACATGTATGCTTTTAGCATGATAAATGAATTATGTACACGTATGCTTTTAGCATGGTAAATGAATTATGTACACGTATGCTTTTAGCATGGTTAATGAATTGTGTACACGTATGCTTTTTAGCATAATTTGTGAGTATGCATTGTGACGATATGAGCGAGTAAAGTTTGCCCCTTAGAATATACACTACCATTAACTCATTTAGGAGCCTATGGACTTAGTGGATAGCGCTAGGGGTGTTCATTTTCGGATATCCGGATTTTCGGATATCCGAAATTTTCGGATACTGAAATTTACTATCCGAATCCGAATCCGAAATTCCGGATATCCGAAAATCCGGATATCCGAAATTCCGGATTCGGATACCGGATAATCCGAAAATTCCGAAATTCCGAAATATTGGATAAAAATGTCATTTTTAGCTAAAAAAAACCCAAAAAAATACATCATTCTTGTACATAATAATCGTCCACATGTTTCCAATCATCCACAAGCTAATACGACATCAAATACTTAGTTTACGTGTTTTAAATAATAATACGAAAGTTTAAAGTAACATAAGAACATAAAATAATATATAAAATAATATATATCTATTATTAATAAAATGCATATGAGACTTTGAGTAGGGTTTTAATTTTTTAATATATATCTATTATTAATAAAATAATATATAAAATAATATATTATTATAAAAATCGGATATTTCGGATATCCGAATATCCGAAATTTTCCGAAAACACTATCCGAATCCGAATCCGAAAATCCGGATATCCGATTTTCGGATATCCGAAAATCCGGATATCCGAATTTTCGAATATTTTCGGATCGGAATTTTTCGGGTATTCGGATGTTGGATCGGATTCGGATTTTTTTGAACACCCCTAGATAGCGCTATTTGGTACCAATACCCACCCGAAGGACTGACGAGAGAAGGGTGCACAATTTCTGAAGTAACGACTACACATGTGGGGCAAAAGATCCCACCGCTGTGGTACTCGTTGAAAGACGACCTACCCATGTGGACGTGAGTTCCACCGCTGAGGTAGTTCGCACGAACGTTCCGCCCATGTGGTTAGCAACCACCTCTGAGGTATTCGTTGGGGTTAACGGTTTGGTAGTGGCTCGAAGTTTTACATATCTTATGCATAATGGTGTATTTTGGCGTGAGCGAACGTCCAAGTGTACACGTGGTTGTGAATGGTTAAAAAGATTCAGTAAATTTTTTTTATATAATGTGTCTGCATGTAAAAATTTTTGTGCATATCAAAACTTGTGAACTCACCAACTCTCGTAGTTGACGTCTTTTTTTAACATGCTTTTCAAGAAATCCGAAGGTTTGATAGGGCTTTTATCGAATTTAGTAGTCACCAATCTCGTCATGCTAGTTATTTTTGTTTTGTGAACGATTGTAAACGATTAAATTATGGTTGGGATGTACTTTTGTAAACACTATTTAAATTTTATTTATGAATGGTTGGTGTTATGTATCTCCTATCGTTATGAAATCTTGACTGTAGCACCTCGTGTTTCCGCTTTAGCGGGGTGTTACAGACTTGGTATCAGAGCCATAGGTTATAGAGAACACCGGTTTTTCATAAAAACCAAGTACTATAACCAACCTCTTTCGAAAAGAAGTTAAAACTTTTAAATTATAAGATTTCAAAGTATAGGAGAATTTAAAAACTCGTATGATTAGAATAGGTGCTATCCTGGTATATCATAGAAATGCGGAGCCTGATCACCTACGCATACCCATGATATGAGTAGGATAAGATCTATGAACTAATCATACCGTTACAATTTAAAAGTAGGAACCTTCTAGGAATTTCCTGAAAAATGTATTTTTGTGAATTCGCGTTGGCATGCACAAATTTCGAAGTTTTATCCTGTATATTAACTTAAATCTTTTATCGCAGTTACCATGTCACTGGAAACCGACCCGTCCGAGAACCAGTCCCCAGGGTCCCACGAGCCCTCTAGGAGTAGGAGTGTTGCTCCCCGTTCCCAGCCCATCGACCGGGAACGTGACCCTTACAGCGATGATGACGCCGACTCACATCGACCTGTCCCTGCTGTCCGGACCGGACTCCGGATCCGTACCACCGCTCGGAAGAGCGTGCCTCTGCCCGTCCGGATGACTCTCCGCGCCCCCGCTGGGGACGGGGCGGGGCCATCCCGAGTAAGGGGCCATGGCGGATCCTCATCCTCGTCGTCCTCGTCCTCATCGTCTGGATCTCCACCGCCCTACCGACCATCGTCTCCAGTGCCGCCTGCCGCCCGACCACCACCTGTTGCCCGACCATCACCGGTCCCCCGACCGCCACACATGACTCGTGCCCCCGTCCTTTGCCTGAGAGGCATGAGCCCGACTGAGCGCCAGGAGGTCGCCCGTCTCGCCCGAGGTCAGGGTATCCATGAGCATATGATCGACCACCACGATCATATGATCGATTCCCTGATCGATGTGGCCGGAGCTGATAGCCAGCAGGTCACTCGTGTGGTGACTCTTCTTGGCCACACCATGGACTCGCTTCACCACTTGTACTCAGTGGTGTATGCGGTGGTGGCCTTGGTGGTCCTGCTGTTCGGGTGGGCTGTCTGGAGGGCGAGATTCTAGGAGATGGGATCTTTTAGTAGACTGTATTTGATGAACCTGCTATTTGAACTGTTATTTTGAGGCATGATGCCTGATTGTTGAACCTTATGTTTTATTTTGGATGGTTGTATTTGCTACCATGTTCTGGATATTTTTGGTGGATATTTTGAAACTCGGATTTTATGCGATGAATGTTTGCTATTGATATTTTGATTGCATGTTTATTATGGTTGTTTGGAATGAATGAAAAGCACTACGTTAGAGTAATGGTATAGAATTGCATGGCAATTGACTTATGAAAAGTAAGTAGAGCGTAACTACAA
Source organism: Centaurea solstitialis (assembly GCA_030169165.1). Classification (NCBI taxonomy): domain Eukaryota; kingdom Viridiplantae; phylum Streptophyta; class Magnoliopsida; order Asterales; family Asteraceae; genus Centaurea; species Centaurea solstitialis. The sequence goes on from CM058043.1 coordinate 56,504,718, forward strand.
TTAGGTCGCGTAGAAGTCACTAAAACGATTGAAAATGGTATTGTTTTAGAAAAATGCCTCCGAGAAGACAAGACCCCGAGCTTGCAAGACTTGTGTCGGAACAAGTAATGGCCTCGTTACCCAACATAGTCAGCCAAGTGGCAGCTGGGTTTAACGCTAACCAAAACAACAATCAAGGAGCAAGAGAAAGAGACTGTACCTACAAAACCTTTCGGAGCTGTAACCCTAAGGAATTCCACGGAACCGAGGGAGCAGTCGGTTTACTAGCATGGATCGAAAACATGGAATCTGTCCTTCATATCAGCAAATGCCTTGAAAGGAACAAGGTCGAATATGTCGCCTGTCTACTCCAAGGACGAGCTCTGACGTGGTGGAACACCCAAGTACAAGTCCGTGGCCGTGACGCAACCGGTCAGATTACCTGGGAAGACTTTAAAAAGATGCTCAAGGAGGAATTCTGCCCGAGAAGCGAAATCCAAAAGCTGGAAGCTGAATTATGGCACCATGAGATGAAAGGAAGTGATATCACCGCTTACACTACCCGTTTTCACGAGCTGGCCAAGTTAGTACCTCACCTGGTGACGCCGGAACAGAACCGAGTCGATCGATACATCTGGGGATTATCACCAGTAATCCGGGGAAATGTAACGGCAGCAGACCCAAAGACCCTACAAGAAGCAGTCAATCTCGCAAATCGTCTCACCAACAATGCTGTTCGATCGGGAGCATTCTCGAGTAGTAGTGTGAAGGGAAAGAGGAAGGTAGAAGAGCCGGTAAGGAGCAAGCCGGAACAGAAGTTTAACAAGGATCGGAGAATGGCAAGGAATTTTGGAATTCAGACACCAGCCCCAGAGAAAGGGAAAGGACCGCAGCGTGCGTGTGATAAGTGCCACCGACAGCATATAGGGAGATGCACGATCTGCTCAAGGTTCAACCGAGCAGGGCATGTTGCACAAGACTGTAGAGTTGGAGGAAGTCGAAACTGTTTCGAGTGCGGAAGTCCAGATCACTACCGAAACGCGTGCCCCAAGCGACAACAGAGGCCTTATGTGAATCAGGTGCAGCCGGCAAACCAAGGAAATCGTGGAGGATGGCTAGAGGAAGAGCTTTTGTGATTGGAGCAGAAGAAGCAAGGCAAAACCCTGACGTGGTCACAGGTACGTTTCTTCTCAACAACTATCCTGCTACTGTGCTTTTTGATTCCGGAGCCGATAGAAGCTATGTGTCGTTAGAATTTAGGCCTAAGATAAACAAGAAGTCTCAGAACTTGAAAGAGGAGCACTTAATTGAGTATTCTAACGGGGAGTTAGTTAAGGTCAGCAAAGTAGTCAAGAAATGCACTCTAGGCTTAGCAGGAAAGGACTTTAGTATAGACTTAATCCCGATCAAGATAGGGAGTTTTGACATAATAGTTGGTATGGATTGGATGTCCAACCACCAAGCAACAATATGCTGTGCCGAGAAGATAGTTAGGCTAGCATTGCCCGATGGAAGTGTACTCGAGGTGCACGGAGAGAAGCCAAAGAAAGATATTAAGTTAGTATCGTTTATGAAAATGCGTAGCCATTTGCGAAAGGAGTGTGTAGCATTTATGGCACACGTGGTAGATAAGAAAGCAGAAGAGAAGTCACTCCAGGATATTCCAGTTGTGTGGGAATTTCCTGAGGTATTCCCGGAAGAGCTACCCGGATTACCTCCACCACGGCAAGTAGAATTCCACATCGACTTAATTCCTGGAGCAGGCCCCATAGCGAAGTCGCCTTATCGACTAGCACCGTCCGAGATGCAGGAACTTTCAAGCCAAATACAAGAACTGCTAGACAAAGGATTCATTCGACCCAACTCTTCGCCTTGGGGAGCCCCCGTGTTGTTCGTCAAGAAGAAGGATGGATCTTTTCGCATGTGCATCGACTATAGGGAGCTGAACAAGATCACCATCAAGAACCGATACCCTCTTCCACGCATCGATGATCTGTTCGATCAACTGCAAGGAGCAACGTATTTCTCCAAGATCGATCTTCGATCCGGATACCATCAAATGCGAGTTCGTGAGGAAGACATTGCAAAGACGGCTTTCAGAACTCGTTACGGTCATTATGAGTTCTTAGTCATGCCTTTTGGTTTGAAAAACACTCCAGCAGTGTTCATGGATCTGATGAACTGAGTGTGCCGACCATATTTAGATAAGTTCGTAATTGTCTTTATAGACGATATTCTAATTTACTCGCAAAGCAAGGAGGACCACGAACATCATTTGAGGCTGATACAGGAACTACTCAAAGCTGAAAAGCTTTACGCCAAATTCTCAAAGTGCGAATTTTGGATCCGAGAAGTTCACTTTTTAGGACATGTGGTGAACAGAGAAGGAATACACGTCGACCCAGCCAAGGTCGAGGCCGTAAAGAAATGGGAAGCCCCGAAGACACCAACGGAAATTCGACAATTTCTCGAATTGGCAGGTTACTACCGGCAATTCATTGCAAATTTCTCCAAGATTGCGCAGCCGCTGACAACCCTAACGCAAAAGGACAAGAAGTTCATCTGGGGAGAGAAACAAGAGGAAGCATTCCAGTTGCTCAAGCATAAGTTGTGCAATGCACCCATTCTGGCGTTACCCGAAGGAACGGATAACTTTGTGGTGTATTGCGATGCTTCACATCAAGGCTTGGGATGTGTTCTGATGCAGAACGAGAAGGTCATTGCCTATGCATCCAGACAGTTGAAGGTCCACGAGAAGAACTACACCACTCACGACTTAGAGCTTGGAGCAGTGGTGTTTGCCCTTAAGATTTGGAGACATTATCTCTACGGCACCAAATGCACCATCTATACGGACCATAAGAGTCTCCAGCATATTCTCGATCAGAAAATGCTGAATATGAGACAGAGAAGATGGGTTGAGTTGCTCAGCGATTACGACTGCGAGATTAAGTATCATCCAGGGAAAGCAAATGTCGTAGCTGATACGCTAAGCAAGAAGGAACGAGTGAAGCCTACGCGGACGCGAGCAATGGGAATGGTAGTGCAGACCAGTCTGAAAAGTCAGATATTGGAAGCTCAGAGAGAAGCTCTGAAGGCTGACAATTTAAAGAAAGAAACTCTTCACAAGTTGGAAAAAGAGTTTGAGGAGAAATCGGATGGAGTGCGTTATTTCAAGGATAGAATTTGGGTTCCGAAAGTCGATCAGTTAAGGAAATTGATCATGGATGAAGCTCATCAATCAAAGTACTCGATACACCCAGGTGCTGACAAAATGTACAAAGGGCTGAAAGAACACTATTGGTGGCCTGGAATGAAGAAGGATATTGCCACCTATGTGAGCAAATGTTTGACTTGTGCAATAATTAAGGCAGAACACCAGAAACCGTCAGGACTATTACAACAACCAGAAATCCCAGAATGGAAATGGGAGCGGATATCAATGGATTTCGTGACCAAGTTACCCAAGACTAAAAAGGGCCATGATTCGATTTGGGTAATCGTTGACCGACTCACGAAATCTGCGCACTTCTTGCCAATAAAAGAAAGTTTTAGCATTGATAGACTCGCGCAATTGTATGTCGACGAGATAGTTATGCGACATGGAGTCCCGATATCGATCATCTCTGATAGAGACAGCAGATTCACCTCGCGATTTTGGCAGTCACTACAGGCAGCATTTGGTACCAGTGTGGATTTGAGCACCGCCTATCATCCACAAACTGACGGTCAGACAGAAAGGACTATACAGATACTGGAGGATATGCTACGTGCATGTGTGTTAGAATTCGGAGGTAGCTGGGATGATCACCTACCTTTGGTTGAATTCTCCTACAACAACAGCTACCATACAAGTATTCAGTGTGCCCCGTACGAAGCACTGTATGGACGCAAGTGCAGATCCCCACTCAATTGGTTGGAAGTGGGAGAGAGTCGACTGCTTAGGCCTAACATCGTACAGGAGACCACTGATAAGATTAAGCTAGTGCAGGAGAAGCTTAAAGCAGCCAGGGATCGCCAGAAAAGCTATGCTGATAATCGGCGAAAGCCGTTAGAATTCCAAGTTGGCGATAAAGTGCTACTAAAGGTATCACCCTGGAAAGGATTGATAAGATTTGGAAAGAAAGGGAAATTGAGCCCTCGTTTTGTTGGACCATTCGAGGTCATAGAAAGAATCGGACCCGTTGCATATAGATTGGACTTACCAATAGAGCTCAGCTCTATTCATGACACGTTCCACGTGTCCAATCTAAAGAAATGCCTGTCAGAAGAGACAATAATCTTGTCTTTGGAAGAGATACAAATTGATGAACAACTGCGCGCCGCGGAGGAACCTATTGAGATTCTTGACCGAGAAATCAAGCAACTTCGGCGCAGTAGAATACCTATTGTCAAAGTACGATGGAACTCTAGGCACGGACCAGAATTTACCTGGGAGCGGGAAGCGTTCATGAAAGACAAGTACCCGCATCTCTTCACAAAGAACCCCTGCGGTAGCAGCAAGAATTAAATTTCGGGACGAAATTTCTTTCAACCGGGGGTAAATGTGACAACTGTCAGTTTTTGAACTTCAGGTTAGCTACTCGTTTAATCCATTCAGTAGCGTTTCCGTGGGTTAAAAACTAGTTAATTAAGTTTCTAGATGAAACTAGGTTAGTTTGCGTGAAAAATTTAGGCTAAAACCTAAGAGTCCCGAAAATTTGCCCGAAAAGCCCGTACCGGTCCGAAATCGTCCGGAAATCCTATAATGCCAAATTAAAGTTAATTTTTAGAAAAATTAAGTTATTTTATTTAAAAATAAGTAAATTAACTTAAATGATCCAAAAATTTCCCTCGAAAAATCGGTTTCTACCGAAAACGCGAAAAACCGATACTGCGTTTGAAAATACAGTGTAGGTATTTAATTAAATCATCAAAAAAAAATATAAAAGAAAATTGGAGAGAGGTGGGACCCACCAAGGGGCCGGCCACCCCCCCTACTCTCTCTTTTTCTCTTTTCTAAACAAATACATTATCACCATCACTTCACCATCCATATTTCAAAAATCTCTCTCTCTCTAACCTTTTTCTCTCTCTAAAATTCTCTCTAACTCTCTCAAAATCTAGCCTTGATATCATCCAAATTCTGGAAATTTTGAAGGTTTTAAGAGCTTGTTTAAGAGTGTTCTTAGTGTATTCAAAGGTAAGATACATTGCATAGTAGTTTAGCTTCGATTTTGAACCCATTTGGGTACTTTTCTTCATCTTTTATGAGGTTTTAATCCTCTTTGTTGGATGAACATCATCCTTGGTGTTTGAGGAAGAGATTTAACCATGATAATGTGTTAAAACATTTGAAAGTGGTGATAATCTATGACTTCTCCATAAAAACACAAGTTTGATGAGTAAAATCACTTGTTTTTGATGTTTTGATACTTGTTTTGAATAGAAAATTGTTTTGATGATGCATGCATGTGTTTTATTGTTATTCAAAGTTATTTCATTAAAATATTTGCTAAACAATATGAGTTTATGGTTAATAGCAAGAAACCCCCAAGAAAACTTATGATTTTATGTGTTTGATGGTTGAAAAGGAAGTTGTGAATCTGGACAGAATCTGTCTGATTTTGCATGTGTGTTTAAACGTTGCAAAAGTATAGTAAACTGAGGTATTTTCTTACAAAAATTTGATAGATTGAAATTTAATGAGTTAGGAAGAAAATCTCTTTTGAATCACTCAAAAATTCGAAGGGAAACCCATTCAACCAACTAAAAACTTTTTGAAACTCATCAGCTTTTAGTCAGAAAAGTTATTCATCTTTATGCATGCATATCTCTTGAACAAATTATCCAAAATGCACAATTTTTAATTCAAAACTCAAGTTCTCTGAGTTAGCTTTCCAAAGAATCCAAAATCATGTGATTTGGTGGACTTTTGAGGCTTCAACCAATGAAATTAAGTTAGTGGTGTAGGCTGTCCCATTGTGGCAGATTGCACATGCACGACTTTAAGAGGCCATATCTCCCTTAAAAACCACCCAAATGATATGAAACTTGTCTCATTAGCTTGGTATATGTGTCCTCATTAGCTTGGTCTAGCTCTCTTTGGAACTAAGCCATTTGGTGACACCTTTGCATGGGACCAAATCTGCCAGATTTGGAATTATTAAAAAATGTTAATTTGCAAACATTTCTAATTCCAATATGTTTGGATCATAATTTTAACCAACAAAAAGTTATTTTATATCAAGTTTGAACATAACAAATGTAGTAAAGGCATTATATAGGATATCGTTACGATTTATTAAAATTTGGACCGTTGGACTTGGAACTTACGTTAAATACTTATGATTTAGGGCAATTCTAGTTTCGGAGCCGGGACTCGTACACGCACTAACGTTTGTTGAACGCTTTAATCACTCGAGGTGAGTATTCACAGCCCCATTTTTAACGTTTTTTACGTATTTGGGGTGAAAAGCATGTTGTTAATAAAAGTTATGAAAATTTGCTTTCTAGCAACGTTTGGTGAATTGTGTACATGTATGCTTTTAGCATGATAAATGAATTATGTACACGTATGCTTTTAGCATGGTAAATGAATTATGTACACGTATGCTTTTAGCATGGTTAATGAATTGTGTACACATATGCTTTTTAGCATAATTTGTGAGTATGCATTGTGACGATATGAGCGAGTAAAGTTTGCCCCTTAGAATATACACTACCATTAACTCATTTAGGAGCCTATGGATTTAGTGGATAGCGCTATTTGGTACCAATACCCACCCGAAGGACTGACGAGAGAAGGGTGCACTATTTCTGAAGTAACGACTACACATGTGGGGCAAAAGATCCCACCGCTGTGGTACTCGTTGAAAGACGACCTACCCATGTGGACGTGAGTTCCACCGCTGAGGTAGTTCGCACGAACGTTCCGCCCATGTGGTTAGCAACCGCCTCTGAGGTATTCGTTGGGGTTAACGGTTTGGTAGTGGCTCGAAGTTTTACATATCTTATGCATAATGGTGTATTTTGGCGTGAGCGAACGTCCAAGTGTACACGTGGTTGTGAATGGTTAAAAAGATTCAGTAAATTTTTTTTTATATAATGTGTCTGCATGTAAAAATTTTTGTGCATATCAAAACCTGTGAACTCAGCAACTCTCGTAGTTGACGTCTTTTTTTAACATGCTTTTCAGGAAATCCGAAGGTTTGATAGGGCTTTTATCGAATTTAGTAGTCACCAATCTCGTCATGCTAGTTATTTTTGTTTTGTGAACGATTGTAAACGATTAAATTATGGTTGGGATGTACTTTTGTAAACACTATTTAAATTTTATTTATGAATGGTTGGTGTTATGTATCTCCTATCGTTATGAAATCTTGACTGTAGCACCTCGTGTTTCCGCTTTAGCGGGGTGTTACAATATCTGAAGCATGAGAGCGTTTCAAACACCTTCTAAATTCGTGCCCGAGTCACGGATTGAGTAAGAGTGAGCAAGTCCAAACTTTCTATAGTGGGCTTGGTTATTCTTCACGAGCTACATTAGATTCATCTGCCGGAGGTGTATTCATGTACAAAACACCGACGGAAGGATATAGGCTTCTCGAGGACATGCTAATTCACAATATAGATTGGAGGACGGACAAACGCTTGCAAATCCCGAGAATGGCCGGAAAGATCTCAACCGACTTCGACCCATCCGACGAACTAGCCGCAATGAAAAACCAACAAGTAAAGTTTGAATGTAAAATTGAAGAACTAATTAAATCTGTTCATGCTTTGCAGGTTGGATGCGAGGAGTGCAATGGACCACACTTAACAAAAGATTGCCCGAACCGTCTGATGATGACGCCCGAGAAGGTACACTACCTCAACCGAGGCGATTATCAAGGGAGGTGGAACAACAATCGTAACTTCATCCCGAGACCTCCCGGATTCTTTGCACCAAACCAACAAACCCAAAGAACGGATGGAGAGCCGCGCGTTTCTATCGAGGACCGACTTATCCAATTCATGGATGCACAAAAGAAGATCAATGATGAGGTAGGTTCATATTTACATAATGATGAGAAGGAAGACGGAAAGCAAGGTGGATATGCGGAGTTTGTGATACCAAAAAAGGAGGATAAAGGTAAAGAGAAGGAGAAAGAGAAGGTGGAGGAAGATGAGCTCACCTACATTGTACCTATCAAGCATGACCCGGGAAGTTACAGTTTACCTATTTCTTGTTCTAAATTTGAAGGTCTTGCTTTGATAGATACATGTGCTGCTCTTAACATGATGCCTGTTGGTTTTTGCAGGAAATGGGAGTCAAGAAGATTGTACCAACGGACTACCAATACCGAGGGGTGAATGGATACATGACTAAACCATTGGAAATAGCGGAAGGAGTCCCGATTCGAATTGGAAACTTTGTCTACTTCACGGACTTCATCATAGCTAACCTTCCGAAAGATACGGAGATCCCGATTATTCTCGGAAGAGCCTTTCTACACACCGCCCAAGTAAATACCGACATGCGCAATCAAGTGTCAAGCTTGGGGTATGGAGAAAAGCGGATCTACTTTAATCCCAATGGAGAGCCGGTTACCCATCTCGATGAGCCTTATGAGGATCCTTCTCAAGCCTACAAGAAGAACACGAGCCGCCCACTACTGCCTCATGAACATATGACAAAGACGGAGGACTATCCGAACCCGCTACATCAAAAAGATCAAACAACCAACGGGTCGGAACCCTCCAAGAAAGAGTATAGAAAGAAGAAGGGCTCGTTAGCCCGACGTGCCAAGAAATGAGCCGAAAAGGGGGTCGAGCTCTAGACCCATTCAAAAATGAAGGGCTTCTCGGGAGGCAACCCGAGCATTTTCTTTCCTTTTTCATTTTTAGTGTTTTCAAGAATGTTTTTGTTAATCTTTTTGTTTGTATTTGCTTAGATAACCATATTGAGGAGATAGAAACCAAAATCGAGCAAATCCGATGCGCGATGAAGATTTTCAAAAGTGGAAACAGTAGGCTTTTCGCGATCGCCGGTTTTTAAGCTTGGCGACGCGAAGCCAGCCTTCCTTTGTATTAGGTAAAAAAATTCGACTCTCGCGACGCGAAATTTCAAATTACGGCAAAATTTTTCGAAAACCGCCCGTTTCGCGACGCGAAACTTTTAGCTTGGCAATGCGAAATCGGTGCAGACGGGTTTTCAAACCCTTCTTTCTCACTTTTTCAAAATACACAACCCTAATTCTCTCTAGGCGTCGCGAGCTCTCTTCAAGTATCTGCGAAAATCGAATTTCTTAGGCTTCAATTTGATCATTCATGGCAAAGGTATGTTTCCTAAACTTGATTTCGTTGGATTAACTTGATTTGGTAAGATTGGATCTTGAATTGGGGCATTAATGGTGTTTTTGTGCTTTCATAGATTTAAGATTGTTCTTGAAGCTCCATTGATTGTTTAGTGATTATTGTTTGATGCATCTTATAAGCTTTGATTGAGATTTCACTCTAGCATGCTATTTAATTGTCGAATCTAGTGAACGTGCTTTGATGATAAGTGTGGGGATTTTGTACCAAAATCCCCCACTCTTGTTTAACTATCTAGATTTGTTTTTGATGGAAGTTGGACTAAAAGTTCAAGTGTGGGGATGTTTCACACCCCCTTTGATTTGGTTTTCAACGCATGCATTCGTTAGTTGAACTTATTAGTCATTGAGGCTTTGTCTCGTTGGGTTTTGATATGTATGACTTTTGTCTTACGTTTATTATTCAAATATATCTAAGACAATGGTATTTTGGATTTTTGTAGAGACAAAGGACCCGCTCGTCAACTTCCATTACTCCTACCTTCCGTGCACCGGATGGGAGCCATGTGTTCACCTATTTCATGAACGACCCTACATTGAACGCTCCGAAGCGTGAGGAATACCGGGATATAGTTAACCGGCTTATTGCTCGTCAAGTTTTAGTGCCGAGGAGAGTCGATTGGAACCTCATTCGATCCATGGGAGTCGAGAACCACATCAAGGCGATACTCGAGAAGCACGCCTATGACAAAGATGGCACCGAGTATTACATATGCCGTGCATGGGAGCGCGTTTTCGACGTGGCCGAGACCCTCTACCGCGAGCTTATTATTGAGTTCGTGGTCACTTTTCGTTTCGACGCTGGAAAGGCCCTTGAGGAGTTCTACCAATCATGCATGACATTCTGACTCGGTGGAGTGTGGCGATCACTTTCTTTGGTTGAGTTTGCCGTTGTTTTGGGGATATATACCCAAGATGAGGTCGATGCTCCCGGGTTTGTGGAATACATGTGGGCGACTGCGAAAAGACAAGACGGTTTTGATCCTCGGTTAGCTTGGGCGATCTTAGGTGATGGTGACTATGGCAACAATCTTAAGGTGAAAAGTTTTTTTGCTTCTTCGGACTGACTTTTGCACTGCATGCTCATTCACGCGGAAAATGCTCGTTCCTCGAGTGAGGAAAAAGTTTCTACATACGATCTTTGGCTTCTTGATCAACTTTCTACGCATGACAAGTATCCAAATGCTCCGTACATCATTGCCGTGCAACTCGCTAAGGCAGGTGGTTATCGAGAGAGGAGTCGATTGGTCGGTGGTCAATATGTTACGCTTCTAGCCAAGCACTTCGGTATCCTAACCGAGGGTGCCATTGCCTCGATGACAAACCTTGGTGAGATGGGATTGATCGATATGGACCAACTCCGTGGAATGGGTGTAGCGATGGTTGATCATTTGATTAGCGGGGATCGGAACACGTGGATTCACAACCCCCAAGCTTATGGGACGAGGAGAGAACCTCGAAGCAAGCAAGAGACCGGTGGCACGAGTGGGGCGAACTGTGACAACCCTCCACTTCCCACCTCAGGTCAGTAAAACTTTAACCGATTTACCTATGCAGAACAGTATTTTGATACTGTCATATTGTCAATAACTATATTATATGACAACATTTATTGCTTAAAGGCTAGATAAGTGCCTTTGATAATTATTGAGTCGCCATTGTAGTTGGTACGCAAAACCGACTGGCTGTTAACAGCAGGTCCCGATTTCCGACCACTAGATTGTCGAATAAATTTTTAAATGACCCAAAATATTAAAAATATCAATTTCTAATAAGTTCCTTAATAAAAATCAGAAAACTGCTTTCGTTACGCAAAAATCGCAAAAACGCGCGTTTTCGGTAACGATTTCCAATTTTAGCAGCTTTATTTTACCAACACTATCAAAACCTTATAAAATTTATCTAGATAAATAAAAATTCAGCCATTTGAATTATTGTAGGCTTCTAAGACTTGATTTAAATTAACATAGAAGAAATAAAAAGAAAGACAAGAATCTTTCAAAGGGCCAATGTGTGTGTAACCTACTTACACACACCAACATCACCAACACATCACACCACCCCCTACCCCATAACCGGCCACCCCACCCTCACCCTCTCTTTTCTTGGGTATAAAAACCCCTTCAAGCCTCATTTTGCTTCTCATTTCATCATCTCACTCTCTCTCTAACTTTCTCACTCTAAATTTCTCTCTAGCTTCCTTTATACACATCTTCAAGTTCTTGAAGATTCAAGTGATCTTCAAGAACACCTTAAGGTAAAATCCATCAAAGATCATCATCTTCTTCTTAAAATAATCACCTCCCAATGTTGTGAGATGGAAGTATCTTGCATTTAAGCAAGGAAAACATCAAGGATCAACCAAAAAGTTGGGTAGTATGGATGATCTTCATAATACTTGTTCATCATTTATATTATTGTTCATATAAATTGTTGTAATAATTTACATTTCAAGCATTTCTTTATGTTCTTATATTTCTCATTTTTCTTTTACCACCATCTTCTTTGATGAGGAAATCACTAGTCAAATACCCTTTCTTTGCTAAGCAATAAGTGAGTTGATGACTAGTGATTCTTATTTTCTTATGATCATCTATCACCTTGCATGAGGTATAGATGATTTCATATAGCCAAATACCCTTTCTTTGCTTGGATCATCAAAAGTTCAAGCAAAAAGTGAGTTGATGGCTTATGATTATAATCTAGATGTTTAAATTGGTAAATATGTGAATGCACGTGTAAAATGTGTTTTATGAAGTGATATTCCTTCAAACAAATCTGGACTTGAACTTTGGTAAAGATAATTCATCATAAAATTTACTAAACAAAAGAAATATTTTGTTACACAACAACTAGTTTAAAAATCGTCCAACAGATTCTGGACAGATTCGGACCCAACTTTGAGAGGCCATAACTTCTTCATAAAATGTTCAAATGACATGATTTTTTTTGAAATTCAAGTTCATTGAGTTATCTTTCAAATCCCACTGGCCGTTTGCAAAAATTCCAAGTTTTGGACCCTCAAACAGTCCATACAAAAAGGTTGCGCAACAGCTCTAGTTGCTGTCACTACTTTAATAAACCTTCTGTTTGAGGACCCTAACCTTTTTCAAAAATTATGAAATTTGGTCAGTAATTAGTAAACTCATATGGCTAAAACATATTAAAATTTCGTAATTTTTAGAGTTGTGCATCATACCCAAATGCATGTCCCAAAACAGCCTCTAAATCTGTCAAGAATGGGAAAAAGTGAAAAATGTTATTTTATGTGAAATCTTATTTCTTTTAAAACACTTTCATCCATGGACATTAAAAGATTATTGGAAGGATAAATGGGGTAAAATCAATATGAAACACACATGCATGACCATATACCAACTTTCACACTTCGGTTATAATCACCAAAGTACGTGTTTTTCGACAATCGTTCGCGCGTATGTTTTTACTTTAACTTAAGGAACTTAAATGGGTCAAAGAACATATTAAAATACTTTATATCACTAGGTCGGAATTCGGTGGAACCTCGCTAACTCGCGACTCTTGAACTAATAACTCGGTGAGTTATTCACGGCCCCTTTTACGTTTTTACATTTTTGGGGTGAAAAGCATGATATACACTACCGGTTGATTAAACTTTTGAAACGATTTTGTGAAACGATTGTTGTGTTATCTGTATAACGTTCTACACATGTGGGCTTAAGGCTCACCGCTGAGGTAGTTCGTTGGGCTATGGTATGCATACTTATCTAGATTAATTGGGTGTTTTATTTATCGCAAAGTCCTCGTGCACACTACTAATCTAATTCACTGCGGTGGACCGGGTAATCAATGGTAGCGCTATCGGGTTGGCAACCCCACCTTTCGCCCCCGCTTGCAACGGGAACATGTTGATGACGATTGGTGTTTAATTACTTTTGTTTCGTGGGTTTGTTGTGTCATGTTTGCGATAAGCATGACGTTGCGAGGCAATTTAAACGCTTTTAGGAGATTAGTAGTGGCTCGTTAATCTTATGTGTAAGTATTGCGTGATAAGTACCATATGCCGGGATTTTGCGAGACACGCGCACGATTGCGAAACCCACGCAAAATCCAACTATCAAGTTTTCTTGCTTGAATTTGTTATATATCTCCGGTATTATTTTTAACGCGATCCATATATATGTGTTGCTAAACCCGTGAACTCACCAACTATGACGATAGTTGACATTTTAAAACTGTCATGCTTTTCAGGTGAACCGAAGTAAGTGAAGTAGGATGCACTTATGCCTCACCCTCATGCATATCAAGATTCATTTTCCTTTTCGTTGTATTTCGATTTGGTTGTAATAGTTGTAAGATATTAGTACAATGTATGGTTGTAAACTAAAACTTGAATTTTGATATGCTATGGTTATTATTGTCTTAAGCATTGTGCCATGTTACTTTGCGCTGTGACACCTCGTGTTTCCGCTTTAGCGGGGTGTGACACGAACGAGGGAGAACAACCGGCGGATTGGACGGCGTATTCGGGGTATCACGATTTGAGTACCCGACTCTCGGAGATGTCATTGTCCTACGGCCGTCATCATCAACATATGGAGTAAACACAACGGAGGCTCTCCACCGAGCAAATTGGCAAAGTGGAGTGATGAACCAAATGGCCTCCCATTTCGGTATTCAACCGAATACCGCGTATGCTCCATCACCATTTTGGCCGTACTCCGAGGACGCACCGCCCGGTTTCCCTACTTTCGAGGATTGGCGCAACCAACCTCGTGGCCCTTATTGATCTCTATCTCTTTTATCTCTATTCGATATGGTTGTCTAAACAATTTTTATCTTTGCTTTTGTTTGTTTGGTTGGACATCTTTTATTTTGTTTGTTTAGGACTTAAGATTTTTAATTGCTTGCTTAGTTTGGTTTATTTTTCTTTTGTTCGTTTTTACTTTTTCTTTTTCTTTTTGGTAATAGATACAGCGATCTATGATCTTGAACCGAGCACGATTCTGGAATACTCTCTCTCAGATCAGATTTCGTCACATAACCCGGGAAGTTTCTCTTTTTCCTAATTACTCCTTAATTGTTTTGATTGTTGCATTGAGGACACTGCAAATTTTAAGTGTGGGGAGGGGGTTATGTAGACTTATCTATTTATGTTGTTCCAGATTCAAGTTCTAATCAACATGCAATCAAGTAGAGAATGATTTGAAAGCCATATGACATTGATTCTTGATGAATTGATTACACACACTATCCACACCAAGAACACACACACTTAAGAACTATAACTCTCAATTCACTCTCAGTTCACTCTCAATTTACACAATGATACGTATGCATGTTCTCTTCCAAACTAACTCACTTTGGGTATTTATACCCCAACACTAACAACCCTCAAGGTTTACAAGAAATACACAAACTACCCTAATAAAGGAAAACTATTACAAAGGACTAAAACAATAAAAGTAAGCTTTGACTTTGTTGCCCACTTTGACTTTGCCTTTGACTTCAACTTTAGCACAATCTTGTGATCTCGGATACAATCCGATTTTGCACCCAACAATCTCCCCCTTTGGATTCGAGATCACAAAAAGAATTAGGCAAACGTCTTCAAAAAAACATCAACACTTTAATCTTCAACGATAAGCTTCCTTGAACGATAAGCTTCGGTAATAATCTTCACGAATCATCCAATCTTCATGAAGCTTTAACAAACTTTGAACACGAAGCTTTAGCAAATCGAGATATCTTCAAATAATCACCAAACTTCAAACAACTCTCTCAAACATCTCTTGTCATATCTCGTAATCTTCTCTTCATCTTGACATTTCGGAACCATCTCCCCAAAGTATCTTCAAAACATTTCTCGACTTTACATTTCTAAACCATCTCCCCCTTTTTGATGAAATATGAAATAATCATCAAAACTCTATAGAAATGTATGATCAGAACAACTCGGCTCGTAAAGATACAAACATATGAAAGAACCACCAAGGATATCAAAAACCATCTCACATAACCATCTCCTCCTAGTAATCCGAAATACCGTCAATTCCATAAAGTAATCCGAATCTTTTCAAATTCAGAGTTAAGTGGGAAAATCCTGAAACAACACATGAATCAGTTGGAATGCCTGTGAGAAGCACAAAGCAACTCAGTACAACAAATGCACTATATAAAGAGTTTTAGTAATGATCACTCCCCAGGACTTCCGTTCAATCATCGCAAACACTAAAAGTATTCCTATGAACGTTCCGACAAAGAAACAAATTCCTTGTGTGTATTTGTGATGAAAGAAAATAGCAACAAGTGCTTTCATAAGGCTCAAAATGTGAAAACATTTCACGACTCGATGTGTAGAAATGAAGTTCGAAGGCAGGGCAGCTTCCTTCTGTTTCAATATCGATTTTCCAAATGAAAACCTGATAGATTATGTGCTGCGTCCCCGTGATGAAATGAAACATCTCCTTGTTAAGAAGGAAATGAGTAGCTAGTGGGGTAAAAACGAGAATCGGCATTGGGCTTTGCCTTGTTTCAATATCGGTCACCAAAGAATGTGAACCAATAGATTATGTGGTTGCCCGGCTTAGAAAAGGTTGGTGCAGAGTTTTATTTTTCTTTTAACTCTGTTCTCACACCCTCCAATTCTTTTAAAAAACCTCACTTCTAACCAATCTCTCATATAATATTTTTCCGCTCAATCACTATGAGAATAACTCGACCACCTGAGTTATCTCCCCCACTCTTTGATATAGACCCCTTACTCATTTCTCAAGGATAACTTCTTGGGTAGGATTGCCGGTTCTGGAAATCCATAGAAGTTCTGTTAAGCTCACACATCCCATGAAATAAGTTTCCTAAACATGATAGTACAATGATTCATCGGGCGAATCAATGAGCCAATATGAAACATGCTCGAACAAATATATATGAACAATATAGGAGCATACGAATGTCGTCAAACAAGTATATGAAAGGAAGAACATGAATGATATAAACTTGTTTGAGAAAACTGATTCATCATATGATGTGAGATATGTTCTTGAAAAACTTTGGTGTACTCAAAATGAATGAATGTTATCTATACGATCAAGATATAGATATAGCAATGAAGAACGTATCTGATCAATTAAACGATGAAGTACAAAAAGGAAGATATCGAGCGAGCGTATTACCACCGAATAATATGAGCATATAGAGACGTGGTAATAACAAGACAAAAGAAGCTAAACCGGTGTGTATGAATACTTGAAAAGTATATGAAAAGATAATACGCAAGTATTAATCTTTGGAAACACACGGTTAGAAAATATCCGTCAACTCATCATGATTTGAAAACATGAAAAATCACACTTCTAATTCGAAAAAACATTTGAGAATCGAGAAGTGAGTTTGAACATTTAAAAACAATTTTCATACCTGAAAGTTGTTCATCTTTCAAATATGTAAGCATTAAAGCTTATTTGAACTCTCCCCCTAAAATGAATATCACTTTTAAGAACTCCCCCTCAAATGGATAATCTGCAAAACAAAGTAGAAATTGGTATTCATTGAAAATGAATCCGTAGATGTTAGTCAGATAGTATCCAATCCAGAATAATTAAGCAACTCCCCCTTAAATTAAGATGCAAAACAGATTTAAGTTGGAGTAAGCATGCCAAGCTTGCTAACCAAAAAGTTAAAACGCTTTTCATCTAAAGGTTTAGTGAAAAGGTCAGCAAGTTGGTAATCTGTTTGAACAAAGAACATTTCGATATTACCTTTCTCCACATTGTCTTTGATAAAATGATACCGAATGTCGATGTGTTTGGTCTTGGAATGCTGAACCGGATTTGACGTTATTGCAATGGCGCTTTCCGAATCACAGTAGATAGGGACTCTCTTCAACTTGTAACCATAATCTAGTAGTTGTGTCTTCATCCAAAGCACTTGCGAACAACAACTTGCGGCGGCCACATATTCAGCTTCAGCCGTAGAAGTAGAGACGCAATTTTGCTTTTTCGAAGTCCAACTAACAAGTTTATCACCTAAAAACTGACATGATCCAGAAGTGCTTTTCCTATCCAGTTTGCAACCACCATAATCTGAATCTGTAAAAGATATTAGCTCAAAACTAGAATCTTTCGGATACCAAAGGCCCAACTCGGGTGTGCCTTTGAGATACCGTAAGATCCTTTTAACTGCCACAAGGTGTGACTCTTTAGGATTAGCTTGAAAACGAGCACAAAAACATGTGGCGAACATAATGTCCGGTCTAGTCGCAGTGAGGTACAAAAGAGAACCAATCATGCTTCTGTAAATCTTTTGATCAACGGGTTTACCGGCTAAATCAGGACCCAAAAGATTTCCAGTTGGCATTGGTGTTTTAATTGGAGAACAATCAGTCATGTTAAACTTTTTCAACATATCTTTAATATACTTTGACTGATTTATAAAGATGCCATCAGGGTTTTGTTTGACTTGAATTCCTAAAAAGAAATTCAATTCACCCATCATGCTCATTTCAAACTCGGTCTCCATGATTTTAGAAAACTTTGTACACAACTCTGGATTAGTAGAACCGAAAATAATGTCGTCAACATAAATTTGAACTAAAAGCAAGTCATCACCTTCTTTCTTCAGAAAAAGAGTAGTATCGATCGTACCTCGTTTGAATCCTTTGGATAAGAGATGATTAGTCAGAGTTTCATACCATGCTCTTGGAGCTTGTTTTAGACCATACAATGCCTTGTCCAAGATGCAGACATGATCGGGAAAATCTGGATCGACGAACCCTTCAGGTTGCTCTATATAGACCTCCTCATGCAAGACTCCATTCAAGAACGCAGATTTGACATCCATTTGAAATACCTTGATGTTCTTGTGAGCTGCATAGGCCAGAAAGATTCGAATTGCCTCGATCCTCGCTACCGGTGCAAAAGTCTCATCGTAGTCAATACCTTCTTGTTGAGAATAACCTTTAGCAACCAATCGCGCCTTGTTTCTGACAATCACTCCGGATTCATCTTTCTTATTTCTGAAGATCCACTTGGTTTTAATGATTGATTTATCTTGCGGTCTCGGAACCAAGCGATACACTTTGTTTCTTTTGAACTGTAGAAGCTCTTCTTGCATTGCTAAAAGCCAATCAGAATCGTCTAAGGCTTGAGAGACATTCTTTGGTTCAATTTTGCTCAAGAAACTTTTGTGTAGGCAGTAATTTGCAGATGCAGATCGCGTTTTAACACCATCATTGACATCACCAATCACATTGTAGAGTGGATGTGCTCTTGTCCATTTCAACTGAGCAGGAAGAATTGCAAGATCATCTAGATTGTTCTGACTATCATTTTCATCAATGATTGCAGGAATCTCTGATTGATCATCGGGGGTTAACTCTGATTGTTCAACACTTGGAACTGGAATAGCCTGATCAGAGTTAGAAGTAGAACAAATATTCTCCGATGGTCCGGAATCATTCACGCTTGAAGATTCTGGGACATCGTGAATATCAACTCTTGGATTTCTGGAAAGAATGAGATCTTCATTATCTGCACAAATATCCAGAAAAGCATCCATAAACAGTAAATCGAGTTCTGAACTATTTGGATCAGTAATAGAATCAGAAGTCGTAGGAGAAGCTTGACTATGAATTTCGAGTCCTGAACTGCTATGTTCAGAAGTCATTGACACGGTTTCATCAAAGGTCACATAAACGGTTTCCATAACCATCTTGGTTCTTTTGTTGTAGACCCGGAAAGTCTTTGACGTTAGCGAATAACCAAGAAAGTATCCCTCGTCGGCTTTCTTGTCAAACTTACCAAGATTGTCACGGTTATTGAGAATGTAGCACCTACAACCAAAAACATGAAAAAATTTCACATTAGGAACTCTACGGTTGATTATATGATAAGGAGTTTTCTTGAAGCGCTTAGTGATGATGGTTCGATTTTGTGTAAAACAAGCCGTTGAAACAGCTTCGGCCCAAAATGTAAGAGGTAATCCGGAGTAAGCTAGCATCGTTCGTGCCGCTTCCACTAAGGTTCGGTTTCGTCTTTCTACAACTCCATTTTGTTGTGGAGTATAAGCACCTGAAAAATTATGAGAAATACCAACGGATGTTAGATAAGCATCTAAAGTAGCATTTTTAAATTCAGTGCCATTATCACTCCTAATCTTTCGAACTGGAAGTTGCAAAAGAACTTGGATCCTCTTGATAAACTTTATGATCAAC
This sequence comes from Centaurea solstitialis, assembly GCA_030169165.1. NCBI lineage: Eukaryota > Viridiplantae > Streptophyta > Magnoliopsida > Asterales > Asteraceae > Centaurea > Centaurea solstitialis. The sequence goes on from CM058043.1 coordinate 56,524,224, forward strand.
TCGGGAGCTTCAGATTTCATTCTCAGAAATTCTAGCCACGTGTACCGTGAGTATTCATCAACCATAACTAGAATGTACTTCTTTCCACTAATTGATTGAATTCTCATCGGTCCGCATAAGTCCATGTGGAGCATCTCGAGTGGTGATTGACACGAAGATTCTGTCTTTGACTTGTGAGAACTTCTCTTCATCTTTCCCATTTGACAAGCCGGACATAAAGAATCTCTATCAAATGTCAACTTTGGAAGACCTTTCACCAATCCACCATTAGCTAGTTTGCTAATATCTGAGAAATTCTGATGAGAAAATCTTCTATGCCATAGCCAACTTTCGCCTTTTGTTGCCTTTGAAAACAAACAAACTGGTTTCGACGAATCTATCACCGGAAAGTCAACCACATAGAGATTGTAAAACCTTCTTCCTTCAAAAATCTCAACACCATCACTATTAATGATAAGACAGTTAATGATGGAAAACAGAACAATGTTATAACCATCACAAAACTGACTTGCACTAAAAAGATTATGACTTAACCCCTCAACATAAAGTACCTTCTTTATGGATACCTTACCATTTGTAAGAATGCCGTAACCTTTGATGACACCAGTCGTCTTATTCCCAAAACTAACTGTTCCTCCTGGTCGTTCCACATAATTGTGCAACAACTCCTTGTAGCCAGTCATATGTCTTGAACAACCGGAATCAACATACCACATATGCCTGGCCTGTAGAAACATGTTAGTTCATCTTGGGAACCCATATCCAAATGGGTCCTTTCTTGTTGGTCTCATACATCTTTAACAAATCAGAAGATGAACCTAAAATCTTACAGTTTATACCAGACTTTGAAATTTGTGCATTCAGTAAATCTTTAGGAATCCATTTGCACACAAATTTCACATCAACTGATTTATCTTTTGCTTTTGAAAGATTTTTACTTTTAGCACTAAACACTTTAGCACGATGATCAAACGAGTAAGCACGAGATTTATCATTAGAAACACCACTAGATCTCTTCAAGTTAACATGACTAGAGTTCAAAGAAAAAGAGTTATCACCACAATGAGTACAATGCAAACGTTGCATAGCAAAAAACATTAAGGCAGACTCAAAAGAGTTTTGACACTTATTGAATCTAACATTCAGATTACATTTATTTGCATCATCAACGGATGACTTTTTAACAAAACGCTTTTTCTTCTTTGAATCTTTCTTCTTCCACCCTAGGCCATGTCGTTTAAAACTTCTTAAATCTGTAGAATCAGAAGAACTAGAGTTAATAGGTGTCTTAGGAACTGAACATACATCAGATGAATCTTTTGAAGATGTTTCAAGTGTAGCACAAGAAGTACTTCCTACCTCAAAAGTACTTTCATCAAAATTAATTGAACAAGTTTCAGACTTTAACAAAGTACACGAGGATTTCTCATTTTTGGAAATTCCAGTATCACTTGAAACATTTACAACATTTGGTTTATCTTGTGTACCCAACTTTGGTTTTTCAAAAACGGCACCAAATTCCACATCTGGTAGTTTGAGTTCTGATTTAAGGATATCACCTTCAACCATACTATCTAAACTTTTGTACACAAGATAACCATCTTTGTCAATAACAGCATATGTAATTAAATCAGTGACTTCAGTCTTACTACTTTGATCAAAACAAGGTGGAGTGTCTTGAGACTCAAACATGGGGTTTGAAATAAAATTTATCTTTTGCTCTTCAAAACCCTCTTCAATATCATCATCATTATCAGAATCAAAACATGGTTTGGTCTCATCAGAATCAGAATCAGACTCATAATCAGAAACGCTTTGATTTTCTGAAAGATTATTAACTTGAATAAACTCAGAAAGATTTTCAGAATCTGTTTCTTTCTCAAGTTCACTTGTCTTATCTTCAGATTTAGGAGAAGAATCAGTTGTCGTTGACTCATTTTCAATATTGTTACTAAGCTTTTCAGATTCATTTGAAAAAGACTTTACATCTTGAGAATACAAAGAAACACACTGAGTATGAGAAAACTCGGGTTTTCTTGTTTTGTAACTTTGATTTAAATCATCATATTTAAAATCACATGTGAAATCAAAGTTATTCTTTCTCTTTGGCTTTGAATCTGAAAAACTATCAATTGAGTCATCAACAACTTTTTCTTTACCTTTATCCGAAGAATCAGATAATGAACTACCAGATTTTACAAAGGTCTCATTTATTTTTGGAAAACTTAAGTTATCAAACTGATAAAGACCTTTAGGGGCTTTCTTTAAAACATCATTTTCAGGTAAACCTAACCCCATTTTCGGATTGTAAAATCTAGTATCCTTTAGATTATTTGTCAAAAGCTTAAGCGTCTGTTGAGTCTGACCTCTTTTGATATTAAGATCCTCCAATTGTTTTATCTTAGCATAAGCCTCAGATCTATCTTGAAAACAAACTTCATATTTGATCATATATTCAGCTTTTTCAGACTCCAAATTTACTAAAGCACTCTTCATCTCAGAAATTTGAGATTCTAGTTTGGCTTTCTCTTTCCTAATCTCAGCCTTTTCAAGCTCACGATCATCAGCTAAAGATTTATATAACTCACACTCATTACTGAATTCAATGACTCGAGCTCTTTCGAACTTAATCTTTTCCTTCAAGTCATCAAATTCAGTTTTTAAAATTAAAAACTGTTCTTCTAAAGAGCATTCATCATTATCAGACAAATCCGAGTCAGAAGGAGTTTGACTTACCTCATTTGATGCCTCGGTCTCTTTGTGAAGGTTGATGGTTTCTTCCACACTTGCCATGAGATTGTAGTGAACTTGTGTGAAATGGGCAGAATCCTCATCATCAGAAGTATCATCATACCAACATTCTTCTTCCGCCATCAAGACTTTACCTTCACTCTTGCGTTTCGCAAGTTGAGCCTTCTTTGAGTAGTAGTCAAAATCCCTGACTTTCGGTGCTCTACAATCTTTGACAAAATGGCCTGGTTTGCCACAGTTGAAACAAACATTGCCTTTCTCATCTGTCTTTTCTTTCTCATAATTCTTCCTCTCCGGCCTTCTCTCATAATCCTTTGACTTGTACTTGTCTCTTTTGTAGTTATCGAACTTGGGTTTCGAATAGAACTTCTTCTTCCCATAACGTTTGTGAATCGAACTAGACAAAAGAGCAAGCTTGTCGGCAACTCGCTTCAAATCAACATCGGATTCAGAACTTTCATCTTCAACAGTTTCCGAATCAGAATCAGACAACTCGGTGACTAAAGCCTTGGAATGACTTTTCTTCTTTGAACCACTTGAGAGAACACTCTTACTCTTTTCAGTCAAAAGAGCCAAAGAATCAGAAATACTCTTCTGCTTCATCATAATATCTTTGACTTTCACTTCATGCTGACTAAGAATGGAATACAAGTCATGCAAGTCTTCTTCCGCCAAATTCTTGTTCATTTGAAGATTAACCGAGTAATGATCCCATTCTGGATTGAGATTCTTCAAGAACTTGAAGTTTATCTCAGAAGTAGACTTTTGCATCCCATTTCTCCTCAAATCATTCAGAATGATGTTGAACCGACTATAAGAATCTGCAAGTGTTTCTCCCTCTAAAGCTTTAAACCCTTCATAAGCTCCGATTGCTTGGTTTAGCTTGGCTTGGATTGATCTCTCCGTCCCTTGAAACTGCTTTTCCAACTCATCCCACAACTCTTTCGCTGTATTTCTACTATCAACACGATTAAACAAATCGTTCGGAATCGCCATCGTGAGTAAAGTAAGAGCTTTGTCATCAAGTTCAGCTCTTATCTTTTCTAGCTCATTGTAATGCCTAAAGAGTTTGAACACACGCCTTGGTTCAATCGCGGGAGTAGTGGCAGTCTCGGGTGTACCCGGAATGTCAATGTAGGGCTTAATCGGACCTTCTTGAATGCTCACCATAAGTGTCTTGTCGATGTTGTTAAGAAACTGAATCATCCTCACACGCCATTGAGGATATTCTCCAATTTGAAGAACCGGAGGTTTAGACTTTGAACCCATGCTTAATAAATCTCTAGACATCTTCACAGAACTTGAATATGATCGGTAATTCACTGAAACTGGTAGATTTCTTCCGAACTTCTGGAGGTATACAAATCTGAGAATCTGTGGCTAATCTGAACACTTCTTTTGATCAACGAAAAGGTTAGTGACAAAAGTCAAAAAGTCAACAGAAAAGTCAACCGTGAATAGTGAAATCCCGAGAAAAAATATTTTTCAAAAATTTGAAAGTTGATTTTGACCGCGAAATTGAAATCTTAGTTCAAAAATACAACCTCCCGGAAATCACCAAAATCTCGGAAAAACCGGCATTTTTCGGAAAAAAAATGACCTTCTTAAAAATGACTGAACTTTTTCACCGTAGAATCAGATAAGAAGTCTAAAAAAGTTTACGTGAAAAAACGCCCGAAAAACGCTTCCAGACTCTTTTTTTTTTTTTTTTTTTTTTTTTTCGCTTAAACTAATCCGATTCGGAAAACACTATATTCCGATTCGGATTTTTTCAATTTTCCGAATCGGAAAAGGTAGTTTTCCGAATCGGAAAAGATAAACTTGAAAGAGTTCCGAGAAAAATTCGAGTTGGTATTTGGGCAATTTCCGAATCGGAAAATGATGTTTTCCGAATCGGAAATTGACTAATACCAAGTCGGAAAATGAGTATAACTAACTTCGAACACAATTCCCGAATCCAAAAAATTTTCCGATTCGGAAAACTTCAAAATTCCGATTCGGAAAACTTATATTTTCCGATTCGGAATTTATGAATATTCCAATTCGGAAAATATGAACACAATGCGGAAAAACGAGGAAAAACCGAGCAGAAGGTAAAAAAACTCAAAAATTACTGCTCAAAACACCAAATTTTGACTCTAAATCACTCCTAAACACAGTAAAAACATCATATTAACCACAAACAATCAAATTCAGATCCAAATCATGATCAAATGAAGAACATCAAAACTCAAACCTCCATTTTCAAAAAAAACATAAAAAAGCTCAAGAAATCATACCAGATTCAATGAATTTCCAGCTCTGATACCACTTGTTGTTCCAGATTCAAGTTCTAATCAACATGCAATCAAGTAGAGAATGATTTGAAAGCCATATGACATTGATTCTTGATGAATTGATTACACACACTATCCACACCAAGAACACACACACTTAAGAACTATAACTCTCAATTCACTCTCAATTTACACAATGATACGTATGCATGTTCTCTTCCAAACTAACTCACTTTGGGTATTTATACCCCAACACTAACAACCCTCAAGGTTTACAAGAAATACACAAACTACCCTAATAAAGGAAAACTATTACAAAGGACTAAAACAATAAAAGTAAGCTTTGACTTTGTTGCCCACTTTGACTTTGCCTTTGACTTCAACTTTAGCACAATCTTGTGATCTCGGATACAATCCGATTTTGCACCCAACAATTTAAATGGGTTCACTCTTTGCTTTTTGGTTTGTCGTTTTTCAAATTTTTGAAAGCTTTGAGACTTGACCCTAACTTTTTTCGAAATCTGAGATTGTTTTTTGGAACTTAGTTGCTTGCGTAGGAGAACACTGAATGGGATTATTTGAATAAAAGGATGCCTTGGAATACCAATTACCATGAGTGCCTCACCCAATTCCTTTGAAAGTTTGAGCCTAATTGTTTATTATTTCGCGAGGAATACCGACTTTGACCCAAGGTAGAACTTGTCATTGGAATGCTTGTCGAGACCACATAAGAGAAGTATTTATCACCATTGCACTGATAGAGACCTTCGTTTCTAACCCTTTTAGCCTTCGTTAGATAACCTCATCTTAAGGTTATTTAATTTGCCTAGCCGAATTTTGAAAGTACTCACTTTTAGTACTTTAACCCTTGAAACCAATTTTGAGCCTTAGCCTTTCATTTCTTTACCCATACTATATATCCTTTAGCCTATCTTTTTATCTATCTTTTGGCCGTGACTTAAATTTGAGAACTTGAGATGTTGTGATCCATATTTTCCATATCTGACAATTAAAGCGGGAGTGAAAAAGAAAAGAAAAGAAAATGATGACTCAAAGAAAAGAAAGAAAAGAAATATCAAAAGAAAAGAGTCAAAGTTAAAAAAGAAAAATAAGCAAATGTGCAAAAAAAAAAAAAGAGAATTCGAGCCACAAATAAGCAATATGCTTAGGCCGATGCTAAAAGAAGAGCTCATCCCGAAAAAGAAAAGTGCATAATTCCAAAAGTCAGATTTCTCTCAAAAGTGTTTGGATCATTACTGATTAAGTTTCTTGAGTTTTTGTTGCAAATCTGAGTTACTTATATATCCTTTATCCTACCCTTAACCCTTAGCCTAACATTACAACCCTAAAGTCCTCTTGACGGTTGACAACTTCTCAGTGGTGGAGATTAGATTTGGTGACAAACTTATGCATGCGGGAATTAGTCGAGTATTGGTGTGATCACTTCATATATATACACATTTACCCCCGAGAGATACACTTTAAATTATCATTCATATTATGTGAGGGTAAAAGGTTGAGCTTGGTATCCAATTGCTTGATGTATCTTGTTCTTGTGTTCGATTATGTGAGTATACTTTGTTCTCTTAAATGATCTTGGGTGGAGATAATTTTGGCGTTATTTTTCTTATCTTTCAGTCTTTTGATTGAGGACAATCAAAGCTTAAGTGTGGGGATTGTGATAACACCAAAATTATACATGTTTTGGTTATGCTTAATTGTCTGATTTCACCCCATTTCTCACCTATTTCTAGTCTAATTACTCACACTTTGGACTGATTCTTACTTTTATAGGTTTTGGAGGCCGTGGAACGGAAAAGTTTAAAAAAGGCGAGAAAACGTGAAAATTGGAAAACATCAATCCAGTAGCCATTTCGCGTCCGCGAGGTTTTAAGTCTGGCGCCGCTAAGTTCGCAAGAGTTGAAATCTAGGGTTTGACTTAAGTGTTTCGCACCGCGAGCCAGCCGCTTGGCAATCGCGAAACGGGCTCCGACCCTCTCCTTTTAAATACTGGCCTCCTCCTTCAGAAAATTATCCTGAACAATTGAGTCCTCTAGTGTTAGAGAGAGAGAGAGAGAGAGTTATTGTGCCGATACGATGCGGAGTTTGATTCTCGATCATCCGTCGTTGTACTGTCGGTATAATGTCTGTTTCTACTCTTTTGTTTGCTGACTTTATGATGTCTAGTGAGTGGTTTTCTTTAGTGGTACTTATTATGGTTGATAAACCTTGTGGATGATGATTTTATGATTTAATGTTTATTGGTTTGTCTTTGGTTTATTGAATGTATGTTATGGTTCCGATTTGATTCGTATTGTATGGTTATTTGAACTCGTTGGTTGGGTGTATCTGTTTGACCAAGATAGATAGACTCCGATAGGTTAATCAACCTTTCTTGACCTTCCCTTCGGAACCCGGAGAGTTGTTTTAGGTGGTAGCTCGGACCAAGAGTAGCCAGATATTAGAATACCGTGCAATAGAGATAGAATTGGGTAGCTGATACTAGATTGCCTGACAAAAAATCTATGTATTGGGACTAGGAGGACCAATCCTAGTTGATAACCGTAATAATCACATGCTAGGGTGTCCCAGACTTAAATTTCTACAATAACCAAAACAACCAAACCTTTGGCCAGTTTAAATCATCCACTTGGGGAGTCGTTATACCATGATAGGTACTACTATTTTCATTCATATAGTTTTAAATCATCTTTTATTGCTTTCTTAGTTAATTAGTTATTTTAGTTGTCTTTTAATTAATCAAACCTTTTTCATAAAAACCCCCCATAGATTTAGGTTAATTAAACTAGCTAAAATTAATAGTCTACATAACTTGACGACTTTCCTACACTATATTACTCACGATCAGGTACGCTTGCCTGTGAATGTGGTAAAACAGTGGCTAGGCTTTAGAGGTTAAAACTTGTTTCGTTTTTTATATACGATAATTACCGCATCAATGACAGAACCGAAGAGGAAATCTCAACAACGACAACAATAACGTGAACAACGTTGTTGGGTGCAACTACAAGACTTTCATGTCCTGCAAGCCCAAGGAATTCTACGGGAAGGAATGAGTCGTGGGATTGCTAACATGGATTGATAGCTTGGAGTCGGTACTTCATATCAGCTAGTGTGCGGAAGACCGCAAGGTGGAGTATGCCTCATGCCAACTCCAGGGTAGAGCCCTGACATGGTGGAACATCCAAGTTCAGACCCGTGGAAGGGAGAATGCTTACCGACATTCATGGGAAGAATTTAAGGGACTACTCGTTGAAGAGTATTGTCCTAAAAGCGAAATTCAGAAGCTAGAAGCTAAATTCTGGAATCATGCCATGGTCGGAGCTGACATTGACCGTTACACGGCCCGTTTCATGAACTTGCGAAGTTAGTGCCTCATATGGTTACCCCGGAGAGTAAGAGAATCGACCGCTACTTGTGGGGTTTAGCACCAGAGATTCGAGGGATGGTTACCTCGTCAAACCCTACTACCATCCAAGCAGTTGTAGCTTTAGCAACTACCTTAACGAATGATGCGGTCAGAGCTGGTACACTAAAGTTGGGAAGTGTTGGCAGTAAGAGGAAGTCAAAGTTTCAGTTGGCTAAGAGACTCCAAGGAAATACGAGAAAGGGTAAACAGCTTTTAAGAGCTTTTGGAGTAAAGGGTCAAGAAGTTGGACGGAACAGTGGAAACTATCCCAGATGTAACCAGTGCAACTTGCATCATGGGAGAGCATGTCTCATCTGTAACCTTTGCAAGCAAAAAGGTCATCTCGCTCGATTTTGCCAGGTTGGGAAGAATACGAAAATAGGAGGAAGGGTTTGTTATGAATGTGGAAGCCTGGATCATTTCAGGAATGTGTGTCCGAGGTTGGGAAGAGGAGTAAACAATATAAGCACTGGGAATCAAGCTAGACCTACAAATCAAGGAAAGCAGGGTGGATCTGCTCGAGGAAGGGCATTCGTTATAGGAGCTGAGGAAGCGCGTCGATACCCTGAGGTGGTGACATGTACGTTTCTCCTGAACGATCATTATGCATCAGTATTGTTTGACACTGGAGCAGATAGATGTTTTGTCTCCTTTGAATTTAGGCCTTTGATTAATTTAAAATCTAAAAAGCTGCCAACTACTTATATTGTTGAAGTTGCCAATGGATTCGAACTTGAGGCTGTTGGGAATTACAAGCAATAAAAACATGCACATCGGAATAAAAACTGGAATTCCCAAACCAAAGGATCCAACCTAAACGGGTTTTGTGACAACCGACCATTTCCGGCCCTCAGGTTAGCGACTCGTAAGACACTCCTGTAGCATAACTTTTAGTGAAAACTTAATCCTATAACTATTTAGGAAGAATTAGGTTTGATTATGCGAAATTTTTTGGAGATAGCTTAGAAAGTTCAGAAAAATCGCCCGGAAAAGCCCGTTTTAGTCCGAAATCGTCCGAAAATCTTATACAATGCCGAACCGACTCAATTAAAGTCCATATTATTTAAATTTTTATATTTTAGGTTACTAGTATAAAAACATTTCAAATATTATAGATATTAAGTTAAAAGCATCACTTTATCGAAAAAAAAAAACCTTCGCGAACCGAAAAACTGAACGCGATTGCACCTTTAATGGTTTGGGCTTGCATAAAAAAAAATGTGATGGGCTTGGGGCCCATGAGATGGCTGGCCCCTTTCCCCCCTCACACTTCTCCATATAAAAATTCAATTTCTCTTCTTTTTCTCCATCACCAAACCACTTTTACTCCAGCAAAAATCAGCCCCAAATTCAAAATTTTTGGAAGATTAAAAACAAAAATCAAGTGTACTAATAGTCATCCTTCAAGGTAAGAACAATCTTGCAATATAACTTCAATTTCTAGCACTTATAGTGCTCTTTATGCAAGATTATTGTGTTTAAACTTCAATGTAGGATGGAATGATGTTCTTGATGTTTGGGAATGAGGATAAACACCATGGATGATTCAAATATCCATTAGAAGGTGAAAATCCCATGAATTTCCTTTATAGACTCAAGAATAAGGGTGAAAGACCCCCAAATTTTGTGGTTTTATTCACATGTGAATATGATTGTTTGAGGCTTTGCATGCATAATCTATCTTGAGTTTTAGTTGTATTTCTTCATTATTCATGATATTATATAAGTGATTATAGCGTTATAGCAAAGGATCAATGATTTTGAAAGTTTAGAGGTCATAAAGTTAGAAACTCTTTGAATAAACAAAACTCAGATTCTGTCAGATTTGTTATAGTTTATTTGGACGACCCAAAAAGGGTTCATATGAACGTATTTTTGTCTACATTTTTAATGGATCAATATTTTGTGAGTTGGGGTTCAAACCCCACTGGAATCACTCAAAAATACGAAGTATAGACCCCTCAACTCTTTCAAAACGTTTTGTTGTGCAACAGCTACGGGTCAAATTTTAATGTCAACTTGATGCATGAATATCTCCTAGATAAATTGTCAAAAATACATGCTTTTTGATTCTAGATTCAAGTTCAATGTGTTAGCTTTCCAAAGAACCTGGAATCACTTGATTTGGTGAATTTTTTAGCATGCAACCAGTGAAAACAAAATCATGGTGTAAGCTGTCCAGAAATGGCAGATTCACACATGTGAGTTTAAGAGGTCATAACTCACTCAAAAATCATTAAGTTGGTGTGAATTTTGTTTTGTTAGATGGATATGCATGTTAGCTTGAAAACCCCTTTTGAAATTTAAGTTTTGGAGTTGTAACAAACTCTCTATGACCTAAACATTACAAACATGTATTTTCAAATGTGAGATGTGCACACTGTTTTTATAAAAATTATTCATATATGCTAAACACATCAAAAATTTATGAAATTTGGTGGGAATGTTGCTAATACACCCAACTTCAGTAGATAAAAATTTGGAGACTTAAACCTTTTTGGAGTATAGCTTAAAAGTGACGTTTTTACCAAGTACACAAATCTGTCAGCATCTGAAAATTTACTAAAACTTGAATTTTTAGTTTCAAGATCTTGCATCCAATTAGGAGTTATAAAATTCCTATTAAAATTGTTTTATACTATGGTTGACTACTTAAACTAAGTAGAGGCATTATATAAGGATTTCGGATTGGGACTTAATTAGGATATTGAACCGATAATTTGGCACTTACGTTATCCGTGGATTGTTTAGGGCACTCTTAGGGTCAGAGATCGGAACTTGAATTGTTGATCGAATCGTTAAGCTCATCGAGGTGAGTATTCACGGCCCCTATTTTACTGTTTTATACATTTTGGGGTGAAAAGCATGTTGTTGATGAAAATGATATGAATTATGCTTTCGAGCAAGCGATAATGCAAATTATGATATGAATTATGCTTTCGAGCAAGTGATTATGCAAATTATGATATGTATTGAGTAAAATTCCCCTTAGAATATACACTACTATTAACTCGTTAGGAGCCTATGATCTAGTGGATAGTGCTATTTGGTAATGAGACCCACCCTACTGACTGACGAGTAGAGGGTGCACTATTTCAGACTTTGACTGACCGCTGAGGTAGTCGTTGAGGAATGTTCTACACTGTTGGAGGGAGTTCCACCACAGTGTAGTTCATAGGAGCGTTATATCCTATGTGGTTCGCGACCTCCTCTGGTATATAACGTTGGGGTGAAATGGTTTGTAGTGGCTCAATCTTACATATCTTGTGCATATATGTGGTTTTGAACGTTTAAAGTGGTTCAAAAGTTTTACGACAATGATTTTCTGCATTTGAAACTGTTTTGTGCATATAAAACCTGTGAACTCACCAACTCTTGTAGTTGACACTTGTTTTTAACATGCTTTCCAGGAAAATAGAAGCTAGTAGAAAATGTCTGTGCTGCAAGTGACATCAAACTTAGACTTTCTTTTGAAATGTTATTTTGTAATGTTCGAATGTTTTAATCTATCGTTGGTTATGTAACATATGGTACTGTAAACGACGAACTTTTAAATGAAATGTTTGATGTTATTTATCTCCTATCGCAATGAAATCTTAGCTGTCACGCCTCGCGTTTTCGCTTTAGCGGGGTGTTACAGATTTGGTATCAGAGCCATAGGTTATAGAGAACATCGGTTTTTCATAAAACCAAACACTATAACCAACATTTTACAAAGATTATTTAAAATTTCTAATCAAAGATTTCAAAATATAGGAGAATTCTACTACTAATATGATTAGGATATGTGTTGTTTTGATATATCATAGATAGGCAGAGCCTGATCACCTATGCCTAGCCATGGTATAAGTAGAATAAGACTTATAAACTAATCATACTGTTAGTAGATAGAATTGGAACTTCTTAAAACTCCTGAAAAGCATGAAATGTGTGAGTCCACATAAGCATATTATGATGTTGATATTTACTATAGCACTTACGCGTTTAAGAAAAGTAATGTCATTGTTGAAACACTCATGCGTTAGCGCTTAGGATGTCACTAGTATTTTGAATGCGCGTTAATAAATTGTGCGGACACTACAATCACTATGTCGAACACTATTACTTAGACTTCGGAGAAAGACCTGTCTAAGCATTATGATTCCGACACTAGAGTAACAAGTGAGGATATTTAAGCGATCCACCTTCGATTACCCCCAACAACTGTCTTATCTCAAAGAACACCAGTTATTCCTACGCCTAACCCGAACCTCCCAACACCTCACATGAGACAACTCATAAGAGAGTTGCAGCAACCATTCGGAGTGGACTGGCGATAACTATCAAGATAATGCAAGATCATTTCATATCCTTTCGGGGATATTGATCGGTTATATTACTAGTATGACACAAAGAGAGGCTCGAACAATGCGAACACTCACCGACGGACTGCAAAATAGTCGAAGCAGGACATCCAGATAGAATCGGGCCATAATTAAGTTGACAAAATTGGTGCATCTCTTGGAGGAATGTACCACCAATGTTGTAAAAAAAATGCTATGACGGCAAGAAGGACGACTAGGAGAGTTGACTTGTGTTGGCAAGCTGTGGTAATACCTTTGGCAAAGTTGATCCTTTCGGTTGTAACTCTCTTGAAATTTTGAAAGAATTACAAAGTGTACTTATTGGTTGTCCCATTTAAATCTTAGCTTCGGTGAGTAAAATATTTTAAGGATGCATTAGCATCAAATTTTGACCGTTTCAGATATGTATTAAGTTTTTATGAAACTAATTTTTATTTAATCACAAAGACGTTTTTATCGAATTTATTTTAAAGAAATTATCATAAATAAAATACAAGTATTTTCAAACATTTATCAAAGACAACTCTTAATAAAACATAAATTTTACAAATGATTTAGAACCGTATTTTCCAGAAGAAACACATATAGTTAGAAAGCGAACCGTAAAGAATTAATCGATCAACATTGCTCAACTGATAGCCCAACAAGTCCAGGAAGTCGTACCTACCATAGTCACTCAAGTTACTACCGACTTTGTCGCAAATAGAAGAAATAAGGAAGTCATAGTACCCATCTAATAGAAAGATGGTAATAAAAGAAAGTAGAGCACCAGTCAAAGGAGACAACTCAAGGTCAGTCAGAAAAAAGTCAAAAAGTAGTCAGAAATTTTGGAGTAAAGACCCACGAGTCAAGACAGTATATGGACTCTCATCCAAAATGTACAAGCTACAACTGCAATCACCTAGGAGCTTGTATTCTGGGTACCAAGGACAACCTAGTGGGTTACACTACTTGATGCTATAGAAAGGACAGGAAGGTTAGAAGGACCGGAAAGCGGGCTAAGAGTGCGGAACCCCAAACCACTTTAGAGATAGGTGTCTCATGCTGAAAAGCGGCACGATCAACATCACGAGGAGGAACAAAGCAACGCAAGCCAATCAAAGAGATTAAGGATGCAAGGCTCAAGGAAGGGCATTCGCATTTGGAACTAAAGAGGTTCACCAAGGTCTAGCATAATGATAGGCATAAAAATGCGGAGTCATTTAAGGAAGGAGAGTGTTGCATTTTAGCACGCATTGTAGATAAGGAAGTAAAAGAGAAACGAATTCAGGACTTCCCAGTTGTAAGTGTTTATCCCGAAGTGTTTCCGGAGGAATTACCCGGACTACCTCTGCATAGGCAGGTGGAGTTCCATATCGATCTAGTCCCAGGAGCGGCCCCTGTATCAAAGTCACCGTATCGTCTGGCGCCATCAGAAATGTAGGAACTATCGAATCAGCTTCAAGAGTTGTTAGATAAGGGATTCATCCGACCCAGCTCTTCACCCTGGGAGCCCCGGTCTTGTTCGTTAAAAAGAAGGACGAATCCTTTAGGATGTGTATAGATTATATGGAGCTGAACAAGATCACGATCAAGAATCGTTATCCTCTACCTCACATTGATGATCTGTTCGACCAGTTGCAAGGAGCTACTTACTTTTCCAAGACTGATCTTCGATCAGGATATCATCAAATGAGAGTGCGAGAACAGGATATCGCCAAGACAGCGTTCAGAACTCGGTATGGTCATTACGAGTTCTTGGTCATGCCATCTGATTTAACAAACGCTTCAGCTGTATTTATGGATCTGATGAACAGGGTATCTCGACCGTACCGGATAGATTCGTGATTGTCTTCATAAACGATATCCTGATTTATTCACAAAGCAAGGAAGACCATGAGCAACATTTTGAGGTTGATACTGGAATTACTCAAAGCTGAAAAGCTATATGCCAAGTTCTCAAAGTGCGAATTTTGGATTCGAGAAGTACACTTTTTAGGTCATGTGGTGAACAAAGAGGGAATACGTGTCGATTCAGCTAAGATTGAGGCTATAAAGAAATGGGAAGCTCTAAAGACACCAACAGAAATTCGACAATTTCTTGGTTTGGCAGGCTATTATCGCCGATTCATCGCCAATTTTTCCAAGATCGCGCAACCTTTGACAATGTTAACGCAGAAAGACAAGAAGTTTATTTGGGGAGAAAAACAAGAAGAAGCGTTTCAGTTACTCAAGCATAAGCTGTGCAATGCACCCATACTGGCATTACCTGAAGGAACGGATAACTTCGTGGTGTACTGCGATGCTTCACATCAAGGCTTGGGATGTGTTCTGATGCAAAATGAGAAGGTCATTGCTTATGCATCGAGACAGTTAAAAGTTCATGAAAAGAATTACACCACTCACGATCTTGAGCTTGGAGCTGTGGTGTTTGCACTAAAGATCTGGAGGCATTACCTTTATGGTACAAAGTGCACAATCTTTACGGATCACAAGAGCCTTCAGCACATTCTCGACTAGAAAATGTTGAAGATGAGGCAGAGAAGATGGGTCGAGTTACTCAACGACTACGACTGTGAGATAAAGTATCATCCGGGAAAAGCAAATGTAGTGGTGGATGCGCTAAGCAGGAAGGAAAGAGTGAAGCCTACAAGAACGCGAGCCATGGGAGTGTTAGTGCAAACCAGTTTGAAAAAATAGGTACTTGAAGCCCAGAGAGAAGCCTTAAAGGCAGACAACCTAAAGAAAGAAACTCTTCACAAAATGGAGAAGGAGTTTGAGGAGAAAGCGGATGGAGTGCGTTATTTCAAGGATAGGATTTGGGTTCCAAAAGTCGATCAGTTGAGGACAATGATCATGGACGAAGCTCACCAAACAAAGTACTCGATTCACCCAGGATCCGATAAGATGTATAAAGGACTGAAGGAACACTATTGGTGGCCTGGAATGAAGAAGGATATCGCCACTTATGTGAGCAAATGCCTGACTTGCGCAAGAATTAAGGCAGAACATCAGAAACCATCAGGACTTCTACAACAGCCGGAAATTCCAGAATGGAAATGGGAACAGATATCAATGGATTTTGTGACTAAGCTACCCAAGACCAAGAAGGGACATGATTCGATATGGGTAATTGTTGACCGACTCACGAAATCTGCGCATTTCTTGCCCATAAGAGAGAGTTATAGCATTGACCGACTCGCGCAACTGTATGTCAACGAAATCGTTATGCGTCATGGAGTACCAATCTGAATCATCTCCGATAGAGACAGCAGATTCACTTCGCGATTTTGGCAGTCGCTGCAGACAGCATTAGGTACTAGCGTGGATTTGAGCACTGCTTACCATCCTCAAACTGACGGACAAACAGAGAGAACCATACAAACATTGGAGGATATGCTGCGTGCCTGTGTGTTGGAATTTGGAGGTAGCTGGGACGATCACTTACCTCTGATCGAATTCTCCTACAACAACAGTTACCACACCAGCATTCAGTGCACTCCATACGAAGCTCTATATGGACGCAAATGCAGATCACCGCTTAGTTGGTTAGAAGTTGGAGAGCGACAACTAACCAGGCCCGATATTGTTAAAAAAAACGACGGACAAAATTAAAACGATTTAAGAACAATTAAAAGCAGCCAGCGATCGCCAGAAAAGTTATGCAGATAACAGTAGGAAGCCGTTGGAATTTCCAGTTGGCGATAAAGTTCTTTTGAAAGTTTCACCATGGAAGGGACTATTACGTTTTGGGAAGATGGGCAAGTTAAGTCCACGATTCATTGGACCTTTTGAGATACTGGAAAAAGTCTGGCCAGTCGCCTACAAGTTGGATTTACCTCCAGAGCTCAATGTCATCCATGATACCTTCCATGTTTCCAATCTGAAGAAAAGTTTGTCTGAGGAAACAGTGGTTCTACCATTAGAGGAAGTTCAAATGAATGAGCAGCTACGCATTACAGAGGAACCAATTGAAATTCTTGACCGAGAAGTCAAGCAATTAAGGCGTAGTAAGATACCAATTGTCAAGGTTCGTTGGAACTCAAAGCATGGACCAGAGTTTACTTGGGAGCGGGAAGCCTTTATTAAGAGCAAGTACCCTCACTTATTTACAGAAGAGTCCCCGGCATGTAGCAAATAGTAAATTTCGGGACGAAATTTCTTTCATCAGGGGGTAAATGTGACAACCGACCATTTCCGGCCCTCAGGTTAGCGACTCGTAAGACACTCCTGTAGCATAACTTTTAGTGAAAACTTAATCCTATAACTATTTAGGAAGAATTAGGTTTGATTATGCGAAAATTTTTGGAGATGGCTTAGAAAGTTCAGAAAAATCGCCCGGAAAAGCCCGTTTAGTCCGAAATCGTCCGATAATCTTATACAATGCCGAACCGACTCAATTAAAGTCCATATTATTTAAATTTTTATATTTAGGTTACTAGTATAAAAACATTTCAAATATTATAGATATTAAGTTAAAAGCATCACTTTATCGAAAAAAAAAACCTTCGCGAACCGAAAAACTGAACGCGATTGCACCTTTAATGGTTTGGGCTTGCATAAAAAAAATGTGATGGGCTTGGGGCCCATGAGATGGCTGGCCCCTTTCCCCCCTCACACTTCTCCATATAAAAATTCAATTTCCCTTCCAAACACCTCATTTCACAATTCAAACTTTCGAGAAAACCATCCAAATTCTCTCATTTTCTCTCTTCTTTTTCTCCATCACCAAACCACTTTTACTCCAGCAAAAATCAGCCCCAAATTCGAAATTTTTGGAAGATTAAAAACAAAAATCAAGTGTACTAATAGTCATCCTTCAAGGTAAGAACAATCTTGCAATATAACTTCAATTTCTAGCACTTATAGTGCTCTTTATGCAAGATTATTGTGTTTAAACTTCAATGTAGGATGGAATGATGTTCTTGATGTTTGGGAATGAGGATAAACACCATGGATGATTCAAATATCCATTAGAAGGTGAAAATCCCATGAATTTCCTTTATAGACTCAAGAATAAGGGTGAAAGACCCCCAAATTTTGTGGTTTTATTCACATGTGAATATGATTGTTTGAGGCTTTGCATGCATAATCTATCTTGAGTTTTAGTTGTATTTCTTCATTATTCATGATATTATATAAGTGATTATAGCCTTATAGCAAAGGATCAATGATTTTGAAAGTTTAGAGGTCATAAAGTTAGAAACTCTTTGAATAAACAAAACTCAGATTCTGTCAGATTTGTTATAGTTTATTTGGACGACCCAAAAAGGGTTCATATGAACGTATTTTTGTCTACATTTTTAATGGATCAATATTTTGTGAGTTGGGGTTCAAACCCCACTGGAATCACTCAAAAATACGAAGTATAGACCCCTCAACTCTTTCAAAACGCTTTGTTGTGCAACAGCTACGGGTCAAATTTTAATGTCAACTTGATGCATGAATATCTCCTAGATAAATTGTCAAAAATACATGCTTTTTGATTCTAGATTCAAGTTCAATGTGTTAGCTTTCCAAAGAACCTGGAATCACTTGATTTGGTGAATTTTTTAGCATGCAACCAGTGAAAACAAAATCATGGTGTAAGCTGTCCAGAAATGGCAGATTCACACATGTGAGTTTAAGAGGTCATAACTCACTCAAAAATCATTAAGTTGGTGTGAATTTTGTTTTGTTAGATGGATATGCATGTTAGCTTGAAAACCCCTTTTGAAATTTAAGTTTTGGAGTTGTAACAAACTCTCTATGACCTAAACATTACAAACATGTATTTTCAAATGTGAGATGTGCACACTGTTTTTATAAAAATTATTCATATATGCTAAACACATCAAAAATTTATGAAATTTGGTGGGAATGTTGCTAATACACCCAACTTCAGTAGATAAAAATTTGGAGACTTAAACCTTTTTGGAGTATAGCTTAAAAGTGACGTTTTTACCAAGTACACAAATCTGTCAGCATCTGAAAATTTACTAAAACTTGAATTTTTAGTTTCAAGATCTTGCATCCAATTAGGAGTTATAAAATTCCTATTAAAATTGTTTTATACTATGGTTGACTACTTAAACTAAGTAGAGGCATTATATAAGGATTTCGGATTGGGACTTAATTAGGATATTGAACCGATAATTTGGCACTTACGTTATCCGTGGATTGTTTAGGGCACTCTTAGGGTCAGAGATCGGAACTTGAATTGTTGATCGAATCGTTAAGCTCATCGAGGTGAGTATTCACGGCCCCTATTTTACTGTTTTATACATTTTGGGGTGAAAAGCATGTTGTTGATGAAAATGATATGAATTATGCTTTCGAGCAAGCGATAATGCAAATTATGATATGAATTATGCTTTCGAGCAAGTGATTATGCAAATTATGATATGTATTGAGTAAAATTCCCCTTAGAATATACACTACTATTAACTCGTTAGGAGCCTATGATCTAGTGGATAGCGCTATTTGGTAATGAGACCCACCCTACTGACTGACGAGTAGAGGGTGCACTATTTCAGACTTCGACTGACCGCTGAGGTAGTCGTTGAGGAATGTTCTACACTGTTGGAGGGAGTTCCACCACAGTGTAGTTCATAGGAGCGTTATATCCTATGTGGTTCGCGACCTCCTCTGGTATATAACGTTGGGGTGAAATGGTTTGTAGTGGCTCAATCTTACATATCTTGTGCATATATGTGGTTTTGAACGTTTAAAGTGGTTCAAAAGTTTTACGACAATGATTTTCTGCATTTGAAACTGTTTTGTGCATATAAAACCTGTGAACTCACCAACTCTTGTAGTTGACACTTGTTTTTAACATGCTTTTCAGAAAAATAGAAGCTAGTAGAAAATGTCTGTGCTGCAAGTGACATCAAACTTAGACTTTCTTTTGAAATGTTATTTTGTAATGTTCGAATGTTTTAATCTATCGTTGGTTATGTAACATATGGTACTGTAAACGACGAACTTTTAAATGAAATGTTTGATGTGATTTATCTCCTATCGCAATGAAATCTTAGTTATCACGCCTCGCATTTCCGCTTTAGCGGGGTGTTACAGGTTTAGATACAATCGCGAGAGGGTTTAGAATAATACCTTTAGGGTTTCTTTTACAATGATTATCCGGAACACTAACGGCGAATACACCGCTACTGCACCACCACGAGAACCGCTGCTAGACCGCCTTAGGATTACCGAATACTCAAAACCGAAAACCGGTTGAGTGTGTGTGTGTGTTTGTGTGTCGACTTTTTGGAGAGAGAGAGGAAAGGGTTTTGGCTTTTCTTTTTCTCTAAGTTACTAGAGAGATGGAATTCTTTGAAAACCATTAGGTTTACCATATATTTATAAGACTAAATATGGTAGTAACGTAATAGAAAAGCCCGTTTAATTATTAAGCCCGATAGGCTTTATTTAAACCTTTCCATATATTAATTAACTATTAATATATATTCAATAAATAATAAATAAACTATCTATTATTTATTTTTCTCTTTTAATTAATTAATTATACCAATTAATTAATTCCACACAACTAGTAAATCCAGTTGATCTCTATTTGGGTGTATAGCAGTGTGACCCACTAGTGCCTTATAACATTGGACACGGTAAACCTAGTTACTGTCTTGCACATAATCCTTTCATACTCCCACTAGTGCCAGACGAGTAACTCAACTGTTACCATTAGCCTAAGGAGGTCCCTAGCCGGACACTTAGGTTAACCAGGTTATAAGATCTCTTATATCCAGAGAAACAATTCTCGCTAGAATTGTACACAGGTTCATTCCTTTTATACGCGATATCTCTAAAGTGAGTTTTAGACATGGAGCGGAGGACTTCAATCTTAAACTCAAGTTTTCTTGACTCTGATCTCGATTGCCTGCAGTAACGGAACTTTCCAAATAACAACTGTTATTCTATCCGAGCGTGGCCACGCATTTCCGCCAATCTCAATCGCCAAGGGTTCGGAAATATCTCTCCTTTTACAGAGGTGTAAATCCCTTCTTGACGATCTGCATCTGGTCACATGGCTTCCGCTGCATCTAGTCACGCCCCGTATGGCCACCCTGTTACGGCGTAGCGTTAGAACGTGCTAAGAGTACAACAGTCCTCACATTCCCAGACCAAATATCTCAGGTCTAAGGACAACCTATCATCAAGTCAATGCTCATGACATAGGCTCCATGGAGCAGACTTGAAACTGGTCACTTCCAATACTCAAGCACTCTGATGAGTATCTATGAATGTTTGGTCACATCACTTGTGCTTTTATTCGTTACGTTGAATAAATCACCAAACACCCATAATAGCGTTACAACCCTGCTAAGGTTCCCACCTTAACAAGTAGCTACGGAACTTTTAGATTTTTCTTACAAGACTTGTATATAAAAATCAGGGATAATTAAATATGCTAAAACTGGTTAATTTGAGACAATCATGAATAAAATCCTCCTTATTTCCAGCACACAGTGAAATAATAAAACTTACATGATATAAAGTCTCAAATATTAATCCTCAATGATAATCAAAAACTAAATCTAGCTACTAGTATCCAGGTACTGCATCCCAATGGAATTAGCATGTGTCTCATGCTTTACTCTAGCTAGCGGCTTTGTCAGCGGATCTGCTATATTCTCGTCCGTCGGAATTTTGCATATTCTTACGTCTCCTCTTCCGATAATCTCCCGGATGAGGTGAAACTTCCGTAGTACATGTCTCGTTGTGATGTTCTCTAGGCTCCTTAGCTTATGCCACAACCCCAGAGTTATCACAGTCAATATCCACTAGTCTAGAGATATTGGCTACGACTCTTAGATCCGTGATAAAGTTCCTGAGCCAGACCGCTTCATTTGCTGCGTCTGAAGCTGCAATGTACTCGGCTTCAGTGGTAGAGTCTGCTATCGTGTCTTGCTTCGAGCTCTTCCACGAGATCGCACCTCCGTTTAGGGTAAAAACGTACCCTGACTATGATCTGTAATCATCTCTGTCGGTCTGGAAACTAGCGTCTGAATAACCAGTGACACTAATCTCATCCTCAGAACCTCCAAAGACCAAGAACATCTCTTTAGTACGCCTGAGGTACTTCAGAATGTTCTTGACAGCCACCCAATGGGCTTCACCGGGGTTCTGCTGGTATCTGCTTGTAACACTTACTGAGTAAAACATCGGGCCTGGTACATAACATGGCATACATAATCGATCCAATTGCCGAAGCATATGGTATCGATTTCATCTTGTCCTTATCTTGACTAGATTCGGGACACTGTGCTTTACTTAGCACTTTAGCATGCTGCATTGGGATAAATCCTTTCTTGGACTCATCCATCCTAAATCGCTTCAGGACTTTATCAATGTATGTACCTTGACTAAGTCCGATAAGCCGCCTAGATCTATTTCTGTAGATCTTTATACCAAGTATATATGCAGCTTCTCCAAGGTCTTTCATTTGGAAACATTTGCTTAACCAAGCTTTAACACTCTGTAAAGTTGGTATGTCATTTCCAATGAGTAGAATATCATCTACATATAAGACCAAGAAGGTTACTATGCTCCCATTGAACTTAGTGTAAACACATGGCTCAAACTCACTTTTGGTAAAACCAAACTCTTTGATTCGCTCATCAAAGTGTAAGTTCCAGCTCATGGATGCCTACTTTAATCCATATATGGATTTTAGCAACTTGCACACTTTATTAGGATTCTTTGGATCTACAAAACCTTCCGGTTGTTGCATATAGACATCCTCTGTTAACTTCCCATTCAGGAAGGCTGTCTTAACATCCATTTGCCAAATCTCATAGTTGAAGTACGCTAAGATGGCCATCATAATCCTAATGGATTTTAACATAGCTACTGGTGAAAATGTTTCATTATAGTCAATACCATGAGTTTGCGTGAAACCTTTTGCAACCAGTCTAGTCTTAAAAGTGTGCATATTTCCGTCCATGTTTGTTTACTTGTTGAAAACCCATTTACGCCCAACAGCCCTACAGTGCTGGGGGTAAGTCTGTCAACTCCCAAACTTGGTTGTCGTACATGGACTGTATCTCCGCCTTCATGGCTTCCTGCCATTGTTCAGACTCACTGCCTGATACAGCTTCTCCATAGGATGTAAACTCATTCAGGTGTCCGCCGTCCTGGGAGACTAGAAATCCAAGATACCTATCTGGTTCTTGCCTTATCCTAGTGGATCTGCGAAGGTCCTGTGTTTGCACTTCCTCAACCGTCTCCGGTTGAGTCTCAACATTATCTTGTTGAGTGACTGGCTGAACAATCGGTACAGGAGTATCTTCCTCTACTATCTGTAGGTCTATATCATTCCTGGTATTCTCTTGATTGAGAAACTTCTCCTCCAGAAATTCTCCATTGCAAGCCACAAATACTTTGTTCTCGCTACGATTATAGAAGTAGTATCGCATTGAATTCTTGGGATAGCCTACGAAGATACACTTATCTGGTTTGGGTTTGAGTTTCTCCGAGGTTGTATGCTTAACGTATACCTCGCAACCCCAAATCTTCAGAAAAGACAACTTAGGCTTCTTGCCTGTCCATAGTTCATATGGAGTCTTTTCAACCGATTTAGTTGGCACTTTATTCAGTATGTTTGCTGCTGTTTCGAGCGCGTGTCCCCAGAATGATACTGGTAACGTGGAACGACACATCATTGATCGTACCATGTCAAGCAGGGTACGATTCCTCCTCTCTGAGACACCATTCATCTGTGGTGTATACGGAGGGGTGAGTTGTGAAACAATTCCACACTCTCTCAAATGACTGTCAAATTCCAGGCTAAGATATTCCCCACCACGGTCTGACCTCAAGAACTTGATCTTCCTGTCAAGTTGATTCTGTACTTCACTCTGAAACTCTTTGAATTTCTCGAAAGTTTCAGACTTATGTCGTATCAGGTAGACATATCCATACCTACTAAAATCGTCAGTAAAGGTAATGAAGTACCGGTATCCTCCTCTTGCCTCATGATTAAAAGGTCCACACACATCTGTGTGTATGATCTCTAACAAGTCATTGGCCCTTTCATTGTCTTTGTTGAAAGGATGCTTTGTCATTTTCCCAGACAAACAAGATTCGCAATTACTAAAGGGGTTAAAATCGAAAGTCCCTAGAAGTCCTCCTTTCTGGAGTAATTCTACGCGTTTCTTGTTTATATGTCCAAGCCGACAATGCCAAAGGTAAGTTTGATCCTCGATGTCTTTGGATCGTTTACTTATATGATAAATTTCGTTATTACTTTCTTGAAGATTTAATATGTATAGACCATTAGAAGGTGTTGCTTTGAAATAAAACATATCATTTTTAAAGCAAGAAATCATTTTATAATCATATTTATAATAAAAACCTTGGTCTACCAATAAATCAAAAGAAAGAATATTTTTGATCATTTTAGGAACATAGTAACAAGTCTCAAGTTCCAAAACTAGACCCGAGGGTAAACTAAGACTGTAAGATCCTACGGCTTCAGCTACAAGCATCGTGCCTTCACGGACTCGTAGGTTCGAACGATCCCTCCTCAAGGTCTCCCTTTTATTGAATCCCTGTAAATGATTACAAATGTGGTTACCACTTCCTGTATCAAGTACCCATGATTCATAAGAAGTGATCAAACAATCTATCATAAAGATACCTGGTGCATTGGGTAGACCGATGTCCATCTGGTCAACGTTGAATGAGTGGACACAGATATCTTGGCTACCACATTCTGGGCAACTTAGATCTCCCAGCTCATCAATCCAATCAGTAGTGTCCATGAATTCAACACTTGCTTCTTTCGGCTCCAGACTGTCCAAAATGTCCTCATGAACCTTTGCCACGTCCATTCTGGGTTCTCCCATGTATCCACTAGCTGTGACACGAATCTCCTTCGGGAGTGAGAAGCACATCAGATACACGAGCTCTTCCTGAGTCATCTTGTATCCAAGTCATGACAAACACTTAAAGAGTCTCTTTATCTCTAGGAGATGATCTTTAATTGTTGGCCTCTTTTCAGCTTTAGTGAAAAGATTTCTTTCATGATCAAATATTTACCACAATTCTTATAGAAGCGAACCTGGTTTTCTATACTTTTCACGACCTCATGGCAGTACTTAACTCTGAGATCGACCGTGAACACGGGCGAAGCAGAGAAAGACAGAATAGACATCACGTTAGATTCATCAGCCATAAATCTGAAGTATTCAGCAAATTCCTCTTCAGGGGCATTGCTCTTAGGTCGTGACAGTGGTTTATTGATCACATAAAGCTTATCCTGGGCCCGCAAGACATTATCAAAATGCAACTTCCAAACTGGATAGTTTTGGCCCGTAAGCTTCCACTTGCCCATGATCAGGCGAAGTGATTCCTCAGGTGAATAAAACGGAATGGTAGTATAAGACATCTACATAAAGAATAAATTCCGATTTAGTTTATGTGATTATAAGACTTCTAATAAAATTATTACCCTTAGAAAAATAAGTTTATAAGACTAGAATCCATATTTCACATGTAACGGTAAGCGGCTTGATCACACAAACCGACCCATGCTATTTCTGGTAGGTAACCTCTTATACCAATCGCATTTTAAACGAAAATACGACTTCTAAAACGTCGGGACATCGAATATTACATTCGTGCATATTTAGTCCCTCTAGTGCGTTTTGTCCCGATACGACACGGTAAATTGTTACAAAAGCAAAATAGATCGCACCACTCGGGACTGGGTGTACTTGTCACACCCCTTTCAACTTGGGGTTTGAACGTGGGTGCCCAAGGCTTGTTCTCTTCCGACACCCTACGTACCTTACGCCAAAAGGGTCCCTAAGTGGGTCGCACTTACGTGATCTAGGATTTTTAAACCTAAGGGGTTTTTAGCCAGTTTTATATTTCCAAAAATCTTATCTTTAAAAACTGATTCGAAAAAACACTCTGTAATCGAACCTCTAGGTTTTTATAAAACATCTCATTAGAATTTAAAAACTACGTTTTATCACAACCACGCAATTAAATCAAACCACGCAATTATATAAAACTATAAAAACACTGTGTCATAGCTTTTGCCCCCAAACTATTGTTAGTTAAGTGAGCCAACACTAAACTGACGGTCTTTAACCTAAGTGACAAGCAACACACACAAGGCATGAA
Organism: Centaurea solstitialis; assembly: GCA_030169165.1. Classification (NCBI taxonomy): domain Eukaryota; kingdom Viridiplantae; phylum Streptophyta; class Magnoliopsida; order Asterales; family Asteraceae; genus Centaurea; species Centaurea solstitialis. The sequence goes on from CM058043.1 coordinate 56,550,134, forward strand.
GGTAGAACGCTCCCACTGGCTCCGACATCTCTGGTTGTGTCCCCAAACTCAGTCTTTAAGGTTTTCTCCGTCTTTGGTGTAATTTAAAATAGGGTTTAGTTCCCCAAAATGTATCCAACTTATCACCTTTTGCTATTGTATGTATTGTACTTCAAAAACTACCATTTAATATACAGAAGTTTCAAAATTTTGCTATTGTATGTATTGCAACCTTCAATAGCAAGTCGCCCCCTTTTTTAGCAGGTTTGGTCCCTGAGTTTTATTAAATCTTATGATTTTGGTCCCCAAGTCGCACCACCACCTTCCTCCACCACCTGCCGCCGCACCACCATCGCCGGCCACCATCATCACCGGAACCACCACCGCCCACCATCACCGTAACCACCATCATCGAACACCATCATCACCGAAACCACCACCATCACCGTAACCACCATCGCCGGCCACCATCATCACCGGAACCACCACCGCCCACCATCATCGTAACCACCATCGTCGGACACCATCATCATCGGAACCACCACCATCACATTAACCAACGTCGCCACCATCGCCGCACCACCTTAGCTGGACACCACCGTCGCTGCACCACCGTCGTCGGCCACCACCATCGCCGGCCACCATCATCATCGGAACCACCACCGTCCACCATCATCGGACACCATCATCACCCTGAACCACCACCATCACCGTAACCACCATCGCCACCATCGTCGGCCACCATCATCACCGGAACCACCACCGCCCACCATCACCGTAACCACCATCATCGGAACCACCACCATCACCATAACCACCATCGCCACCATTGTTGGCCACCATCATCACCGGAACCACCACCATCACTTTAACCACCGTCGCCACCATCGCTGCGCCACCATTGCTGGCCAACACCATCACCGCCCCACCATCGCCGGCCACCACCATCACCTCCCACCATCACCATAACCACTATCACCGCCCACCATTGCCGGCTGCCACCATCACCGCACTACCATCGTTGGCCACCATCATTACCAGAACCACCACCGTCGACTAGCACCATAACCACCATCGCCTACCATCACCGGAACCACCATCATCACCGTAACCACCATCGCACACCATCGCCGGAGAAGATGACCGGACTTCGCCGGAGAAGATGGTCGGAGTTCACCGGAGAAGATGGTCGGAGTTCACCGGAGAAGATGGTCGGAGTTCACCGGAGAAAATGGTCGATGCGGCAGAAGGAGGTGGTGGTATGGCGACAGGCGGCAGAGGTAGGTGGTGGTGTGAGTTTGGGACAAAATTCGTAACATTTGATAGATTTCAGGGACCAAATCAGTAAATTATTTTAATATTTTAGAATTAAAAAAAATCAAAAATCAGAAAAATAACCTGCAACCTGTTTAGTAGGTCACCCAATACATACAATAGCAAAATTTTGAAACTTCGGTATATTAAATGGTAGTTTTGAAGTACAATACATACAATAGCAAAATGTGACAAGTTGGATACATTTTGGGGAACTAAACCCTTTAAAATATATAAAATAAAATTACAATAAAAGGGTTGTAAACGGCTCGCAGGCCTCCTAACCAAAATCAGAGTATAATAATAAATTAAAAACAAAAACATAACCACAGGTCTAGGGCTTGGCTATGACACTCGCAACCAACAGTTCAAACAAAAACAGTTACGATAAATTAGGATTTAACCAAATTACAAAACTCAACTGGTTTTATAATTATCTAAATTAATTTTAATTAAAACGTAAAATTTAATCTTATCCGTAGTTTTAGCCTATCTGGTTAAAACGACCCTATCCACACGAAAAACTTATCTGTTTCCTCCACCGATAGCAACAATAGCAACAAGTGGTTGCTATCGTCACTACCGGTCATCGATGACAACGAAGCCGGACTCCGTCGCCACCGATCGTCGGCGATCTACCCAAAACTGCCACCGGTGACAGCAGCGGCAACCAAGGTCACCACCGCTGCCGCCGCTAGGCCGATCGACGACAATAGCAGCGACTGCTGCCATCGCCACCGTGGCCGGCGGTATCGACAACAACAACAAACGCTGTAATGACCAGAGTTTAGAAGTTAGATCTAAAGTTAGTTACTCGTTAAAAATGACCCTCTTTGAAAAGATTTTGGGAGTTAGGGGTGAAAAATGTCATTTTTATTTAATGTTTGGAAGTTGGACTTATACCATAAATGGTATGGGCTTAGCCCTTTAGCCCATACTATTTATAGGCTAATCTAGGGTTTTACCATTTTGGGGAAACTTTTAGTGTGTGTGGTTGGTGTGTGTTTCTTGGAGGTCAAGATTAGTGCTACACTCATCTTCAAGGTCGAGATTTCATCACCAAGGTTAGTTTCGACGCCCTTTTAGCTAAGGAAATGTTGATAATTGATGTAGGATTACCTTGGATTGTTGAGGAAGCGTTTTAGATCAAGCTAGAATCGATTTTCGGCTGATTTTAGCCTTTTTCCGGAATCTGGTTGTGTTTCCCGAATTGGGAACTCATGTTCCCCGAATCGGGATTCATGTTTCCCGAACCGGGAATTCATGTTACCCGAATCGGGAGTTCATGTCTCCCGAATCGGGAAAGCATTTAACCCGAATCGGGATTATGCTTGGGTGTATCCTAGTTGTGGGTTTTTCTAAGTGCGAATCACTAATGCCTTAGGAATTTGTACAGATACCGGGAGTTAGAGTAAGCAGCGAGTTAAGCTCAGGTGAGTTCCCTTGTCTGAAAATGAATGGACTGCTTTTATTGTTTTAAACATATCCATTCGATTTGCAAACGTTTTGATGATATTATTGTGATTTGTGAAATTATAAATGGTTGTGAATACTATATTGATGATCATCATATACATGCTATTTTACCCTTTCGGGATTGCATCGTGAGTAATAAGTACCATGGGACCGTACATCCCTGGGCAGTTTAGTGGTGTGAGGCACGGACTACGTCCGTCACTCCTTAAATGAGAATCGGGGAGATCCGGCCACGTAAGGTTGATTGTGGGATGGTGCGAGGCACGGACTATGTCCGTCACTCCTTAAATTGTGTATCCGGGGGATCCGGCCATCCGGTTGTTGTATTGTGATTTTATTACTCATGATGCTTTCCTAGTTATTTGAGATATCTGAATTTACGGCCAGCGGGCCGGAACTGTGTTTTAAACTGTTTCTGAGGGAATTCACTAGACCTTTCGGTCTAACCCTCGTTTTCAAAATCTCAAACCTTTTTCAGGGAAAGATCGTGAGGCAAGAGGCAAGGGAAGGTAGGCGTTTAGAGTAGCGCTACCGGTAGAAGTTTAGTGTTTATCCTAAATTTAAAATCTCAGCTGCGGAGGGTTGTTCCGCATGCACTCTTAGACCACCTACTTTTGAGTTGATGTTTATGATACTGAGTATTTAGATCACTGGGATTTATATTACATGCATGTTATTATCGTTATGGGTTTTGGGTTGTTACAAACGCCGCCACCACCGATTGGTGGCGCGGCTTGCGATCGCGAGAAACTAAACGACCACCGTCACCGCCCGGCGAGGCCGCAAGGCAGCTGGCGGTTGGCTTGGTGGTTCGTGGTTAAACAGGCGACAACGGCCAAAGCCGCCGCCACCTGTTGGGAATCACAGGCTACAAAAACATGCACAGCGGAATAATAAAACCGGATTCCCAATCGAGGATCCAATCCCAAACATAACAGATACAATCAAAGGGTGTTTTCGATGGTTTACCTTATGTGATTGATTTTCCGGAAGGCTTGTAGGGAATACACCGCTACTGTCACCGATCGAGAAAGTTGCTAGACCACCACTTTGGATTACCCGGAAAAACGAACACAATCCTCCTACTGGAGAAACTGGCGCCGGTTTTCAGAGAGAGAAAAAGGGAGAGAAAGTTTTCTGGGTTGTAGGATTAAAACTGAAATTATTATTAAACTGATACCCTTAACCCTTTATTTATATGGATAAAACTAAGCAGAGTTTTATTCCATATAAGATTCTTTGGTAATTATCTCCAAATATAATTTCCATAATTAATTCATCTTAATTAATTTATAAATAGTTTAACTAACTATTTATTTAAAACTTTCTCATTAAATAATTAATAAACAATTAATTATTTACGTAATCCAAACGTTCTCACTTTGGCGTGCAACGGTGTGACCTACTAGTGTCTTATAACATTGGACACGGTAACCCTGTTACTGTCTCGCACATAATCCTAACAGACTCCCACTTGTGCTAGACATGTAACTCTTCTGTCACCATTAGCCTAAGGAGGTCCCTAGCCAGACACTTAGGTTAACCAGGTTATAAGATCTCTTATATCCAGAGATACAATTCACGCTTGAATTTGCACACAGGTTCATTCCTTTTGCACACGATATTTCTAAAGTGATTTAAGACATGGAGTGGAGGATTCATTTCTTAAAATCAAGTATTTCTTGACTCTGATTTTGATTGCCTGCAGTAACGGATATTACTAAATAACTCCTGTTATTCTATCCGAGCGTGGCCACGCGTTTTCTGCCAATCTTAATCGTCAAGGGGCCCGGAAATATCTCTCTTTTGAAAGAGGTGCAAATCCCTTCTTGACTACTTGCATTTGGATCCACGGCTTCCGCTGCATCTAGTCACGTCCCGTATGACCGCCCTGTTACGATGCAGCGTTAGTACGTGCTAAAAATACAGTAGTCCTCGCGTTCCCAAACCAAGTATCTCAGGTCTAAGGACAACCTATCAAGTCAGTGCTTATGACTGAGGCTCCATGAAGCAGACTTGATGTTGATCCAGCTCTCCTAAGACCTGATGAAATGATAATGATCCTGAATCTTTACTTAGTGAATAGGTTTTTACTTCTGTTATAGCTTGAGGAATTATCACTGAATCTGTTCAGTGTTATTCCATGTTACTTATGCTGTAACTTAATTTTATAGTAATCAGGATCAGGATCAGGAGACGAACGAGTCTGTTCTGCAGTCAACTGATCCTATCCACTGAAGTGAAGACCTCCTGAAGACATTAAGATCATACTCAAAGAACCATCAGCAACGTCGAAGACTTAGCTGATGACAGGAACAGCATGCTCGTGATCTGAAGACGGAACTCAGTGATAGCAGGCTGCTCAATATCGTATGACATCCTGAAGACTCAACAGGATACAAGTGACCCTGAACAGCACCAGCTTCAGGACTCTAGTCACTGATCAGTATCCTGATCCTGAAAGGATTAGTATAATGTCTTAGTCTAATGCACAAAAGGATTATCCGCCTTTACTGACACAAAAGTACATAAGGACAGTCTCTTTACTGTTCCCTCCGTACTTATCAGACCTTAAGGCAACTGTTTACAAACATACTCCTTTTGCACACCATGCAAAGAGTATTTGTTTATAGTAAATAGTACAACAGACCAACTACAACGTGACACGTCACAAAAGTAGGTCTGCATGCATTTAATGCATGGAGTATAAATTGGACGTGGAGAAGATTTTCTCCACACTTCTTCTTCATCCTAATTCTACTGAAGTCCTTTCTTTCTCACTTCCTTCTATCTTTCTTTCTTACATCTTCTCACTTAGTGCATAGTGAAAGAACTTAGATTGTTTAGTTTAGACTATTTGTCTTTTCTATTTCCGCAACAATTTGTAAATTCATATTGTTAATATAACAAGAATTTAAAAGTAAAAAATTGTGTGATTATATTCAACCCCCCCCCCCCTTCTATAATCCCAAACACTATCCTAGCTTGAAGGTCACCTACTTGGGACCAACAAGTGTTATCAGAGCAGATACAAGCTCTCATTTTCTTCTTAGAAAAATCTTGTGATCCTCTCTTCTTATTCTATGGCTCTTCAAGCTAAGGATAACTACTTTGATACCGGCTCTGCTGGAAAGCCTCCTCGGTTCAACAAAGACAACTTCTCTCTTTGGAAAACCAGGATGGAACTCTTTCTCTCTGGTTCTGATCCCCAGATTCCATACTTTCTGGAAAATGGACCACATGTGCCTACACAAACCGTCCACCCCATTCCTGCTGCTGGTGGCCAACCAGCTGTTCCTGAAAGACAGCTGGTGAAGCCCGTAACTGACTGGAATGATGAAGACAGACGCCTGGTCAACATTGACACCAAGGCTAGGTCTCTCATCGCCATGTCACTCCCTGACGATGTATTCCACTCTGTCTGTCACCTTCGCTCTGCTAAGGAGATATGGGACACTCTCTGTGTTCAATATGAAGGTACTGATGTTCTCATGGAATCAAGAAAGATTTTCTTGGTTCGACAGTATGAAAGCTTTATTCATCAAAAGGATGAAACCCTCTCCCAGCTACATCAGAGATTCAACTGTCTTCTGATTGATCTGAAGACTATCGGTACTACCTACTCTAACTCTGAGGTGGTTACCAAGTTCATGGAAGCTCTTCCTGAACATTGGGAAATTTACACCTCGTGCTTAACTATGTCAAAGGACATAAAGACACTCACACTAAGTGAGCTGTACGGTATTCTTCTTAACCGAGAACAACAGAAGAAACTGAAAAAGAATCTCATAAGAGACTCTAAAGACACCAAAAGCAACTCTGTTGCATTGGTCTCTGACTCAGTTCCTACTGTTGCCACTTCTTCTTCAGTAACTATTACTGAATTAGAATCTTCTGACTCTGACATGTCAGAAGATCCTGAATTCAATGAATCTCTTGCTCTTTTAACTAGATCTTTCAAGAAGTTTGCTAAAAAGGGAAACTTCCACAAAAAGAAACATCTTACTATTACTGACAAGCCTAAATCAGACCCTGTTGATAAGGCTACTGCTATCTGCTACAATTGTCAGGGCAAAGGACACTTTGCTAATGATTGCAGGTACAGGAAAAGTCAGTTTGCTCCCTCCTCTGCTAAATCTTCTTCTAAGAATCCCAAATACCAGCGCCTGAAAGAAAAATACAAAAAGATGAAAACTCAGCGTAAAGGCAAAGGTTTAATCGCAGAAGACTGCGACTGGGATGATGTCTCCTCTGATGACTCATCTGATGAGGAAGATACTCAAGTGGCACTGATGGCCATTATTGAGGAACCTACCTTAGCTCTCATGGCTAAGATAGAAGAGGTTCCTGAAGAGATTCCTCCTCAGGATCCTGAAGCTTCTTCTTCCACAACTCCTGAAGCTTCCAACTCTGCGACTGATTCTTCCAGTCAGGTACCTATTCCTCTCATCCCTCTTGAAAGCTTAACTCAGCTGGACCTGGTCACTCTCGATCTTTACAAAGCCCTTAATGGTAAAACCTCAGCTGAAAAAATGAATATTGATCTTAGAGGACAACTCAAAGAATGTCAAGAAAAAATAAAACAGCTTACCATTTTGGAAGAAAATTATAAGGACCAGGTCACTGTAAACAAAACTCTCTGTATTGAAAGAGAATTGGCTCTTGCTGCCAAAGAAAAAGCCCTTGCTCAATTAAATGCTGAAAAAGTCACCATCAAAGGATGGAGTGACGCCTCTGAAAAAGTTGATGAAATATTAGCTTCAGGGAGATCTGACAAAAGCAAAAGAGGTCTTGGATTCACTCATAGATATAAGTATGAAGAACCTAAATATGAAAGTTCCATGCTCAAATTTGGAAAATTTGTTTCTTCTATTCCCATTCCTAATGCTTCTGAAAATATCCCTTCTTCTTCTTCTAACACACACTCTGAAGGTGCTCCTAAGAGCAAAAAGAACACAGTCAAGGAAAAATCTAAGACTGTAACACCTTCAAAGACCAAGAGTCCTAAACCCAAGAACAAAGTCCTAGGTGGTGGTCCTTCAGTCTCAGGATCAAAATCTTTCTCTCAAAATCCTGCTCCCAGACTGAAGATTGACCTGAAGCAAAAGACTCAGGAGAAGAAACCAATTCCTCCAATGTCCAATGCTAAAGGCATACTTGGTGCTGGTCCTGCTCACCTAAAGTTCAAAAACTTTCTGGACCACACTAAACGCTTTCAATATCGCAAATGTTATCACTGTGGATTAAATGACCATATTGCGAGTAAGTGTCCTGATGCTACCAAAGCTGAAAAATCAGCTAAGGTAAAGAAGATTCCCAAGACTGAGAAATCAGTCAAAGGAAAGAAGGTTGTCAAGACTGTTCCTTCAGTCAAGACTCCAGCCTCCTGTACTGATATTTCAGTAAAGGCTGACACTGACTCAACCAGTCCTACTGATACTTCTGGATCCATAGTTCTATGGGTACCAAAGAAAACTTAAACTCTAATCTTTACAGGATAAGGGCATCTGGTACTTGGACAGTGGATGCTCTCGACATATGACTGGTTCGAAATCTGTCCTCTCTAACTACCGTGAAGAAAGAGGTCCTGCTGTGACCTTTGGCGGAAACGGTAAAGGCCAAACCCGAGGGTATGGCACACTGACCAACGGAGTAACTACTTTCAAAAGAGTTGCTTATGTTGAAGGCCTGATGCATAATCTTCTGAGCATCAGTCAACTGTGTGATAAGAATCACAAAGTTTCTTTCTCCAAGAAAAAGTGCAAAGTCAAGAACAAAAGAAAGGAAGTTATTCTCACTGGAGTGAGACATGCTGATATATATATCATCAACATGAATACTTCCACTGACAACTTCTGCTTTGTATCTCGTGCTTCATCTGATACAAATTGGCTTTGGCACAAGCGTCTTTCTCATCTCAACTTCAAGACGCTGAATCAACTCTGCATCAACAACCTGGTCATTGGTCTTCCTGACTTTCGCTACACAAAGGTGTCTCTTTGTTTAGCATGTGAAAAAGGAAAGCAGACCAGGGCTAGTTTCAAGTCCAAGCAGATTTCCTCCATCAGTTCTCCTCTACAACTTCTCCACATGGATCTCTTTGGACCAGTCAACGTCCAATCCATTGCTGGAAAGAAATACACTCTGGTAATAGTTGATGAATATTCCAGATATACTTGGGTATTCTTTCTTCGTGCCAAGAGTGATGCTCCTGAAGAAATCATCCTGTTCGTCAGGAAGATGGAGAGACTCAACAACCTTACTGTTCGATCAATCAGGAGTTACCACGGAACTGAATTCAAAAACAGTACCCTGGAAACTTTCTTCGATCAGAAAGGTATCTCTCAGAACTTCTCATCTGTGAGAACTCCTCAGCAAAATGGTGTTGCTGAAAGACGAAACAGAACCCTGATTGAAGCTGCTCGATCAATGTTGAGTGAAGCCAACCTTGCCACTCAATTCTGGGCAGAAGCTGTTAACACAGCATGCTATACCCAGAACCGATCCCTGATAGTAAAGCGCTTCAGAAGAACCCCTTACGAACTCTTTCGTAACAGGAAACCCTCTATCGAACATCTCCATATCTTTGGTTGTGTCTGCTACATCCTGAACAACAAAGATAACCTTGGAAAGTTCGATTCTAAGTCTGATGATGGAATTTTCCTTGGATACTCTTCCATTTCTAAAACCTACCGTGTGTTCAACAAACGAAGACAAGCCATAGAGGAAACGATTCATGTCAAATTTGATGAATCGGGTCCTACTTTCCCTCATCCAAATGATAATTCTGAAATCAATCAGTGGGCGGATTCTTTCTTTCAAGTTCCTGAACCTCCTATTGCTGATCCATCTCCTCAGAACCTTCCTGATGGTTTTGAAGAAGATCCTCCTATTCCACCCACTGAAACATCCTCTCCACCTCTGATTAATGCCACTCCAATTACCCAAATCACACCTTCTGAACCTGATCATCCCACTAACAGTGAAGATTTTTCTCAAACCACTGTTAGTGAACCTACTTCCACTAATCCCAAACTCTGCGAAAAGTTTGAGTTGCTCATGAAATCTGAATATAAAATGTCTATGATGGGCGAACTAACATTCTTTTTAGGACTTCAGATCAAGCAATCTGAAAAGGGAATCTTTATCAATCAAGGTAAATATGTACATGAGATACTGAAGAAATTTGATCTCACATCTTGTACACCGATGAAGACTCCAATGGCTCCTCCTCTGACACTTGACAAGGATTCCAAAGGGAAATCTGTCGATGTGACTCTCTACAGAGGAATGATCGGCTCTCTGCTGTATCTCACAGCTAGCCGCCCTGATATCATGTATTCTACATGTCTCTGTGCTCGTTATCAGGCTGAACCCAAAGAATCCCATCTGACCGCTATAAAGCGGATCTTCAGATATCTGAAGGGAACTCCTAATCTGGGTCTTTGGTACTCCAAGGACTCAGGGTTCGATCTAACAGCTTATTCTGATAGTCACTTTGCAGGATGTAAGATTGACAGGAAAAGCACCACTGGTGGTTGTCACCTGCTAGGTGGCAAGTTGGTGAGTTGGACTAGCAAAAAGCAGAACTCTGTGTCCACATCAACTGCTGAAGCTGAATATGTTGCAGCAGGAATCTGTTGTGCTCAAGTCCTGTGGCTGAGAAATCAACTTCAGGACTATGACATACAACTTTCTAAAATTCCTATCTACTGTGATAATACTTCAGCGATAGCCATCGCCAACAATCCTGTCTTACACTCCAAGACAAAGCACATTGAAGTGAGATATCACTTCATCAGGGATCATGTGATGAATGGTGATATTGAACTCCATTTTGTCCCTACTGAATATCAGCTTGCTGACCTCTTTACCAAACCACTGGATGTGACGCGTTTTAATATGCTCATCAGTGAACTTGGGATGTTAAATCCTGATGATTGAAGTTTATCAGGACAAACAGTTGTTAAATCCTATAGAATAATCATTCTCAGGACTCTTTCTCTAACAACTCCTGAATTAACTCTCATCAGAGGATGACTCTATTCAGTACTTACAAAATCTTTGTTCAATATCCGATTACTGATGATTCTCAGGTAAGTATTTCTTCCCTCTGTTACTGAAACCTTATCGCATTAAATGTGATAAGAGGATTTTCCCAAAACAGTACTTATCTGATAAGTACTCTGATTCCTATAAAACATATCTTTCACCAAAATGGAATCATCCCCTGAAAAGGCGGTTTTTATCTTTTCAAATAAAACAAACTTTTCATCTGCACTGACACGTAATGGGACGTTTCCTGTTCCCCACTACGAGTGTCAGGCGCGTGAACGCGCGTAGAACTTCCTTTATTCATCATTACGTTTGAATTTAGCCGCTCTTTTCTCTCTCATCCATTTTCTCTCTCCTACCACGAGGTATAAAAACCTCACTCGTAATCTTTTACACTCTTTACGCTCACAAATTCTCTCCAAGCATTCTAGCAAGTAAAAGCAAGAACTGTTTTCTCTCAAGAACACCAAGAACACACTCACCACTTCTCTTAACAAGATCATCGTAAGTGTTTCTTTAATCCTGTTCTTTCTACATTGTAAGTTGGCATTCTTCACCTAAAACAACTTATTTTGTTAATCGTTTTTCCAAAAACCCTAAGATCACTCCGTTTGATCTTAGCTTTTCCAAAATCTTCTAAGATTTTTGTTAAAACAGTTTATATGGTGTTCTTATTTCTTTTAAGAACATTCATAAACTCTTATTTTGATATCTTTTCATCAAAATAAAAGTTTCTTTTTAATACCAAAACACATTCCTTTTGTGTATTTTGGTATCTAATCCATTCCAAGTATAAAGGATTTCACCACTTTTATGAACATATTCTGTGTTCATTGAAAAGTGAAGAAAAATGCATATTTTGGATTCTTAATCATCCACATATGTTGTTTTTATGTATTAACAGAATGGCTGCTACTACATCCACTTCCTTGGACGCCCAGCTCTCCTCTGAGGCAACGACGCTGATGACTGCTACTGGGAACCTACCAATCATCATTCCCCAACATGACCTGCAGTTCAAACACAACAACTTGATTGGAATATTTGATCTCCCTACAAACAAGGAGTTTCTCAAGCCTGCCAGGGACTTCCTTCTGTCATGTCCCCTGAAGACGGCGTTTACCATCAACCCAGCACCCAACAAACCCCTGCTCCTGCAGCTGTGGTCCACTGCTACCACTGCCCAGGAAAGGAACTCACGGGCAAGATGCATGAGGTGATTAAGTTCCAGATCAAGGACGACATCATCTCATTTGGCATAGGGACTCTAAGGAACGTCCTAAACTTTCCCAAGAAGCAGACGTTTCCTCCTGCTCCTTCCTCCGACGAAGTCATCGCGTTCCTTGATGACATCGGCTACAAATGGCCTGTACGTGAAGGCCTACCTCTGACAAAGACTGCTGCCACTGTCTACAAGACAGGGCTAAACACGACGTTCTATTATATATGGAACACGTTTGGTCTCTGTCTGACAGGGAAGACGGGGAGCACAGAACAATTCCCCACCGTCATACAGAACATGGTCTACTCTGCGATCAAAAATCGCAAGTTTGACTATGCCCGCTGTATCTGGGACGACATGATCAAGAAGATCAAGAACCGCACCAGGGTGGTAAACGTCCCCTACACCCGGTTCTTCTCTGCAGTTCTGGCACTGCACATGGGTGACAACTACCCAACAGAGGGAAACTTCAACAATTACGCCCTAAGCGTAAAGTTTCTGGAGCAGCTGTCTCCCAAAGCAGATGATGTCCCTCTGTCTACAGTCCTGGTTGTCCCTGAACCACAACCAGACACAGAGGAACAACCTATCTCTGCTCCTGCTCAAGGTATGTTTTCTCTCTTCTCTTCCAAACCACCCTCTTCTTCTTCTCTGCATGCTATGTCAGTAGCTAACCCAATACTGACTTCCCCAGCTGCAACCTCTTCGGCGCCTCTGAAGCGCCCTCCTCCCTCTGGCTCCTCTCCTCCACCACAGCCCAAACGCGCCAAATCCAAGGCGTCAAAGAAAAAGAAGGCAGCAGCTGGTAAGAAATACTATATTACCCTGCCTCAAATATTTAATAAACCATCTCCTTTATCTAAAACTTCTTCACCTGCAGATGCTTCCATCTCTGCTCCTGTCCAACAAGAACCTGAGGTTGTTCACCTCGAACACTCAGAGAACATGGGGGGTAATCGCTCTGATACCCTCCTAGCCTCAGGTAATATTTTTAAGCAAACTATTACTGTCTCTTCTTTTATGAAAGCTAATGAGTCTTCTAGTACTCACTTAGCTACTCTGTCTACAGGTTCTTTAGGAGCAGCAGTTGAAGGGTCGTCCCAACTTCATCAGGATGACCCCTTCAACGATTTCATCTTCACGGATGCCGATCGTCAGCTGAGCGCAACTGAGCTACGACGACAGTCCGCTGAAAGGCAATTGCAGGAGGTCCGCACGGCACTCCAGCAACAAGAGGACGCCCACAAGGCCCAGCTTCAGGCCTTGGAACTTGAGCTTGCAGCAGCCAAGGCCGCTGCCTCTGCCGCCGAAGCCGCCGCAGCCTCTGCCACTGCTGCCGCCGCCGCTGCCGCCCCTGCTCCTACTGGTGTCACCATCACCATACCCTGTCTGGATGCCATCCATGACAAGGTATCTCAGGTGGCTACCTCCTCCTTCTCTCTTCAGGCGTCCGTAGACGACCTGAAGACCACGGCGTTACCCGCTCTCTCCACAGCGGTCGACAACAACTCCACCTCCACCACCAACTTCCAACAAATAGTGGTGCAGAGGTTGGACGCACAGGAGACTGGCCTTCGAGCCCTCCAGGAGAAAGTGGCCGAGCTTGCCACTGCAGTGAACTCGCTGACCACTGCTCCTCCTCCGCCGCCATCGTTCACCGCGGCCGACAGAGAACTTCTCCAGTCTCTCCTCTCATCTTCCTTCATCAACAGGAAGCTGAACGCCGATATGGCCTCTCTCCTCCAGCGGAGTATTTCAACAGCTGCCTTACAGGCACCTGTTGAGGGGGAGAGACAGCCGAGAGACCATTCCGTTTATTCCCCATCCACCAACTGGAGAACCAACGAACAGGGGGAACAAACGAGGAAGAGGATGATGATGAAGATGATGATGGTGAAGATGACGATTTCTTCGTCGAGAAGGTTCCAACCTCAACGCCCACTCCAGGGCCTGCACACTCTCAGGGGGAGAACCCCGGTGCACCTGGTACGTTACTACTACCATCCTCTCCCTCATCTTCTGATAACCAACCAATTTCTTCTCTCCTTAAACCTAAACCTACACCTGAAACCATAACCCTTGACACCTCCTCTGATGACTCTCCAATAAACAATCTACAAATGGTTGTCTACCAACCACCAAAACAACCTACCCCTGAACCAACACCCCATTCTTCTCCTAAACAAACCTCTGAACCTGAAAACCAAGAAAACTCTGACTTTCAGGATGTGAACTTTGGCTCTGTCACTGGTGAGATTATTCGCCTCATGGAGAATAGTCCATCAAAACAAACAAGAGCTGAATTAAGCAGAATGACTTTCAGAGTAACTCCTCTTAACCCTGAAACCATTCCTTCTAGACCAACCCGCTTTAATCCTGAAGCATCCTCTTCTAGAACCCCTGAAATCCGAGCCCCTCCTGAAACCATTTGCCTCTCATCAGATGATGAATGCATCTCTGATGACTTCTCTACCCCTGCTTCTTCTCTCAGATCTCCTCTCTCTAACTCTCCTAGATCTGAAGGTGAGAATTACCCTGACAACTCTGCTATTGTCAACAGGGATGGGCGTTTAGACGCCGTGATAGAGCGACTCGAGAGTACAAGAGTAAAAATTCCTCTTCGTAACTCTTGGGACTCCGAGTTCGCCTATCTATCGCAAGAAGAGTACAACAATGCTGTACAGGCTCAGGAGGAGCATAATAAGAAGCAGAAGGAAGCCTTCCTCTCCGCTCAAGCCGCTCGAAGGCTTGCATCCGATTTTGTTGAAGAGGACGCTGAAATAAGTGCTGACCCTGTTCTAGCACAGAAGGCCGCGCTGAAGGTCTTCAACAGAAACGCTGAAGTTCAGTCTGAAGAAGTTAACACAGAGCTTGACTGGTGCAGAGACCGCCTTCACCTCAGAAAACATGGTGCTGCTATCTCTGGAATCCATCTCAGCCGAACTCGCGGCAAGAGAGCAAAAACATGGATCACTGTCAAACGCTCTGGAGTCAAGGACGTGCAACACACTCTGGACAAGTTAGATCGCTACAACTTGTCAGAGTGGAACGAGATCAGATCCCTACTTCCCAAAGCCAACAAGAACTATCGGGCTGAAGTAGAAGAAGTCATCGAAGGACTTATTGCACGCATCAGAAGGACAACGGAAATTCCTGATGACCTTCTCCAGCCTTCTTCAGCACTGCCTCAGCCACCTGTTCGAAGATCAGCCGGTGCTTCAACAAGGAGACCAACTCCTTGTATGCCCAGAATGGTTGTCAAGCCACTGGACCTCTCGATGCTTGATCTTTCACTCCCTCCAGGAGTCTCTCTCTCTGAAGGACAAGTCATCAGAGAACCTGTTCATGGTATTTGTGTAAGCGACAACTCCAAGATACTACGCTTTCAGCGTTTCAGCGAGCTACACAAAGCACCATATGAACACTTGGTCTCTGTTCTCTTCACTGCTCAAAGAGACAAGAAAAACCAAGATAATAAAGAGATTATTCGCACTGTCAGAGCTATACTCGATCATCGACTCGCCTTCAGCAACACTCCAGTTCCAATCGTTGTCAAGACTGAAGAATTTAGCGAAGACTCTGATAGTTAGAATATTTCTCTGTAATTTTACTTTCAGTAATTCACTTATGTACTCTTGTATTTTCTTTACTCTTGTAACCTGATTGAGATTAATGAAAATGCAATTCAGTGCATTGTACTTTATTCCATCATAGTACTGAAAAAGATCCCTCAAAACAGTAAATGGGACATGTACCTTTATGAGTTCTATTTCCTACTGTTTTATCTAGACTTAGAATTTTTTTTTTTCTAGACTTAGACAATTTCTCTGTTGTCTTATCATTATCATTTAGGGGGAGATTGTTGATCCAGCTCTCCTAAGACCTGATGAAATGATAATGATCCTGAATCTTTACTTAGTGAATAGGTTTTTACTTCTGTTATAGCTTGAGGAATTATCACTGAATCTGTTCAGTGTTATTCCATGTTACTTATGCTGTAACTTAATTTTATAGTAATCAGGATCAGGATCAGGAGACGAACGAGTCTGTTCTGCAGTCAACTGATCCTATCCACTGAAGTGAAGACCTCCTGAAGACATTAAGATCATACTCAAAGAACCATCAGCAACGTCGAAGACTTAGCTGATGACAGGAACAGCATGCTCGTGATCTGAAGACGGAACTCAGTGATAGCAGGCTGCTCAATATCGTATGACATCCTGAAGACTCAACAGGATACAAGTGACCCTGAACAGCACCAGCTTCAGGACTCTAGTCACTGATCAGTATCCTGATCCTGAAAGGATTAGTATAATGTCTTAGTCTAATGCACAAAAGGATTATCCGCCTTTACTGACACAAAAGTACATAAGGACAGTCTCTTTATTGTTCCCTCCGTACTTATCAGACCTTAAGGCAACTGTTTACAAACATACTCCTTTTGCACACCATGCAAAGAGTATTTGTTTATAGTAAATAGTACAACAGACCAACTACAACGTGACACGTCACAAAAGTAGGTCTGCATGCATTTAATGCATGGAGTATAAATTGGACGTGGAGAAGATTTTCTCCACACTTCTTCTTCATCCTAATTCTACTCAAGTCCTTTCTTTCTCACTTCCTTCTATCTTTCTTTCTTACATCTTCTCACTTAGTGCATAGTGAAAGAACTTAGATTGTTTAGGTTAGACTATTTGTCTTTTCTATTTCCGCAACAATTTGTAAATTCATATTGTTAATATAACAAGAATTTAAAAGTAAAAAATTGTGTGATTATATTCAACCCCCCCCCCCCTTCTATAATCCCAAACACTATCCTAGCTTGAAGGTCACCTACTTGGGACCAACACTTGATTACTGGTCACTTCCAATACCCAAACACTCTGATGAGTATCTATAAATACTTGGTCACATCACTTATGCTTTTATTCTCTACTTTGAATAAATCATCAAGTATTTATAATAGCGTTAAACTCCCTATTGAAATTCCCATTTCAATAAGTGGCTACGGAAATTTAGATTTCATACAAAACCTTGCAAAATCACGGATACGTTAAATATGCAAAAAATAGTTAATTTAGAACAATCATGAAAATAAAACCTCCATTTATTTCAAACACACTGTGAAATAAAAACTTTACATGATTACATTGTTTCTAAATTAAACTATAGTAATAATTAATAAACTAAGAACTAGCTACTGGCTTCCAGGTACTGCATCCCAATGGAATTCGCATGTGACTCATGCTTCACCCTTGCTAGTGGCTTTGTCAGCGGATCTGCGACATTGTCTTCTGTTGGAATCTTGCATATTCTTACATCTCCTCTTCCAATAATCTCTCGGATGAGGTGATATTTCCTGAGCACGTGTCTTGACTTGTGATGCTCTCTTGGTTCCTTTGCTTGCGCCACGGCTCCAGAGTTATCACAGAATATATCAATCGGTCTAGAGATACTGGCAACCACTCTTAGATCCGATAGAAAATTCTTTAGCCAGACAGCTTCCTTTGCCGCATCAGATGCTGCAATGTACTCTGCTTCTGTAGTTGAATCTGCAATTGTGTCCTGCTTCGAGCTCTTCCATGAGATCGCACCTCCGTTTAGGGCAAAGACGTACCCTGACTGTGACCTGAAGTCATCTCTGTCGGTCTGGAAACTAGCGTCAGAGTATCCGGTGACACTAATTTCATCCTCAGAACCTCCAAAGACCAAGAACATTCTTTTCGTTCTTCTCAGATATTTAAGAATGTTCTTGACAGCCACCCAATGGGGTTCATCTGGATTCTGTTGGTATCTGCTCGTAACACTTACTGAGTAAGCAACATCGGGCCTAGTACACAACATGGCATACATAATCGATCCAATTGCAGAAGCATATGGGACCGATTTCATCTTGTCCTGTTCTTGACTAGAAATAGGACACTGTGTTTTACTTAACACTATGCCATGTTGCATCGGGATAAATCCTTTCTTGGATTCATCCATCCTGAATTTCTTCAGGATTTTATCGATATACGTACTTTGGCTAAGCCCGATAAGCCGCTTAGATCTATTTCTGTAGATCTTTATACCGAGTATATAAGCGGCTTCTCCAAGGTCTTTCATCTGGAAACATTTGCTTAACCAACTCTTAACACTCTGTAAAGTTGGTACATCGTTTCCTATGAGTAGAATGTCATCTACGTATAAGACCAAGAAGGTTACTACGCTCCCACTGAACTTAGTGTAGACACACGGCTCGAACTCACTTTTGGTAAAACCAAATTCTTTGATTCGCTCATCAAAGTGTAAGTTCCAGCTTCGAGATGCTTGCTTCAATCCATAAATGGATTTTAGCAGCTTACACACTTTATTAGGATTCTTAGGATCTTCAAACCCCTCTGGTTGTTCCATATAGACGTCTTCTATTAACTTTCCATTTAGAAAGGCTGTCTTGACGTCCATTTGCCAAATCTCGTAGTTAAAGTACGCTGAGATGGCCATTAGAATCCTAATTGACTTTAACATGGCCACTGGTGAAAAGGTTTCATCATAGTCAATACCATGAGTTTGCGTGAATCCTTTTGCGACCAGTCTGGCCTTGAAGGTGTGTACATTTCCATCCATGTCGGTTTTCTTCTTGAAAACCCATTTGCGCCCAACAGCCCTACAGTGTTGTGGCAAATCAGTCAACTCCCAAACTTGGTTGTCATACATGGATTGCATCTCGACCTTCATGGCTTCCTGCCATTGCTCAGACTCACTGCCTGACACAGCTTCTCCATAGGATGTTGGTTCATTCAAGTCTCCGCTATCCTGAGAGACTAGAAACCCAAGATACCTATCTGGTTCTTGTCTTACCCTACTGGATCTGCGAAGGTCCTGTGTTTACACTTCCTCAATCGGCTCTGATTGAGGTTCAACATTGTTATGTTGAATTTCTGGCTCAACAACTGGTGCAGTGTTTTCTTTGTCTACTACCTGTAGATCTACATCCTTTCTGGTGTTCTCCAAACTAAGAAACTTTTCTTCCAGAAATTTCCCATTTCGAGCAACAAAAACTTTGTTCTCTTCAGGGTTGTAGAAATAATATCCCACGGTGGTCTTGGGATATCCAACGAAGAAACACTTGTCGGATTTGGGTTTGAGTTTTTCTGAGGTGGGTCGTTTGACGTAAACCTCACAACCCCAAATTTTCAGAAAAGATATGTTGGGTTTCTTACCCTTCCATAACTCGTATGGAGTCTTTTCTACCGACTTTGTTGGCGCTCTGTTCAGTATGTGTGCCGCTGTTTCGAGCGCATGTCCCCAGAATGATATTGGCAGCGAAAAATGACACATCATCGTTCGTACCATGTCAAGCAAAGTACGATTTCTCCTTTCTGATACACCGTTCATCTGAGGTGTATACGAGGTGTAAGTTGGGATACAATCCCACACTCCATTAGATGATTGTCAAACTCGTCACTTAGATATTCGCCACCACGATCCGACCGTAAGAACTTGATCCTCTTGTCAAGTAGATTCTGTACTTCATTCTGATATTCCTTGAATTTCTCAAAGGTTTCAGATTTATGTCTCATCAAGTAGACATAACCATACCTACTGAAGTCGTCAGTAAAGGTAATGAAGTACCGGTATCCTCCTATTGCCACATGACTGAAAGGTCCACATACATCTGTGTGGATTATTTCAAGCAAGTCAGTGGCCCTTTCATTTTCATTGTTGAAAGGCTGCTTTGTCATTTTGCCAGATAAACAAGACTCGCAATTATCAAAAGGTTTATAATCGAAGTTACCAAGAAAGCCTCCTTTGAGAAGTAGTTCAACGCGTTTCTTGTTTATGTGGCCCAAACGACAATGCCAGAGGTAAGTCTGATCCTCAATATCCTTGGATCGTTTACTTATTTGATAGATTTCGCTACTGTTGTCTTGTAGATTTACAGTGTATAGACCATTCACGGGTGTAGCTTTAAAATAGAAAATATTATCTTTAAAGACTGAAATCATTTTATAATCATATTTATAATAAAAACCTTGGTCTACTAATAAATCAAAAGACAAAACATTCTTAATCATATTTGGAATGTAATAACAATTATCCAGTTCCAAAACTAGACCCGAGGGTAAACTAAGACTATAAGATCCCACGGCTTCAGCAATCAACGGAGTGCCTTCGCCAACTCGTAGGTTCGAACGGTCCTTCCTCAGAGTCTTTCTTCTAGTGAATCCCTGTAAATGATTACAAATGTGGTTACCACTGCCTGTGTAACACCCAGTCCCAATTTAAATTTTCAAAATAAAAATTCGAATAAAAAAAAAAAACCATTTCATAAAATTAAATAAGTAAATCATCCTCAAAACCCAAGTCAACATATTAATATCCCATAATAAAGTCAACAATAGAATAGTAATCGGATCGGAATGCCATCAGCCGGGAACCCTCAAGCCGGAGCCTTGCCCTTGTCAACACCGGAGCTTGTACCTAAAAAGATAGTTAACACGAGGGGTAAGCTCAACAGCTTAGTGAGTAAGTTACACAAACAACATATCATAATAATATGCACATAAACGCAAACATCCACATCGTTACAGCTTAACGGTTTCCCGTTCACCGGACCATCCCGCAATCCGGTCTCCGTGGTTTCCCGCCCTTTCGGGTCATCACGCAACCCGGATTATCATCATGCATCACCCATAACACGTATACACACATAAAATTATAACACGTTGGAAGTGAAAACCCACTCACCTCTATCCGTCACGTATAAAGATCACAACCGTAATATCAACTCTAAATGTTCCCGCAACTCTGAAATTTTATAATAAATATACACAACATAAGAATCATTCGCTACACGGTATAGTCCTATCAGCTACGACCACCGATTGAACCCGGTTGTCGGTTCGGATAACAAGCCATGTTGGCGACTACCGAAACCAACCCGCGGCTCGAAAGCCGGATGGTGCACCGTCTACCCTTCCTATGACCGCAACGGCGGCCTTGCTCTACTCCCGACCAACCGATCGTAGACCACCGCGAGACCATGGCGGCGGCTGTGGTTTTTTTTTTCACTACCGCCGCCGGCCGTCGGCACACCCGGGAGGCAGCAACGGGCCACCGCCACCATCGCCGGCCGTCTAGATCAGCAAACGGCAGCGGCAGCGGCGTTGCCTTACCACCACCGCCGGAAAACAGCAAGGGCGGCAGCGGGGGTGCGACCACCCACCACCGCCGGTTTCATCACCGACAGCAGCGGTGGTGAAGCGTCCCGCCGCCACCACCCGGACTCCAATCGCAAACAGCAGCGACGGTGTGGTCAACCACCGCCGCCGCTCGTTTCCACCACCACGGCTTGCGCCGCCGACCACCCAGAAGTCGCAAGGCGGCAGCGGTGTTACCACCACCACCGCCGAACCACCAACAGCAGCAGTCCGCACAGCAGCCGCCGTGGAACCGCGCTCCAGCCACCACCGGCCATCGCCGGCGTGGTGCGAGTGTGTGTGTGTGTGTGTTACCATCGACGGTTAGCGCCGACCGAAGCCGGCGGCCGCCGTGGCCGCTACCGAACCCGAGCAACCCTAAAAGCGACCCTTAACGAAGGAGACGAGGGTTCCGTTACCTTACGATGTGAGCGACGCTATACCGGCTCCGACGACACTCTCTCTCTCCCTCCCGAATTCTCTCTCTAGGCCGGCCCCCTCTCCCTCTCTCGGTAGCTTGCTTGCCAAGAAACACAATGAGAAAAGTGGTTGCACTCCTAGGGTTTTTAACCTAGGTTTTTAACGGGCATTTTCCTACTCTCGTGGCTTGACCCGCAAGATAAACGACTACTAGAAACTCTAAACCCTAATCCATATAATAACAACCCTAATATTAAGTGTAACAATAATAATAATTATATTAAATAATTTAAGGAAAAAGGGAAACGGGATGTGACAACTCTCCCCCACTTACAAGGATTTCGTCCCCGAAATCAATCTGAAAAGAGCTCTAGGTAGTGCTCTCGCATCTCTGCCTCTGGTTCCCAGGTCCACTCGGAACCCTTCCGATGCTGCCACTGCACCTTCACGATTCCGATCTCCCTGCGTCGCAACCTCTTCACCTTCCGGTCTATCACCGCTACCGGCCTCTCGACGTAATTTAGGCTCTCGTCCACCTGAATATCGTCTAAAGGAATATGAGCCGTCTCGTCGGCGAGGCACTTACGCAACTGCGAAACGTGAAAAGTGCTGTGGATCTGGCCTAGTACCGCAGGCAGCTCCAAACGATAAGCTACCTTCCCAACACGTGCGAGAACCGTGAACGGTCCGATGTAACGAGGCCCCAGCTTGCCCCTCTTTCGGAACCGAATCACTCCCTTCCAAGGAGAAACCTTGAGTAGTACTCGGTCTCCCACCTGGAACTCCAAATCCGACCTACGACGATCAGCGTAGCTCTACTGCCGGCTCTGAGCTGTCCGCAACCGCTCCCGGATCCTCTGAATATCCTCCGTGGTCCTCTGTACAACCTCGGTGCTACCAAGAACACGTTGTCCTACCTCGCCCCAACAGATAGGAGTACGGCATCTCCTTCCGTAGAGCATCTCAAACGGCGGCATCCCAATACTCGAATGGTAGCTGTTGTTATACGAGAACTCTGCCAAGGGCAGGTACGTATCCCAACTGCCACCGAAATCCAAAACGCAAGCTCGCAGCATGTCCTCCAAGGTCTGAATCGTCCGCTCACTCTGACCGTCTGTCTGAGGGTGGTACGCGGTGCTAAAGTGCAACCTAGTACCCAACTCCGAATGAAATCTCTCCCAAAATCGGGAAGTGAAACGCACGTCCCGGTCCGAGATAATCGATACCGGCACTCCGTGCCTTGATACCACCTCATCCACGTAGATCTTTGCCAGTTGCTCCGCAGTCGAACTCTCCCGAATAGGAAGGAAGATAGCGCTCTTGGTCAACCGGTCCACTATAACCCAAATCGCGTCAAACTTCCGAGGGGTTCTCGGAAGCTTGGTGATCAGATCCATAGTGAGGTTTTCCCACTTCCACTCGGGAATCTCAAGGGGTTGCATCTTGCCGTGAGGCTTCTGATGCTCGGCCTTGACCTTTAGACAGGTCAAACACGACTCCACGTATCGAGCCACGTCTCTTTTCATCCCTGGCCACCAATAACCCGTCCGCAGATCCGGATACATCTTTGTAGCTCCTGGATGAATCGAAAATCTAGAATTATGGGCTTCCTCAAGCAAGGTCTGCCGTGCCGTGCCCGCCCGAGGGACCCACACTCTACCGTACCTAGTCAGCAATCCTCGACCATCTCTGACCAACGCGGCCATCTGTCCCCGAATCCGCTCCCCGTTCTGGTTCTCCTCCTGACTCGCCTCCTCTTGGGCCCGTAGAACCAAGTCCACAAAGGAGGTAGTCACTGCCATCTTCAGGTGTGAGATACGAAGCGGCGCGTGCTCCGTCTTCCTACTCAAAGCGTCGGCAACCACATTGGCCTTGCCTGGATGATAGAGAATTTCACAATCGTAGTCCTTGACTACGTCAAGCCATCTCCGCTGTCGCATGTTCAGATTCGGCTGCTCCAAGAAGTATCTCAAGCTACGGTGGTCTGAGAAAATGGTGCACTTCACCCCATACAGGTAGTGCCTCCACAACTTGAGAGCAAAAACAACCGCCGCCAGCTCAAGATCATGCGTGGGGTAATTAGCCTCGTGAGGCTTCAGCTGCCTCGAAGCGTAGGCTATCACCCGACCCCTTTGCATCAGAACACAACCCAAACCCAGCCGAGATGCGTCGCAATAAACTGTCATGTCTTCCACCCCCTCCGGTAAAGTCAGAACCGGAGCCTCGCACAGCTTCTACCTCAGCGTGTCGAAAGCCATCTGCTGCTCAGAACCCCAAACGTACGGCTCACTCTTCTTCGTCAAACGCGTCAACGGTACCGCAATCTTAGAGAAATCCTGGATGAACCGTCGGTAGTAGCCGGCCAAACCCAGGAAACTCCGGATCTCGGTAGGTGCCTTCGGAACTTCCCAATTCATAACCGCCTCGATCTTTGCCGGATCCACCTTGATGCCCTCCCGGTTAATGATGTGGCCCAAGAACTGAACCTCCTCCAACCAGAAAGCGCATTTCGAAAATTTGGCGTAGAGTTGCTCCCTCCTCAAAACCTCAAGCACCTCCCGCAGATGCATCACATGCTCCTCTTTCGTCTTCGAGTAGATCAAGATGTCATCAATGAAAACGATCACGGACCGATCGAGCATCGGGCGACACACCCGATTCATAAGGTCCATGAATGCGGCTGGAGCATTGGTAAGCCCGAACGGCATCACCAAAAACTCGAAATGGCCGTAACGGGTTCGGAAAGCGGTCTTGTGGACGTCCGCTTCCTTCACCTTCAGCTGGTGATACCCGGACCGAAGATCAATCTTAGAAAACCACGACGCCCCCTGAAGCTGGTCAAACAGGTCATCAATTCTAGGTAGAGGGTACCTATTCTTGATGGTCACCTTATTGAGCCCCCGGTAATCGATGCACATGCGGTGACTCCCGTCCTTCTTCTTCACAAACAGAATCGGTGCACCCCACAGTGAGCTGCTCGGGCGGATGAACCCCTTCCCCGAGAGCTCCTGCAACTGCTCCGATAACTCCTGAAGCTCCGGCGGAGCCAGACGGTAAGGAGCTCGCGCAATCGGAGCCGCTCCTGGTACCAAGTCGATGCCGAACTCGATCTGCCTATCAGGTGGAAGGCCAGGCAGATCCTCTGGAAATACATCTGGAAACTCGCTGACCACTGGCACTTCTGCTACCGACAGCTTCCTCTCCTTCGCCTGATCCGCCATAGCATAAACTAAAAACCCGGTACACCCCCCGCTGGATGTATCTCCGAGCCTTCGCGATAGAACAGAAGGATGTGGATATCCTTCTTCCTTTACCGTACACAACCAATTCTCCCCCACTTGGATTATGGATGCGTACAAACTACCCCGCAACATCCGTGGTCGCCCGATTTGGAAACATCCAGACGATTCCGACAACGACGTCCACTCTGTTCATGGGGATGGGGATGAGGTTGATGCTGAAACGAACTCCAAAGATATCGATGCTGCACCCCCGGTACACGTGCTCGACCACCTGTACTTCCTCCGCAGCTACGTCGATTGCTTGAGGACTATCCAGATTACTGAGCTCGATCTGGAAGTCCTTACAGAACCTACGCGACACATAGGACCACGTGGCCCCCGTGTCGAAAAGCACTAAAGCCGGTTTCGAGTTGACAGGAAATATGCCTAAAGTTCACATTTAACGGCAGATACACTATTCTCATCACTAACATATAAAGTAAGTTACTATCAATAATCGCATAAAATATAACAAGGAAAAACCTGTAATCACATCAGGCGCCGTCTGCGCTTCCTCAGCAGTCATCTGAAAGGCTCGCCCGCGAGTAGTAGCTCCGCTCTTTCCCTTAGTAGTACCGTTAGTGATCATAAGCGTCGCTGGTGCAGGGGCCAGGGCTGGCGTCTTCTTCAGCTGAGGGCAATCGGGCTTGATATGCCACGGCTGGTAGCAGTGGAAGCAGAGTCTAGCCGTCTCCTTGCAGTCCTTGCTGAGGTGGCCCGTCTTGCCACACTTGTAACACGAAAGCTCTCGCGGTCTGCACTCTCCCCGATGGTAACGCCCGCACTTCGGGCAACTTGGGGTCGCGCTCCTGGTGTCGGTCCTTGCGCCTTTAAACTTCTTTGCTGGTGCCGACTGATCTTCTGCCTTCCGCTTCCCTTGCTGCAATTCCTCCAAGACTAGCTCCTGAGCCCGTGCTACCTCCTGCATGTCACCGAAGGTCTTGCACCTCCCCGTGGCCACCGCCTTCTTGATCTCCGGCTTCAGCACTCCCAAATAACGAGCCATCTTCAGCGACTCGTCGTTCGCGTATCCAGGTACAAACAGCAGCTTCTCCAGAAACTGCGCAGTGATCTCGTTCACCGACTCCGTCGTCTGAGTCAGTTTCAAGAACTCCGATGCTATCCGCTCCTTTTCGATGCGAGGTGCGAACTCCTCGTCGGATAAGGCCCGGAATTCCTCCCAGGTCAGCGCAGTGATCTGTGCCTCCGTGTACTTCTTGAGAGTCAGATCCCACCAATCCTTTGCAGCTCCACGGAGAAGGTTCACAGCGAAAAGAACCTTCGAACCATCGGGGCACCCACAAGTGCGGAAAGCTCCCTCGACCGCCGAGTACCAGCGGTAGCAAGCCACAGGGTCCTTCCTCCCGTCAAATAATGGCGGTTGGCACGCCATAAAGTCCTTAAAGGGAATCCCGCGGGTCTGTGGCTGACCCGTGCTCCCCGACCCTACACTACGAGCCGTAAGGGCTGCATCGATACGCTGATCCACAGTCTGAATCAGCTCATCCCTCATTTGGTTAAATAGCCCCGGCAGCGTCTGCTGCAGGGCCTCAGCGATCTGGGCAGCAATGTGGTCGGACTGCCCGGGCTCATCATCAGTCTGGCTTCGGGTGAGCACCATTCTGAAGATTTAAAATTTTTAGTCACAGCCTAGCGAACATCACTATGCACCACTAAGGTACTCACACGCAACCCTAATAATAGTGATCATGCCCACCTTAAAGCTAGTCTCTACCGCGCATGCTAAAACAGATAGGTTTACACAACATTTATTCACGCAGCGTTACAATATCGTAAGCATGCTAGAACCCTAACCGCCGTCAACAAGTTTAAAGTCTCCAGAACGTAATCAAATCCAACACTACACAGGTGTTTATAGTAATACTATTATTGGCGCCGTATTACTATACCCAACCATGCATGGTAGCCGGATCAAGACCACCGGGCAACAATCAAACAAGAACATGCCCGACGACCCATCCTCGACGTACCAAGGTGTTTACGTTTGGTCTTGATACCGTCCTAATTAGACCTATTCCCATTGACTAACAGTCACATAAAATCATAGAACACAGCTCAGCTTCATTCCTAACAAGCCACATGCAATTTTATAATTAAGCATGCGATTACAAGTAATTAATACTACACACGTGCATATAACGATTTAGCAACTAAGGTACTAAAGCTTACCTCCGCCTTGACGGTTCCGCTGGCCGTTCCGATCTTATCCGATTATTCTCAACGGCCTGGTTTAAGTCCAACCACACACACACCCACGAGTGCGTGTGCTGATTCTCTTAAACCTAGGCTCTGATACCAAGTTGTAACACCCAGTCCCAATTTAAATTTTCAAAATAAAAATTCGAATAAAAAAAAAAACCATTTCATAAAATTAAATAAGTAAATCATCCTCAAAACCCAAGTCAACATATTAATATCCCATAATAAAGTCAACAATAAAATAGTAATCGGATCGGAATGCCATCAGCCGGGAACCCTCAAGCCGGAGCCTTGCCCTTGTCAACACCGGAGCTTGTACCTAAAAATATAGTTAACACGAGGGGTAAGCTCAACAGCTTAGTGAGTAAGTTACACAAACAACATATCATAATAATATGCACATAAACGCAAACATCCACATCGTTACAGCTTAACGGTTTCCCGTTCACCGGACCATCCCGCAATCCGGTCTCCGCGGTTTCCCGCCCTTTCGGGTCATCACGCAACCCGGATTATCATCATGCATCACCCATAACACGTATACACACATAAAATTATAACACGTTGGAAGTGAAAACCCACTCACCTCTATCCGTCACGTATAAAGATCACAACCGTAATATCAACTCTAAATGTTCCCGCAACTCTGAAATTTTATAATAAATATACACAACATAAGAATCATTCGCTACACGGTATAGTCCTAACAGCTACGACCACCGATTGAACCCGGTTGTCGGTTCGGATAACAAGCCATGTTGGCGACTACCGAAACCAACCCGCGGCTCGAAAGCGGGATGGTGCACCGTCTACCCTTCCTATGACCGCAACGGCGGCCTTGCTCTACTCCCGACCAACCGATCGTAGACCATCGCGAGACCATGGCGGCGGCTGTGGTTTTTTTTTTCACTACCGCCGCCGGCCGTCGGCACACCCGGGAGGCAGCGGCGACAGCAACGGGCCACCGCCACCATCGCCAGCCGTCTAGATCAGCAAACGGCAGCGGCAGCGGCGTTGCCTTGCCACCACCGCCGGAAAACAGCAAGGGCGGCAGCGGGGGTGCGACCACCCACCACCGCCGGTTTCATCACCGACAGCAGCGGTGGTGAAGCGTCCCGCCGCCACCACCCGGACTCCAATCGCAAACAGCAGCGACGGTGTGGTCAACCACCGCCGCCGCTCGCTTCCACCACCACGGCTTGCGCCGCCGACCACCCAGAAGTCGCAAGGCGGCAGCGGTGTTACCACCACCACCGCCGAACCACCAACAGCAGCAGTCCGCACAGCAGCCGCCGTGTGGCCACCGCCGTGGAACCGCGCTCCAGCCACCACCGGCCATCGCCGGCGTGGTGCGAGTGTGTGTGTGTGTGTGTTACCATCGACGGTTAGCGCCGACCGAAGCCGGCGGCCGCCGTGGCCGCTACCGAACCCGAGCAACCCTAAAAGCGACCCTTAACGAAGGAGACGAGGGTTCCGTTACCTTACGATATGAGCGACGCTATACCGGCTCCGACGACACTCTCTCTCTCCCTCCCGAATTCTCTCTCTAGGCCGGCCCCCTCTCCCTCTCTCGGTAGCTTGCTTGCCAAGAAACACAATGAGAAAAGTGGTTGCACTCCTAGGGTTTTTAACCTAGGTTTTTAACGGGCTTTTTCCTACTGTCGTGGCTTGACCCGCAAGATAAACGACTACTAGAAACTCTAAACCCTAATCCATATAATAACAACCCTAATATTAAGTGTAACAATAATAATAATTATATTAAATAATTTAAGGAAAAAGGGAAACGGGATGTGACAGCCTGTATCAATTACCCATGATTCATAAGAAGTGATTAAGCAATCTATCATAAAGATACCTGGAGCATCGGGTAAACCGATCTCTATCTGGTCGATATTCATCGAGTGCTCGCAAATATCCTCGGTGCCGCACTCTGGGCAACTCAGATCTCCCAGCTCATCAATTATATCAGTGTCCATGAGATTCGCAGGTTCGGGTGCTGGCTCTAGACTGGCCAGGATATCTTCATGAACTTTATCCACGTCGTTCTTTGGTTCCTTCATGTAGGCACTAGCTGAGTCCTGAATTTCCTTTGTAAGGGAGAACCACATGAGATACACTAACTCTTCCTGAGTCATCTTGTACCCCAGACGTGATAAACATTTAAAAAGCCTTCTCATTTCAATAAGATGGTTTTTAACTGACTGACCCTTTTGCAGCTTCAGGGAGAGAATCTCTTGCATGATCAAAAGCTTGCCCGTATGCTTGTAGAAACCTAACTGGTTCTCTACATTTCTCACAACCTGGTGACAGAATTTCACTCTTAAGTCTCCCGTGAACTCGGGTGACATAGAGAAAACTAGAATGGACATTACATCCGATTCATCTGCCATGAATCTGAAATATTCAGCAAATTCCTCTTCAGGGGCATTGCTTTTAGGTCGTGACATGGGCTTATTGATCACATAAAGCTTACCCTGGGCACTCAAAACATTCTGTAAGTGTAACTTCCAAACTGGAAAGTTCTGGCCCGTAAGCTTCCACTTGCCCGTAATAAGGCGAAGTGATTCCTCAGGTGAATAAAACGGAATGCTAATTGGAGACATCTACAGAAGAATATAAATTCCAATTTAGTTTATAATTATATAATTCTAATAAATTATTACCCTTAAAATAAATTTATTAGACTAGAATCCATATTTCACATGTGTCGGGAAGCATGTGATCATGTTAAACCGACTCATGCGATCTATGGTAGGTAAAACTATACCAATCGTATTCCAATCTCGAAAATACGACTTCTATATCGTCGGGACATCGGATATTTATAGTCCGTGCATATTTAGTCCCTCTAGTGCATTTTGGCCTGGTACCACCCAGTGAATAAATAATTACCAAAATAGATTGCACCACCCGGGACCTGGACAAACTCTGGCCGGTACCACCCGGAGATAATTCGCAGAGTTTTATCACCCTCCAGTTTCGGTTTGAACACGGGCGTTCATAGTGTGAGCACTTACAACGCCCTATGTACCTTACACCGGAGGTGCCCCCAAAGTGGGTTGCACTTGCTAATCTATGATTTGAACAAGGGTCAAAATTGCCAGTTTCCTTTTTCAAAAACTTTGAAAAACTGGATCCAAACACTAACTGTATTTGTATCCTTTTAATTTTTAAACAATTTGTTCAAAAAGGCAATTTATATTTAATAGCAATTACGTAAATTAAACAACCATGCAATTTAAATATAAAAAGCATAGTCATAGCCTAAACTCTTAAACTAATGTTGTTTTGTGAGCCAACACAAAACAACGGTCTCAACCCTAAGTGACAAAAGTCTTCAACTTCTGGCACTCCCACTGGCTCTGAGATCCATGGCCGTCGTCTTGTCTCCGTCTCGATGTAATTAAAAATAACTATTACAAATGGGCTTTAAATGGCACGCAGGCCTCCCAACTAGTCTAACAAAATAATTAAAATTACAAAAGGGTTGTAAATGGCACGCAGGCCTCCCAACTATTCTTAAAACGGATAAAAACACAAACACGGGTCTAAAAGGGTTCAGCTATGACTTAATATAATTAAATAATTAAACGCAATTAGATAATTATAAAGCTAACATTTAATTTTGGAAACTTAAAATTAAATCAATCTTGAACCGTTTTAACCTATCTGGTAAAAACGATTCTTACTTCTAGACCTTATCTGAAAACGAATCTCGCACGGGACCCGTTTACAAAACTTATCGAAAAACATATTGGTTACGATCTCGTTAATCAATTGATCAACTAATCATGACCATCGAACAATGGTTTGTTTCCGCTAACGATGATGACGACAAATGCCACCATCGCCGCCCGTTCGAGAACAACCGGCAACAGCCGACGCCACCCAACGGCAGCCATCGACCGCCGCCGTGGCTGTCGCTCTCGATCGCGACGACGACAGCAGCAATCGCTGCCATCGCCGCCGCCGTTCCGGCGAAAACAAAACACGCCACCCGCCATCGCTAAACCACCAACGACGGCAGCAGCTTAGCGCCACCACCGTCGCCGTGGATGCGACGACAGTAGCAGCCACAGCCACCACCATCGCCGCGGACGCGACAACAGTAGCGGCCACAGCCACCATCGCCGCTCGATCGGCTCTCGGTGAAACAACCACCATCGACCGCCACCACCACAATCGGTGGTGTGGCTACGTCGATCTCAATTAACCACCGCCGCCACCATCGACCGACAGCAGCTACGGCTGCCGCCATCGACCGGTGGTCCCGATTCGGGAATCGCCACCACCACCACTATCGGTGGTGCGGTGGTGGCTTTCGACTGCAACCGACGCCGCAACCACCAATCGGGTGGTGCGGCCGGCGATCACGACAGCGGACGCCGCAACCACAATCGGTGGTGCGGCCGGCGTTGTTTTTCCCGGTGGTTGGTGGTTCGATCGCTAACTGCCGTCGTTCCACCACGGTTTTTCAATTTGATAGGTTTACGATAAAAACATAATTTTTAAAAACCTATTTAACCAACAATTATATATAAACCTGATCTGTAGGTTTAGGAAGTGGCTCTGATACCACTGTTGGGAATCACAGGCTACAAAAACATGCACAGCGGAATAATAAAACCGGATTCCCAATCGAGGATCCAATCCCAAACATAACAGATACAATCAAAGGGTGTTTTCGATGGTTTACCTTATGTGATTGATTTTCCGGAAGGCTTGTAGGAAATACACCGCTACTGTCACCGATCGAGAAAGTTGCTAGACCACCACTTTGGATTACCCGGAAAAACGAACACAATCCTCCTACTGGAGAAACTGGCGCCGGTTTTCAGAGAGAGAGAAAGGGAGAGAAAGTTTTCTGGGTTGTAGGATTAAAACTGAAATTATTATTAAACTGATACCCTTAACCCTTTATTTATATGGATAAAACTAAGCAGAGTTTTATTCCATCTAAGATTCTTTGGTAATTATCTCCAAATATAATTTCCATAATTAATTCATCTTAATTAAATATAAATAGTTTAACTAACTATTTATTTAAAACTTTCTCATTAAATAATTAATAAACAATTAATTATTTACGTAATCCAAACGTTCTCACTTTGGCGTGCAGCGGTGTGACCTACTAGTGTCTTATAACATTGGACACGGTAACCCTGTTACTGTCTCGCACATAATCCTAACACCACTACCATGCCTCAGCTGCCACGGATTGGTAACAGCAGCGCCACCACCACCATTCTCGGTGGTTTGGCGATAACCCAAATCAACCACCGCCGCTGCCCGGCGAGGCCGCAAGGCAGCCAGCGGCTTGGCGGAATAACAACCACGCCACCGCCATCGATCCGCCACCACGGGCTGTCGACCGGCTGTTTAATCTCGTCGGCGACAGCAGCGGCATTAATGCCACCACCGTCGCCTTGTGCGGCGATCAAAAGAAAAGGCCACCGCCGCCGCCCGGCAAGGCCGCAAGGCAGCCGGCGGCTTGGCAGATGGTTTTGCGGTACAACCGCCAGCGGACAGCGGCGTTAAGCCACCGTCGCCACCACCGTGGCTCTCAATTGACTCGGTGGTTCGGTTGGCCAACCACCGCCGTTCCACCGTCAATTAACGCAGTTCGTGTGAATAACGATAAAAATCCATTTTTTAATATAAACAGATAAAAATCAAATTTTTAACAAAACATAATCCAAACAACGAGAAACAGTTTAATAAACCAGATCTAAACGTTTAGGAAGTGGCTCTGATACCACTGTTGGGAATTACAGGCAATAAAAACATGCACATAGGAATAAAAACTGGAATTCCCAAACCAGAAGATCCAACCTAAACGGGTTTAGATACAATCGCGAGAGGGTTTAGAATAATACCTTTAGGGTTTCTTTTACAACGATTATCCGGAACACTAACGGCGAATACACCGCTACTGCACCACCACGAGAACCGCTGCTAAACCGCCTTAGGATTACCGAATACTCAAAACCGAAAACCGGTTGAGTGTGTGTGTGTGTGTCGACTTTTTGGAGAGAGAGAGAGGAAAGGGTTTTGGATTTTCTGTTTCTCTAAGTTACTAGAGAGATGGAATTCTTTGAAAACCATTAGGTTTACCATATATTTATAAGACTAAATATGGCAGTAACCTAATAGAAAAACCCGTTTAATTATTAAGCCCGATATGCTTTAATTAAACCTTTCCATATATTAATTAACTATTAATATATATTCAATAAATAATAAATAAACTATCTATTATTTATTTTTCTCTTTTAGTTAATTAATTATACCAACTAATTAATTCCACACAACTAGTAAATCCAATTGATCTGTATTTGGGTGTGTAGCAGTGTGACCCACTAGTGCCTTATAACATTGGACACGGTAAACCTAGTTACTGTCTTGCACATAATCCTTTCAGAGGCTACAGATGTAATCTTAGGATGTGCCTTGAAATTGGCTGATAGAACTTTTAGTGTAGACCTTATGCCCATAAAATTGGGAAGCTTTGATGTGGTGATAGGAATGGATTGGTTATCTAAGAACCGAGCTCATGTTGATTGTTATGAAAAGGCCATATGGATACCACTACAAGGCGGAGAAACTCTTATTGTGCAAGGAGATAGGCCTGGAAAGGAGCTTAGGTTAATGTCGTGCATTAAGGCTCACAAGTATCTAAGGAAGAAGTACTTTGCGTTTGTGGCTCTTGTATCGGAGAGGAAGTCCGAAGAAAGGCGTTTGTGGCTCTTGTATTGGTGGTGAAGGATTACTTGGAAGTATTTTCTGTCAATTTTCCTGGACTGCCCCCACCAAGACAAGTTGAATTTCAGATCGATCTTGTACCTGGAGCAGCACCGGTAGCCAAGGCATCATATCGTTTAGCACCAACCGAGATGCAAGAGTTGTCAAATCAGCTACAAGAACTCTTAGACAAGTAGTTTATTCGGCCAAGTTCATCACCCTGGGGAGCCCAGTTCTGTTCGTCAAGAAGAAAGATGGATATTTTCGGATGTGCATCGACTATAGAGAGCTGAACAAGTCGACCATCAAGAACCGTTACCCACTCCCTCGTATAGACGATTTGTTCAACCAGTTGCAGGGTGCGCATTACTTTTCAAAGATTGACCTTCGATCAGGATATCACCTGTTGAGAGTTCGTGAAGAGGACATTCCTAAGACAGCTTTTAGAACTCGTTATGGGCACTACGAGTTCCTAGTCATATTGCCATTCGGATTGACGAATGCGCCAGTAGTGTTCATGGACCTAATGAATAGAGTATGTAGACCGTATCTTGACAAGTTTGTGATCGTGTTCATCGACGACATCTTGATCTACTCACGGAGCAAGGAAGATCACGAGCAACACCTTAGAATAATTCTAGAGCTTCTTAAGGAGCAGAAGTTGTATGCCAAATTCTCGAAGTGTGAATTTTGGATTAGAGAGGTACACTTCTTAGGTCACATTGTTGGAGAAAAAGGGATATACGTGGACCTGGCTAAGGTAGAAGCCGTAAGAAAGTGGCAGTCTCCGAAAACGCCGATAGAAATTTGCCAATTTTAGGATTGGTAGGTTACTATCGACGTTTTATTGAGAATTTCTCAAGGATTGCAAAACCTCTAACTGAGTTAACCCAAAAGGATAGGAAATTCATTTGGGGAACTTTACAAGAGGAGGCATTCCAGACCCTGAAGAAGAAGTTGTGTAATGCACCAATTCTAGCTTTACCGGAAGGGACTGAAAACTTTGTGGTGTATTGTGATGCGTCGCATCAAGGGTTAGGATGTGTTCTGATGCAAAAGGATAAAGTGATAGCATATGCATCAAGACAATTGAAAGTTCATGAGAAGAACTATACTACGCATTATTTGGAACTCGGGGCGGTGGTATTTGCTTTAAAAATTTGGAGGCATTATCTTTATGGCACCAAGTGTACCATCTATACTGATCATAAAAGTCTTCAACACATTTTGGATCAGAAAATGCTCAATATGAGGCAGCATAGATGGGTAGAACTACTCAGTGATTACGATTGTGAGATACGTTATCACCCAGGTAAGGCCAATGTGGTGGCCGATGCCTTAAGTAGAAAGGAAAGAGTTAAACCCATACGTGTTCCAGCACTAGGAACCTTGGTCCAAATAAACTTAAAGACTCGGATTCTTGAAGCTCAGGTCGAAGCCTTGAAGCTAGAAAACTTGAAGGAAGAGGCCCTTCATGGCTTAGAGGCTGGATTTGAGACTAAACTGATGGAGTGCGATACTTTAAAGGCAAAGTATGGGTCCCAAAAGCTAGCAACCTTCAACAAGTGATTTTGGAAGAGGCTCATAAATCAAGGTACTCCATTCATCTGGGAGCGGATAAGATGTACAAAGATTTAAGAGAGTACTATTGGTGGCCTATAATTAAAAATGATATAGCTTTATACGTCGGGAAATGTATCACATGTTAAAAGGTTAAGGCTATTTACCAAAAGCCATCCGGGTTGTTGCAGCAACAAGAAATCCCACAATGGAAATGAGAGCAGATCACAATGGATTTATAACCAAACTCCCAAAAACTGCCAAAGGGAACGATTCAATATGCGTTATAGTAGACCGATTTACGAAGTCTGCTCATTTCTTGCCTATTCAGGAAGATTACAAGATGGAGAAGCTTGCTAAGGTCTACATCAAGGAAATAGTAAGACGTCATGGAGTACCCATTTCCATAATATCCGATAGAGATAACCGTTTCACATCACGGTTTTGGAAATCTCTTCACAGGGCTTTGGGTACACAAATAAATTTGAGCACTGCCTACCATCCTCAAACAGATTGTCAAAGTGAGCAGACCATTCAAACGTTGGAGGACATGCTTCGAGCTTGTGTTTTGGATTTTGGAGGAAGCTGGGATGACCACCTGCCGTTGATAGAATTTTCCTACAACAACAGTTATCACACCATCATCAAATGTGCACCTTATGAAGCCTTATACGGTCGTAAGTGTCGATCATCTCTCTGTTGGGTGGAGGTCGGAGACAGCCAATTATCTGGCCCAGACATTGTGCAAGAAACCACTGATAAGATCGCAATTATCAGGGACAGGCTTAAAGCAGCCCAGGATCGCCAGAAAAGCTATGTGGATAATCGTAGGAAACGTTTAGAATTTCAAGTGGGTGATAGGGTTTTTCTTAAAGTGTCCCCTTGGAAGGGAACTATCCGGTTTGGAAAAAAAGGGAAAGTTGAGTCCTCGGTTTGTAGGACCGTTCAAAATCACAGAAAGAATCGGACCAGTAGCATACAAGCTAGAATTGCCATCTGAGCTTAGTGTTATCCATGACACGTTTCATGTGTCAAATCTGAAGAAATCCTTGGTCGATGAAGAAACCTTTGTGCCTCTAGAAGATGTCCAAGTCAACGCTAAGTTGAATTTTGTGGAGGAACCGATTGAGATCCTCGATAGGAAAATTAAGCGTCTAAGACAGAGCAAGATTCCTATTTAAATGTTTGTTGAGTAATTGTTATTGTAAAAAAAAAAAACTTTTACAAACACATACACATATAGACGTACACACACCCACACAATAACACACACTCCATCTCTTTCTTTTTCCATTTAAAGGTGCCTTACACTCTCATTTCACCTTCATTTCTATTCACCAACTCTCTCTCAAAATCTCTCTATACTCTCTCAAAACCCTCCCACTTCAGCCCAAAAAATCTTCCATATTCAAGAACTTGAAGAACAATTTTTAAAGGTAAGAATGTGTAGGATGCAAAATCCACACATACCTTTTATTCACATGTGCACTTTCACTAGTTTCTCTTATCATCTTCTACTACTTCTTCTTAATCTCCAAAAGAAAAACATCTAGACACTTTGATGATTGAAGATCTACCATCTTAGCACAAAATGTGATACTAAAATGGTGGTAGATCAAGGATCAAACAAAAAAAATCAAGTGAATAGATGACTTTTAACACCATTTTAACACCATGCATTGAGTTTTCTTGAAAACCCTTTTGGGATCATTTGGGATTTTGAAAGAATGATTTAAATACATCTGAAAACATGTTTAAACAAACATGCAAGATCATATCTTACACCAAAGTTAGTTGTATTTTGAAAATGGTAGCTAGAACTCTCAAGAACACCTCAAAATGGGTTTTTAGCAAAAGGAATTTTGAAAAGATGTTAGCATGTTGATAAAATATTTTTACAAAGAGTTTTCCAACTCAAAATATCTGATGGTTGATGACAAAAATCGTGGCTTATCCAAAAGGTAAGATCTTGGAGGGCCATTGAGAAAAGAAATGGTCATTTACATGTAAACTCTAAAAAAAAGCAAGCTGTCAGATTTTTATACCCAACTTTGCATGCCTAATTCTCACTCATCCGACCTCCAAAAGATTTGAAACTTTTTGAGAAGTTACTATATTGAGTTAGGATTCAAACCCAACTGGAATCTTCGAAAAATATTGATATCTCGATCCCCAAACATATTTTACAAAAACAATGCACAAACAGTGACGTTTTCTGTCTTGACTTGTTTATATGATACCACCCTTTTTCATTTACTTGTGTGATGAAAATGTGTGTTGGATAACTTGATTATCTCATCTAACAATTTTATATTCTATAAATACAATGTATATAATCTAACTCTAACATTATTACAACCTATTTCTTCACTTATGTGATGAAATTGTGGTTTGGCTAACTTATCATCTAACCTTGTTATTTTTACTTTCATTCCCTTTTCATACATGCATATAATCAACCTTGTTATTTTTACTTTCATTCCCTTTTCATCATCTTCAAATGGTGAAATTGAGGCTACATGTATATATATACAATGTCAACTAACTATTAACCCTTTTCGTCACTTTTTACGACGGAATAGCGGTAACCTTATTTTTCTTACGCAAGCAACGATCTTGGACTAATTTTGACAAAACATACTTATGGACTTATTTTATTGAACCTTAAACATTATTAAACAAGATTGGTGTAATATTCGAACTTAGAACATATGACCGAAATACCAAGACTTGTTAGTGTCCTTATTTTTGTAGGGCCACAGTAGGAAACCGTTGAACAACAAATGCTCGACTTGAGGACTTTACCGATATCAACAAGTGAGTTCACAGCACCTTTTTAATGTTTTACATATTTGGGGTGAAAAGCATGTCTAAATTACGAAATTTTACGCATCGGTTTGTATTTATTTATTCTGAATGCGCTAAATTATGATATTTTTATATCTGGCTCTATGGTATGAATGTAGTCTTTTCATGAGTTTTTTATCTATCGTTATGTAAGTCCCCATTATTATTATATTTACGACACCCGTTAACTCCCGGTTGGGGGAGCCATTGGTAATTATGAATAACGTTATTTGGTTGACACCCCACTCACAAGTAGCGCTTGTGGAGTGCAGAATTATTGTTATAGTTTTGGTACATTGCTTGCGATAGGGCATGTACGGGGCAGTTGTCATATAGGTCGGGTGACGGGCTCAAACTACATTCCCTTGTACCATAAATTATGAGCAACTTTATTTACAACCGATTGCTTTATTCACTTGTGATAATTTTCGAAATATTATTATTGTGGACTTGATAATCTCAAACCTGTGACTCACCAACTAGTGCATTAGTTGACTCTTTTGATGTGCATTTCAGGTGATCGTAAATAAGTTTGGATGCTTAGAACGGTGACGCAAGTAGATGCTAGTTATGATGATCTTCGCATTTTGAACTTATGTTAATTTCCTCTTATCTAATCGTACTTTTAAAAAAAGGGCAACTATGTAAATTTTGGACCGTAACATTTAAATGCATGGTTGTTTGTGATCTCGTAAACTTTGCTATGAAACTTGAGCTGTTACATCTCGTGTTTCCGCTTTAGCGAGGTGTGACACATAGTTACTAACATTAATCACTGAGTGTGGGAAGGTCACCTTCAATTTTATCGAGTAATTCACACTAATTTTTGGTTGTGTTATTTTTACAGCGCTCTCGTGTTGCTTCAAGTGAGCATGCGTTTTTACAGTTCGGGCCAGACCCGGAGCTTGATGAGGTGGAGTGACATGAGGTGATCGCGACGTTCAATGGAATTAGGACCGACACGTTGAGATTGGACGTACTTTGGATTGGGATTTCTTGCGAGAGCTTAACCGAGAAGGTAACATTCGAGCCTATCTTAGGAGAGGGTTAGATGATGGACAGGGTAACTTATTCTTTACTTGTAGAGCTTGGGAGAGAGCTTTAGAACTTCGAGAGCGTGTTTACCGAGAGTTGACCCTAGAGTTTATCACCACCTATTCCATTAATGAGGAGAATGGTAGGGAGAGTGTGAGACATAGATGTATTAATTACCTGTTGGGGGGTCGTTGGTTTCATCAGTCCCTAGTCCAGTTTGCAGTTTCCATCGGATTTTACACGGATGAGGAGGTAGCTGATGGTTATTTTAACCAGTACATTTCACTTTGAGACTATGCTCCTCCTGAGGGTTTGAGCTTTAGTGAGATTTGGAGTCAGCTTGGTCGAGGACAATATAGACGGTCCAACACCAAGTCTGGTGATTTAGTGAACCCGAAGCACCGTGTTTTGCGTAGGATGATAGTGTATACCCTAAACCAGAGGAAATCCAGTTAGGATAAGATAGGGGAGTTTGAGCTTTGGTTGCTTTATCAGTTAGTGAACCGAGACCGTCGTACTCACCTATCGTACATCATAGCCGACTTTTTCACCGGAGCTAAGGGATTCAGGACTTCGAGTGGACATTAGGTGGTCAGTACACCACCCGCCTAGCTGTTTCACTTGGGATTTTAATACCAGAGGTGAGAACCTCTTTGACTTGTTTGGGAGAGTTAGGTCGGATAGATAAACATCAGCTTCGGGGGATGAGAGTAGTAAAGAGAGGAGCTGGGAATTCTTGGATTTGGATTGGTGTTCGAGACGAGCCAGAGGTTCAGGAGATGCCTGAGTCGCAGCCACAACCACAGCAGCAGTTTGATGAGGCAGGACCCTCGGGATTACATCAGGTACCGCCAGACTGGGATTCTTACACAGCTTTCCAGGATCTCTCGATACGGACACATTACCATAATGTCCAAACTCAAAGGTCATTCGACTGGCAGAACCAGGCGGTGATGGGTTTCTTCACGCATATGCCACCCGAGTACCAGCCATCACCACCACCGCAGTACACTATCTGGCCGCCACAGGACCCGAGTCCTCCAGGTTATGAGAGTTATGATCAGTGGAGGGACCATTTTGGTGGACCCCATTGATTGTATGGTTCGATGCTTAATTTTGGATATTGATGTTCGATTTAGTTGTACCGTACTATCTATCTTTTTATTTTTCCATTTTAGTATGTTTGTTTTTGTTTTTAGTTTTTCAGATTAGGTGTGTACACTCTCGAATCAGTTGTATGGAATGGATTTCAGTTGTTCATCAAGCTTCAGTTTCCTTAACCCATGGAGTATTTGTTCTTTATCTTTTTACCTTTCCGCATTCATGCTTTAACTGTTATTGCATTGAGGACACTGCAACTTTTAAGTGTGGGAATGGGGGTTAAGTAAACTTTTTCTTGTTTGTCCTTTGTGAATCATCTGGGATTATTTGAATTATATGGCATTATTTTTTTCGAAATCCATGATCTTTTAAAATTTTTGGGAAGTTAAAAGAGTCATGCATTTAGGAAGATACTTTTTGGAGTTTTTATGAGTTTCAAAAAGTCATGTATATGCTTATTACCACGAGTGATCCTTACCCATTTCCTTGAGAGATTGAGCTTATACTGTTTATATCTTATTTCTTTCGTGAGGATGCCGATTTTGAACCGAGTAGAACTTATCACTTTGAATGCTTGTCGAGACCACACAAGAAAAGTATTTATCACCATTGCACTGATAGAGGCCTTCGTTTCAACCCACTTAGCCTTCGTTAGATAACCTCATTATAAGGTTATCTGATTTGCCTAGCCATTTTATTGAAAGTACTCATCTTTAGTACTTTATCCCTTGTAACCCTTTTGAGCCTTAGCCTTTTCGTTTCTTTACCCAATATCTTATCCTTTACCCATTCATTTAATCTATCTTTTGGCCGTAGCTTAAAGTTGAAAGCTTTTTAAGTTTTTGGTCCATTTTATGAATCTGACAAATAGAGAAAATGAATTGAGAAAAGATTGAAAAAAAGAAGAAAAGTCAAAAACGGCTCATCAAAAGCAAAATCAAAAGAGTCGATTTGCGAAAAAAAGAAAAAGAAAAAATATCGAGCCACAAATAAGCAATATGCTTAGGCAAATATAAAAGTGAAAGTGATAGGAATCCCGAGCTCTAAAATTCCAAAAAGTCAGATGTTGTAATTTGGATTCTTAAACTAATTTGTTTTCAGGTTCTTGCTACAATCCTTGAGTCACTTATATATATCATTTATCCTACCCTTAACCCTAAGCCTAATGTTACAACCCTAAAGTCCTCTTGACGGTTGATAAGTTTTCAGTGGTGGAGATGAGATTTGGTGACAAGCTTATGCGTTTGGTAAGAGGTCGAGTATCAGTGTGATCACTATACATATTACCCCTTGAGAGATACACATTATCAAAAGTGAGGGTAAGAGGTTGAGCATGACTTAGATAACTTGTGAGGCTTTGATTTGTGTTTGATTTCTTGCGACTATCCTTGTTCTTTCAAATCATGATCATAGATGGAGGATAATTTTGTCATTATGTTCTTAAGTGTGGGAATTTGATAGCTCCAAAATTATACATGTTTTACTCGTGCTAGTTCCCCACTTTTGTATTTAATTTGAGAGTATTTTTGATACAGTTTGACTTAAAACGGCTTGAATCTGATAATTGCAGGTTTTGGAGACAGTTGTGCGAAAAAGTGGAAAAAGAGGGTAAAAAGCGTCAAAAGTGGATACTTTGTGAAAAAAATGGAAAATATTAATTAAAAATCCATTTTTGGTCTTTCTTTCCTTCCAAGATTAATTGCTTCCTCCCATATTGTTCCAGAATATTCCGCCAGATAAGGAAAAAAGAATTCTGGAAGATTTAGTTACCCGTTTCGCGCCGCGAACCTGCTGTTTCGCGAACGCTAAACGGGTCTGCCGATTTTATTTATAAATAAAGGCCTTGGGTGTTTAGTTTTATTCATTCTTTTCATACACCATTATTTAGAAAATAGTCTAGGTTAGTATGGGAACCACTTAGGGTTTCCAACCCGAGAAAATGGAGGCTCGATGATCAACACCCGGAGGAGACGGTTCGAGAGGATGCTACGGGTCTTTAGTATGGTTTGGTTACTCATCTATGATTAGTATGTCTATGTACTAATTTCTCTTTATATTACATTATGGTTTGATGATCTTTTTAACATGATTTGGTTTTTAATTTATTAATAGATTTGTTGGTTTGTTGAATGTTATCTGTTGGTTCCTATTTCAATGTTTAGACTGTGGCTACTTGAATTCGTTGGTTGGGATTGTGTTTGTTATCTGACAATTAATAAATATGATTTCAATCTCTCTTACCTTTCAAAACAGTGATGCGGGGAGACATGGTAAGTAGTCCACTTGGACCGAGAGTAGACTAGATTGTAGGGTCCCACGACTTAGCATTGATTAGGGTGACTTTTACTAGACTTGATTGACAACCAAGTCCCTGTATTTGGGTCGGGAGACCAACCAGGTTGACAACCTCAGATACACATGCTAGGGTGCTTCGGCTTAAATTCTTACAACAACTATTAAATCTATGTCTTTGGTAATCATCTGAAAAGGGAATCCATGATGTATGCAGTTGTCTCTGATGTTTGTTTGTTATCAGTTTTCCTACTTCTTGGTTAGGTTTAGTTATTTTATTATTTGCATCTTTTATAAACAAAATACTTTTCCAAAAAGCAAACCCCTTTTTATTAGATTAATTAATTAATACTTTGGTAGATATCTAACTTAACCGTTCCTAGTGGTAAGAACGATACCTGGACTTTCCTACACTATATTACTCGCGATCAGGTACACTTGCCTGTGAATGTGGTAATAGTTGTTAGGCAATTTTGAGGTTAAAACTTGGTTACGATTTTATATATATAATTTACCGCATCACCCACCCACATCCCCACCATACCAAGTGATAGATTCCACACCATCAATTGCTCACAACATGGTGAAGTGGTACCACACCCACCACCTAAGTGGTACGACCTTCTACCACACCCACTCCATTCACTCTTAGGTCTAAAGTTGTAACAACTTTAACCATCTTCAATAGTATAGATACTAAGTTTAAGAAAAACCTTTCCTTAAATTATTAAAATGGCCCTTTGTAACACCCCGCTAAAGCGGAACCGCAAGGTGTGACAGTTAAGATTTCATTGCGATAGGAGATAAACCACACCAATCATTCATAACATAAATTTAAATAGTTAATAAGTATTACAACCCAACCATAGTTTTAAGTTTACAGACTTAACAAAATAAATATTGTCTTGATTGGTGTACACAAAATTTCCACTAATGACTTTAACAGACCTTCGGATTTCCTGAAAAGCATGTTAAACAAGTGTCAACTACGAGAGTTGGTGAGTTCACAGGTTTTTATATGCACAAAATATTTTAAAAGCAACGACAATTCCGGTAAATAGTTTTTATTCTCTCAGTATTCGTAATCCATTTATAGTGAATCCTTTCATCCACTAAATTTTGTAAACACATATAGTGAACCCGTTCATTCACTAAATTTTTATAAAAACAGTTAGAGTGAACCCGTTCATTCGCTACCAACTTGTGAGTAAATTTTCTCGGGTGAATTGTTAATCGCATGATACTTATTCTTTGAGTCACTACTAATCCTGCCAATTATGACATATTGCCCCTACGCGTCTTCAACGGTGGGACTTTTGTCCACGCGTGAAGAATTAATCAATACAGTGCACCTATATTCTCGTCAGTCAAGGTGGGTATGTCAAACCAAATAGCGCTATCCACGTGTATTATAGGCCCATTGCTATGAGTTAATAGTAGTTACCTGGGGACTTTTTCATTTCAGACTCACTATATCATGTTTCAACATATCGAAAATTTATCTCATAAAACATTTCATTTCATTTTATTTCGATACTCGAATTCATTTCATTTCAATTCATTTCGATACACAAAGCATATTCCCATTTCATTTCATTTCAATATACACAAAACATTTCATTTCAATAATACATTTCATTATCATACTCACATTTCAATTTATTTCATTTTATAAAAATATTTCATAACATTTCAAATAAACGATTCATTTCATTTGTCACAATAAATCATTTCATTTTGATAATTCATTTCATTTCGCAACAAGTTCACAATTAAACACATTTATTCATAAACATGCTTTTCACCCCAAAACGCATAAAAACGGTAAAAAGTGGGGCTGTGAATACTCA
The DNA here is from genome assembly GCA_030169165.1 of Centaurea solstitialis. Taxonomy (NCBI): domain Eukaryota; kingdom Viridiplantae; phylum Streptophyta; class Magnoliopsida; order Asterales; family Asteraceae; genus Centaurea; species Centaurea solstitialis. The sequence continues at coordinate 56,594,715 of CM058043.1, forward strand.
CCTCAAGCGTTTAGTGCGATTTTGTAAGTGATGGTGCGTGGTCTAATCCCGGCTCCGAACTATGTTTTCCCTATCAAACACGTAATTTTTAACGTAAGTTCTAAGTTCAACGGTCCCTAATTCTAAAATCGTACCGATATCCGTATAATGCCGTTATGTTATTTATATAGTCCAATATAGTAAAAATTCGTTTTATCACATTTCGAAGACCTCCAAATATTTTGGAAAGTTTAAAGTTCATAAAAATTGGGTTTTTGCAAATTTCCAGAATCTGTCCAAAATTTTAAGATGTAAAAATTGCCACTTTGAACTTAGGTCCACCAAATGATAAATCCTTAAATTTTTTACCCTCTGATTTAGGGGATGTTAGGAACAATTTCACCAAATTTCACTATTTTTAGAGGTGTTTTACTATTTTTAAACATTTTTGCAAAATCAGTGGTCCCTTTTTGTTTTCCAGAAATACCTTTCAGTGATGTTTTATTCATAAATAATTCATAACACCATCAAATTACGAATTTCAAAAGAGATTTTCTAGCCAACACATATACCAAGCTTTTGGGACAAGATTCATATCATTTGGGTGGTTTTTGAGGGAGATATGACCTCTTAAAGTAGTGCATGTGTAATCTGCCACAAGGGGACAGCCTACACCACTATCTTATTCTCATTGGTTGAAGCCTCATAAGTCCACCAAATGATGTGATTTTGGATTCTATAGAAAGCTAACTCAGAGTACTTGAGTTTAGCATTAAAAAGTTTGCATTTTGGATGATTTATCAAAGAGTTATACATGCATGAAGATGACTCAAATTCCTGACCAAGTGCTGTTGCACACGAAAATGTTTAATGATGGTTTGGGCTCAAATCTTGGTGTTTTTGTACAAATCCAGTGGGGTTTGAACCCTAACACTTCAAATATTCGACCATAAAAGTTTCAAAGAGAAAGGAGTCCGAGAAAACCCTTTTTGGGTCGTGTAAACTACATACAAAAATCGGACAGAATCTGTCCAGAACCAATAACCCCATTTTATCACCAAAACACATAAAATCACAAAATAATTGGGGGTTTCTTGCTATTTAACCACATACTCACACCATACCACAAATAAATGAATGAAATATGTATTATCATCATCCATGAACATGCATGAACTATCAATAAAGTTCAGCCCCAAAGTGATGATCCAAAAACATTAAACAACAAGATTTTGCTATCAAACTTGTGTTCTTATGGGGGATTCACGGATTTTCACCTTCATAGAATGTTTAAACACATTTCTAAGGTTTAATCTCCTCCCCAAACATCAAGATGATTATCAAACATGAAAGAGGGATAAAACCTCATAAAAAGATGAAGGAAAGGCCCCAAATGGGTTCAAAATCGAAGCTAAACTATCATGCAATGTATCTTACCTTTGAAAATTACTAATAATACTTCAAAAACTTGACTTAAGCTTCAAGAACTTCAGATTTTTGATGAATGTATGGCTGGAAATTTTGAGAGAAATGAGAGAGTTTAGAGAGAGAAAGATTAGAGAGAGAGAGTGAAGGATTTGAAATGAAAGAGAAATGATGTTGTTTCTTGGAAATAAAAGAAAAGAGAGAGAGACATTGGGAGGGGGGGGTGGTGGCCAGCCCTTGTGGGCCCACCCACCTCTCACAATAAATTATTTTTTTTTTTAAATAATTAGGGTTTATCTTATACTGCTAATTCAAACACAGTACCGGGTTTTGGTGCGTTTTCGGTGGAAACCGACTTTTTCGAAGGTACTTTTGGATTATTTGGATCAGTTTACTCATATTTTTAACAAAGTCTTATATTTTATATAATTTGACTTTAAATTTTGGCATTATAGGATTTTCGGATGATTTCGGACCGGTACGGGCTTTTTCGGGCAGTTTTCGGAACTTTTAGGATTTTTGCCTAACTTTTTCAGGCAACTTACCTAAATTATTCAGGCAACTTAATTTCTACTTTTTCCACCTACGGGAACGCTACTGAGTGAATTAAACGAGTAGCTAACCTGAAAGTCAAAAATTGACGGATGTCACAGTTACCCCCGGTTGAAAGAAATTTCGTCCCGAAATTTAATTCTTGTTGCTACCACGGGGGTCTTTAGTGAATAAATGCGGGTATTTGCTTTTCATGAAAACCTCCCGCTCCCAAGTAAACTCTGGTCCATGCTTAGAGTTCCATCTCACTTTGACTATCGGTATCCTGCTGCGCCGGAGTTGCTTGATTTCTCGATCAAGAATTTCGATTGGTTCCTCTGAGGCGCGCAGTTGCCCATCAATTTGAATCTCATCCAAGGGTAGAACTACTGTCTCCTCTGACAGACATTTCTTCAGGTTGGACACGTGGAACGTGTCATGAATAGAGCTCAGCTCTATAGGTAAGTCCAACCTATAGGCAACGGGTCCGATCCTCTCTACGACCTTGAATGGTCCAACAAAACGAGGGCTCAGTTTCCCTTTCTTTCCAAATCTTATCAGTCCTTTCCAGGGTGATACCTGTAGTAGCACCTTATCGCCAACTTGGAATTCTAACGGCTTTCGCCGATTATCAGCGTAGCTTTTCTGGCGATCCCTAGCTGCTTTAAGCTTCTCCTGCACTAGCTTAATCTTATCAGTGGTCTCTTGTACGATGTCAGGCCTAAGCAGTCGACTCTCTCCCACTTCCAACCAATTGAGTGGGGATCTGCACTTCCGTCCATACAGTGCTTCGTACGGGGCACACTGAATACTAGTATGATAACTGTTGTTGTAGGAGAACTCGACTAAAGGTAGGTGGTCATCCCAATTGCCTCCGAATTCTAACACACATGCACGCAGCATATCCTCCAGTGTTTGTATGGTCCTTTCTGTCTGACCGTCGGTTGCGGATGATAGGCGGTGCTTCAATCCACACTGGTACCTAATGCTGCCTGCAGTGTCTGCCAAAATCGTGAGGTGAATCTGCTGTCTCTATCGGAGATGATCGAGATCGGCACTCCATGTCGCATGACTATCTCATCGACATACAATTGCGCGAGCCTATCAATGCTAAAACTTTCTTTTATTGGCAAAAAGTACGCAGATTTCGTGAGTCGGTCAACGATTACCCAAATCGAATCGTGGCCCTTTTTGGTTTTGGGCAACTCGATCACGAAATCCATTGATATCTGCTCCCATTTCCATTCCGGGATTTCTGGTGTTCTGCCTTTATTCTTGCACAAGTTAGGCATTTGCTCGCATAGGTGGCGATATCCTTCTTCATTCCAAGCCACCAATAGTGTTCCTTCAGTCCTTTATACATCTTATCGGACCCTGGGTGAATCGACTACTTTGATTGATGAGCTTCGTTCATGATCATTGTCCTCAACCGATCGGCTTTTGGAATCCAAATCCTATTCTTGAAATAACGCACTCCGTCCGTTTTCTCCTCAAATTCCTTCTCCATGTTGAGAAAAGTTTCTTTCTTTAAATTGTCAGCCTTTAAGGCTTCCATCTGGGCATCCAATATCTGGCTTTTCAAACTGGTCTGAACTAACACTCCCATGGCCCTTGTCCTTGTCGGCTTCACCCTTTCCTTCCTGCTTAGCGCATCGGCTACTACATTCGCCTTCCCTGGGTGATATTTTAATCTCGCAGTCGTAATCACTGAGCAACTCCACCCACCTTCTTTGCCTCATGTTCAGCATTTTCTGATCGAGGATGTACTGGAGGCTCTTATGGTCCGTAAAGATGGTGCATTTGGTGCCGTAAAGATAATGTCTCCAATTCTTAAGGACAAACACCACTGCTCCGAGCTCCAAGTCGTGAGTGGTGTAGTTCTTCTCGTGGACCTCCAGTTGTCTGGATGCATAGGCAATGACTTTCTCGTTCTGCATCAAAACACATCCCAAGCCTTGATGTGAAGCATCGCAATACACCACAAAGTTATCCGTTCCCTTGGGTAACGCCAAAGTGGGTGCATTGCACAACTTATGCTTGAGCAATTGAAACACTCCTTCTTGTTTTTCTCCCCAAATAAACTTCTTGTCCTTTTGCGTTAAGGTTGTCAGCGGCTGCGCAATCTTGGAGAATTTTGCAATGAATCGCCGATAGTAGCCTGCCAAACCGAGAAATTGTCGAATTTCTGTCGGTGCCTTCGGAGCTTCCCAATTCTTTATAGCCTCAATCTTAGCTGGGTCGACATAAATTCTTCGTCTAGCAGTTCTTGAAGTTGGCTTGAAAGCTCTTGCATCTTGGACGGCGCTAGTCGATAAGGTGACTTCGTTATGGGGCCTGCTCCAGGGACTAAGTCGATGTGGAATTCTACTTGTCGTTGCGGGGGTAGTCCAGGTAACTCTTCCGGGAATACTTCGGGAAATTCTCGCACCACTGGGATATCCTGGATTTGCTTCTTCTTTGCCTACTTATCTATGACGTGCGCCATGAACGCTATGCATTCCTTCCGTAGATGACCTCGCATCTTCATATATGACACGATCTTGATGTCTCTCTTTGGCTTATCTCCATACACTTCGAGTAATCCTCCACCAGGTAATGCTAACGCGACTATCTTCTCAGCACAACATATTGTTGCTCGATGCTTGGACATCCAGTCCATACCAACGATTATGTCAAAACTCCCTATCTTGATCGGGATCAAGTCTATGCTAAAGTCCTTTCCAGCTAAGCCTAGAGTGCATTTTCTGATTACCTTGTTAGCCCTAACTAATTCTCCGTTAGAGTATTCAATTATATGCTCCTCTTTCAGATTCTGGGACTTTTTATTTATCTTAGGCCTAAATTCTAGCGACACAAAGCTCTTATCTGCTCCGGAATCAAAAAGTACAGATGCAGGATAGTTATTCAGTAGGAACGTACCTGTCACCACATCGGGATTCTGCTTCGCCTCCTCTGCTCCTATCATGAACACTCTTCCTCAAGCCAAACCTCCGTGGTTTACTTGGTTTGCTGGCTGAGCCTGGTTCGCGTGAGGTCCCTGATTTGCTTTGGGACAAGCATTCCGGTAGTGATTATAGCTCCCGCACTCAAAACAGGCTTTCCTTTTACAATCCTTGTCAACATGACCTCCTCTGCCGCACTTACGACATACGATGCATCTTCCAGTATGATGATTCCCGCACTTGCCACATTTCGGGTACGTCCTGATCTCCTTCTCCGCTGTCTGAGTCTGAACTCCATAGTTCCTGGTCACCCTTCTATCTTTGCCTGACCTTCCCTTGGACTGTGATTTGATAGGCTCCTCCACCTTTCGCTTTCCCTTTGCACTGTCACTTGAAAACATCCCTGATCGAACTGCATTGTTGGTGAGACGGTTTGCTAGATTGACTGCTTCCTGTAAAGTCTTTGGGTCTGCTGCGGTTACATTTCCCCGGATTACTGGTGATAACCCCCAGACATAACGATCCACTCTATTCTGCTCCGGTGTCACCAGATGCGGCACCAGCTTGGCCAATTCGTGGAATCGAGTAGTGTAGGTGGCTACGTCGTTACCTTTCATCTCGTGGTGCCATAACTCCGCTTCTAACTTCTGGATCTCGCTTCTTGGGCAGAACTCCTCCTTGAGCATCTTTTTGAAATCTTCCCAAGAAATTTGGCCGGTGGCTTCACGACCTCGGGTTTGGACTTGAGTGTTCCACCAAGTTATAGCTCGCCCTTGCAGTAGACAAGCAGCGTATTCCACCTTGTTCCTCTCCGTGTACTTGCTGATATGGAGAACAGATTCCATACCCTCTATCCAAGTTAACAGTCCAACTGCTCCTTCCGTCCCGTGAAATTCTTTGGGGTTGCATGACCTAAACGACTTGTAGTTACATTCACGGTTCCTAGTGGCGTCTGTTCCTTGGTTGGTGTTTAAACCTGCCGCTACTTGGCTTACTATATTGGGTAAAGACGCTAGTACTTGTTCCGACACTAGCCTTGCAAGCTCAGGGTCCTCTCGTCTTGGAGGCATGATTCTAAATCATATCCACAATCAGGGTTTTAGTGCCAACTTCCCAAAAAATCTAAGTGTGGTTACGCAACTAGTTAATTCTCACAGCTCAAGTGTTATACGCTTCTAAGTTATCGAATTAACATATTACTTAGAATTTAAGCAATTATACAACAAACATGCATTCATTAGCAATAGTAGCAAACATCCATACCATTCTGCATTTAAACCATCCAACGCGTAATATCCAAATTCATACATAGAATATATATATCTCAAACAAAATACATTTTGTGCATGCCAAACGTAACTCACACAGTTTATGCCTTTCAGGAAATCTCTAGAAAGTTTCAACTTTTAAAATCTAGCAGTATGATTAGTTCATAAGTCTTATCCTACTTATATCATGGCTAGGCGTAGGTGATCAGGCTCCGCATATCTATGATATATCAGAATAGCACCTATCCTAATCACACTAGTATTTAAATTCTCCTATACTTCGAAATCTTATAATTAAAAGTTTTAACTTCTTTTCGAAAAATGTTGGTTATAGTACTTGGTTTTTTTTTTTTTTTATGAAAAACCGATGTTCTCTATAACCTATGGCTCTGATACCAAATCTGTAACACCCCGCTAAAGCGGAACCGCAAGGTGTGACAGTTAAGATTTCATTGCGATAGGAGATAAACCACACCAATCATTCATAACATAAATTTAAATAGTTAATAAGTATTACAACCCAACCATAGTTTTAAGTTTACAGACTTAACAAAATAAATATTGTCTTGATTGGTGTACACAAAATTTCCACTAATGACTTTAACAGACCTTCGGATTTCCTGAAAAGCATGTTAAACAAGTGTCAACTACGAGAGTTGGTGAGTTCACAGGTTTTTATATGCACAAAATATTTTAAAAGCAACGACAATTCCGGTAAATAGTTTTTATTCTCTCAGTATTCGTAATCCATTTATAGTGAATCCTTTCATCCACTAAATTTTGTAAACACATATAGTGAACCCGTTCATTCACTAAATTTTTATAAAAACAGTTAGAGTGAACCCGTTCATTCGCTACCAACTTGTGAGTAAATTTTCTCGGGTGAATTGTTAATCGCATGATACTTATTCTTTGAGTCACTACTAATCCTGCCAATTATGACATATTGCCCCTACGCGTCTTCAACGGTGGGACTTTTGTCCACGCGTGAAGAATTAATCAATACAGTGCACCTATATTCTCGTCAGTCAAGGTGGGTATGTCAAACCAAATAGCGCTATCCACGTGTATTATAGGCCCATTGCTATGAGTTAATAGTAGTTACCTGGGGACTTTTTCATTTCAGACTCACTATATCATGTTTCAACATATCGAAAATTTATCTCATAAAACATTTCATTTCATTTTATTTCGATACTCGAATTCATTTCATTTCAATTCATTTCGATACACAAAGCATATTCCCATTTCATTTCATTTCAATATAAACAAAACATTTCATTTCAATAATACATTTCATTATCATACTCACATTTCAATTTATTTCATTTTATAAAAATATTTCATAACATTTCAAATAAACGATTCATTTCATTTGTCACAATAAATCATTTCATTTTGATAATTCATTTCATTTCGCAACAAGTTCACAATTAAACACATTTATTCATAAACATGCTTTTCACCCCAAAACGCATAAAAACGGTAAAAAGTGGGGCTGTGAATACTCACCTCAAGCGTTTAGTGCGATTTTGTAAGTGATGGTGCGTGGTCTAATCCCGGCTCCGAACTATGTTTTCCCTATCAAACACGTAATTTTTAACGTAAGTTCTAAGTTCAACGGTCCCTAATTCTAAAATCGTACCGATATCCGTATAATGCCGTTATGTTATTTATATAGTCCAATATAGTAAAAATTCGTTTTATCACATTTCGAAGACCTCCAAATATTTTGGAAAGTTTAAAGTTCATAAAAATTGGGTTTTTGCAAATTTCCAGAATCTGTCCAAAATTTTAAGATGTAAAAATTGCCACTTTGAACTTAGGTCCACCAAATGATAAATCCTTAAATTTTTTACCCTCTGATTTAGGGGATGTTAGGAACAATTTCACCAAATTTCACTATTTTTAGAGGTGTTTTACTATTTTTAAACATTTTTGCAAAATCAGTGGTCCCTTTTTGTTTTCCAGAAATACCTTTCAGTGATGTTTTATTCATAAATAATTCATAACACCATCAAATTACGAATTTCAAAAGAGATTTTCTATCCAACACATATACCAAGCTTTTGGGACAAGATTCATATCATTTGGGTGGTTTTTGAGGGAGATATGACCTCTTAAAGTAGTGCATGTGTAATCTGCCACAAGGGGACAGCCTACACCACTATCTTATTCTCATTGGTTGAAGCCTCATAAGTCCACCAAATGATGTGATTTTGGATTCTATAGAAAGCTAACTCAGAGTACTTGAGTTTAGCATTAAAAAGTTTGCATTTTGGATGATTTATCAAAGAGTTATACATGCATGAAGATGACTCAAATTCCTGACCAAGTGCTGTTGCACACGAAAATGTTTAATGATGGTTTGGGCTCAAATCTTGGTGTTTTTGTACAAATCCAGTGGGGTTTGAACCCTAACACTTCAAATATTCGACCATAAAAGTTTCAAAGAGAAAGGAGTCCGAGAAAACCCTTTTTGGGTCGTGTAAACTACATACAAAAATCGGACAGAATCTGTCCAGAACCAATAACCCCATTTTATCACCAAAACACATAAAATCACAAAATAATTGGGGGTTTCTTGCTATTTAACCACATACTCACACCATACCACAAATAAATGAATGAAATATGTATTATCATCATCCATGAACATGCATGAACTATCAATAAAGTTCAGCCCCAAAGTGATGATCCAAAAACATTAAACAACAAGATTTTGCTATCAAACTTGTGTTCTTATGGGGGATTCACGGATTTTCACCTTCATAGAATGTTTAAACACATTTCTAAGGTTTAATCTCCTCCCCAAACATCAAGATGATTATCAAACATGAAAGAGGGATAAAACCTCATAAAAAGATGAAGGAAAGGCCCCAAATGGGTTCAAAATCGAAGCTAAACTATCATGCAATGTATCTTACCTTTGAAAATTACTAATAATACTTCAAAAACTTGACTTAAGCTTCAAGAACTTCAGATTTTTGATGAATGTATGGCTGGAAATTTTGAGAGAAATGAGAGAGTTTAGAGAGAGAAAGATTAGAGAGAGAGAGTGAAGGATTTGAAATGAAAGAGAAATGATGTTGTTTCTTGGAAATAAAAGAAAAGAGAGAGAGACATTGGGAGGGGGGGGTGGTGGCCAGCCCTTGTGGGGCCCACCCACCTCTCACAATAAATTATTTTTTTTTTAAATAATTAGGGTTTATCTTATACTGCTAATTCAAACACAGTACCGGGTTTTGGTGCGTTTTCGGTGGAAACCGACTTTTTCGAAGGTACTTTTGGATTATTTGGATCAGTTTACTCATATTTTTAACAAAGTCTTATATTTTATATAATTTGACTTTAAATTTTGGCATTATAGGATTTTCGGATGATTTCGGACCGGTACGGGCTTTTTCGGGCAGTTTTCGGAACTTTTAGGATTTTTGCCTAACTTTTTCAGGCAACTTACCTAAATTATTCAGGCAACTTAATTTCTACTTTTTCCACCTACGGGAACGCTACTGAGTGAATTAAACGAGTAGCTAACCTGAAAGTCAAAAATTGACGGATGTCACACCCTTTCCATTCAAGTGAAATCTTTTTCTTATGTATGTCACATTAAAATAAAGTTTGACTGAAAACCTTTTCATTAATGGAAAGTAGGGATTGAAAATGGGTTGGGTAATGCATCATCCGTCCCCAATTCGACCCCCGGTTACACCCCCTCCCCCCCTAGTAGTTGAAGTCAAGGGAAGGAATCCCTAGTGGGATTGCAGAACTCGTTAGGTATCTAATTAGTAAAAAATCAACAAAAACAATGTATATTAACATCATAATTATAAGAGTAAACTACGATTTTCGTCCATGTGGTTTAATAGTTTTAACTAGGGGTGTGCATTGGATGACATCCAATGGATTTGAGGGAATCCAATCCGATCCAATCATCCATTGGATGTTGGATTTCTCCAACCGAACCGATCCAATCATCCGTTGGATGTTGGATCTTTCCAATCCAATGGATGATTAGATTGGTTCGATTCCATCTATCAGATTTTCTTATTGGATATCCAATGGACCAGATTGACTCCAAACAATATAAATCGGATTGGATCGGATCTAGTATCCAATGTATGATCTAATCAAATTCATCCAATCATCCATCCAATGTTTTTATTCCATTTTAGAATAATTATAATTTCATATAATAATCAAAAATTCCAAACAATGGCATCATGTTTAATTCTATTTAAATTTTAATATATTATGTTATTGTTTGATGTAATTGGATGGGTCATTGGATGATAATTGGATTGGTCCGGTCGGTTGACATTGGATGGTCAATTAGATTGGATCGGTCGGTTTTGGTCGGTTCTGGACCACCATCCAAGAACCGAACCGATCCAATTGGATGTCAATTTTTTTCATCCGATCCAATCCAATTACAATTGGATATCCAATCATTGTCGGTCGGTTGGTAATTGGATCGGTTGATTTCTGCACACCCATATTTTTAACTGTTTTTGTCCCTGTGATTTAAAAACTGCTTTTTCATCCTTTATGGTTTCAATTTGCTTTTATTTACGTCCCTACACCCTAACTTCATTAGTAGAGCCGTTAAAATATTCAAAAGGTGATTAGAAAAGTTATTGTTGATCCCAAAGCGTAACCTTTAAGTTGTATGGAATTGTAGAAGGGGGAGGGGGGGGTGAATACAATTTGATACAATATGTTTGACTTTTAAATTCTTTGTTTATTAACAAATTGAATTTACAAGAATGTTGCGGAAATAGAAAAGGAATGATCCTAATCTAAACAATCTAAAATTTAACACTAAGCTTTCACTAATGCACTAGTGAGAAAGATAGAAAAGAAATAATGTGAAGAGAGGTTTCAGCAATGATAGAAGACTGATGTGTATTTGAAGAACATCCTCTTAGTCTCTATTTATACTACATGCATTAAATGCATGAGTATGATCACTTTTACACGTGTTGTGTATCCAGTGGACCATGTGTACTGTTTGCTATTTTAATAATCCCATGCGTAAAAAAACATAGTGGGTAAAATTCAAACAGTTGCTTTATAGGTTTATAAGTACGGAGGGAATTATTTTTAGAACGTCCCTTTTGTACTATGTCAGAAAAAACATGGTTAACCTCTTCGTGCATTAAAGACAATAAGACAAATAATCTTCATCAGGTATACGCCTCTGATCTGTGGCAAAGAGTCACTGGTCCTTGGAGACATCAGCGTGTTAGGATTATGTGCGAGACAGTAACAGGGATTACCATGTCCAATGTGATAAGACACTAGTGAGTCATACTGCTACACACCCGATTCGAGATCGTTTGGATTATATGTGTGAAAAATAATTAATTAAGTTTCATTATTAAAAGAGAGAAAGAATAAATAATAAATCGGTTATTTATTATTTATTAAATAAATATAATTATTAATTAACAGTTTGTTAATTAAATATAATTATTTAGAAGAGTTATATTTGGTTAAGGTTTTCTAGAAACACTGTCTTATTTATCTTTATAAATAAAGGCTTAATCTGATTAATCAGTTGCTTGATCACCAAGAAAACCCTCACCCTCTCTCTCTCTCTCTCTCTCTCTCTTCTCTCTCTCTCTCTCTATTGGCACCAGCCACACATACATAACGGGAGTTCGTTTTTTCGAACAATCCACGGCGGTCTAGCAGCCAGTCTCACGGTGGTGTCAGTAGCGGTGTACTCCCCATTTGCATTCCGGAGGTTTTATCGCAAAAGGTAAACGTACTAAACGCTGTCGATTGTGTCTGTTTAGGTTCAGGATGGATCCGGTTTGGGAATCGTGTTTTTGTTTTCCGCTGCGCATTTGATCGCTCCTCGATTCCCAACAGTGGTATCAGAGCCACTTTCTAAAACCTACAGATCAGGTTTATTAAACTGTTTAGGTTTATAAAATTTGATTTTTATATGCTTATCGTTCTGATAAATTAAATTTTTCGAAAACCTAACAAATTGGAGAACAGTGGTGGAACGGCGGCAGTTAGCCGGCCAAACCACCAGGCCGACCACCGCTCACCGGAGACAAGCGCGGGGCGCACCACAATTAGTGGTGGCTGCCGGCTGTCCTCGCAAAGCAATCGCCGGCTGTACCATAGTTTGTGGTTGCAGCGTCGGCTACGGCTAAAAACCACCACCGCACCACCGATTGTGGTGGTGGTGTCGATTGGAAGTCGGAACCGCCGATTGGCGGCGGTGGCTAACGCCGCTGTCGTTGATGGCGGTGGAGGAAGTGGGATCGAAAGCCACACCACGGTAGCATGGTGGTGGCGATTGAATGGTGGTCAAAACCGCCGTTCGATGGCGGTGGCTATTTCTACTGTCGTCAACGGCAGTGGTGGGGTGGTAGTATGGCGACAGGCGGCAGAGGTAGGTGGTGGTGTGAGTTTGGGACAAAATTCGTAACATTTGATAGATTTCGGGGACCAAATCAGTAAATTATTTTAATATTTTAGAATTAAAAAAAATCAAAAATCAGAAAAATAACCTGCAACCTGTTTAGTAGGTCACCCAATACATACAATAGCAAAATTTTGAAACTTCAGTATATTAAATGGTAGTTTTTGAAGTATAATACATACAATAGCAAAATGTGACAAGTTGGATAAATTTTGGGGAACTAAACCCTTTAAAAAATATAAAATAAAATTACAACAAAAGGGTTGTAAACGGCTCGCAGGCCTCCTAACCAAAAACAGAGTATAATAATAAATTAAAAACAAAAACATAACCACAGGTCTAGGGCTTGGCTATGATACTCGCAACCAACAGTTCAAACAAAAACAGTTACGATAAATTAGGATTTAACCAAATTACAAAACTCAACTGGTTTTATAATTATCTAAATTAATTCTAATTAAAACGTAAAAATTAATCTTATCCGTAGTTTTAGCCTATCTGATTAAAACGACCCTATCCACACGAAAAACTTATCCGTTTCCTCCACCGATAGCAACAATAGCAACAAGCGGTTGCTATCGTCACTACCGGTCATCGATCACAACGAAGCCGGAGCCTCCGTCGCCATCGATCGTCGGCGATCTACCCGAAACCGCCACCGGCAACAGCAGCGGCAACCAAGGTCACCACCGCTGCCGCCGCTAGGCCGATCGACGACAACAGCAGCGACTACTGCCATCGCCGCCGTGGCCGGCGGTATCGAAAACAACAACAAACGCCGCCACCACCGATTGGTGGCGCGGCTTGTGATCGCGAGAAACTAAACTACCACCGCCACCGCCCGGCGAGGCCGCAAGGCAGCCGGGGTTGGCTTGGTGGTTCGTGGTTAAACAGGCGACAACGGCCAAAGCCGCCGCCACCACCATGCCTCAGCTGCCACCGATTGGTAACAGCAGCGCCACCACCACCATTCTCGGTGGTTTGGCGATAACCCAAATCAACCACCGCCGCCGCCCGGCGAGGCCGCAAGGCAGCCAGCGGCTTGGCAGGATAACAACCACGCCACCGCCATCGATCCGCCACCACGGGCTGTCGACCGGCGGTTTAATCTCGTCGGCGACAGCAACGGCATTAATGCCACCATCGTCGCCTTGCGCGGCGATAAAAATAAACGGCCACCGCCGCCGCCTGGCAAGGCCGCAAGGCAGCCGGCGGCTTGGCAGATGGTTTTGCGGTACAACCGCCAGCGGACAGCGGCGTTAAGCCACCGTCGCCACCACCGTGGCTCTCAATTGACTCGGTGGTTCGGTCGGCCAACCGCCGCCGTTCCACCGTCAATTAACGCAGTTCGTGTGAATAACGATAAAAATCCAATTTTTAATATAAACAGATAAAAATCAAATTTTTAACAAAACATAATCCAAACAACGAGAAACAGTTTAATAAACCAGATCTAAACGTTTAGGAATTGGCTCTGATACCACTGTTGGGAATTACAGGCAATAAAAACATGCACAGCGGAATAAAAACTGGAATTCCCAAACCAGAAGATCCAACCTAAACGGGTTTAGATACAATCGCGAGAGGGTTTAGAATAATACCTTTAGGGTTTCTTTTACAACGATTATCCGGAACGCTAACGGCGAATACACCGCTACTGCACCACCACGAGAACCGCTGCTAAACCGCCTTAGGATTACCGAATACTCAAAACTGAAAACCGGTTGAGTGTGTGTATGTGTGTCGACTTTTTGGAGAGAGAGAGGAAAGGGTTTTGGCTTTTCTTTTTCTCTATGTTACTAGAGAGATGGAACTCTTTGAAAACCATTAGGTTTACCATATATTTATAAGACTAAATATGGCAGTAACCTAATAGAAAAACCCGTTTAATTATTAAGCCCGATAGGCTTTAATTAAACCTTTCCATATATTAATTAACTATTAATATATATTCAATAAATAATAAATAAACTATCTATTATTTATTTTTCTCTTTTAATTAATTAATTATACCAATTAATTAATTCCACACAACTAGTAAATCCAATTGATCTGTATTTGGGTGTGTAGCAGTGTGACCCACTAGTGCCTTATAACATTGGACACGGTAAACCTAGTTACTGTCTTGCACATAATCCTTTCAGAGGCTACAGATGTAATCTTAGGATGTGCCTTGAAATTAGCTGATAGAACTTTTAGTGTAGACCTTATGCCCATAAAATTGGGAAGCTTTGATGTGGTGATAGGAATGGATTGGTTATCTAAGAACCGAGCTCATGTTGATTGTTATGAAAAGGCCATATGGATACCACTACAAGGCGGAGAAACTCTTATTGTGCAAGGAGATAGGCCTGGAAAGGAGCTTAGGTTAATGTGGTGCATTAAGGCTCACAAGTATCTAAGGAAGAAGTACTTTGCGTTTGTGGCTCTTGTATCGGAGAGGAAGTCCGAAGAAAGGCGAATCCAAGATATTCCGGTGGTGAAGGATTACTTGGAAGTATTTCCTGACAATTTTCCTGGACTGCCCCCACCAAGACAAGTTGAATTTCAGATCGATCTTGTACCTGGAGCAGCACCGGTAGCCAAGGCATCATATCGTTTAGCACCAACCGAGATGCAAGAGTTGTCAAATCAGCTACAAGAACTCTTAGACAAGTAGTTTATTCGGCCAAGTTCATCACCCTGGGGAGCCCAGTTCTGTTCACATAACTCTAAGGCTTATAGGGTTTTCAACAAACGGACCCGAACCATCCTGGAAAGCTCAAATGTTGATTTTTCGGAAACCGAAACTTATTTTGTGGCGAGTTCAAGTAATATAAATGCTTCTTTTCCTGAACTGTTCACCGCACCACCGAGCACAGATTCTTCCACTAACTTTTCTGCTTTAGACTTCTTAGACCTCGCAGATTATGATCTACCCACTCTCACGGGTCCGATTGTAGTTCCTGCTCATGCTGGGTCAACCTCTACCTCTGTATCATCCGATGCCTTTGTCACTGAGCCATCTTCAAGCACTTCTACCAACTCAGTGACACCAGAATCAACTGCGGTCTCTCCCCCTGAAATCTCATCATCAGCCTCACCGAAACCGGTCCAAGAACAGACTCCACAACCTGTTCTTGCACCTATCCCTGAAGAAGCTCCACTACCGTCACCCAGTTCAGCTCAGAGACTTCACCGCAGAATAATCTGGCGGCCGGGTCGTCAAGTAGAAACCAACAAGAGGTATTGGCCGTGCAAGATGAGAACGACGCCACCAACAGCCAACAAGCTTATGTCACTCACCCACACACTCGCAAGTGGACAAAAGATCATCCCCCCTCCCAGATCATCGGGAGTCCCTCACAACCTGTAACTACGAGATCTGCAAAGAATGTAGAAAACTTGATTCTATTCGGAGGTTTCCTTAGTAAATTCGAACCGTCAGATGTTTCCCAAGCTCTCACCGATCCTGATTGGGTCTTAGCGATGCAAGAAGAGCTTGCGGAATTCGAGAGAAACAAATTCTGGCGCTTGGTAACCAGACCGTGGGGAAAATCCATCATCGGCCTAAAGTGGATCTTCCGGAACAAGAAGGACGAGAACGATCTCATCATCCGGAACAAGGCTCGATTGGTCGCCAAGGGTTATCGTCAGCAAGAGGGTATCGACTACGATGAGACGTTTGCGCCCGTAGCTCAGATTGAGGCAATTCGGATCTTCCTTGCGTATGCCGCACACAAAAACATGACAGTGTATCAAATGGACGTCAAGTGTGCCTTCTTGAACGGAGTTCTTCAAGAAGAGGTGTACGTTGAACAACCGGAAGGATTCGTCGATCCCAGATATCCAGAACATGTCTACATATTGGACAAGGCGCTTTACGGTCTCAAGCAAGCTCCTAGGGCATGGTATGAAACACTCACTGATTACTTGCTAGGAGTTGGCTACAAGAAAGGTACAATCGATCCCACCTTGTTTCTCAAGAGGTCAGGTAAAGATTTAATTATCGTTCAGATATACGTGGATGACATTATCTTTGCATCTACAAAACCTGAGATGTGCCAAGAGTTTGAGAACACCATGAAATCCCAATTTAAAATGAGCATGATGGGCGAGTTGACGTTCTTTTTAGGACTTCAAGTTCGACAACGCCCTGATGGCATTTTCATAAATCAAGCCAAATATGTTCAAGATCTTTAAAAACGATTTGATTTCGGTGGTTCAAACTCTGCAGCAACACCAATGCCCAGAAATTTTCAACTTAATGCAGATACTTCTGGTAAACCGGTTGACCAGAAAACTTATCGGGCAATCATTGGTTCTCTTTTATATCTCACGGCTAGTAGACCAGATATCGTCTTCTCCATAGGTGTCTGCGCTCGTTTTCAGTGTGATCCACGTGATTTACACCTGTCTGCAGTCAAAAGAATCCTTAGGTATCTGAAGGGCACACCGGATTTTGGCTTTTGGTACCCAAAGGATTCTGGTTTTGAACTAATTGCATATACAGACTCAGACCATGCAGGTTGTAAGCTCAATAGGAAAAGCACATCTGGTGCTTGCCAGTTTCTCGGAGATAAGCTGGTGAGTTGGTCATCCAGGAAGCAGAATTGCGTATCCTTGTCCACCGCGGAAGCTGAGTATGTAGCCGCTGCCAGCTGCTGCTCACAAGTTCTGTGGATGAAAACCCAACTTGCTGACTTCGGATACACCATGCATCGGATTTCCATCTATTGCGACTCCAAAAGTGCGATTCAGATCACGGCAAATCTGGTTCAACATTCTCGGATGAAGCATATCGATATCCGATATCACTTCATCAAAGACCACGTCGAGAAAGGTAATGTTGAACTCTACTTTGTTGAGAGTGACTATCAGCTTGCTGATTTGTTCACTAAGCCGTTTGACGAGAAACGTCACTTCTTTCTCCTAAGCAAGTTAGGAATGCTAGACCTTCCGGCCTGAGGTCTAGGGGGAGCCGGGAGCTCATACTATGTATGCATGTGTGTAGGGGGAGTCTCTAGGAATTCTTGAGAGAGTGCATGAATTTAGGGGGAGCACTAAGTCTTGTTTTCAATATTGATGAGCTTACTGACGTTCTCGGATCCACAACACCTTGGATACCATTTTTTTAATTTATTCTGTAGGTGTGGATCCTCACAACGACTTCTGGTTACCTCAGATCAGAACTCGCACAAAACCCTGTCGAGACGTACCAGGTAAGTCTCTTTTCTCGGGAGTCGAGCGCTGAACTTGTATCTTTTTCTGAACTTGAAAGTTCAGGAGGCGGTAGAGTACATGTCTTGAACTTACAAGTTCGGGGACTAACTTTGCTACTTTCTGATTCTTAAAGTTCAGGGACTCATATTGCACTTTGGCGAAACTTGTAGTCCAGGGTCTGTTTTGAAACTTCTTAAAACTGCAAGTTCAGGGACTAGTCTGTAAGTTTCTTGAAACTTCAAGTCCAAGGGTGGTTTTTGCCAATAGATGAAAGTCGGGTTAAGAGAGTCATCAGGAGAGCCAAGCGCAGTGTTTTTAACCCAAACACAGTGTTTTTCGGTAAAAATATATAAACCGGTTTTAAGAGATTAATCTTCACAATTTTCAAATTTTCATCTTTTCCTCTCTCTGAACTCTCCCGATACCCACTTCGCGCTCGATTTCGGGTTTTGCTCGTTTGTGCTCCGATCGTCAAACAAATTACATATTCGGATTCCTGGTAAGTAAACGATCAATCCTTATATAGTTATAACATCTCAATCTGTCGTTTTAAGGTCTGGATCGAGGCCTAAACTTTTCAAAACTTACCCGAAACCCAAACTTCTTGGAATGGGATTTCGGGGTGTTTAATCGATCACATTATGCTTCTAAACTTGTTATTAATCGTTCTAGATCATTTGTAGTCAGTTTAGAATGTTAAATCGACGGTTTCTGGATGGTTTTTGGATCTGGAAGGTGAACGGTTTCGGTTTTCCGAATCGGAAAACTTGAATGTTCAAGTTTTCCGAATCGGAAAACTTGAACATTCAAGTTTTCCGCATTCAAAGACGATAACCGTTCGTGCATGTTTTCCGATTCGGAAAACCAGATAAATCCGATTCGGATTATCAGGTTTTCCGAATCCATCTTGGATCTCGTTTTTAAGCTTATCTTTTCCGACTCGGAAAACATGGAATTACCCTTATGGGTTTCCAAGGTTTTCCGACTCGTGTGTGTACCAAGATGCTTTTCAATTTCTCTAAGTATCACATTTTCCGAATCGGAAAACCATGTTTTCCGACTCGGAAAACCAACCTCTTTATGTGTTTGAAATTTCTCTAAGTGTTGGAGTTTCCCGATTCGGAAAACCATCTTTTCCGAATCGGAAAACTTGTGTTTAATTATATGCTCTTTTGTCTAAGTGTTGAGTGTTCTCCGACTCGGAAAATCACCTTTTCCGAATCGGAAAACCTCCCCTCGAGGTTTGCTCGTTTTTCGACTCGGAAAATACGAAATACTCATTTTTTGGGTTTTCGAGTTTTTCCGACTCGCGTCTAGTCGAGGGTATAGTCTTTTCACGCTGCATTCTTACTAACACTTGACCTATGTTATAGAAATGGATGATCAACCTATTGCTCCCACTTCTCCTGCCGGAAATGCTGCTGACCGAGCTCTTATTGACCCGGCCAACATCGTTCAGATCATCCAGAACAACGGGTTCGTCGACCTGGCGAACTTCACTGTCCAAGACGATGTGGTCCTTGAGATCCTTCGGGCGCATCCCCTTGCATACGCGATGCAAGCCACTGCTCAGATTCCTATGATCTATCTGCAACAGTTCTGGCACACTTCGCGTGTCGAGAACCAGAACGGCACACCAACCATCATCGGCTGGGTGGACAACACTGACCTAGTCATTACTGTGGAGGATCTCCGTCGAGTCCTTCGTCTACCGGCCGCCACTCCTGAGGCCCCGTTCGACCCTCTAGTTTCTGGACCCGAGCTCTTCAGCGAAGTACTCGCTCTCGAGGTCCACTACACTGCAAACAACCGACCAAAAGGGATTTCTCAAGTCGCTCAAGAGATGCTGCCTCCGATTTGGTACTCATTCTTCAACATTCTCAACCGGACGCTCTCATCAAAGACACATGGCGTGGACAAAGCCTCAACCCACTTCTGGCACGTCATCCATGCTGTTGCTTATGGACGACGGATAGACTTTGCCCAACAGCTTTGGGCAGACATGATCAACGACGTAAGAGCTGGACCTAGCAGGACTCGCCATACATCCATCCCGTAGATGCGGTTCTTCAGCTTGGTCATTCGTGATCACATGGATCGTAACCGCGAAGTCAGGCGCCGATCCAGACATCTCCGCTTCGAAAGCATACAGATTGGCCGTGCCAACAAGAAGAACATGCGCCCTGGACAGGTCGAGATGGCGATCCCCGAGAACGTGCTCAACATGGCGGACCGTAGGGCTATGAGTGTTAGGTTATACCGAGTGTCTATAGGATTAGAAGACACGTCTACGGACTCCTCAGAACCGAGGAGCCCTGCCCAAGACGTGCAACCCGTCCCTTCTAGAGGCCGTGCCTCAGGCACGGCGGGCCAGAGTTCCAGTGGGGGAGCTTCTGGCTCGGGAGTGATGAGCGTTGCCGTGAGGGGAGGAGAGGGTAGAATCGTTGGTACGTCCGCCACTCCGCACGCATCTCGAGCTGGAGCATATCAGACGATGATTCGGAACCGAGCCACTCGTGCCCGTACACCCACCGTCGTGGAGGAAACATCTGCATTTGAGTTGGATCATGAGATCATGAGCAGACTCGGGGTGAAACAGTACATGGGGGTCCTCCATCAATCCCCCGTACACTCGTCATCGGAAGAGCGCCGATCGCCGACACCGTCGCAACAACCTCTACAGACTGGTGAGAACGTGGAAGCTTCCCCACAAGAACAAGCACACGTTCCTCCACCACCACATTCGGCGGCCGTTACTACTCCGGGAGGCGAACCCTCCGGCGAACCCTCAGGCGATGACTCCGACGGTCACGAGTCCCCCGAGCACACTCCTTCGGACCGTCGTGAGCCCGATGACGAAGCCACCGATGAGGAGATGATAGATTACGGTTCTGACTCTGAGTTCCAACTTTCAGAACCAGCGAAGGGCGGAAAGGCCCAAGTGATCAATGTGGATGAAGCCACCTCTTCCTTCAACGACGACAGGATCTCCGGAGATCCAGTACTAGCAGGCGATCTAGCCTCGGATGATAGAACCGTCGGTCGTGAGGAAGAAGGTGAGGCCGAGGTTGCTACTGGCTGGGGGAGATATGACAGTGAGGAAGAAGAGAGAGAGAGGGGAGAAAAGGAGAGAGAGAGAAGAGAAAAAGAGACCGCAGATGTTGAGGTCCAATTAGGGGAGCTTTGGGCTCAATTAGAGAATGCGGACGAAGAGGTAGAGCCGCACAGGTTAGAAACGGAAGTTTCCCTTACCTCGAGTCCATCCATCAGAGAGGCAACCCACACTGAGACCGGGCACCCTACGGTGTCTGGTCAAGACGCTAGCCGCCAACTAGCGCATTTGCACGCCCCAACCGACCACTCGGCCATCTCTCAACAGATGGTCGTTTCATCTTTACACGGGGACTTAGCTCAACTTCCACCGGCCACTCAATCGGAGTCTGCCGGTGTTGAAATCAGAGAGGAACCGCCCCGCCTCTCGACTTCTTTCCGTGCACCAGTTGTCCTAGAGCCACTTACCGAGACTTTTCAAGTCATTCACTTGGATAGGACACCACTTGGAGCATCATCAGCCCGCCCAAGTGGCGAGGCCGGAACGGGGAGAGTCGGTGTGTCGAGTGACGCCCTTCGAGGATCCACCGGAAGACCTGACACCGTCAACATCATTCCAGCGGTGACATCAGGCCGAGAGAGCACCTCAATAGGACTCTTCTCGTCAATTGGAGCCCAAGTGGCACCGGGCGTTGTACTACCGGGACACGGTCCGACAGACTCGAGCAAAGTCTCTAAAGATGCTCACGCAACAACGGGGCTTCTAGGCCTGACGGATTCGGGTGGAATCCCTAAAACCACCCCTGCACCAACGGGACTTTTAGGTCCGACGGATTCGGACGACATCCTAAAAGTCGTCCAAACCAGGTTACTAGTGGTGGAGGAAGCCAACCGGGCTCGAGATGCGCGGGTCGAGGCACTGGAGAAAGCCTTGGCCGAGACGTAGAGGAAACGACTGGCAGATCTTGAGGCGTCACGGAAGCTTCAAGAAGACCGGGATGCGGAGCTCTACGAGCTCAAACGGCGGATCAAGGGCAAACACTCTGAGGCAGCCCCATCATCCGAGACTCCGATCCCCCGTCAGACCGAAGACGTCCTCAGGCTTGCCCCTCCGACTTCGGGCGAACTACCTCCGATACCGGGCTACGTTACTGAGACGGAACATGCATTTGTCATCTCTTCATACACGACTCAGAACGACCGCCTCTCTGCCCAAGTCAGAGATCAGGAAGCCCAGATCGAGATCCTACAGCAGCGCGTCCGGGAACTAGAGGCCATGTGTCGGTCTCAGGCTCAGCCTTCCAAAATGAGGCATGATGACCCTGATGACTCGGCACCGGGTCATCATGAGGGGGAGGTGCAGGCTTCATCCAAAAGGCCTCGCACCGACCTCCATTCTGCCTCTGGTTCCGGTTCTACTCCAGCTCCAGCTTCCACGGCTGCCCCCTCAAGCACTCCTACAGAGTTTGCTGCCGCCGAGGCTCCCTATGTCGATTCAGACACGGAGGATATTCCTGACATGGGGAGTTGGCGCTACGAGCGGATGCCAGAAGGTGAAGTAGTTCAGTTTCCCCAGATGACAGACACGATTCAGATTGAAGTCGTTCCTCCAGAAGCAGCACCAACGGATCCTTCAGACTTCCAGATTCCGGAGGAAGCCCGGAAAATTCTACGGTCGCTTGCTCAGAGTCTCAGAATATACCAGAAGGGGGACGACATTGTCAGGGATTCTGACTACACCAACCTCACCTCGGCATTCGTGTTCCCCACTCCAGACGCTCCACGGACTATTCATTCTACTAATCCAGAGACCGCCGCTCCAACCGTCATCCAGCTCAACTGGAACCATTCAGTCATCTTCCGTCCATTCCTTGAGGAATCGTTCACCCGCATCTACCAGCAGGAGAGACTGCACGCCTGGTCCCGAAAGGTCTACTTCGGGATCTCGCACATCAAGACCAAGAGAAGAAGAACAGCTTACGTGCACCAGAGGATGTGCAACTGGGCTACTCATGGACGCCAAAGGATTCGACGTCGTTTCATCAAGGTAACTGCAATGCGCCCCTACAGACATGGCCATCAGTTATTCCTTGAATACGATGTCCGCATGTACGGGACCGGCGTTCCACGAGGTGTGCTACAAGACTGGTCGTTCACGGAAGCTGATTTGGATCGGGTGCATCTAGAAGATCTTCTCACACTCATCAAGTACCTCCAAGGTCCAATTCTCCGACCAGAGCACTACAGAGACGGCACAGAGATATTGAAGAAGTACGTTCGCCACGCAATCACTCTTGCGCGGGTGACGGACTACCAGCTTGCAATCGAAAGCCGCCAGCCAAAGGTCAACCTGCTCAGACCAAACCTGCTCGTGCCTGGTATTGATGCTTACACTCCGTATATGCCAACCAGGATACCTGAGCATGGGGTTCTTTATATGACTCGGAAGAAGAAGGAGCGCAGGTTTATGAGATTTGGCGAGCTCTCCAAGTTCTGCGACGGAACCCTTCTTTATGTCTACAACGGGATGCAGAGTAGACTACTGGCTGACCAGATACCTGGACGGAGGATCATAGATGGAAAGGGAAAGCTACTGGAGGCGATGAGACTGATTGAGAGGAAGCTCAAGGAACGGTTGATGTACAGAAGAGTAGAGGCGGCGATGCAAATGAGAGCAAGGATCATCGGCGAGTGGGAGGAATACCTGCAGATGTCCAAGTGGGAGCCAGCTCTGGAGCTTCCACCACCTTTCTGACTTCTTCACAAAGGGGGAGATTGTAGGACCTCTTTGTTGTGAAGAGTCAGAAAACACTATCTTACTTGCTTTCTAGGTTAACTTCCTTTGTTTGTAAACATTATCTTTTGTTAGTGCCCCTGTTTGAGGTTTGGAACCTCGGGGGCATTTGTTGACATTTTGTGTAACTTCCTTCTACCTATAAAAGGTAAAGGATGTTTAGGGTTTTTGTATTGAATCATTTTTGCCTTTTAAGGGAAAAAACCTCCATTGTTAAGATATTGAAGTTTTCTTGTTCATCATCATCATCTTTATCTTGATTCAATCCATTTCTTCTCATTTTCTTGTGTTTGTGGGACAACAACCCCACCAAGCTACTCAAATATCTCTTAAAAGATGTTTGTTTCAATTTCTCACGGAGAATTAGCACATCATCTATCTAATCTTCACTCGGAAGATTTAGATATTGAAACAAGGAAGACATCCTCTCCGGTCTCCGAACTTCATATTCTATGCACAAGAGTCATTGATTTTCAATCTGCGTCCCAGGTTGAATCAATATTTGAGCCTAATTGATATGCTGATATTTCTTTGACACTTGCACGAGTCTTTGTGATTCCAATTGCATATCTTTGTGATATTGCCGGAACAGTCTGAGAACTTAGTTTTATAACTTTGATTCAGTGATGACTGGAAGTCCTATCAGTGCTACCCTGTTGCCAACACTGAAAATAGGCCACACAATTCTATGAGTTGTTGTGTCAATAGTTGCTACATGTGCTTCTATGTTAGCCGATTACCTATTATTTGAGGGGGAGCAACTTGAGCAGGATTTGAGGGGGAGCACTCTGATATGAATGAGATATTTGATGATGATGTCTTTGATTGTTCATGATGTTCAGGATTCTCTTAATCATCATGAGGGGGAGAAGTTTCATCAAAGACATTTGCAAAAACTTGATGAAGATATGGGAACTATGTGCAAGAGTTCAGGATGATATGTGTTGAAGAATTCAAGCCATCAAGTATCATTGTTTGAAGATTTCAAGGTGTTTGTTGTGAAGAAGTTACTAATGATGGTGTTTCCATTACAAGAGATGATATTGTGAAAGAAATGATGAAAGTATCAAGATTCGAAGAGAAAAAGTGATCTTTGAAGCAAGTATGAAGAAAGTATTGATTAAGGGGGAGCAAGCAGAAATTAAGGGGGAGCTAAAGAGAATTCTGAATTTGATTCTTTTGAATCTGAGGTTGAAAAGCCTTGGATTTAAAGGTTGATATCAAAGTGTGAAGATTGATGAGAATGTAAAGAAAGAAAAAACTTCCCTTTCTTTCTCGGATTGGTCAAAGATATCAAAGTTGGTTAAGAAGCTTGACAGTGTAATGGATTGATTCAAGTGATCTACAATGTTTTTGATTCAACAGAAGAAGTATGCTTTTCTAAAAGATGAGTTCATGTTTGAAGACTTTGCTCTGAAGATGATGCTTGCATAAATGGGGAGATTGTTTGTTGTATGGACTTTGTAATTGGAAAAAGTTTGTTTGACTTGAAGACAGAAGATCGTTAAAGCTGAAGCTCATTTTCAAGAATGATCTCGAATACAAAGGGGGAGATTGTTAGAGCAAATATTATTGTATCCGAGATCATAAGATGAGGAAACAATGTTGAAGTCAAAGCAAGTCAAACAAGGAAGTCAAAGATGGAAAAGTCATGAAGAAAGTCAAAGGTCAAAGCATTTAATAGAAAAGTCAAAGTTGTAATTAGCAAAGTCAATATAAGTGATTGTTGTAGTCAAGAGTATATATAGTGTGTTAGAAGGAGTTAGTTAGGAGACTTGATAGAAAGGAGCTTATGTGTAATATTCAAGTGTGTGTTCTAAGGAGAGAATTTAGAGAGAGAATGTTCATATTGTAAAGATTACATCATGGAATGAAGATTTGATTGATTAATTCATTGTTTTCTTGCACTTACAAGATGACTCAGGAAGAGCTAGTGTATCTGATGTGGTACTCACTCCCGAGGAGATATGTGACACAGCTAGTGCTTACATGAAAGAACCAAAGAACGATGTGGCAAAATAAAATGAGGATATTTTGGCCAGTTTAGAGCCAAAGGTAGCACCTGCTGAACTCATGGACAGTGATTGGATTGATGAGCTGGGAGATCTGAGTTGCCCAGAATGTGGTAGCCAGGATATTTGCGAGCACTCGATGAATATCGACCAGATAGAGATCGGTTTACCCGATGCTCCAGGTATCTTTATGATAGATTGCATAATCACTTCTTATGAATCATGGGTAATTGATACAGGCAGTAGTAACCACATTTGTAATCATTTACAGGGATTCACTAGAAGAGAGACTTTGAGGAAGGACCGTACGAACCTACGAGTTGGCGAAGGCACACCGCTTATAGCTGAAGCAGTAGGATCTTATTGTCTTACTTTACCCTCGGGTCTAGTTTTGCAACTGGAAAATTGTTATTATGTTCCAAAGATGATTAAGAATGTTATGTCTTTTGATTTATTGGTAGACCAAGGTTTTTATTATAAATATGATTATAAAATGCTTTCAGTCTTCAAAAATAATATTTTCTATTTTAAAGCTACACCTGTGAATGGTCTATATACAGAAATCTGCAAAATGATAATAAGGAAATCTATCATATAAGTAAACGATCCAAAGACATTGAGGATCAGACTTACCTCTGGCATTGTCGTCTAGGCCACATAAACAAGAAACGCATTGAACTACTCCTAAAGGGAGGTTTTCTTGGAACTTTTGATTTTAAACCTTTTGACAACTGCGAATCCTGTTTATCTGGCAAGATGACAAAGCAACCTTTCAACAAGGATAATGAAAGGGCCACTGAGTTGTTAGAAATAATTCACACATATGTGTGTGGACCATTTAGTCATGAGGCAAGAGGAGGATACCGGTACTTCTTTACCTTTACTGATGATTTCAGTAGATATGGTTATGTCTATCAGATGAGACATAAATCTGAGAACTTTGAGAAATTCAGAGAATATCATAATTAAGTACATAATCAACTTGACAGAAAGATCAAGTTTTTACGGTCAGATCGAGGAGGCGAATATCTTAGTCAAGAGTTTGGCAATCATCTGATGAAATGTGGGATTGTATCACAACTCACACCTCCGTATACACCTCAGATGAATGGTGTGTCAGAAAGGAGGAATCGTAAATTGCTTGACATGGTACGATCGATGATGTGTCGCTCTACACTACCAGCGTCATTCTGGGGACATGTGCTGGAAACAGCAGCACATATACTAAATAGAGCGCCAACCAAGTCGGTGTAAAAGACACCATACGAGTTGTGAAAGGGTAAGAAACCCAAAAAGTCTTTCTGAAAATTTGGGGTTGTGAGGTTTAAGTCAAACGACCTACCTCAGAAAAACTCAAACCCAAATCTGACAAGTGTTTTTTCGTGGGGTATCCCAAGACCACCGTGGGATATTATTTCTACAACGCTGAAGAGAACAAAGTTTTTGTGGCTCGAAATGGAAAATTTTTGGAAGAAAAGTTTCTCAGTTCCGGGAACACCAGAAAGGATGTAGATCTACAGATAGTAGACGAAGATAACACTACACCGACTGTTGAGCCAGAAATTCAACATGAAAATGTTGAACCTCAATCAGAGCCGATTTTGGAAGTGCAAACACAGGACCTTCGCAGATCCACTAGGGTATGGCAAGAACCAGATAGGTATCTTGGATTTCTAGTCTCTCAGGTTGGTGGAGACTTGAATGAACCGGCATCCTATGGAGAAGCTGTATCAGGCAATGAGTCTGAACAATGGCAAGAAGCCATGAAGGCAGAGATGCAGTCCATGTACCACAACCAAGTATGGGAGTTGACTGATTTACCCCAACACTGTAGGGCTGTTGGACATAAATGGGTTTTCAAGAAGAAAAGTGACATGGACGGGAATGTGCACACATTTAAGGCTAGACTAGTCGCAAAAGGATTCACGCAAACTCATGGTATCGACTATGATGAAACTTTTTCGCCAGTAGCCATGTTAAAGTCAATTAGGATTCTAATGGTCATTTCAGCGTATTTTAATTACGAGATCTGCAAATGGACGTCAAGACAACCTTTTTGAATGGAAAGTTAACAGAAGACGTCTATATGGAACAACCGGAAAGATTTGAAGATCCTAAGAATCCTAATAAAGTGTGTAAACTGCTAAAATCCATTTATGGGTTAAAGCAAGCATCTTGAAGCTGGAACTTACATTTTGATGAGCGTATCAAAGATTTGGTTAAGCAAATGTTTCCAGATGAAAGACCTTGGAGAAGCCGCTTATATACTTGGTATAAAGATCTACAGAAATAGATCTAAGCGGCTTATCGGACTTAGTCAAAGTACATACATTGACAAAATCTTGAAGAAATTCAGGATGGATGAATCCAAGAAAGGATTTATCCCTATGCAACATGGCATACTGTTGAGTAAAACACGGTGTCCTGTTTCTAGTAAAGATCAGGACAAAATGAAATCAGTTCCATATGCTTCTGCAATTGGATCGATTATGTATGCCATGTTATGTACTAGGCCCGATGTTGCTTACTCAGTAAGTGTTACGAGCAAATATCAATATAATCCAGGAGAACCTCATTGGGTGGTTGTCAAGAACATTCTCAAGTACCTGAGAAGAACGAAAGACATGTTGATAACACCAAAATTATACATGTTTGGTTAAACGTAATTGTATGACTTTACCCCATTTCTCACCCATTTCTGATCATTTCATGCACTAAATGAGCTAATTATTGTTTATGAAGGATTTGGAGGCCGTGGAACGGAAAAGTACGAAAAAAGGCGAGAAAACGTGAAAAATGCACAAAGTCAAAACAGTAGCTGTTTGGCGTTCGCGAGATTCTCAATCTGGCGCCGCCAGATTCGACTGAATTGAAGACCAGGGTTGACCTAAGTGTCTGGCGTCGCCAAACCTGCAGTCTGGCGATCGCCAGATGACCCCTGGACGTTTTCTTTTAAATACCAGCCTTCCCCTTTAGTTCAGAACACACGTTTTTCATATTTTCGGTACGGGATACGAGGAGCAACGAGAGTGAGAGTACGAAAGGTGCCGATACGCTGCGGGATTCGATCTTCGATCATCCGTCGTTGTACTGTCGGTATCATGTCGATGTCTACTTTTGTTTTCGTTTTCATTATGATTAGTGAGTAGTCTTTAGTAGTAGTGCTTGTCATGGTCGATGAACCTTTATGGATGATACTTTTGTGATTAATGTTTACTGGTTTGTTTTGATTAATTGAATGTGTATTATGGTTCTTTTCTGATTGATATTGTTTTGGCAATTTGAATTCAATTGGTTAGGTGTATTTGTTAGACCAAAACAGATAGACTCCGAAAGGATAATCAACCTACCTTAGCCTGACTTTAGACCAAGAGGTTGTGTTAAGGGGTTACTTGGACCAAGAGTGACTAGATAGTAGAAGAGCCATTGCAGTATTAATTAGGACTGGTTTACCGATTCAAGATTGTGGACCAAACGATTTAGGATTGGAATTAGGAGGATCGTGTCCTAGTTTCTAACCATAATATTCACATGTTAGGGTGTCCTAGACTTAAATTCCTACAATAGTCAAAACCACCAAACCTTCGACCTATTCATATCATCCATTTTGGGGATTCACTTTACCATGATAAGTACTGCTGTTTTTCTTTAATATAATCTTAAATCAGTCTTTTAATTGCTTTCTTAGTTTCTACTTAGTTATTTGTCTTTTTAAGTATTCAAACCTTTTTCATAAACCCCCCCCCCCCCAAAAAAAAAAAGCTTTAGGTTAATTAAACCG
Source organism: Centaurea solstitialis (assembly GCA_030169165.1). Taxonomy (NCBI): domain Eukaryota; kingdom Viridiplantae; phylum Streptophyta; class Magnoliopsida; order Asterales; family Asteraceae; genus Centaurea; species Centaurea solstitialis. The sequence goes on from CM058043.1 coordinate 56,624,142, forward strand.
ATTTAGACTTTAATCTACGATAACTTGACCGTTCCCAGTGGTAGATACGATACCTGGACTTTCCTACACTATATTACTCACGATCAGGTACGCTTGCGTGTATATGTGGTAAGACAGTGGCTAGGCATTAAAGGTTAAAACTTGTTACGCTTTTTATATACGATAATTACCGCATCAAGTTTTTGGCGCCGTTGCCGGGGAACGGTAGTTGTTAGATTTTAGTCTTAATTAGTTTTGTTAATCGATCGTTGTGAGGGATTCTGTCCCTTGCAAGTTTTCTGCTTTTTAGTTTAGTTCGTTATTTTTATTTTATTTTATCTCTTTGTTTCCCGCAAGTTGCCCGTAACCGTTTGTTGTGATTTCAGTCACGGCAGACTTGTTAGAGCCATTTGAGGTGCCGGAGAGAGAGTTTAGAAAAAGAAACAAAAAGAAGTCAAAAACAAACAAAGTTCGCCCGAGAGCTTTGATTTTTGAGATGGGAGACGAGGCACCGATGTGGACTGCCAGGAGAGCCGCTCCAACAGTGCCCACCAATCCGATCACGAAGCCGAACCTGAACAAGGAAATCCCGTGGAAGCTCCTACACATAATCAAGGACCTTACCTTCGACGGGAAAAACGATAGCAATCCTATCGTTCACATGGAAAACTTCGTGGATATTTGTGATCTGTTCAAAACAGAGGCAGACCGGGATGATGCAATTCGTCTTCGGGTCTTCCCTCTAACGCTTACCGGAGAAACTAGGGCTTGGTTGCGATCCTTAGAGCCAAGTTCAATCACTACTTGGGAAGGACTTCGTTGAAAGTTCCTTTCCCGATTCTTTCCACCATCCAAAATCGATAAATTGAGAGCCGAGATCCGATCTTTCCAACAACAAGACGAGGAGACTATATCCGAAGCATGGGAACGTTTCAAGCACCTCTTAAACTCGTGCCCGAGTCACGAGTTGAATAAGAGTGAACAGGTTCAAACTTTCTATAGTGGACTTGCTTATTCTTCACGAGCTACTTTGGATTCATCTGCAGGTGGTGTTTTTATGTACAAAACCCCCACGGAAGGATATAAGCTTCTAGAAGACATGCTCATACATAACATAGATTGGAGGACGGACAAGTGTTTGCAAATTCCGAGGATGGCCGGAAAGATATCAACCGACTTCGATCCATCCGATGAACTAGCCGCTATGAAAAACCAACAGGTAAAGTTTGAACGCAAAATAGAAGAACTAATTAAATCTGTTCATGCTTTGCAGGTTGGATGCGAGGAGTGCAGTGGACCACATTTGACTAAAGATTGCCCGAACAGACCAATGATGACACCCGAGGAGGTGAACTATATCAACCGAGGCGATTACCAAGGGAGGTGGAACAACAACCGTAATTTCATCCCTAGACCTCCCGGTTTCTTTGCACCGACTCAACAAAACCAAAGGCCGGATGGAGAGCCACGTGTTTCTATCGAAGATCGGATTGTCCAATTCATGGATGCGCAAAAGAAGCTAAACGATGAAGTAGGTTCATACTTACGTAATCACCAAAGCACCATCAAGAATTTGGAATTGCAGGTTGGACGTGTTTCGCAAATGCTAAGTGAAAGAACGCAAGGCGAATTACCAACGCAAACACAAGTCAACCCGAAGGTGAAGAATGTGAAGCCGATGCTCATGATGACCGGGGAGCCATCAAAGAAGAAGTGGACGGACATCTACACAAAGAAGTACGTGGAAACTGAGAGTGAAAGTGACCCCAATTATGCCACGGATTACGATTCGGAGGGGTTCACCGTGTCATTCGAACACCTAAGACTCAAGGTGCCCGAAGCTTCAAGTGATAATGATGACGAGGAAGATGGAAAGCAAGGCAGATACGCGGAGTTCGTGATTCCAAAGAAAGAGGATAAAGGCAAGGAGAAAGAGAAGGAGAAAGCACCGGAGGATGATCTCATCTACATTGCACCTATCAAACATGACCCAGAGAGTTATAACTTACCTATTTCTTGTCATAGATTTAAAGGTCTTGCTTTAGTAGATTCAGGTGCCGCTCTTAATATGATGCCTGTTGGGTATTGCAGGAAAATGGGAGTTAAAAAGATTATACCAACAGATTATCAATACCGAGGCGTAAACGGTTACATGACAAAGCCGTTAGGAATAGCGGAAGGAGTCCCGATTCGTATTGGCAACTTTGTTTATTAGACGGACTTCGTTATAGCTAACCTTCCACAGAACATGGAGATCCTGATAATCCTCGGGAGATCTTTCTTACACACCGCTCAAGTGAATACCGATATGCGCAACCAAGTGACGAGTTTAGGCTATGGAGACAATCGGATTTACTTTGATCCTAATGGGGAGCCGGTTAGACACCTCGATGAACCATACGAAGATCCTTCTCTGCCCTACAACAAGAGCACGAACCGCCCGTTACTCCCTCATGAACTTGGGAAGAAGACGGAGGATTATCCGAACCCGATACGTAAAAAGAAGCAAACAACCAATGAACCGGGATCCTCCAAGAAAGATCACAGAAAGAAGAAGGGCTCGTCAGCCCGACGTGCCAAGAAATGAGCCGAAAGTGGGGTCGAGCTCTAGACCCATCCAAAAATGAAGCGCTTCTCGGGAGGCAACCCGAGCTTTTCCGTTTTCTTTCGTTTTTAATGATTTTCGTGTGTGTTTTTATTAATGTTTTTGTTTGATATTGCTTAGGTAACCATATGGAGGAGATAAGAACCAAATTCGAGCGAATTCGGAGTGCGATGCAAATTTTCAAAAGTTGGAAACAGTGGGCACTTCGCGATCGCCATATTCCAAATCTGGCGACGCGAAGTTGGTAAGCCATGATAACAGGTAAAAATTTCGAACCTCGCGACGTGAAGAGAGCCGCTTGGCGACGCTAAACTTTTAAAAACTAGGGTATTTTTGAAAACTGCCCGTTTCGCGACGCGAAACCCTGGGTTTCGCGACGCGAAGTTGGGACAGACGGGTTTTAAACCCTCTTTTCTCACTTTTTCACTTCACCACAACCCTAATTTCTTTTAGGCACCGCTAAACCCTCTCACGTTCTTGCGAGATTCGACTTTCTTGAGCTTCAATTTCATCAATTTCCATGGCTAAGGTACGTTTCCTAACTTCAATTTCGTAAGAATAGCTTGAATTGGTAAGAGGAGATCTTATTTGGACCATCAATGGTGTGTGAATGCTTATATTGAATTAGACATTGTTCTTGAATCACCATTGATTGATTAATGTTTATGCATGCCCAATTTTATGATTGAAACTTCACTTTAGCATGCTTTGTATTTGTTTAATCTAGTGTTTATGCTTGAATGATAAGTGTGGGGATCTTGATGACATTAAAATCCCCCATCCTTGTTAGCTAGATTTATTGTATGGAGGTTGGACTAAAAGTTCAAGTGTGGGGATGTTTCACATCCCCTTGATCTTGTTTTATCATACATATATTTGCTAGTTGAACTTGTTAGTCGTATAGATTTTGTCTCGTTAGAATTTTGAATGTGAATAAACCTTGTCTTGCGTTTATGGATTGAGATTTTTCTAAGACAATGGTATTTGGATTTTGTAGAGACAAAGAACCCGCTCGTCTACAACCGCCGTAGCTAACTTCCATGCACCGGATGGAAGTCATGTTTTCACCTCCTTTGCAAATGACCTAACCTTGAATGGCCCGAAGAGGGAGGAGTATCGGGACATCGTCAACCGACTTCTCCCCCGCCAAGCGCTTATGCCAAAGAGAGTCGATTGGGATCTTCTTAGATCGATGGGAGTCGAGAACGACATAAAAGCGATACTCGAAAAGCACGCATACGACGAGGATGGCAATGAGTATTACATATGCCATGCATGGGAGCGAGTTTTCGATATTGCCGAGACCCTCTACCGAGAACTTATCCTGGAGTTTGTAGCCACGTTTCGTTTCGATGAAATCAAGGCTCTTGGGGAATTTCATCAAACATGCATGACATTCCGACTTGGTGGCGTTTGGAGGTCTTTATCTTTGGTCGACTTTGCTCTTGCCTTAGGGATATACACCCAATCGGATGTTGATGCTCCCGGATTTGAGGAGTACATGTGGGCGACTTCGAAGAGACCCGATGGTTTTGATCCACGTTTGGCTTGGTCGATCTTGGGTGATGGTGACTATCATGGCAACCTTAAGGTGAAAGGTTTTCTTGCTTCGTCGGAACGACTCTTGCACCGGATGCTTATTCAAGCAGTGAATGCTCGTTCTTCGAGTGAGGAGAAAGTGACTGTGCATGATCTGTGGCTTCTTGAGCAGCTCTCTACGGATGATAAATATCCGAATTCTCCGTATCTTATCGCCATGCAACTCACCAAAGCGAGCGGCTATCGGGATGGAAGTCGTTTGGTCGGGGGACAATATATCACACGCCTCGCCAAACACTTCGGTATCCTAACCGACGCCGCTATTGCTTCGATGACGAACCTCGGGGAAATGGGGTTGATCGACATGGACCAACTTCGAGGCATGGGCGTGGGGAGAGTTGAGCACATGGTTGGAAGAGACTACAATGCATGGATCCATAATCCTCAAGCTTATAGGAGTCAGCCGAGAAGTCAACCGAGTCAAGCACCGAGGAGCACGCATGAGATTGGCGGAACGAGTGGGGCAAATGTGGGTCAACAACCGGCGGATTGGACGACATATTCAGGTTACCAAGACTTGAGTAACCGACTATCGGAGATGTCACTTTCTTATGGCCGTCATCATCAGCATATGGAGTACAACACCGTGGAGGCTCTTCACCAAGCCAACTGGCAAAGTGGAGTGATGAACCAGATGGCCTCCCACTTCGGTATTCAACCAAATACCGCTTATGCTCCATCACCTTATTGGCCATACTCCGAGGATGCTCCGCCTGGTTACCCGACTTACGAGGATTGGCAGAACCAACCTCGTGGCCCTTATTGATCTTTCTCTCTTTTATCTCCGTTATTCGATATGGTTGTTTGAGACAATTTTATTTTTGTGTGTGGTTTGGTTTGGATAATTTTTATTTTTATTTGTTTGGATTGCTTAGGATTTTAAGTAGCTTATTAATAGTTTGGTTTGGTTTATTGTTGCTAGTTCGTTTTTACTTTTTCTTTTTTTTTTTTTTGGTAGATACAGCGACTTATGATTTATGATCGAGCACGAATTTTTGGACCACTCTCAGATCAGAACAGATTTCGTCACATAACCCGGGAAATTTCTCTTTTTCCCATTTACTCCTTAATTGTGTTAATTGTTGCATTGAGGACACTGCAAATTTTAAGTGTGGGGAGGGGGTTATGTAGACTTATCTGTTTAAATGGGTTCACTTTTTTCTTATGGATTGTCGTTTTTCAAATTTTTGAAAGCTTTGAGATTTGACTCCAACTTTTTTCGAAATCTGAGATTGTTTTTGAGACTGAGTTGCTTGCATAGGAGAACACTGAATAGGATTAGTTGAGTAAAAGGATGCCTTGGAATACTGATTACCGTGAGTGCCTTACCCAATTCCTTTGAGAGATTGAGCCTTAATTGTTATTTATTTCGTGAGGAATGCCGACTTTGACCCAAGGTAGAACTTTTCACTTTGAATGCTTCTCGAGACCACATAAGAGGAGTATTTATCACCATTGCACTGATAGAGGCCTTCGTTTCTAACCTTTTTAGCCTTCGTCAGATAATCTCATCATTAGATTGTCTGATTTGCCTAGCCTTTGATTGAAAAGTGTTCACTTTTAACACTTTATCCCTTGAAACCATTTTGAGCCTTAGCCTTTTCATTTGTTACCCTCTATACACTTTATCCTTGAGCCTAATTGTTTTATCTATCTTTTGGCCGTGACTTAAATTTGAATCTTGAGATGTTTTGATCAAGTTTTTCATATCTGACAGTTTTATGGGATTGAGAGTAAAAAAGAGCCCAAAAGCAACATAGTTGCTGCTCTAGAAAAAAAAGGGGAGAGAGAGAAGAGAAAATATTTGAGACTCAGAAAAGAAAAGAAATATCAAAAGAGTCGAGAATATAAAAAGAAAAAAAATGTGAGCTGAAAAGATCGAAAAAGAATTTGTGCCCCAAATAAGCCATAGGCTTAGGCCGATTCTAAAAAGAAAAGAGAGGAAATACTCATCCCAAAAGTTTCATTGTTCGAAAGTCAGACTGTTTCATTTTTTGGATCATTACTGATTGAGTTTTCAAATTTTTGTTGCAAAACCCTTAGTCACTTATATATCCTTTATCCTACCCTTAACCCTTAGCCTAACATTACAACCCTAAAGTCCTCTTGACGGTTGACAACTTCTCAGTGGTGGAGATTAGATTTGGTGACAAGCTTATGCATGCGGGAATTAGTCGAGTATTAGTGTGATCACTTACATATACACTTTTACCCCCGAGAGATACACTTTATATTGTTATTCATATTATGTAAGGGTAAAAGGTTGGCCTTGGTATCCGATTGCTTGATGAGTCTTGTTTGTGTGTTCGATTATGTGAGTTTGCTTTGTTCTCTTCGATGATCTTGGGTGGAGATAATTTTGGAGTTATCTTTCTTATCTTTCAGTCTTTTGATTGAGGACAATCAAAGCTTAAGTGTGGGGATTTTGATAACACCAAAATTATACATGTTTTGGTTAAACGTAATTGTATGACTTTACCCCATTTCTCACCCATTTCTGATCATTTCATGCACTAAATGAGCTTATTATTGTTTATGAAGGATTTGGAGGACGTGGAACAGAAAAGTACGAAAAAAGGCGAGAAAACGTGAAAAATGCACAAAGTCAAAACAGTAGCTGTTTGGCGTTCGCGAGATTCTCAATCTGGCGCCGCCAGATTCGACTGAATTGAAGACCAGGGTTGACCTAAGTGTCTGGTGTCGCCAAACCTGCAGTCTGGCGATCGCCAGATGGCCCCTGGACGTTTTCTTTTAAATACCAGCCTTCCCCTTCAGTTCAGAACACACGTTTTTCATATTTTCGGTACGGGATACGAGGAGGAACGAGAGTGAGAGTAGGAAAGGTGCCGATACGCTGCGGGATTCGATCTTCGATCATCCGTCGTTGTACTGTCGGTATCATGTCGATGTCTACTTTTGTTTTCGTTTTCATTATGATTAGTGAGTAGTCTTTAGTAGTAGTGCTTGTCATGGTCGATGAACCTTTATGGATGATACTTTTGTGATTAATGTTTACTGGTTTGTTTTGATTAATTGAATGTGTATTATGGTTCTTTTCTGATTGATATTGTTTTGGCAATTTGAATTCAATTGGTTGGGTGTATTTGTTAGACCAAAACAGATAGACTCCGAAAGGATAATCAACCTACCTTAGCCTGACTTTAGACCAAGAGGTTGTGTTAAGGGGTTACTTGGACCAAGAGTGACCAGATAGTAGAAGAGCCATTGCAGTATTAATTAGGACTGGTTTACCGATTCTAGATTGTGGACCAAACGATTTAGGATTGGAATTAGGAGGATCGTGTCCTAGTTTCTAACCATAATATTCACATGTTAGGGTGTCCCAGACTTAAATTCCTACAATAGTCAAAACCACCAAACCTTCGACCTATTCATATCATCCATTTTGGGGATTCACTTTACCATGATAAGTACTGTTGTTTTTCCTTAATATAATCTTAAATCAGTCTTTTATTTGCTTTCTTAGTTTCTACTTAGTTATTTGTCTTTTTAGGTATTCAAACCTTTTTCATAAACCCCCCCCCCCCAAAAAAAAAAGCTTTAGGTTAATTAAAGCGATTTAGACTTTAGTCTACGATAACTTGACCGTTTCCAGTGGTAGACACGATACCTGGACTTTCCTACACTATATTACTCACGATCAGGTACGCTTGCCTGTATATGTGGTAAGACAGTGGCTAGGCATTAGAGGTTAAAACTTGTTACGCTTTTTATATACGATAATTACCGCATCACATGTTCTTGGTCTTTGGAGGATCTGAGGATGAAATTAGTGTCACCGGATATTCTGATGCTGGTTTCCAGACCGACAGAGATGATTTTAGATCACAGTCTGGGTACGTCTTTACTCTAAACGGAGGCACGATCTCATGGAAGAGCTTGAAGCAGGACACGATTGCAGATTCAACTACAGAGGCAGAGTACATTGCAGCATCTGATGCAGCAAAGGAAGCTGTCTGGGTGAGGAATTTTCTATCGGATCTTAGAGTGGTTGCGAGTATCTCTAGACCGATTGATATATTCTGTGACAACTCTGGAGCCGTGGCACAAGCAAAGGAACCCAGAGAGCATCACAAGTCAAGACACGTGCTTAGAAAGTATCACCTCATCCGAGAGATCATTGGAAGAGGAGATGTAAGAATATGCAAAATTCCGACAGACGACAATGTCGCAGATCCGCTGACAAAGCCGCTAGCAAGGGTGAAGCGTCGGGCTCATGCATGTTCCATTGGGATGCAATACCTGGACGCTAGTAGCTAGTTTTAGTTTATTAATTATTACTATAGTTTAATTTTAAACAATAAATCATGTAAAGTTTTATTTCACAGTGATAGAAATAATGGAGGTTTTAATTCATGATTGCTTTAAAATTAACTATTTTTCGTATATTTAATGTATCCATGATTTGTGCAAAGTTTTTGCAAGAAATCTAAATTTCCGTAGCTACTTATTGAAATGGGAATTTCAATAGGGAGATTAATGCTATTATAAATGTTTGATGATTTATTGAATGTAAAGAATAAAAGCACAAGTGATGTGACCAAACATTTATAGATACTTATCAGAGTGTTTGAGTATCGGAAGTGACCAGTTTCAAGTCTGCTTCATGGAGCCCAGTCATAAGCATTAACTTGATGATAGGTTGTACTTAGACATGAGATATTTGGTTTGGGAACATGAGGACTACTGTACTCTTAGCGCGTTCTAACGCTGCACCGTAACAGGGCGGCCATACGGGACGTGACTAGATGCAGCGGAAGCCATGGATCCAAATGCAAGTATTCAAGAAGGGATTTGCACCTCTTTTCAGAAGAGAGATATTTCTGGGCCCCTTGACAATTAAGATTGGCAGAAAACGCGTGGCCACGCTCGGATAGAATAACAGGTGTTATTTAGTAATATCCGTTACTGCAGGCAATCGAAATCAGAGTCAAGAAATACTTGAATTCGAGAAATGAATCCTTCACTCCATGTCCCAAATTCACTTTAGAAATATCGTGTGCAAAAGGAATAAACCTGTCTACAAATTCAAGCGTGAATTGTATCTCTAGATATAAGAGATCTTATAACCTGGTTAACCTAAGTGTCTGGCTAGGGACCTCCTTAGGCTAATGGTAACAGTACAGTTACATGTCTAGCACAAGTGGGAGTCTGTTAGGATTATGTGCAAGACAGTAACAGGGATTACCGTGTCCAATGTTATAAGACACTAGTGGGTCACACTGCTACACCCGATTCGAGATCGTTTGGATTATATGTGTGAAAAATAATTAATTAAGTTTAATTATTAAAAGAGAGAAAGAATAAATAATAAATCGGTTATTTATTATTTATTAAATAAATATGATTATTAATTAATAGTTTGTTAATTAAAGATAATTATTTAGAAGAGTTATATTTGGTTAAGGTTTTCTAGAAACACTGCCTTATTTATCTTTATAAATAAAGGCTTAATCTGATTAATCAGTTGCTTGATCACCAAGAAAACCCTCACCTCTCTCTCTCTCTCTCTCTCTCTCCTCTCTCTCTCTCCTCTCTCTCTCTCTCTCTCTCTCTCCTATTGGCGTCGGCCACACACACACATAACGGGAGTTTGTTTTTCCGAACAATCCACGGCGGTCTAGCAGCCAGTCTTACGGTGGTGTCAGTAGCGGTGTACTCCCCATTCGCATTTCGGAGGTTTTATCGCAAAAGGTAAACCTACTAAACGCTCTCGATTATGTCTGTTTAGGTTCATGATGGATCCGGTTTGGGAATCGTGTTTTTGTTTTCCGCTGTGCATTTGATCGCTCCTCGATTCCCAACACAGCGGTCACTAAGGCGAAATCCCTTATGAGCGTTAGGCATGTGTGGTCAGGTAGCTATCACTGAAATCCGTCTTCAGATCACAAGCGGCCTTGACTCTATCATCAGCTACTTCTTCGACATCGCTGACGATTTTCTGTAGCTTGACTTCTTTGTCTTCGAGATTGATACTTCATTCATATATATATATATATCATATATCTGGGATGCCAAACAGACTTATCGAGTACCTGATATAGATATCGATATTACAACAAATACTTGATAATAAAATAGTCAAAGAGAATTATCTCAGTGATAATTCCTCAAGCTTGAGTACAAATGAAGTATGTACACTAAGTAGCATCAGGGTCATCATTATTTCATCAGTCCTAGGAGAGCTTGAATCAACAATTACACATTTAGTTCTCATGGTATGTAAAGTTATAAATATTTTTCCTTAAACTTTCAAAAAATTAAAATATATATATTATTTTTTTTATTAGAGCATCTCCAACAGCTTCTCTATTTTGGAGAAAATGGAGATTTCAAGCAAATTTGGGCTTAACAGCTTCCTTAAAACTTTCTTCAAAATGAAGAAAATAGGAGAGAGAGTGTAATTTTCTCCAAATTTGGAGATATCATCAAATATGATTACCAAGAGAGAGAAATTGTTTTCACCAATGAAATACTTTCCAATGAAATGATAGGTAAGAGAAATATTATTTCATTAAATATAAATAATATTTTAATAAAATAATTATAAATTTATCTCTAAAATAGGAAATATGTTGGGAGATGGATGTGATTTTTATTAATAATTTTGACTTTTAAATCTCCATTTTAGAGAAATTTTGGAGAAGCTATTGAAGATGCTCTTATATTCCTATGCTACATATATACATTTATACATTTTTAATAGAATCTATTACATATAATATATATATATATAAAGGAAAGTTCAAATGTGAACCACTTTTTGGTTGTGAACGTGAGGACAGCCCAGAGCGTGCCACATGGCAATCTGAAATTTCCTCGACTAAACTTATGCATATTGCATAACGCTATCATTCAGACAGAATAAAGCGTTATGCAGGATGCATAAGGCTTAGTCGCACTATGATGCGGGCGAGTTAGCTGCGGGTTAGCTTTATTCAAAGCTTATTCAGTTTGCATAATAGCGTTATGCAGTATGAATAACACTAACCCGTGGGTTTATGCAGACTGAATAAGCCTTGACCCACGGAAGTCAAATTGCCATGCGTCGTGCTTTGGGCTGTCCTCACGTTCATAACCAAAAAGTGGTTCACATTTGAACTCACCCCTATATATATATATATATATATATATATAGAGAGAGAGAGAGAGAGAGGTTCAAATGAGAAGTGCTAAAAAATACGAAGTAGAGAAGTGATACACCACTCATCCGGTCAATAAATGTGGCTTTGACCGGTTATGGTGGACGCGATCACGGGGGACTGACGCGATTCATGGGAGGTTAGAGATTATTAAAGGAGGGGACCCGGTCAAAGCCGTCATCATTGACCGGATGAGTGGTGGAGATCACTTCTCTACTTCTCATTTTTTTAGCAATTCTTATTTGAACCTAATACTATATATATATATAGTATTATATATATATAGTATTAGGTTCAAATAAGAAGTGCTAAAAAAGTGATCTTATATATATAGTATTAGGTTCAAATAAGAAGTGCTAAAAAAATAAAAAGTAGAGAAGTGATCTTATATATAATATATATATATATATATATATATATATATATATATTAGGTTCAAATAAGAAGTGCTAAAAAAAATAAGAAGTAGAGAAGTGATCTTATATATATAGTATTAGGTTCAAATAAGAAGTACTGAAAATATAAGAAGTAGAGAAGTGATCTCCACCACTCATCTGGTCAATGACGGCGGCTTTACCCTCCCATGAATCGCGTCAACCCCCCGTGATCGCGTCCACCATAACCGGTCAAAGCCACCTTTATTGACCGGATGAGTGGTGTAGATCACTTCTCTACTTCGTATTTTTTTAGCACTTCTCATTTGAACCTTTCTCTCTCTCTCTCTCTCTCTCTCTCTATATATATATATATATAGGATTAATCAAATGAAAACAATTTATTTGTGTAAACTTGAGGACTAATCTATCACCATTAAAATTTATAATCAAGGGTTATTAAGTAAGATGCCATGGGTTGTACCTTTGTCAATTTTAATCTCACCACACCTGATTATAACCCTTAAAGGGTATTTTTGACATTTTTTTTGGAAGAGGTATCCCAGACCATATTGGGCCCAAACTAATCCTCGGCAATTTTGGGCCGAAGCCCGACTGCTAAAGCATGCCGCCCGGGGTCGAAGCCCCCGTACCTCCAAATGCGTCCCCCAGGGCTCGAACTCGGGTTCACCACTATGTAGTGCCCAAGCCTTACCACTAGGCTAACACTCCTTTGGTGGGTATTTTTGACATTTGATTATTCATTCTAGAAGCCATCATCTTCCCCAAATTGAAAGCTACAACCTGTATATGAAGACTTCACTTCTATGATTCAATGGACCACCGTTACGGCCGCCGCCGTCGCCAGCGCCACCTCCGCCACCGTCATCGTCCCAGAGTTGAATCTCCCATATCTGAATCTTCTATTGTCATTTTCTTTCCTAGATCTGAATCTCCTATCATCGTCGGCTGCCACCGTAACCGCCGTTGCTGCCATCGCCGTCGACACCACCGCCACTACCACTGTCGTCGTCGTCCTGCACCACTACCGCCATCGTCCTCCACCAGATCTGGTAAGTTTTAACTAAAACCCCCAATTTCTAGGGTTCTTGAGATTTTTTCCAAAATTAGGTTAGTTTGATTCAATTTTGGAGATTGTTGTTTCACAAAAGTTGTTTGTAATTTTGATTTGTTCAACATATCTAAATTTTAACGTTTTTTATGAAGATTTTAGGAAATCATTCTTGAAAAAATAGAGTTTTTGAAGTTGTGTTCTTGGAGATTTGAGGTGTGCATAGAAGGTGTTCGATGAAATGCCACAGAAAGATATGGTTGTTTTTAACGTCATGATTTTGGTTCTCGGGAAGCACGGTTGCGTGGAGGATGCTCGGGTTTTGTTTGGTCAGATGCCGGAAAAGGATTCGTATAGTTGGAACTAGATTTAAATGCAAATAAATACTATTTTGTATTCATTAGTTGAATTTATATGTAAATGGACATTTTGTTTGTATTCATTAGATGAATTTACGTGTGAATACATTATTTTATTTGTATTCATTATGTGAATATGAAGTTTCATCTAGTTAATCAAAGATTCATAATATGAATATGAGTTTCATCTAGTAATATTCATAAGGTGAATATGATGTTTCAAAATATGAAGTTTCTTGTGTGGACTAGTGGAATACCGAGATGTTTGATGGGTCAATGTAACAAGTTAAAAGTATTAACTATGAAGTATAAAACAAAATCCCATTTTAGATACACTAAAACGAATATATATATATATATAGAAAATACGAATATATACATATATATAGAAAATATAAATATAAAATATATGTATATATTAATAGAGGAAAGTTCAAATGTGAACCACTTTTTGGTTGTGAACTCAAGGACAACTGAGAGCGCGACACGTGACAACTTTGAGTGTGGTCCCCCCTTTAATTCAACGCCCTCCCATGAATTGCGCCTAGTCACCCGCCGTGGACCTGACGTGGCGCCTAGTCATCCGCCACGTGTCGCACTCTCGGTTGTCCTCACGTTCACAACCAAAAAGTGGTTCACATTTGAACCCACCCCTATATTAATATATATATATATATATTATGATGTTTCGTTTACCTATAACAATGTTAATAGATTTACAGGATGACGAATTGTATGATGCTTCATTGACTATAACATTGAAGACGTCTTACGCACGAAAGATTTATGATAAATTGAGTGTACATAGACGAACAATATTTTCACAAAGTTGTTTTGGTGAATGGATTTTGCTTACCGATAGATCACCTGATCCTGTGTTCATCCACAGTTTTTTACAATTAGAGACCTTCCTGGATAATGCTGAGCCAGACACGTTGTATTATAAGGTCGGGAATTTCCCTCCATTTTGTTATGGGCCGAAGGACTTTTTTCTTATTACGGGACTTCGTTTTGGAGAGGAGCCGGCCCTTCCCGAAGTTGTAGGCAATGAGACTCTTTTTACTAGAACATTTGGCAATGGAAAGGTGTTGGTTAAAGATGTAGTAAATGTGCTTGACAACATAGGTCAGGGTGATATTCTTACAGACGAGGATGCTGTCCGAGTTTGTCTTATTGTGATGGTTGAAGTATTCTTTATTGGTCAAAAAGGAGGTGTACCTGTTTCGCAGACCTTGCTACGGGCAATTGAGGATCTCCAAACATGGAACAATTATCCATGGGAATCTTATATTTGGAAACCCACGTACAAGCAGATGCATGGTGCGATCCAAAGAAGAAGTGATCACAAATCCAAGACGACAATCAGCGGTTTTTTATTCCCTTTCGTGATCAACCTCAATTTCATGATTAGGGGTTAGGTCAAAATCATCTCTGCTACTCAACCCCTGCTTGCCACTTGTCTAGTTATGGAGTCATGACTCCGTGATCAACCCCAAATCCGTGACGTGTGCCTCTCCAAGACCAAACCCATGACTCGAGTCTGTTACTCCTCCCTGGCTTGCCACGTGTCTAATCATGGAGTCATGACTCCGTGATTGAGGTCTAGTCCGTGATTTCTTCAATTTGAATACAGTCGTACACAATCACGAAGTCATGACTTCGTGATTTTGGCCAAATCCGTGATCGTACCTCTTCGTGACCAATCCGTCCCCTCCTAAAGCCGTGGTCACGGAGTCATGGTGTAACACCCCGTTTCCTAAAGTTAATTATTTAACTGAGCTAGTTGTGGTTAAGTGAATTTTGGTTATTGTGTTGATTTCAGAACCTTAAGGGGTGTTATGTAATTTCTGAAGGTCAAGGGTGAAGTATGACATGTATATAAGGAGTTTAGAAGCCTCATTTTCCATTTTTTGTGTGTTAATCAGTTTTGGAGAAAAGAGAGGAAGGGTTTTGGGAGCTCTCAAGGTTTTGGGTGAAGAAGTGTGTGCAATAGGTGAAGTTAATCATCTAGAATGCAAGTGTTTGGCGAAATTCGTGTTCAAGGTATGTGATTTTCTTTAGATTAATCGTTGACTATCAAGTTGGGTAAAAGTTAGGGTTTTTGATAGATTATCGTGAATTGAGGATCTTTGGATTATCAATTGTTGTTAGATGATGAATAAATGTTAATAGGATGTTATTATATGTTTGCGATTGTTGTATTTGACTATTTTGGACCCAATATGTTGAATATGGAGTTTTGGGTTCGAATTCCGTACAAAATCGTGTTGAAGAAGATGGTGCAGTCAGGTTGGCGCTTTTCTCCGTGCTGATGAGTTTTTGGAGATTAGCGCCATGATAAGCGTGGAGGAATTTTGACTGGGAGCTTATCTTCGCGCTGATGTGATTAGCGCCATGATAAGTGCTGAGGAATTTTGCCTTGGTGCTTATCTCTGCGCGAAACCTTTTGTTACGTTTTTGAATTTTTTTTATGTGGCGATATTTTGGGGTTTTCTTTTAGGGCTTCCTAGTGGGTATCCGAATAGATGGTTATTGGTGAAATTTGAGACCTTTTGAGATAGTGTAGCTATGGCTAAAGCTCAAGGGTCGGGTGTGGGTTTTCTAGATATCATTTTGAGTAGCTGTTTATATGAGTTTGTTCCTTAAGGGTGCGTTTGGTACGTAGACAGGACATGACAGAACAGGACAAGACATGACAAGACATGATAGAACAGGTGTCCAACATTTGGTAAGACATTATATGACTAGACTGGATAGGATAGGACAAAGCTGTTTAAAATGACCAATTTACCCCGTTCAAAAATTGCAACAATTAACCAAATCGATTATCAAATTGATTACCCAAAATCAAGAATTTGATTACCAACAATTTCACAAATTGATTACCAACTATTAACCATAATCAATTATCAATCTAAAGCAGCAAAAATCAATTACCAAATCGATTATTAATTCAAACACCTAATGTGATATACACCCTGCTCAAAATCAATTGTTCAAGTATGCTCAAATACTTAGATGGCTTAACATCATGATTCAATTCTCAGACCAGTAACGAAATTGATTTACAAATCAAGAAGGAACTAAGCAAAATCAGTACCAATAAAATTTGATTTGGAAAAAGAGAATAATCAGAATCAAAAGGAAAATTGATTGGCAAAATCCATAGCAAAAACCATTGCCAAATCGATAATAAATTTAGTACCAAAATCGATAATAAAATCAGTACAAATCGATAAAAAATGAGTACCAAATTGATTGAGTTCTAGAGGTGAGGTCGACGGTGGCGGCGGCGAGTTCCAGCGGCGAGGCCCAACGGCGAGGCTGGCGACGGCGGCGGCGAGGTAGGGAGACGAGGTCGACGGCGGCGGCGGGGGTGAGGGAGACGAGAGCGACGATGAGCGATGAAGGATACGGCGGCAACGGAGAGAGGTGAGGCCATCGGCGAGGTCGGCGGCTAGGTCGACGGCGAGAGGTGAGGCCGGCGGCGAGTTCGGCGGCTAGGTCGACGGTGAGAGTAGAGGTGAGGGTGAGGTGACTGGTGGTGAGGGAAGAGAGTTGAGGGAAGAGAGTGGGAAGGGTAAATTGGTCTAAGCCTCCCTTGTTCTAGTGAGTCCCAGGGTAGAAGGGTGGACAAGCTTGTCTAATGTTTTGTTCAAGCTTGTTCTACTTAGTCCAACGTTAGGATGTGCCAAACACGGGACAGGACTGTCTTGTCCTGTCCTGTCCCACCCTGTCCAGTGCACCAAACGCATCCTAAATGTATAGGTGCTTGACTTATTTACTTGTGGTGATCCAAGCACGAGATTTTGTGACGTTGTGACAGGTGAGTACATTAACCCTCTATATGTGGCTACATGTACTAATTGCGTGTATGCATGTTGTGGTTTGAACGAGACTAGCTTGTATGTTTGACCATGCCCATTGTAGTGGTGGTGGCCACCGTGGGTAACAGTGGTGTGATAGCCTGGTACCAGTGTCTATGGTCCTTGATGGTGGAGAGCCGTAAGGACGTAAGTTGTGTTGCATGACCAGTTCTTGTTTACGTATGTGATTATGTTATATGTTCTTGCTATATAGTGTGGTTTGTGCTCACTAAGCGTAAAGCTTAACCCGTCGTGGTTTTTTTCTTTTTAGTTGTAGGTTCTTCCGGTAAGGACAAGGGGAAAGGACCTGATGCTCCGAGGCGGCCAAGGCTCAGCTCAGTCTTTTGAGGGAAACATTTTCTTACAAATGAAATTTTACTTGGTTTATTACTGGATGGTGTTTTATACAATGGTTGGATGGACCTCGTTTTGAGGAATTGTTATGGGACCAAGTGTTTGGATTTTATTTAACACTTAATAAATTTTAAAATTTAAACTTTGTATGATTTTCGTTGCCAAGGTTACTCTTGTTAAGTTTTTGTTAAATTTCCGGTTAAATATTTGAAAATTTGGTCTGAGTTATTACAATCATGGCTAAGCCGACTCCGTGACTATTCTTTGACCAACTTTAATCCAAACCCGCTAGATTGGTGACGTGTCCAATTCCGTGATCACGGATTTGTGTTTCACGGAATTGCCCCTGATTCTAAAATTTTCTTACAATTTTGGTCCTAATCATGGATCAAGGAATTAGAATCATGGATTCGATGGCTGGTTTGGTAAAATGGAAGAGAAATGGTTAGGAGATAAAAATGTTGGTATATATAGGCTATTTTGGCCAAATTCCCCTTTTGGAATGATTAATCTAGGTATCATCATCTCTTCTGTAGTTAACTCCTTTATTCTCTGGATTTAGCTTAAAAGAAGTAAAGCAAAATATCTTTAAAACAAACCAGAAACCAAAAATTCTTTGGCTGATGTCATGTTACAAAGTGCATAGAAAGTAATATTGATTGAAACTTTGGCATTTACAGCCATTTAGGATAGCTTACATATTGTTGCCAATTTATTTCATTATTGCTAATGTGTAAACTAAACTTAGAAAAGACATCAAGCAGTTAATGCTTATTTGGGCCTAGTATTTTCTTGAACCAATAGGCAGACATCTTTGGATATCTCTTGAGAGTCTTGAAATCAACATAAACAATGCCAAATCTTGAAGTGTATCCCAATCTCCACTCAAAATTGTCAAGGAGTGACCATGCAAAGTAACCTATCACATTTGCTCCTTCATCAACTGTTTGTTTCAATGCAGCCAAATAACCCTTGTAGTAGTTAATCCTTGTGTTATCAAGTAAACCCTTGGCAAGGGTTATATTCCCTGGATCATCCATGCCTGTAACATATCCATATCAACAACTAGAATTAGGATAACTATTTATGGACTAACATGACTTATGATATGGCTTTCTTATTCCTTTTCTTGTTTTAGAATCATTGCACATACCATTTTCAGCTAGAATGACAGTTGGGTTCCCGTAACGTTCTTTAACATAAGTGATGGCTTTGTGTAGACCCCATGGAACGTTGTAGAGCCAGTATGAATATGCCTGCATCCAAAGCATATCAAGTGACACTAGGAATTAGTAATTAAGTTTGTTCCTTTAGTTTTTGTACCAAAAGAAAAGGTTGGTTACAAGTAGTTACCCGTGGACCAATTGGTACGCCTTTGCGTTCATCTACAAAAAAGGTAAGAAACCCGTAAGGATATATGCGAGTTGTGAGTCGTTATGAGTGTTGAAAAAGGAGGTCATTCTTACAAGCAAATCCTACATTCCAGTCCATCTGGTAGCCAAGGTGTTTTGGTGGATTTCGATGTGGATCATACATGTAATAAGTAGTATATTGGTTTATCCCAATGTAATCGAAAGATCCCTTCACCAGTTTCACTTCTTGGTTCGTGAATTTGGGTAGACGATCCTTCACAATGTTTTGCATTGTCTTGGGATATTCACCATATACAAGCGGATGCAAGAACCTGTACACACAAACTTAGATTTTGAAGCTATCAGAATACTCAACGAGAAGGGGCATCCAACATGTATTGAAGTAGAAAAGTTTAAGTTTAGATAGCGAATTTACCATCCAATATGAAAGTCTCGTGCTCTTTGAGCAGCATAATTGTCGGCCTTTGACCGTGTCAGAGGTTCATACCAAACAAAGTCCAACAAAATCCCGATCCGCCCGTTTTGTGTTTCCTGTATCATGTCAACACGAGCTAAAAACGCTGTTTTTCTACCATGACTTGATGGTTTTATATTTTTAAAAAACTATTTCATCTCACCTGATACTTTTGTCGGTATCTTTCAACTGCGGCGGCATGACTTAAGATGATATTGTGGGCGACAATGTATGGCTCGGTTGCAGAATTCCCAACCGTGCAATTCCCGTACGCCTTGGAGCACCGTCCTGGAGCGAAAAAGCCATTGTCGTATCCAAGGGCAGCCACAACTCTAGGCTCATTAAACGTCATCCAATTCTTCACCCTATCCCCGAATGTCTTGAAACAGAATTCGGCGTAATCCGCAAAATCTTTCCTGATAAGAGTATTTTGCAACAAAACCATGTCAAAATCCATAAGTTACTTGTAAACCAAACTAAACCCAATAGGCTTGTATGAATTAATTAGGTAGTCTATAAGGATTTTAGATTAATTCATGTTTAAGTTTTTCATTCATTCAATAAACAATTTAAATTATATAAATAACTATTTAACCCCTGGTCTATATGAAGTGTATAAAATATCATTTTATTCGTAACATGAAGTGGGTTCTGGATGTTGTAAAACATATATAAATCTTTATTCTAATGTTGTTTTTATGCATAATATAATTTGGGAAACATATATTTAAGTTTGTGTTTTTGAGTGATACGTACACAACTTCATGGCTCAACCATCCCAAGTACTTCTCTTCAAGGGCGAGTGGAAGGTCGTAGTGATTAAGATTTGCATATGGGGTAATACCTGCAACAATACATAAATAAAAAAAAAGTTTTAAGTTATGTGAGTATGTGACAATTTATTCTTTTTTGTTAGAACACGTGAAGATATGATATCTAATTTCTTTTGATAAAACATTTGCGTCATTTATATCAAATTTAATCACAAGTCGTCACGGTTAATTAACTTATATTATATGAAAGTTGTAATATTCATACAATATAAACTTATATGCACTTGCATCATTCTCATTATAATATTATACACATTATAATTAAGAGAATTTTCATTTTATTTCATGAAACGAAGTTATGCTCTTCACATAAATGTAACCTATGTTTTAACTCAAAAGTGTTATTTAGTGTTGTGTTTAAAAGAAGGTAGTACCTTTTTGAACCATGTAGTCAATTAAACGGTTATAATAAGCAACTCCTTTCTTGTTCACTTTTCCGGTCCCCTCTACACATACCAAACAAAAGATTATTACCAAGATTTTTGTGGCATATAAAAATGGTGTAGAATGATCGGTATTCAATGATTACTTGGAAATATTCGAGACCATGAGATGGAGAAGCGATATGCATCGAAATTGAGGTTTGCCATCAAATTAATATCTTCCTGCATTTGAATATACAGAGTATGCTTACCAAAACGATTGCCAAAACATTAATCCAAAATATATATTTTTAGTTTAACTTACTAATACAAAGATTTTTGAAGTTTTTAGATAGTAATACACCAAAATTGATGATATTATATACTTTATATAACTTCCATTAATAAATATACTTTTTATATTAATTATTACGTATAAGGTTTGCTAAAAAATTTACATTCCTATAATAAAAAGGAAAACGATAATAATAAACCCTTGAGATGCTAGACAAGAAAACAAAGGTATGTGGGTCCCTCTCCCCACTACCCAATGGCGAATGCGACTGTCACATCCTCACGGGTTGGCAAATTGGACCGTTTTGAATATGCTGCTACCAATAATTAAATTAACTATAAATAATAGTGGAATATACATATTATATTATTATGTTAAGGATTTTACGGAGTTTTTAAATAGTAAAATACAATAACTGAAAAAGCTAATTTACTCTTTGCATCGTTAACTTACGAAAACATTGTAAAAATAAAACTTGGGTGGTAAGAGGCTACGGCCATGCGTGGCGCAATGGAGGGCTCATCAGCTGGCTTATGCAGGTTCACATGCTCAGAGGGTTGGGGTACGCAGCCATGGTAGCCGGCGGGTACGGGTTAAGGGGGTTGCACATGCCGCTTTATTTTGTGTGTGTTGTGTGTGTGTTGTGTGTGTTGTATGTGAGATGGTTGAGAGGGTTGGGGTATGGGTTGTAGAGAGTTATGAGAGGGTTACGAGAGAGGGTTGGAGAAAATGATGTGTCAGCTGATGTGGCATGTTAGGTTGAGAGGGTTGGGAAGGTTGGAATGGTTACGTTACTGATAGCAAGAGCATCTCCAACATCATTATTAAAATAAATAAAAAAATGTTTTGTTTGCTAAATAGTTTCAACAGCTTTGGTATTTTAATTGCTAAAATAAAAAATCTAGAGAAATCTTTAAAGATAGAGAAATCTCTAAAATCTCCCTATGATGAGATAGAAATATTATTTTAAAAATAATGTTGGATTTTCTAAAATAGAAAACTGCAAAGAAAAAAGTTTTAGAAATTTTGAATTTTCATTCTCTATTTTAGAAAAACTATTGAAATGCTAGTGGAGATACCCTAACATTCTGAATTCTATTATTTATTAAAAATTTAAAATAAAATTTATAAATAATTAAATAGTTTTTTTTATTAATTGATTATCATAAACATATATTTTAACATGATTTATACTATTATTACATACAAATTTTAGAAATTCTAAAAAATATCAACCAATACAACCGGAATTTAAAATTTTATGTCCGTTTGATTTTAACGAAATAGTGAGATTTCAAATCCAAGAGTTTGTTTAATCCAAAATGGGGTTGAAATTAACTCAAATTGAGATTTTTGCAAATCTAATCCAATCCCTTGAACCAAACGAAACCTTAGTGATTTGTTAAATTATAATAAATCCAATCGTCAATTTGCAAGAATATTACGAGTATAACAAATAAAAAACATTTACTTAATAAATAACATTAAGATAATTCACCTTGTATCGGTGATACTGATCCACTGTGACTTCTCCTGTAGCATTATTTGGTTCAAGTCCTGTGCAAATGAATAAATGTGAGTTATTGCTTTTTAATTTAGTACAATACAAATTTAGTGCATCCACAATCAGAGCCGGTCCTGAGATTGCGGATCCCCATGGCGAAAAGTCAAAAAAATGCCCGTTAAGTATGCAAACGAAAAACCAAGCAACAATTTAAAGCGGTTTGGAACCTAAGAAAAAACAAATAACAATTTAAAGGGGTTTGAATAGAAAGCAAGTCGATTGACGAGCGATTGGCAGAAATTGGTGACTAATTCTCTTCCAATCATTTAGTTCTATACTTCTATAATTGGGTTCGGTGTAAATTGTAGCAGGTCGAGATTGATTTGGTATCCATATATAGAGCGCTCACAAGTCACAACCATAGTAAAATTAGGCCTAAAATCCAAAATTGAACCTACTAATGAATACTTGGGTTTATAAAAGTGATGCCCTTAGGCTAGATGATGCTCTGGGCGGCCGCCCCTTTGGCCTATGCCAAGGGCCACCCCTGTCCACAATTGAGGTTTTTTTTTGGGTTCTTCTTAAGATTTTTACATGAACTTCTACCATGGGGTCTCTGAGAGTTTCTTGTGTAGTTATAAGTTCTAATTGGAACCCAGGTGTTTGAACAAGAACCCGGGTTCTTGTATATTATACTTTTCTTTTTTGTTATTTTTTTATTTATTACTTTTGTTATTTCTTAATCATTATATAAATTCAAAATATGAAAAGTAAGATTTTTGTAAGATCTTCTATAGTGGAGTCTCATTAAGTTTTTCTTTTGTTCAGGTGTCAATAACGTGGTAGAAACAAATATGGTTAGCTCTTAGAGGTTCCACCATTGTGGATGGTCTTGGTGTATTGAACTTATTTATTATAACCGACAATTTAATGCTAGTTCTTCTTAAAATAGAAATTAAGAATTTATGAAGTGGTATATTTATACTATACTTCTAAAAACGTATCTAGGATATAAAGTTATTTATCAATTGGTTTATTAAAGTTCAGATATACATGGACCTATAAAATTCATCGCAATGAAAAAGTACATGAAACAACTTCATTGCGATGAATACACCCGACTTTTTACCAAATGCACCCAAAAAGTGAATGCGTCATACACACACATGTCAACGTCAAAGTCGGGTGAAAAGTCGGGTGCATCGGGAATTTACCAAAGTCGGGTAAAAAGTCGCAATGAAAAAGTCGGGTAAAAAGTTGGGTAAAAAGTCGGGTGCATCGGGAATTTACCAAATGCACCAAAAAAGTGAATGCGTCATACACACACATGTCAACGTCAAAGGCTACTTTTTCAATTCCCGATGCTACTTTTTCAATTCCCGATGCACTTTTTGGGTGCATATAGCAACCCCCTTTTACATACAAACACAAAAAGAAAGAATTTCATCAAGAACATATATGACCAGAGACAAGAACATCAATTTCTATAAAACCCACTTAAAACTTTAACAAGAAACTCGAATGTGAATGCTTTAAGGCTTTGAAATTAACTGCCAAAGCAATCTAAAGGATCCTAGAAGGATCTAACTAGTGACATTTAGGAAAATACAAACATTGTTTATGCTAGAAATAAAATCAAATCAAATGGTGGTAAGGGATTAATGTGTGAAAAAGGATTAGTTACCAGGAGTCTTGATGAATTCATCCCAAATGCTTGGTCCTCGTCCATCTTTATGAGCCATGCCTTCCACCTGATAAGCCGACGTGGCTGTTCCGAACACAAACCCTTTCGGAAAGCTCGTCCGGCTTATTACTTCAGTCGTGTGGGTTGAACCACCCACCACAACCATTAAAACCAGAAGCACCACAAATATGATTCTCATCATTTTTGCTTGTGACGGGAGCAATTGCAGACTCTTTCTATTTATAGTTGAATCAAGTGAAGGATAATGCTATGTATAGTTTTTCTTTTTCTTTTTCTTTTTCCTTTTCATGATTATTTTATGAAAAAAAAGATAGGATAAAATTGTAAAAAAAAAACAAATGGGTTATGATATGACGCAAAAGGTAGGGGACCTTTGTTAATGCCTGCAGCTTTTTCTAAATAAAAAAAAAAACGGTATTTTGCCATTTTTATTTAAATATCACATATATGAGTAAATGACAAATCAAATAATCAAATTTTAAAGATGATTTTTTGATGATTAGGTTGTTTAACAAAGAGGGGTCGATGATTAAGATCTAGAGTTGCTATCAAAACTTTTTAAGTGTTTCTTAAAATATTAAAATCACTTTTATTTTTTCAAATAAAATGAAATCTGTTTTCTTAAAAAATAAAAGACCGGTCTCTTGTAAAATAAATAAAAATAAAAAAAAAACTTCTATTTGACCCTTTCTGTTTTTTCTTGTAAAGCTTTTTACCATTAAAATAAAGTTTAAATAAAAAAAAATTGTTTCATAGAAAATCTTTCAGTTAAAGACTCCTATAAATTCAACTCCTATACGGTTGTTTTAAAACCACTAGCTTTCGTAAACATAATCATCCTATCTTAGTTTTTGAGTTATTTCAAATTTTTTATTTAATTGGGATAAAAAGCTTATTAGATAAATTTATTTCAAGTTACTTGGAGTAGCTTTTCTATAGTATATCGTTTATAATAGTCACTATGATCATATTTATGAATAATTTGTTTTTACCTATATTATTAAATGTTGGGATTGACTAAAATTTTAATGACATAGAGAGGATATTAAGTATGATCACGACCCGCTTAAAATTGCAAAAAGGAAAAAACAGAAAGTTGTACAACTTTCCACGTGATCAAAGTTGTCGGATAATTCGCATTATACACTGGAGTCAAGAACACGAGAAGCAGGCTCTAACATGACCTTTCATGCCACTAAACCCGCACAAGTCACCCCCCTAGGGAGGTTCACCATCTGATCCAAAAGCTTTTCTTATTTTATTAGTTAAATAATTGTTTTTATACAATACAATTATTTTCAGCTATTCTTATTATTAATCTTCTTGCTAGTTTAAACTAGGTCACAATTGGGATTTTCGATGGTTTTGCATATTTTGATAGAACTTGGATGAGAAAATTGTTTTGAACAATGAAGGGTATTTCTTACCAAGTTTTGATGAGTTTTGAAAATTTATTCTCAAATATTCAAATAGTGGGTTTAGATGGAGAAAAGAGCATTTTACTCACTTGATTGGTATTTGTAAATGAGATGTTTATATGATTGAGTTGACGTGTCTAGAAACATAAGAGTGTATGAATAGAATATAATGGAGCCATAGACATAAAAGTCGATTTTATCATGTAATGGGTGTTGAGATTCCCAAATTGCAATATGAAAATATCGATTGTTATATAGTGTAGTTTCTAAAGGAAAGAAGTTTGTCTTGGATGGTAAGGTCCCAAGGTAAAGACCTCGATAGGGTTGAACTTGGTGATCCTATTTTGACTTGGATAGGGTTGGACTGATTATTATGTAGGACTAGACACTTGGATAGGGTTAATGCCCATAACAACTTAAGACCCGGATAGATTTGATGTCAAAGAATGTAAAATACACCAAGAACACACACAAACTGCGTAAAAATAATCTCTCTGAAATCTTACACGCTCACCTTTGCAACTACGTGAAAGATATTCTAGAATTACGGTAAATCTTTTGTTTCTAGGAAGGAATCTTCTAAGTCAATGTACTAGCCTATAAGGTGCATCCACATGTAAAGGTAAAATAATCGCTTAACGCTCATGTGGTGGTATGCATCCATTGAAATATACTCAGACACTTAAACAACAATCATAAATGTAAAGGTAGAGACCAAAAGGAGTGTTAGCCTATGGTAAGGCTTGGGCACTACATAGTGGTGAACCTGAGTTCGAGCCCTGGAAGACGCATTCTGGAGGTACGGGGGCTTCGACCCCGGGCTGCATGCTTTAGCAGTCGGGCTTCGGCCCAAAATTGCCGAGGATTAGTCTGGTCCCAATGTGGTCTGGGATACCTCTTCCAGAAAAAATGTTAAGGTAGAGCTCTGCTTTTAATTACAGGTCTGGTTCTGAAAAGCTTAGGTCCAATACTTCGTTTAGGAGCAAACCTCTAATCTTAAGACTTGGCTTTTTACAATACTTTCACAGTGATAAAAAATGGGACTAAAAATCTTCCCCAAAGTATTGAAAAAGTAAATTGTGAATTAAGTCCAACTTCTAGAAAGAAAGAGGTATAAACAGACCACTATAAACTTTTGATTAACGAATAGTACATTATAAAAGAAGTTACAAGCATTAATAGAAAAAAATTATACAACTGCATCAACACCGGTGTACATTCTATGATAGGTCCTGATAAGCTTTTTGTACTTGATGAGAAGATCTATGTCTCTAATGATTCTTTGTGTTGGCTCTGGTAGTACATTTTCATTGGAAATTCTCGGAGTGATATGATTTTGAAACCACTTTAAAGTTTCTGTAGAATACTTCGCCATCCTCAAACTTGGAAGAATCTTCTCCTTTTGTTTTTTATCTCTATAAGTGAATCTAAGATTAGGTTTTACAATTACCGATGTAGGGAATGTCGTCAAGACCATCAAGATCTTCATTTGGTCTAGTTACAACCAATTGATCTATACCTAACTCTAGAGCAATATTAAGTGAGTTCTACTTCAGTACCTGAGGTTAACGTCCACAACTTCTCTAATCTTGCTACTGGTAGTTATGTATATGGATTTTCGATCAGTCTGGCTTTGTGTACCTAAAGAGCTAGTTTCGGTTGGCCACATCAAGATCATTGAGGGTGTAGACTTTGTTATTCTTTCTTTCCATAATATACTCTACATAGACAATTGCATTGTATTAGTACATACTTTATTTAGGTCATACACAACCTTTATACCATAATCCGAGTAGACAACCCTTGGATCATTTACTTTGTCCCTTACACTTACAAATCCTTGCCTAATTCCTCCTTAAACAGTAGGATGCACATTTAGCGTTATGTACACTTCTTCCTCTCGGTCGTTGAACATATAATGGTATATGTCTTCAAGGAAAACTAGATTCTTTTGAACAAGAGGGTTCGATTTTCTTCGCCCTTATATCAGATTTTCTTCGCCCTTAAGGGGGCCTTCTCTGTAGTGCATCCATGTGTAACACCCAAAAATATGAGGCGAATTTAAAATCTGATATAAGGGCGAAGAAAATCCAACATACCTTTCCTAAAAATGCATAATCCAAAAACCTGTATAATATAAGCAGGTTTATGTGTAGTTATAATGCCCAAAGAAGAAATACAATCTAACAACCTATTCAATCTAGCCTAGGTAAAACTAGATTAAATCGGGTGTCAACAGATCTCCTAAAAGAATCGCTCTTCTCTCAGTCTTCCAAGAAAATCTCGACTATGACACTTCTAGTTGACACGACGATAACTTAGCTCTTCCTAGACTTGCCGTTGATCGTACCTGTGACACAAAGACCACAACTAGTGTTAGGCTAACGCCTAGTGAGATCTCATATAATTAATAGCATAAAATAATTATAAGGATCAATCTAAAATAACCATTGAAATCCCAATGTTCATACTCGTACCAAAATCTAATTCATGCCTTCCGGCAAACACAAGTTTATTAACTTTGACCCCACGGTCATTAGGCAACGTGCTTAGGCCCCGACCTTGGTACACATGTCACGGCCGACATCACCACCCCAGAATTGTTTTGCCTTTTGAGCGCACCCCGTCTAGTCACGCTCCAAGGTCTCCCTAGGCTTAAGACATTCCTAATGCTGGACAAGCCCCCTCTCCACAAAGGGCATGACCACCCTAAGTGGGAACTTACCGGTATGCCTTGAGTTTACCAAAAATATATTCCAATCCAAGTTTCCAACATTTATAACTTCCAAAGTTACCAGGACACAAAACGCATGGAGTGTTTATTTCTCGATTCTTGAATTTAGAATTCCATAGATATATAAATATGTATTTCAAACCTATATATATATATATATATATATAATATATTTTCTTTCACACGACATGCATACATATATATATATATACACACTCACTTTTATGCATAACCATTCACATATGGTTTCCTTTATATAAAAGAAAATTTATATCCGTTTATATATTTACACGCGTACACACATACTGATATCCAAAATAATTAATGGTACATTTATCTAGTGCATTAACCTATTAACCCACATGCTAATCATGATTCTTAACCAACCCATGTCTCCATACTCTTAATTTATGTTTGATCCTATGTTTAAATATATACCTAGGTGCATGACTATAACTTGCAAGATTTGTTTACATATTATCACAAATTCTTTGAACCATATAATGAAATATTTCAACCATATTCTCATGTGAATAAGGCAAATCTATCAAAACCCAACACATGCTATCTCATCTTCTCAAATTTTTCATGAACTCGAACTATAGTCAAAACCCCAATATTTTGTATAGGCATTTTATAAATCAAAAGAAGAAATTAAGGATTAGATCTACAAAGAGAACACAAGCAATCATTATTCATGAAACCCTAAATTCTTAACCATTCATGTGAGTATTAATGATAGCAATTTGTCAAGAACAAAGATTAGTTAGGAGAGGATCTCACTTAGGGTTTGTAGTGAGAAACCCCTAAAATATGAAGATCTTAGTTGGAAGAGGTTGTTGCTCGAATCTAATTAGTAATTAGAGATCCCAAATTAATACATAAATTCCTTTATGAAATCAAAACACATAGATGCACCATTAGAACTTACCTAGGTTTTGCCATAA
Source organism: Centaurea solstitialis (assembly GCA_030169165.1). Classification (NCBI taxonomy): domain Eukaryota; kingdom Viridiplantae; phylum Streptophyta; class Magnoliopsida; order Asterales; family Asteraceae; genus Centaurea; species Centaurea solstitialis. Next base: position 56,653,138 of record CM058043.1, read on the forward strand.
AGAAGAAAGGGTGATGAGAGGAAGTATGATTCACGCCAAGTGACCGGGAGAGAGAGCTTCTGCTTTCTTTTTAAATGAGAAAATGGGGAAGGTGGATGAAAAGGGAAACATGGTTGGCTAATGGTCTACATTAAGGAAGGATAGTTGAATTTAAAATGCCTCTTCTGTTTGCTGCACTTCAACACCAACTAGCCAAGTACCTCCATATATGAAATGGTTTGAACTTTAAGTACATACATCCATATATATTTACTAGCCAAGTACCTCCATATATGATATGGTTTTAACTTTAAGTATGTTAGAGTATATTATAGCCCATGGGCCTTCGGCCCCTTTACTGTTTCCGTAGCCTAGGTTTGGGATTTCTCTTGTTATATATAGTCTAGGTTTCTTTTGTTTTCTGTAACACATATTACTTTTCCATATCAATATACGGCTAACCTTTTGGCCTCTATCTTGTGTATTCTTCATTCATCATCTTCTTAAACTAGGCTGGTTTCTAACATGGTATCAGAGCTTTAGGCTTTCTCTTTCGTTGTATTCTCTAAACGTCATCACAGTCGCCGCTGCCATCACCTAACGCCACTGCCGGCGATGTGGTGGTAGCGGCGGGTCTTTCAAAGTTCGGTCTCAGTTCGCCGCTGAGCCAAATCACCATTGTTTTCTCGTCATCATCACAGCCGTACCATTACCGCCTTTATCGCCGCCATGGTCATGCCGTAGCCAGCCTACCGCAACCATTCACCGCCACACACCACCATCTACTGCCGTCGCTGCCGCATAACCAGACCAGTTGCCAAACTCCTCGCACAACCAGACTAGTCACCACTATTGTCGTTGATCACCATCATCTTCGATCACAACAGCCGCCATCGCCAACCCTAGCCGCTGCTGTGTTTTTTTTATCGTTGCCCGGTGGTTCTTCACCGCCGCCATCGCCATCGCCAACCCTAGTCGTAACCTCCATAGGGTTTCCTTCACAGCGGTTAAACCCTAGCCGTAGCCTTCAAACCTCCACCGGTTTCCATATCCCGGATTTCAACACACCGGATTTCCATACCCGGACTCTCAACACATCGGGTTCTACCACCGGCTGTTCAATCAATCACACCATCAAATTTTTCAATCACACCGGATTGCAACCACCGGGTTTTCCGAACCCCGGATTTCACATCGTACCGGGTTTCATTCATACCCGGTTCCTTCACCACTGATCTTCGCAACATCGGGTTCAATCGCTCTCTCACGCCATTATTGCCATTTCGCCGCCGCTGTGGTTGCTACTATATACATCACTCACCGCTACTGCCTCATCAGGTGCACCACCAATCGCGCTCTCAACCCTTCAGCCGCTGCCACTTATGAGATCTGCCCGATCTGCATCTCATCTCATATCCACTCGAAAGCCGTTGTCGTCTTCTGCCTCTTGAGAGCCACTGCCGTCGCGGTGCCACCACCACATCCAGCCGCCGTTCCTTTCGTCCAGCCGCCGGCCACATTGTCACATCTCCGTTGCTGCATCCTCATCTAGAACCATCTCGCCACTAACGACGCATCATCTCGTCATCAACCGATGATTGCCGCAATCACAATTGCTTCTCACCGTTGTTGCCGTCTCTCACCGCTGCTGCTGCTGCTATCACGCCACCGTTGTGGTATCACGCCACCCGCCGCCTCTAAAAGGTTGTGATCCACTGGTTTGCTTCTGCCTCATACCGGGTTTCCTTATCAGATCACTTTGCAACCACTCTGATGCGTACCTCTGCCGATTAATAGCCGGTGGTATCACCACCAACAGCCGTACATCACCGCCAGCCATCCTCAGCTTCGTTGTTGCTGCTCTTCGTATTAGCCAGCTGCAATCACTACCGACTTGACAGCAACATCATCATCGCCCTTTGTTGTTGCTGCTCTTTGCATCGCATCGCTACCGATCTCGATTGCCGGTCACATTTCCGGTCTCACTACCACAGATCTTACACGTCAGAGATCTCCCTACAACCATCTCCGTCTCATTCATCTCTCTATCAATTGCCAGTTGCCGGTGACAAATCCTCTCATTTCGGCGTTCAAATCCGGTGACGACTCTTCCCGGACTTTAAATTCAGTGACGAACCCTCGCATTCCCAGACCTCTAATCCAGTGATGAAACCCTCGCATTCCCGGACCTCTTATCCGGTGACTAAACCTTCCCGGTGTCTCGAAACCGGTGACTAACCTTCCTGGTATCTCGAAACCGGTGACTAAACCTTCCCGGTGTCTCGAAACCGGTGACTGAACCTTCCCGGAATTCAAATCCGGTGACGAACCTTCTCGGACCTCAAATCCGGTGACAAACTATTCCTGGTGTCTTGAATCCGGTGACGAACTATTCACGGTGCCTCGAATCCAGTGACGAACTATTTCCGGTGTCTCGTATCCAGTGACAAACTATTCCCAGCGTCTCGAATCCGGTGACAACTCCTTTATCGCTCTTTTGATGGCCTCTATCTTTGGCCTAGATCGCTGCTCTCTGTAGTTTCTCGCCGGTGTCACTGCCTCTCACCGTTGCGGCCTCTCGTCTCTACCACTCAAGCCATTGCTGCAACTCACCACAATCACCACTGCTGTCGCAAGTTACCATGCACCACCACCATTCACTCAGCCGCTGCATCAACCTCACTCAGTCGCCGCATCTTTCCAGACGTTTCCGTGACCTTGTTTTCAAACTCAATCTGGGTCATTCTTCCCCGATTGAGTTTAAGGGGGGGTGTTAGAGTATATTATAGACCATGGGCCTTCGGCCCCTTTACTGTTTCCGTAGCCTAGGTTTGGGGTTTCTCTTGTGTAACCCCCCATTTTCAATATTAAGATTTAACGGAGTGTTAGCTAACTTTTAACCTGATTAATGTGTTTGGTAGGGGTTGAAGGGCTAGAGTGTAAATACTGAAAGTGGAGGGTGTAAGAGGCTTGTAATTAACCTTGGAGAAAGCCCTAACTCCCTTTAGTTTTTCACGTACGATTTGAAAGGCAGAGAGAGAGAGAGAGAGAGCTAGCTATTTGGGAGATTTTGGAGAGCAAGGAGATCAAATTTAAGGCTTGTGGTGGATCTATTGTGGTAATGACTTCGTAATTCACATTAAAGGTATGATCTTTATGCTTGTACTTCTTTAATTGGTGTAGTATTGAGTAATTATTGGGTTAGGGTTAAGGGTTGGAAGTGATGATCAATTGATCATCAATTGGTTTGAAGTCTATGAAATTAAGTGTTTATAAATGTTATATTTTGACCATGGATGATGTAGAAACATAATTTTGGCTTGTTTTGATCTTGAAACCATTCTAGAGCAAGAGGAGAGGGAAAGGGGAAATTTTTGGATTTCCTGTCAGGATTGCGTGGCTGTGGGAAATCGGCTCGTTCTCCCTCGTTAACCGTCGGATCGTCGCGAAATTTAGACAGAGGCTTCACGACTCATTTTTATTCGATCTGACCAGAGGGATCGAGTATCGGAGGCTCCAGTAAGGAGTAGCAAATGGTCGAAGTGGGCTGAAATTTCCAGAAAGTCGAACTTTGGTGTTTTGAAGATTTAGGTGGTGTGTACGTGCGATTCTCGAAGGCAACCAAGGGAGAATCAAGTACTGAGTTGGAATTACTCTTAAGGTATGATTACAAACCCCCTATAATTATTTGGATGAGTTGGTTACATAGAGTTTGTGAATTAAGGTTATGGATTGCGAATGATGGCCAATTGATCATTATTCAGAAGTGATGAGTCGAGCTTGATGTCATGTGATTGTGTATAATCATTATGGGATGTTGTATGAACTTGATTTCGATGGTTTCGGTCGAAATTGGAGTTGTAGGTAAAAACTCTCGTTGGTAGTCGCAACCCGCGACTTCAGTTTTGAGTCCGTTTTAAACCGTTTGGTCGAGGTAGCTTATGGGACTTCTTAGGGACTTATTTAGGCTTCTTTTAGGACTGTTTGAGGGTCCTAGTTTTAGTTGTAAATTGTTACAAATACAGGATTCGGTTTGAGGGATCGTGCGAGTTTCGTGCTTTTGATATCTTTGCGATTCAGGTGAGTTACACTTACTTACATTTTATTGTGTGGTATGTATTGTATGCATGATAGCGTATGTGAAAGAGATCCACATGCCCTTGATGAGTTGTGGGGGCCGACCCGTGTCCTAACTGACGGGAGAAAGGGAAACCACATGCCCTTGTGAGTTGTGGGGGTCGACCCGTGTCCAAACTGTTTGGCGATTAAATATCGATCTCATGAGATTCGGGTGTCTGATGTGTTTGATAAATATTGATATGCTTGATGTGAATGATTTTGATTGTGTTGGTACCTGTTATGGTATAGTCCGTGCTATGTGGTAAGATGTAGGTGGTGCTAGCTCACTAAGCTTTATGCTTACCCCGTTGTTGTTTATCCTTTTTAGTGTCAGGTATGTCCCATAAGGGAAAAGAAAAAGGTTTGAAGCTCCGGGATCCATCGGTTCAGTCAGGTTAAGAGACGTTGAAATGTGGCGACGTTTTGGATGGTAACTACTTTATTGGTTGGCATGTAAATGTTTTAGTTAGATAATGTTTTAAACTATGCTTTATGATTTCCAAGCTTTGGAATTTCATGTTTCGAAATCTTATGAATTATGAATGGTTTTTGGACATGCTTCCGCTTTTGAAATTTGTTTTGTTCAGATGTATGAATATTGGTTACTTTCCGTTAAGTTTATGTTTTTAGAAAATGGGTGTTACAAGTTGGTATCAGAGCCTAGGTTTAAGGGATTCGAGTATTCACAAGTGGTGGGTACTTGAACTTAAACCAAATGTTCGTGTTTTCGTAAAATTTAAAGTAACCAAATGGAATGTTTTACGGAGAAATGGATAGTGAGTCTGAATTGCGGACCGGAGCATCAGAACGGGGGTGAGCACACTAACCTTACCTTTGTTAAGCATGTTGAGTTACTATGTTAGTAAATGCACATATGTGTGATGTGAATGTATGGCATGTGTGATAAGTGGGCACTAGTGATGTGAATTACCAGTGCTATGCAGTTTACTTGTGCATGTACCTCATGATAATTGTTATGGACGTATGTATGCATGCATGTATGTCGTATGTTGGCTTGTAGATATGTGGTTATGAGTAGAGAGCATGATGTTTGTTATGTACTTAACTGGTAGATGAACTATTAAAGCTTTATGTATGATTAATGTGCATGACAACTATGTGGAGGATTAGGGCTTTGGTAATGGTGTCGAGGCTAGACATGTAGGGTGTAATTATGATGATATAAGGGCCTACGTGTGCATGTTGGGAATTGACATAGTTACGAGTTCTATGAACCTACAAAGTTGTGTTCTTAGGGGTAGTAGCATGTTAGGACCTACGTGTGTGTCCTTGAAAGAATAGATAGATCACTAAAAGCATGTTAGTAAGGAGACATATAAAGCAAGTGTCGTTGAACCAGGCTAGTTGATAGAATGGGAAGGGAGATAGATTTGGCTATATGAAGCATGATGTTTTACGGATCAATGTGGTGAAATCAAGAAGTGAAGGTAGGAGACCGGATGAGGACGAAGATCAGAAAATTCCAGATTTGAGAGAGATGATAGCGGCTAAAGTTGGAGAGGTACTTCATGATGTGCTTTCGGATCTTTTGATCAGATGAAGCAAGAACTGACCAAGGTGATCCATAGTCAGGTGGAGGCAGCTATAGCCGGTAGGGCTAGTGGGTTGGGAGGATCGCAGGGTAGACAGAAGACGGCGACAAGCTACAAAGACTTCTCGGCGTGTCAACCACTACACTTTGAGGGGCAGGAGGACCCCGTAGCCAGCTCTCGATGGACATTCGAGGTGGAATGGCTCATGAGTGAGTCCTTATCGATGGCGCAGACGATGGAGTTAGTGAATGAAATCACCGACTTGTTTATGGGAGCAGTCGCTTTTTTGTCTAGATTAAGTGGCAATGAGCGGATGAAGATTTATCAGTATGCAAGGATCTAGAAGCCCGAGATTCGGGAGTTTGTGTGATGGCAAGGTGCATTGACTTCCATCAGATGCACGTGACAACATGAATTAGATAGTTAGAATTGGAAAAGCCAGGAAGAAGAGTGATACCCCAAGACTCGGGAGCGTGTGTACTAGTTGACAACAAATGAAGCAAGGACGGAGCTAGACGTTGTGACAGGGTAAGTTAGAGAGTCCGTTAGAAGTAGAGTTAGCGGACGACGAGTATCGTTGGTGTGGTGATGTGTATAAGGATAAGTGGTAGCTGGAATAAATTGGTTAAATAAGAACCGAGCTCGCACTGACTGCGACAAGCTTTAGGTAGTAGTTCGAACTCTAAGCGGGGGAGAACTGACTATCGAAGGAGACGGAAAAAGAAGACTACCGAAGATGTGTACCTTGGCTAAGGCCAGGAAGCATGTTCTTCATGGAGGCAGCAGTTACCCGACGTATGTGGTCGACAGTCGTGATGAGGCAAAGAAGATGATGGTTGCAGACGTGCCAGTGGTTAGTGGATATCCGGATGTATTTCCGGATGACCTACCTAGCCTTCCTTTCAAGAGGCAAGTGGAGTTATGGATCGACTTGGTCTCGAGGGCGGCACCGGTAGCTAAGGCTCCGTACCGGTTAGCACCTCCGAAGATGCAAGAGTAATCGAAGCAGTTGAAGGAGCTGCTGAATAAGGAGTTCATCCGCGCGAGCACCTCACTTTGGAGAGCCCCTATCCTGTTCGTGAAGAAGAAATACGGGTCGATGTGGATGTGTATCGACTACCAAGAGCTCAACAAGCTTACGGTTAAGAATAGATACCCACTACCGAGGATCGATGATCTCTTCGATCAACTTCAGGGAACCGCATGGTTCTCGAAGATAGGTTTTCGCTCGGGGTACCACCAGCTGAAAGTTCGAGAGGAGGATGTGCACAAGACGACTTTCCGGACCAGATACGGGCACTTCGAGTTCATCGTGATGCCCTTCGGTTTGACGTACGCACTGGCGGCGTTCGTGGATTTGATGAACAGAGTTTGCAAACCGATGTTGGATAGGTCGGTAATCGTTTTCATAGACGATATACTAATCTATTTGGGATCGATGGAGGAACATGTGGAGCATTTATGAGATGTATTGGAGACCTTACGCAAGGAACGGTTGTGTGGGGAAAAGAGAAGACAGCAACGCTCGAGACCGTGAGAAGAAGGTTATGCAAAGAACCGGTGTTGAGTGTTGATTTCACCGGAGGAAGTATAGGACATGGCAATATTGTGGTACTTCGTATCGCGGGTCGGTTGAAATCTGATGCAGCGTGGGAAGGTAAATAAATGTTGTTAAGAACTAAATTGTGTGCTATGTCGTACGTGATAGTAGAGGGTAGATAACTATGTCGGATACGAATAACATGTTTGGCGTGCATACGGACAGTCTTGTACCCGTAAGGGTCAAGGGGATAGTATCGTTTTCCTTAGAAGAAACGGTAGGATCAGTTCCGTTCTTGGAACGGATGCCAGTTATATGTGCAGATATGTTATGTTGTGAAATCCTTTGTAATCCGTAGAAAACGATGTGCTGGGAGATACGTTTTGGGTTGTGACCTGGACTAGGCAACTCCAAAGCAAAATTGTGAGGGAGTAGGGGTGACTGGTTAGGGCCCTGTGTCTCCAAAGCGGACAAGTTGACAATTGATAACGCCAAAATTATACATATTTTACTCGCATCAGTTCCCCACTTTTATCTTTATTTTAAGAGTATTTTCGATACTATTTGACTTAAAAAGGTGTAAATCCTAATTTTGTAGGTTTTGGAGGTGCTTGAGCGTAAAAGTATAAAAAGAGGGTGAAAAGCGTCAAAAAGGGGACTTCTGTGCAAGCTTTGGAAATTCAGACTTTTCTTGGCTCCTAAGACTGCTTTCTTGCTCCCAAAGTCAGATAACTTCCTCCAAAAGACGGATCTTCAGCAGATAAGGCAAGAAGAATATTTCGGAAGATCTGGGAAGCTGGATTTAGCTCACTAGCGCCGCGAAGCAAGGCTCGCGCCGCGAAGTTCGTTTTTCTCACTCGGAAGCTTCCAGTACACGTTTCGCTCCGCGAAGATGCCGTTTCGCGAACGCGAAAACGGGTCTGCCGAGTTTATTATAAATTAACGCCTTGGGCCATTTAGGTATCATATTTCATGAAATTTCTATTATTTTCTCTCATAGTTCAGTAGTTAGGGTAGATGGGAGCCGCTTAGGGTTACCAACCCGAGAAGATGGAGGCTCGATGATCGACTACGGAGGAGATTCGAGGGGATGCCACAACAAATCGACCGGTCTTTAGTTGGTTTGTCAAAGCATTCGTAATTAGCATATGTACTGATTCCTTTTATGTGTTCATTATGGTTTGAATACTTTGGATTTTATTTTATTAATTAGATGCGTGGTTTGTTGAATGTTATCTTTGATTCCAGTTTGATTCATATTGTATGGTTATTTGAACTCGTTGGTTGGGTGTATCTGTTTGACCAAAATAGATAGACTCCGATAGGTTAATCAACCTTACTTGACCTTCCCTTCGGAACCCGGAGAGATATGTTAGGTGGTAGCTTGGACCGAGAGCGACCAGATATTAGAATACCGTGCAATAGAGATAGAATTGGGTGACCGGTACTAGATTGTCTGACAAACAGTCTATGTATTGGGACTAGGAGGACCAAAACCTAGTTGATAATCTTAGATATACATGCTTGGGTGCTATGTGCTTAAATTCTGACAACAATCATTAATCTATGTCTTATGAAAGTAAACCATAATGGATTCATTTATCTCCAATGTATGTCTATTCATCAGTTTTCCACTTCTTGGTTAGGATTAGTTTTTTAATTATTTTTAATCTTTTATCTTTTAAAATACCTTTTCAAAAGCAAACCCCCATTTTCTAGACTAACTTATTATAGCTTTAGTTGACATCTAGCTTAACCGTTCCAGTGGTAGATACGATACCTGGACTTTCCTACACTATATTACTCGCGATCAGGTACGCTTGCCTGTGAATGTGGTAAGACAGTGGCTAGGCATTAGAGGTTAAAACTTGTTTCGCTTTTTATATACAATAATTACCGCATCAACAATGATAACCTCACTAATAGGTATGAATAAGCAGTCACAAAGAAAAGTAGTTAAGAGTGAGGATCCAAAGAAGAAAGGAAGTAAGGGTCAAGTAGTTCGCTTAATACCTGACATTCGTGGTCATTTAAGTCGTTGAGACCGTGTATAGGTTCCAATATCAAAGACGTAAGGTCGGATTACTGGTGGCCAGAGCTGAAATGGGATGTGGAAAAGCGAGTGGAAAAGTGTTGGACGTGTCGAAGAGTAAAGGTTGAGTTAGAGTTAGAGTTACCGGATTAAAGTAAGTGCATGTAACAAAGGATTTGATTACAATGTTGGTTGTACTATTAGAAATCATGATGTTATGTGGGAGATAGTGGACAGACTGATGGGCAGAGCGAGAGGACGATACAGACTCTCAAGTACCTGTTAAAAGCTTGTGTGTGGATTTTTGGAGGAAGTTGGGGTACGTACCCACCATTGGTAGAGTTCTTGTACGATAGCAGCTTTCATGCCAGCATCGGCATGCATTGAGATGTGGTGCGAGAGGAGATGTAGGACTTCCATCTACTGGGGAGAGATTGGTCAGAGAGAGAGTTGGGCAGTACTGAAATTATCCAGAAGGCGGCTGAGAGTATTCAGTGGAATCGAGATAGACTGAAAATTTCTCAGGGTTGTTAGAAGAGCTATGCAGTTAAACTACTGTCAGACCTAGAGTTCAATGCAGAAAGACCGAAATTGATCTTGGAAAGAAAGACCAAGTCTTGGAGAAGCAAGGACATCGGGTTAGTGAATGGTCAAAGGGAGCATAGAAAGGGCTCAGAATAGACGTGGGAACCCGAGGATGAGATGCGGAGGAACTACCCAGAACTGTTCCGAAAATAGACGATTTCGGGGCGAAATCCTGGTAAGTGGGGGAGAGTTGTAACGCCCCATTTTCAATATTAAGATTTTACGGAGTGTTAGCCAACTGTTAAACTGATTAATGTGTTTGGTAGGGGTTGAAGGGCTAGAGTGTAAATACTGAAAGTGGAGGGTGTAAGAGGCTTGTAATGAACCTTGGAGAAAGCCCTAACTCCCTTTAGTTTTTCACGTACGATCTGAAAGCCAGAGAGAGAGAGAGAGAGCCAGCGATTTGGGAGATTTTGGAGAGCAAGGAGATGAAATTTAAGGCTTGTGGTGGATCTATTGTGGTAATGACTTCGTAATTCGCATTAAAGGTATGATCTTTATGCTTGTACTCCTTTAATTGGTGTAGTATTGAGTAATTATTGGGTTAGGGTTAAGGGTTAGAATTGATCATCAATTGGTTTGAAGTCTATGAAATTAAGTGTTTATAAATGTTTGATTTTGACCATGGATGATGTAGAAACATAATTTTGGCTTGTTTTGATGTTGAAACCGTTCTAGAGCAAGAGGAGAGGGAAAGGGGAAATTTTCGGATTTCCTGTCAGGATTGTGTGGCTGTGGGAAATCAGCTCGTTCTCCCTCGTTAACCGTCGGATCGTCGCAAAATTTGGACAGAGGCTTCAGGACTCATTGTTCTTCGATCTGACCGGAGGGATCGAGCATCGGAAGCTCCAGTAAGGAGCAGCAAATGGTGGAAGTGGGCTGAAATTTCCCGAAAGTCGAACTTTGGTGTTTTGAAGATTTAGGTGGTGTGTGCCTGCGATTCTCGAAGGCAACCAAGGGAGAATCAAGTACTGAGTTGGAATTACTCTTAAGGTATGATTACAAACCCCCTATAATTATTTGGATGAGTTGGTTACATAGAGTTTGTGAATTAAGGTTATGGATTGCGAATGATGGCCAATTGTGTTGGTCCCAACGGGTGACCTTCAAGTAAGGATAGTGTATGAGATTATAGAAGGGGAGGGGGGTTGAATATAATCACACCAAATTTTCACTTTTAAATTCTTTGTTGTATTAACAATATGAATTTACAGATTATTGCGGAAATAGAAAAAACAAAAGTCTAAACTAAACAATCTAAGTTTCTTTCACTAGAGAAGATAGAAAATAGAGGGATAAAGAAAGAAAGGATTTAGGTAATAAGTAAGGTGAAGAAGTGGTTTGGAGAACCTTTCTTCAAGTCCTATTTATATCCCATGCATTAAATGCATGCAGACACACTTTTGTGTACGTGTCACACTTTAAGTGGTCCATAGTACTATTTACTATAAACAATTATCTTTTGCATGGTGTGCAAAAGAGGGTTCATGTAAACAGTTGCCTTGAGGTCTGATAAGTACGGAGGGAACAGAAAAGAGACTGTCCTTATGTACTATTTGTGTCAGTAAAGGCGGATAATCCTTTTGTGCATTAGATTAAGACATTACACTAATCCTTCAGGATCAGGATACTGATCAGTGAGGAATGCTCTGATACTGATGTTGATCAGAGGTCACTGTATCCTGATGAGTCTTCAGGATGTCATACGAAATTGAGCAGCCTGCTATCACTGAGTTCCGTCTTCAGATCACGAGCACGCTGGTCCTGTCATCAGCTAATTCTTCGACTTCGCTGATGGTTCTTGAGTATGATCTTGATGTCTTCAGGAGGTCTTCACTTCGATGGTCAGGATCAATAGATGTCAGAACAGACTCGTTCATCTGCTGATCCTGATCCTGATGATTATAAAAGTAAGTTACAGCATAAGTAACATGGAATAACACTGAACAATCTCAGTGATAATTCCTCAAGCCATAACAGGAGTAAAAACCTATTCACTAAGTAAAGTAACAGGATCATTATCATTTCATCAGGTCTTAGGAGAGCTGGATCAATAATCTCCCCCTAAATGATAATGATAAGACAACAGAGGAATTGTCTTAATCTAGAAAATTTAGAAATAAAATTCTAAGTCTAGGTATAACAGTAGGAAATAGAACTCATAAAGGTACGTGTCCCATTTACTGTTTTGAGGGATCTTTTTCAGTACTATGATCGAATAAAGTACGATGCACTGAAATGCATTTTCATTAATCTTATATAAGATTTTACAAGAGTAAAGAAAATACATAAGTACATAAATACAATACTGAAAGAAAATTACAAAATTCCTAGCTATCATAGTCTTCACTAAGTTCTTCAGTCTTGACTTGGATGGTGAGTGGAGTTTCACCAGTAGCTATTCGGTGATCAAGGATAGCTCTGACAGCACGAACAAATTCCCTGATGTCGCTTTCTTTCTTGTTGATTTTTGCAGTAAATAGCACTGACACCAGGTGTTCAGAGGGTGCTTTGTGTAGTTCGCTGAAACGTTGAAAGCGAAGAATGTTGTAGTTGTCAGCTACACAAATACCATGAACTGGTTCTCTGATGACTTGACCTTCAGAGAGAGTCATGCCATCAGGAAAGGAGAGATCAAGCATAGACAGGTTAGAGGGTCTGACGGAGGATGTTGATCTTGGAACACAAGGAGTGTATCTCCTTGTAGAAGTGCCTGTTGAGCGTCTGACAGGAGGCTTTGGGAGTGCTGAAGAAGGTTGGAGTAAGTTATCAGGAATTTCAGTTGTTCTTCTGTGCGAGCAATAAGTCCATTTATGACTTCTTCTACTTCAGCCCTGTAATTCTTGTTGGCTTTGGGAAGTAGGCTTCTGATTTCATTCCACTCTAACAAGTTGTATCTTTCTAACTTGTCAAGAGTGTGCTCTACGTCATTTACTCCAGAGCGTTTGACGGTGAGCCACGTTTTGCCAGGAACACCTTTCTTTCCACGTTTTCTGCGGAGATGAATTCCTGCAATAGCAGCACCATGCTTCCTAAGATGAAGACGGTCTCTGCACCAGTTAAGCTCAGTATTAGCTTCTCCTGCCTGTTCCTCAGCATTCCTGTTGAAGACTTTCAGCACGACCTTCTGTGCTAGAAGTGGATCAACACTTATTTCGTCGTCTTCTTCGACAAAATTCGACGCAAGCCTTTTCGCGGCTTGAGCAGAAAGGAAGACTTCCTTCTGCTTTTTATTATGCTCCTCCTGAGCTCTTATTCCTTCCTTGTACTCCTCCTGTGATAGATAGGCGAACTCAGAGTCCCAAGAGGTACGAAGAGGAATTTTTACTCTTGTACTCTCGAGTCGCTTTATCACTGCGTCTAAATGCCCATCCCTGTTTACATGAGTAGAATAGTCAGGGTAGTTCTCACCTTCAGAGCGAGGAGAGTTAGAGGGAGGAGATCTTGGTGAGGAGGCAGGGGTAAAAAAATCATCAGAGATGAATTCATCATCTGACGATAGGACAGCGGTTTCAGGTTGTTCTTGGGTTCTGGAGGATGAGGCTTTAGGGTTAAAACGGGTGACAGGATGTAAGGATTCATGGTTTAAGGGTGTGATCCTGAAAGTCATTCTGCTTAGTTCAGCTCGTGTTTGTTCTGATGGACTATTCTCCATAAGGCGAATAATCTCACCAGTGACAGAACCGAAGTTAACATCCTGAGTTTCAGGTTCGGTTTGGGTTTCAGGTTCAAGGGTTGGTTCAGGTGTTGGTTCAGGGGTAGGTTCAGGTGTTGGTTGGTTGGGTGGTTGGTAAACAACTATTTGAAGGTTGTTTATGGGTGAGTCTTCAGGTGAGCTATCGGTTAGGGTAATGGTTTCAGGAGCAGGTTTGGTTTTGAAGAGAGAGGAGATAGGGAGATTATCAGAAGTAGATGGTGAGGGTGTAGACTTACTAGGAGCGCCAGGGTTCTCCCCCTGAGATTGAGCGGGTCCTGAAGTGGGCGTTGCGTCGGCAACCTTTTCGACGATGAAGTCATCGTCTTCATCATCATCATCTTCATCGTCATTGGTTCCCCCTTCCTCGTTGATGTTCCAGTTGGTAGAGGGGGAATAAACGGAATGGTCACCAAGCCTTTGAGGTGGCTGTCTCTCCCCCTCAACAGTTGCCCTGGTCAAGGCGGCTGTTGAGACACACCTCTAGAGGAGGGAGGCCATGTCGGTTTGGAGCTTGGTGGTGATGATGGAGGAGCTGACTAGGGACTGAAGCAAGTCCCTGTCAGCGGTGGAGAACGCCGACGGTGGAGGAGGAGCAGTGGATAGTGCGTTCACTGCGGTGGAGAGGTCGGTGATCTTCTTCTGAAGAGCCCGGAGCCCTGCTTCTTGGGCATCCAACCTCTGCACCACCTCGTTTTGGAAAGAGGTGAGAGAGTTGGAGCTAGTGTTGACAGCATTTGTGAGAGCAGGCAGGGCTGTGGCCTTCATCTCCTGGATGGAATCCTGAAGAGAGCTGGAGGAGGTGGCCACTTGGGATGCCTTGTCGTGGATATTGTTCAGACAAGGTATGTTGATAACCACACCCGTTGGTGGTGGGGCAGCAGCAGCAGTGGCAGCAGCAGCCTGAGCTTCAGCATTTGCAGCTGCAGCTTTGGCGGAGGCGAGCTCCAGTTCCAGGGCCTGGAGGCGAGCCTTGTGGGCATCCTCCTGAAGTTGTAGTGCAGCCCGGGCATCCTGAAGCTGCCTTTCAGCAGACTGGCGTCTGAGCTCAGCCGCGCTCAGTTGTCGCTCAGATTTCGTGAAGACGAACTCGTCGAAAGGATCATCCTGATGAATTTGAGGATGTCCTTGAGATGCTGCTCCAAAAGAACCTGTACATTTAGTAGCTAAGTGAGCACTAGAAGACTCAAAAGCTTTCATAGAAGAAGAAGAGGCAATAAAATGCTTAGATTTATTACCTGAGGCTTGAACGGCATCAGAACGATTGCCGTCCACATTCTCCGAGTTTCCAGTTGAACAACCTCAGGTTCTTGCAGTTGTGGAGCAGGAGTATCTGCGGGTAAAGAGGATTTAGATAAAGGGGAAGGTCTATTAAATATATGAGGGAGGGTAAGATAGTATTTCTTACTAGCAACAGCTCACTTGCCCTTTTTCTTAGTCGCCTTAGATTTGGTGCGCTTGGGGGGAGGTGGAGGTGAGGATCCAGAGGGAGGTGGGCGCTTCTGGACCGCTGACGTATTTGCAGCTGGGGAAGTCAGTAAGGGGTTAGCTACTGACATAGCTTGCAGAGAATGAGAAGAGGAGGATTTGGAAAAGATGAAAGAAAGCGTACCTTGGACTAGCGGAGAGAGAGGAATTTTGTCAGCATCCTGTTCAGGTTCCTGAGGAGGAGGAACCATGACGGTGGATAGAGGCACGTCATCAGGATGAGGGAGTACTTGATCCAGGAACTTTGGCCCTATGGCGTAGTTGTTGAAAGTTCCTTCCGTTGGATAGTGCTCCTTCATGTGTCTTGCCAAGATGGCAGAGAAGAAGCGGGTGTAGGGGACGTTGGGTAGGCGCTTGGGGGCCTTAATCTTCTTGACCATATCATCCCAGATATGGCCAACGTAGTTGTATTTTCGCCTCTTCAGAGCAGAGAATACCATGTGCTGAATGGCGGTTGGGAACTGCTCGGTGCTCCCCGTCTTGCCCGTTAGACAGAGACCGAATGTGTTCCATATATAATAGAACGAAGCATTCAGTCCTGTTTTGTGGACTGTGGCGGAGGTCTTGGTGAGGATGACTCCTTCCTTCTCTGGCCATTGGTAGCCGATGTCATCGAGGAGAGCGATGATTTCGTCAGAGGTTGGGGGAGGAGGATATCTCTTCTTTGCAGGGATATCCATGACCTTGCGCAGGGTCCTGATCCCAAAGGAGACGATGTCGTCGTTGATTTGGAACTTGATGACATCCTGTCGAACGCCTTTTGGGCTTGTCTCCTAAGCAACCATGGCTGTAGACCATAGTTGAAGAAGCAGAGGCTTGTTCGGCTTCGGGTTGATCGTGAAAGCAGTCTTCAGAGGACTGCTCAAAAGAAAGTCATTCACAGGCTGAAGGAATTCCTTGCCCTTAGGAAGGTCGAATAGCCCTACCAAGTTGTTGGGCTTGAACTGAATGTCATGCTGAGGAATGACAATCGGTAGGCTTCCAGAGGCAGTCAGCAAGGTAGTGGCCTCAGCGGAGAGTTGAGCATCCATGGAGGTGGAAGTAGTAGCAGCCATTCTGTAAACATAAAGAATAACATATGTGGATGATTAAAAAATCCAAAATATGTATCTTTTCTTCACTTTTCAATGAACAGATGAAAAAGTTCATAAAAGTGGTGAAATCTTTTATACTTGGAATAGATTAGATACCAAAAAATCACAAAAAGAATGTGTTTTAGGTATTAAAGAGAACTTCTATTTTGATGAAATTATATCAAAATAGGAGTTGATGATTTTTCTTAAAAGAAATAAGAAAAAGCATATAAACAGTTTTAACAAAAATCTATGAAGATTTTGGGCAAAACTAAGATCAAATGAAGTGATCTTAGGGTTTTTGGAAAAACGTTTATCAAAGTAAGTTGTTTTAAAGGAAGAGGATCAACTTAGTTTGTAGAAAGAACAAAGAAAGTAAACACTTACGATGATTTTAAAGTAAAATGTAGAGTGTGTGTGTTCTTGGTGTTCTTGGTGAATGAGAGTGATTGTTTTTCTTGCTTGAGTTCTTTAGAGAATTTGTGAGCTTAAAGAGTGAAAAAGAATACGAGTGAGGTTTTTATACCTCGTGGGTAGAGAGAGAAAAAGGATGAGAGAGAAAAGAGAGAAATTCAAACGTAATGATGAAAAAAGAAGCTTGACGCGCTTTCACGCGCCTGACACACGTAGTGGGGAACAGGAAACGTCCCATTACGTGTCTGGCAAGATGAAAAGTTTGTTTTATTCTAAAAACCACCTTTTTAGGGATAATTCCAAATTGGTGAAAGATTAAATTTCTTGGAATCAGAGTACTTATCAGATAAGTACTGTTTTGGGAAATCCTCTTATCATATTTAATGCGATAAGGTTTCAGAGTTAGAAATACTTACCTGAGAATCATCAGTATTCGGATATTTGAACATAGATTTTGTAAGTACTGAATAGAGTTAATCTCCTGATAAATGTATTCGTCAGAAGTTGTTAGATGTAAGTCCTGAGAAAACTTAATTTTCAGGATCTAACAGAGTTACTGTTTGTGTAAAAATTTACTTAAGTTATTATCGTAAGATGTCGTGAGGCAAAATCGTCAAAAGAAAGAACCCTTGTTCGATAAAACGTGCGATAAATGAAAGTAAATGGACAAAAAGATTGATGACGCAGGAAAAACCTCAGAATCGAGGAAAAAACCTGCGGCCGACTAAATAGGATAGTCGACGTTGCACTATTGATCACCAATAAGGGGTGATATCCTCGATGTTACAGTTGTATCGTACGATTACAATAAGGAAATGAATGCTATCGAACGTAAATACAGAGAATAATATTGGTATTGCTATTTCTCTCTCAGAATCAGTTGTCCCGAATGTGTTGTCTTGATTCTCTTTTTATAGTTGTCGATCTTGTAACTGTTCATCCATTATTGAGCAATAAATGCAACGGATATAACTGAAGCTGGTTTCGTGATCGTAACATCTAAGTTCTTAAAGACGAGCGTATCTTGTTCGAACGGTCATATCAGGCTTGATAGGCGATGACTATGCTTCGAGGTTATCTTGGATAAGCTTTCCTGCAATAAGAGCAAACTTGAACATGTATATCGTTAGTTCAATCGTACGATCATATGATGATATCGCACGATCTACTTCTTTTTATCTTCGATGATCACTTGTCTTTGTTTGATGGTAGTTATATCTTTATTCCAGGACCTTATCTTAATACAGGAATATCATCCTGGAAGATATCTTACGATTCCAATCATTCGACCGTTCGATGATAAAATTTCACCTAAACAGTTTGCCCCCAAGATTTAGAAAATATGTTATAGATTTTCTGAATCTTACATCTGCAAAATCAAATCGTTAGTACATCAATTTTATCATGATCAATTTGTCGAATATGAACGGTTTCATGGTGTTAACGGCGTCATAACTTGGTTATCTGCTAGCTGTCAACACAACGGTTATATGGGACAGGTGTCGATGCTCGATTCGACCTCAATTACTTGGGGAAGAGTTTAATTCGTATAAAAGATTGATTTTCGGCCATAATTATCACAAAATCTTTACCAATTCGAATTCAAATTTCAACCGAATCCTTATAATCTTTAAGAAGATTTAGTCCCAATTCGCCTATAAGTTATCTTTCTCTTCCTTGTTTTAATTCAGTTCATGCGTTTGAAAGTTAGGGCTGAGAAGAATCCTAGGAACTTCGATTTGTTGCGTTTCGACAGATTGTATAGAAGTTTAGATTGTCTAAATTTTAGAGAAATCATGGAGGTTAAGAGTACAATCCAGGGAGCAGCCGACCTTATTCATCTTAGGAAACTTGCTAGGATGCCTAAGGATACCATAATTAAATCACCTGGTGAAGTTAGACCCGCCGACGCTCCGGCAGGCTTCTTCGCTTTGTTTGAATACCCCTTTAAGATTGGGTTCACCTGGCCCTACAGTCCTCTATCTCGTGCGTTCATGACACGATTTAGTCTCTCTCCTGGCCAGCTCATGCCCCAATTTTGGAGGGTCGTGAGTGTTATCGAGCGCGTGACTGAAAACTGGGGTAGAGCCCCTTTCACCGTCGATGATCTTCTTACGGCGTACACCGTGAAGGTCTCTGATTACGATAGGTATGGGATTTATCCCAACGGTAGGGGTGATGCCATGTTAGTACATGGTACCCAAGCGTTTGATCGAGGGTTGGAAAGCTCGATACGCGTTCGTGCGATCCTCGTCGGTTTTGGAGGAAGGTGGATGGGTGGCTCCAGAATGGAACCCACTAGGTATAGGTTGTTTTATGTATTTTGCTTTGTTCGATCTTATTGTATAATTTCTTATCGTGTGTTCCTTTTGCAGAGATCGAGTTTACTTTCGAGGAATCTACTGAGGCTGTCAATCGTTTCTTGGAATACGGCGTACAAGAAAGATCGTACGCAAAATCGAAGGGGAAGGGTCCAAGAGAGGACAGCGACGAAGAGCTTGAAGTTCAGGTGTTGAGCGAAGAAGAAGAAGTAGAAGAAGAAGTAGAAGAAAAAGAAGAAGAAGAAATGGAAGGTAAATCGTACGATGAGTTTTACCTTTTTTTTATCTTACGTTTTCTTAAGTTTATCGTGCGATATTAACGTGCGTTTCTTGCTTATTTCAGGTCAAAAGAAGCCTTCGAAGAAGATGGCCAACATAGCGGTGGCCAAGAGGGCTCTGGAGAAGAAGAAGGGAGTTAGTGGTATGGAGCCACAACTTAAGAAGACGAGGTCTTCTTCGGGTGCTTCGATCTCATCGAAGGATGCCGCACGACAGACGGACGATGTGGTTGATGCGACCCCAATTCACAGCGCTCCTCCTCCTACGATGTCTCCTACGATGCCAAAGGAGAAGAGAATTCCAGCCAAGCCTTCGAAGGGGAAGGCGGGTGAGACGTCGATCCACATATCCTTGCCCTCGAACTTCCTTGATGGTGACGTCATCAACCAAGATGACCTTTTCCCTGCCATCGAACAGTACCTACTTCCTTCACAGAAGGCTCACATGGATGCACGTCGGATCGGCGAGCTCGATGCTGGTGCAGTTGGATATTCTTTCATGGTAAGCTTTCTTTTATCTTACGATGTTTTATCTTGCGTTTTCGTAATCGTATGTTCTAACCGTCTTATGTCTATGTAGGCTTTCCAGGCGTGTCTCGGTCTTCACCAAAGACTGGAGACCGTTCAGAGGGACATGAAGATGAAGATGTCTAGCGAAAGGGCTGCGGTGAAGGAGGCTGAGAATGCAAAGGAGAAAATGGCAAAGATGGAGGCTGAGTTTGATGCCAAACAGGTCAAGTTGGATGATCTGGAGGCCAGGTTGGAGGATGCTGAGCACTTGCAATCTGAGCAACGTGCAAGGTTAGTTGCCTCCAACAATCGTGCGATGAAGCTGGAGGAAGAGCTCGAAGCTCTACGAGGGGAATATGTTGATCGTGAGAAGGCATCCTCCTCTGAGATCCAGGATCTCAAGGATGAGATGGCTTTAACAAGGATGGTGGCTCGTGCAGCCGTTATACGCCAACTTGTTGGTGGCACGCAAACCATCGAGTCACTCAAAGGGGAGTTGGAGGCCTATCGCGAGTTGATGGGATCGGATGAGCTCCTGGATGCTGATGATGCCAAGGATGCTGATGAAGAAGAGGAGGGTGCTGAAAAGAGCAAGGAGGCTGAAGTCGCGATGATCGAGGAGGAGGATAAGAATGAAGATGCCTCTGGATCCGGCATCGTAGTCAAGGCTACTGAAGACGTTCCTCCTCTTATCGTAGAAGCTAGTGTAGGAGAGGGTGTTGGCGTAGAGGCCACCCCTGAAGTTTAAATTTTATTATCATTCGATATAATCGTAGTACTTTAAGTACTTTTTTAATGAAATTATCTACTTTTGCAATCGTGCGATGTTGATTTAGTACTTTATTTTTGTCTTGAGTACTTTTAGCAAATAGATAATCGTGCGTTTTAGCTTACTATGTTCGTTGTATGCTTAAGGCTTTAATGATCGTGCGTTTTTTACTTGCGATTTTTGTCGTGCGTCTAAGGCATTTAAATTTTTATAGAAACGTTTCTGTTTAATCGTGTGTTCAGCGTTTTGACTTGCGCCCTTGCGAATATGTTAAGTTTGATGCATCTTTTAAATTTCATGCGTTTTAAGCATTATCTTTTATCGGGCGTTACTTGCCATAGATCGTGCGATGTCTGCAGTAGTCGTGCGATGTCTTGCGATAATCGTGCGATGTCTTGCGATAATCGTGCGTTACCTGCGAATAAAATTGGCTAAGGGGTGGCCGTTGGATTGACCAACGGCGCTCCGATGCCTAAGTCAGTAATCGTTCGATGGAATAATAGTTAAGAAATAAAAAAGGGTTTTAGAAGTAATACCTCTTTAGATGAGTTGCATTCCAACTACGTGGGATTTCATTACCTTCGATGGTTGAAATCTTATAAGCACCTTTCCCAACGATCTTAGTAATGATGTAAGGTCCTTCCCATTTGATGGAAAGTTTTCCAGCGTTCGATTCTGTGTATTTGGAAAGACACGTCGCAGGACATGATCTCCAACTTGAAATACCTTGATCTTCACCTTTTTATTGAAGTAACGTTCGACCATGGCTTTCTGCGATGCCATATTTTGAAAGGCTTTCTCTCTTAGTTCTTCCAAAGCATCGATATCGTAACACAAGTCTATCGAGTTTTGTTCAATCGTACGATGTCGAGCAACAGGAACTTGTGATTCGATCGGAAGGACTGCTTCACATCCGTATACCAGGGAAAAGGGAGTTTGTCCAGTTGAGGTTCTAGGTGTCGTGCGATTTGCCCACAAAACAGATGGTAACTCTTCGACCCATCGACCCTTTGCAGCTTTCAACCTCTTTCGAATGGAATTAATAATGGTCTTTTGCTAGATTCAGCCAAGCCGTTGGATTGTGGATATCTTGGGGTCGATGTGATGAGCTTTATCCCACGTTCATCGCAGAACTTTCGAGTTCTCTCACTTATAAATTGGGACCCATTATCGCACGTTATTTCTGATGGCACTCCAAACCTGTAAATAATGTTAGTTTGGATAAAGGAGATAACCTCTTTATCCCTAACCTGTGAGAAAGCTGCGGCTTCGATCCATTTAGAGAAATAATCGGTAAAAACAAGTAAAAACACTTTTTGACCTGGAGCAGGTGGCAATTTTCCTACGATGTCCATCCCCCATCGCATGAATGGCCATGGGATTAAGACAGAGTGTAGGGGTTCAGAAGGTAGATGTGACGTACCTGAGTGTCTTTGACAAGCATCGCACCTTTGAACATACCTTATCGAGTCCTCTCGAAGAGTAGGCCAATAGTACCCTTGTCTCGAGATTCTGTTAGCAAGGCTTCTGCCCCCAGAATGGTTTCCACATTCTCCATCGGTATCTCTTGAAGGATTTGACCGATTTGTTGCTTATTTACCACGCATCGTAAGATTAGACCCGTTGTGGATCTTCGATACAGCTGATCATCGAAGATCGTGTATCGAGAGCTTTTAAGTCTGACTTTCCGGGCTTCTAACTTGTCTTCAGGGAGTTGGTCATTCTTGAGGTAGTTCCATATATCAAGCGACCAATCGTGGTTTTCTTCGATCATTTGAACTTCTTCGATTGTTGGTGACATAAGATGTATTATCGGAACACTTTCTAGAGTTGGTTCGTTGAATGCGGACCCCAAGTTAGCCAAGGCATCAGCTTGCATGTTCAGATCTCTTGGGATTTGTTCTATCGAGAACTTATCGAATCGTGCGATCTTATCTTTTGCGATCTTGAGGTACGATATCATCTTTAAATCTTTTGCCTGGAATTCGCCACTAATTTGGTTCACAACTAGTAGCGAATCACTTCGTACGTGTAGCCATCGTGCTCCTAAGTTATATGCCATATCCAATCCAGCGATCAAGGCTTCATACTCTGCTTTGTTGTTGGTGGTTTTGAACTCGCATCGTATCGAATACACCATACTGCCCCCATGTGATGATTTCAGGACAACTCCCAATCCTGATCCTCGTGCGTTAGAAGCTCCGTCAACGTGCATGGTCCATGGTTCGTTGTCGTGAATCATCACATTACTGATTTCATCGTACGATGGCTCTTCGATCCCAGGACTGAATTCAGCTACGAAATCTGCTAACGCTTGAGATTTTATCGCTGTTCTTGGTTGATACGTTAGATCGAAGCTGCTAAGATAAATACTCCACTTTGCTAATCGTCCTGTAAGTTCAGGCTTACGAAGTACGATCTTAAGAGGATAGTTAGTAACAACGATTATATGATGCGATTCGAAATAATGCCTTAACTTTTTAGCTGCAGTCACGAGGCCAAGTAAGAGTTTTTTCCATAGACGTGTACCTTGTTTTGGCATCGAGGAAAGACTTACTTATATAATAGATAGGTTGCTGTTGTTGGTCACCTTCTCGTACGAGCACTGCACTAATAGCGTTGTTGCTCACAGCGAGGTATAATTGCAAGCTCTCTCCTTCGATTGGTTTCGTCAACAGTGGAGGATTGGACATGTACTTCTTTAAGCTTTGTAGTGCTTCCTCGTGTGCCTCTGTCCAATCGAAGCCTTTGTTCTTTCGAAGCACGTTGTAGAACAAGTGACATTTATCGGATGATCTTGAGATGAATCTGTTTAAGGCTGCTACTCGTCCGGTAAGCTTTTGTACTTCTTTTACATTTCTTGGTGATTGAATATCGAGGATTGCCTTGATCTGTTCCGGGTTTGCTTCAATCCCTCGTCGTGTAACCATATATCCAAGGAACTTGCCTGCACGTACTCCGAAGGAGCATTTGGTCGGATTGAGCTTCATCTTGTACTCCGTAGTATATCGAACGATTGCTTCAGATGTTGAATATGATCGTGCGATCGTTCTGACTTTACGAGCATATCATCGATGTACACTTCCATCGTACGTCCAAGGTGTTCTTTGAACATCTTGTTCACTAATCTCTGATAAGTTGATCCAGCGTTTTTAAGACCAAATGGCATTACTTTATAGCAGTAAATGCCTTTATCAGTCATAAACGCGGTCTTCTCTTGATCGTCCTTGTGCATTAGAATCTGGTTGTATCCTGAATAAGCGTCCATGAATGTCAGTAACTCGTGTCCCGCTGTTGCATCGACCATCGCATCGATGTGTGGCAAAGGAAATGGATCCTTCGGGCAAGCTTTGTTCAAGTCTGTGAAGTCGATGCACACTCGCCACTTTCCATTCTTCTTTTGTACTACCACCACGTTAGCGAGCCAATCTGGATACTTTACTTCTCGAATCTTCCCAGTTTTGAGTAGATTGTCCACCTCATCGTTGATTACCTTGTTGCGTTCTGGTGCAAACTTGCGTCTTTTTTGCTTAACGGGTTTAAACGTAGGATCCACGTTCAACTTGTGCGATATGATGTTAGGATCTATCCCCACCATATCCTCGTGTGACCACGCAAAACAGTCCGAATGTTCCTGCAAAAAAGAAATTATACTATTTTTTATATCGGGGGTTAGAGTTGCACCTATGAAGACCTTACGATCAGGATGTTTGTGATCTAGCACGACTTCTTCCAACTGAAGATCATCGTACGATCGTACTCCATCCTGGCTCTGTAATTGCTAGATATCGTGTGGTTTGGCCTTCATCGTAATCTTGTAGCACTCCCTTGCGATTTTCTTTTCACTTATGATCTCTTGTACGCCCCATGGAGATGGAAATTTGATCTTCTGGTGGTACGTTGATGGTACGGCCTTCATATCGTGGATCCAAGGTCTTCCGAGTATAGCGTTGTAAGCGGAAGGGCAATCGATGACGTTGAACTTGGTTTGTTTGTTTATGCCTTTAGCGAAGACTGGTAGTATGATCTCTCCAAGCGTACTGGTTGCATCTCCGTTGAATCCGATTAACGTTGTTGTTCGTCGTACAATGCTGGATCGGTCGATACCCATGATCTTGAGTGTTTCTGCGAATATCACGTTTGCTGAGCTGCCTCCATCGATCAACACCCTTTTGGTTAAACAATTACCAATGGTTAATTGAATGACCAAAGCATCGTGGTGTTTTTGATGAGCGTCTGACATATCTTCGATATCGAACGATATCTTCGTTGCATCGAGTTCTTTATCATCTGTAGATCTGGATTCACTTGGGATTGGATGTCCTTCGGGCCCTTCACGTGCGTGCCTTTTTGCTGCGGAATAGGTAAGACCGCACACGTCTGATCCTCCTGTAATACAATTTACCACCTTCGTTGGAACGGGTGATGTTGGTCTTTTCGAGCTATCGTCGAGAAGATTTTTAAGATGTCCGTTCGATTTGAGGTACGCGATCTCCTTCTTCAAGCTAATACAATCATCTGTATTGTGTCCGTGGTCGTTGTGGAAGTCGCACCATTTTGTTTGGTCTTTGTCCTTGCTAGGATTCTCTGGTTTTTGGGCCATCGTACGTTAACTTCCAAGTTCCGTAGAGAATCCACCAAGTCTTTCGTTGTACCTGCAAAATGGTAAGTTGACAAATCTGGATATCTTACTTTACCTGTACCTTGGTTCGAACGTTTATTATGATCGCGTCGGGAATTCTCAATCTTGTTTACTCGTTTAGGTTTGAAATCGTGTTTCTGTGCTCCAAGATTCTTCTTATCGTTCGAGTGTTTACGCCGGAAGATTGCGTCATCTTCGATCCTCATGTGGGCCAACGTACGAGCTCGTACATCATCGAAGTTTTCTGGTGGATACTTCGTTAGATCTGTGTATAACTCCGAGGATGTATCTAACCCACGTTTGTATGCTTCGATCGCGTCCGCACATCGCAGTTCTTAACTTCGATCATTTCTGCATTGAACCTGTTAAAATAATCACGAATGGTTTCACCTGTTTTTTGCACAACATAGTAGAGATCGCTTGTTTGTTTCTCCATCTTGCGACTGCTTGCAAACTGCCGAGTAAACTGGTTTACTAATTCAGACCACGATGCGATGCTCTTGGGTTTCAAATTGATTAACCATTGCAACGCAGCTCCGGTAAGTGTTGATCCAAAGCCTTTGCACATACAAATTTCTTGAAACTGGGTCGGAATAGGAACTGTCCATACTAGTTGCTTGTATTGTGCGATGTGTTCCACAGGATCAGAGATTCCAGAGTATTTTGGTGTGAAGGCTGGGATATTATATTTTTTGGGAATATCAACGAGAGCAATCTCATCGATATAGGGCGAGGCTTGGAATCCGGTTTTAGGTTCAACTTCGATGGGTACGGCAGCTCCAGGAAGTTTGGTTAACAATGCGAGCATTGCTTTGTTTTGTTCTTCTAGCATTTTCAGTCGAACATCCACGATGTCAGTGATAGGTGGATTACTGGAGGTTCCTGGAACGTTCGATAAGTTTGGAATATGAGTTATGGGGGTAGCTGCGGTGGGAACGTGCGATATAGGTTCTGGAAAAGGTACAAAGGGACGAGGCCCTGCTTGAGGTTGGTTGTAAGTGAACGTGGTTGTTCCTGGGTAAGGACCTGATGGTAATGGAGGGAAGATAGGACGCAGGTTGTTGGCTGGAGGTGGTGGTGGTAAGCTAACTTGTGACACTTGCGGTGGGATAAAAGGTTGTGATATTTGTGGCTGGACAAATGGTTGTTGGGGAACATGGGGTTGATTTTGAGGGAAGAATGGCCTCAGTTGATGAATGGAAACTGGAATGTTAGAAGTTTGTGGATTCGATGCTCTCAATCTAGACAGTTCGCCATTCATTTGTAAATTCTGCTCATTCAACCATTGGATTTGTTCTTGTGCTGCTGCCAATTGTTGTTGCAAGGTTGGTTGAGAACCGCTCGACATTTTCCTGCACTCAGTTCACAAAGAAGCTCGAAGAAATAGGTTAGTAAGCTGACGCCTTATCGAACAAGATTTTCTCAAAACGGGCCCCACGGTGGGCGCCAAACTGTTTGTGTAAAACTTTACTTAAGTTATTATCGTAAGATGTCGTGAGGCAAAATCGTCAAAAGAAAGAACCCTTGTTCGATAAAACGTGCGATAAATGAAAGTAAATGGACAAAAAGATTGATGACGCAGGAAAAACCTCAGAATCGAGGAAAAAAACCTGCGGCCGACTAAATAGGATAGTCGACGTTGCACTATTGATCACCAATAAGGGGTGATATCCTCGATGTTACAGTTGTATCGTACGATTACAATAAGGAAATGAATGCTATCGAACGTAAATACAGAGAATAATATTGGTATTGCTATTTCTCTCTCAGAATCAGTTGTCCCGAATGTGTTGTCTTGATTCTCTTTTTTATAGTTGTCGATCTTGTAACTGTTCATCCATTATTGAGCAATAAATGCAACGGATATAACTGAAGCTGGTTTCGTGATCGTAACGTCTAAGTTCTTAAAGACGAGCGTATCTTGTTCGAACGGTCATATCAGGCTTGATAGGCGATGACTATGCTTCGAGGTTATCTTGGATAAGCTTTCCTGCAATAAGAGCAAACTTGAACATGTATATCGTTAGTTCAATCGTACGATCATATGATGATATCGCACGATCTACTTCTTTTTATCTTCGATGATCACTTGTCTTTGTTTGATGGTAGTTATATCTTTATTCCAGGACCTTATCTTAATACAGGAATATCATCCTGGAAGATATCTTACGATTCCAATCATTCGATCGTTCGATGATAAAATTTCACCTAAACAGTTACTTCCTGATAAACTTCATTCGTCAGGATTTAACATCCCAAGTTCACTGATGATCATGTTAAAACGTGTTACATCCAGTGGTTTGGTAAAGAGGTCAGCAAGCTGATATTCAGTAGGGACAAAATGGAGTTCAATATCACCATTCATCACATGATCCCTGATGAAGTGATACCTCACTTCAATGTGCTTTGTCTTGGAGTGTAAGACAGGATTATTCGCGATGGCGATCGCTGAAGTGTTGTCACAGTAAATAGGAATTTTGGAGAGTTGTATGTCATAGTTCTGAAGTTGATTTCTCAGCCACAGGACTTGAGCACAACAAATTCATGCTGCAACATATTCAGCTTCAGCAGTTGATGTGGACACAAAATTCTGTTTCTTGCTAGTCCAACTCACCAACTTTCCACCAAGTAGGTGACACCCACCAGTGGTGCTTTTCCTGTCGATCTTACATCCTGCAAAGTCACTATCGGAATAAGCCGTTAGATCGAACCCTAAGTCTTTGGAGTACCAAAGACCCAGATAAGGAGTTCCCTTCAAATATCTGAAAATCTGCTTTACAGCAGTCAGATGGGATTCTTTGGGTTTTGCCTGATAACGAGCACATAGACATGTAGAATACATGATATCAGGACGACTTGCTGTAAGATACAGCAGTGAGCCGATCATTCCCCTATAAAGAGTCACATCAACAGGTTTCCCTTTGGAATCCTTGTCAAGTGATAGAGGAGGTGCCATTGGAGTCTTCATCAGAGTACATGATGTGAGATCGAATTTCTTCAGCATATCAAGTACATATTTACCTTGGTTGATAAAGATTCCCTTTTCAGATTGCTTGATCTGAAGTCCTAAAAAGTATGTTAGTTCGCCCATCATAGACATTTTATATTCAGTTTTCATGAGCAACTCAAACTTTTCGCAGAGTTTGGGATTGGTTGATCCAAAGATAATGTCATCGACATATATCTGAACAAGATGGATATGCTTAGGATATTTCTTAAGAAATAAAGTGCTATCGATCTTACTACGTTCAAAACCTTTAGAGAGAAGAAAGGTTGACAGGGTATCATGCCAGGCACGAGGAGCCTGTTTTAACCCATAGAGAGCCTTGTTTAACTTAAAGATGTGATAAGGGAACTTAGGATCTACAAAGCTAGGAGGCTGAGCCACATAGACTTCTTCATTAAGTTTTCCATTCAGAAAAGCATTTTTAATGTCCATCTGAAAAACTTTGAAGATCATATGTGCTGCAAAGGCCAGGAATAGTCGAATTGCTTCGAGCCTAGCCACAGGAGCAAAAGTTTCATCGTAATCAATGCCCTCTTCCTGCCTGTATCCCTGAGCAACAAGACGAGCCTTGTTTCGAATAATCGTACCAACCTCATCAAGTTTATTCCTGAAGATCCATTTGGATCCTATGATGGTACCTTTTCGAGGCCTAGGGACGAGAAGCCAGACATTGTTTCTGATGAACTCTGCTAGCTCTTCCTGCATGGCTGCGACCTAGGCAGGATCACGCAAGGCATCATCTATTTCTTTAGATTCATTTTCAGAGATGAAATTAACATAAAGACAGACGTTACCAGATTGGCGTCGAGTTTTAACACCAAAGGAGGGATTTCCGAGGACCTGATCAATTGGATGATCCTTGGTCCATCGTAGAGCAGGTGGTTGATATACCTGTCCTGAAGTGGAGGCTTTATTTATCGATGGATCAGGAAGAAGATTTGTAGGAGCAGGAGCAGGCTCACTAACAGTGGTTTGAGAGAAGTCTTCACTGCTAGTGGGTTGATTAGGTTCAGGTGTTACTTGAGTAATAGGAGTGGCATTTATTATTGGTGGTAAGGATATATGAGAGGGTGGAAGAGGATTTTCTTCCAAACCATCAGGAAGGTCTTGAGGAGGTGGATCAGCAATAGGAACATCAGGGACTTGAAAGAAAGAGTCAGCCCACTGATTTAATTCATAATTGTCTTGAGGGTGAGGGAAGGTAGGACCCGATTCATCAAAGCGAACGTGAATTGTTTCCTCTATGGTTTGTCTTCGTTTGTTGAACACACGGTAAGTTTTAGAGATAGAGGAGTATCCAAGGAAGATTCCATCATCAGACTTGGAATCGAACTTTCCAAGGTTATCTTTGTTGTTCAGGATGTAGCAGACACGACCAAAGATATGGAGATGTTCGATTGAAGGTTTCCTGTTACAAAAGAGTTCGTAAGGGGTTCTTCTGAAGCGCTTGACAATTAGTGATCTGTTCTGGGTATAGCAAGCAGTATTAACAGCTTCAGCCCAGAATTGAGTGGCAAGGTTGGCTTCACTCAACATAGATCGTGCAGCTTAAATCAGGGTTCTGTTTCGTCTTTCAGCAACACCGTTTTGCTGAGGAGTTCTTACAGAGGAGAAGTTCTGGGAGATACCTTTCCTATCAAAGAAAGTTTCCAGAGTACTGTTTTTAAACTCAGTACCATGGTCACTTCTGATAGATCGAACAGAAAGGTTGTTGAGCTTTTCCATCTTCCTGACGAACATGATGATTTCTTCAGGAGCATCACTCTTGGATCAGAGAAAGAATACCCAAGTATATCTGGAATATTCATCAACAATCACCAGAGTGTATTTCTTTCCAGCAATGGATTAGACATTAACAGGTCCAAAAAGATCCATGTGGAGAAGTTGAAGAGGAGAACTGATGGAGGACATCTGCTTGGACTTGAAGCTATCCCTGGTCTGCTTTCCTTTTTCACATGCTGAACAAAGAGATACCTTTGTATAGCGAAAGTCAGGAAGACCAACAACAAGATTGTTGATGCAAAGTTGATTTAGCGTCTTGAAGTTGAGATGAGAGAGACACTTGTGCCAAAGCCAGGTAGTATCAGTAGAAGCACGTGATACAAAACAGAAGTTGTCAGTGGAATTATTCATGTTGATGATGTAGATATCAGCTTGTCTAACACCAGTGAGAATAACTTCCTTGCGTCTGTTCTTGACTTTGCACTTTTTCTTTGAGAAGGAGACTTTGTGATTCTTATCACACAGTTGACTGATGCTAAGAAGATTGTGCATCAGGCCTTCAACGTAAGCAACTCTTTTGAACGTAGTTACTCCGTTGGTCAGGGTGACATAACCTCGTGTTTGGCCTTTACCGTTTCCACCAAAGGTCACTGAAGGACCTCTTTCGTCAAGGTAGTCAGAGAGGACAGATTTTGAACCAGTCATATGTCGTGAGCATCCACTGTCCAGGTACCAGATGCCCTTATCCTGTAAAACTTAGAGTTTAAGTTTTTCTTGGTACCCATAGGACTATGGATCCAGAATTCTCAGTAGGTATGGTGGAGTCAGTGGCAGCCTTAACTGAATTGTCAGTTTTTGAGGCTGGAGTCTTGACTGAAACAGTCTTGACAACCTTCTTTCCTTTGACTGTTTTACTAGTCTTAGGATTTTTCTTTACCTTAGCTGATTTTTCAGCTTTGGTAGCATCAGGACACTTGCTTGCAATATGGTCATTTAATCCACAGTGATAACATTTGCGATAAAGAAAGCGTTTTGTGGGGTCTAAGAAGTCTTTGAACTTCAGATGAGCAGGACCAATACCAAGTATACCTTTAGCATTGGGCAGAGGAGGAATGGGTTTCTTCTCCAAGGTCTTTTGTTTCAAGTCAATCTTCAGTCTAGGAGCAGGATTTTGAGAAAAATATTTTGTTCCTGAGACTGAAGGACCTCCACCTAGAACTTTGTTATTCTTAGGTTTAGGATTCTTGGTCTTTGAAGGTGACACAGTTTTGAAGTTTTCCTTAACTGCTTTCTTTTTGCTCTTAGGAGCACCTTCAGTGTGTGTGTTAGAAGAAGAAGGGATGTTTTCAGGAGCATTAGGATCAGGGATAGAGGAGACGAACATTCCAAATTTAAGCATGGAACAATCTGGCCTAGGACATCCACTAGTGAATCCAAGACCCTTTTTGTTTTTAACATTTCCCCCTGAGGCTAATATTTCATCAACCTTTTTAGAGGCGTCACTCCATCCTTTGATGGTGACTTTTTCAGCATTAAGTTCGGCTAAGGCTCTTTCTTTAGCAGCAAGAGCCTTTTCTCTTTCAATACAAAGAGTAGTAGGAACCTCTTTAGGGACCTCTTCTATCTTAGCCATGAGAGCTAAGGTAGGTTCCTCAAGAATGGCCATCAGTGCCACTTGAGCAGTATCTTCCTCATCTGATGACTCGTCAGAGGAGACATCATCCCAATCGCAGTCTTCTGCGATAAGGCCTTTACCTTTGCGCTGAGATTTCATTTTCTTATATTTTTCTTTCAGCCTTTGGTATTTGGGATTTTTGGAGGAAGATTTGGTGGAAGAAGGAGCAAACTGATTTTTCTTGTACCTGCAATCACTAGCAAAGTGTCCTTTGCCCTGACAATTATAGCAGGTAGTAGTAGCCTTGTCAATAGATTCTGTTTTAGGCTTGTCAGTAAGAGTAAGAGGTTTCCTTCTTTGGAAGTTTCCCTTTTTGGCAAACTTTTTAAAAGAGCGAGTAAGAAGTGCAAGAGATTCATTAAAATCAGGATCTGAGTCTGACACGTCAGAATCAGAAGATTTTAATTCAGTAATGGTGACAGAAGAAGGAGTAGCAACAGTAGGAACTGAATCAGAGACCAATGTGTTGGGTTTTTATGGGTATCCTCGAATCAAACAGACTCGAAGGTTAACACGGATCTCAAAAACCTCACTGGTTTAATAGATCCCATAGGTTTAACAATCAAACTGATAAAACCCATATGATCAAATACACACTGTTTCGATCTTATCATGCGGAAGCGATAAAGTTAAAAACCCTTAAATGCTCATTGATCTTTAATCGTTCTAGTTTAATTAATTCTAATGGTTTAGATGATTCACCTGGATTGCTCGAGAACTAGTCCCACCGGTGATTCACCAACGAATGTTCTTCTAGTTGAACCGAATGAAAACCCGAAGATTGGAAAACCGAAACTGGAATCCGAAAAAGGGGGGGTGTTGCCGGCTGGAGAGAGAAACTGGAACTGATTTTTGTTAGCTGAAAAAGCTTAATTTTTCCTTAACCCATAAGCCTTATTTATATGGAGGAAAAAACACAGTTTGAACAATATTCAGTTTCCATATAATAGTTATCTCATATTTTTTCCCTTTTTAATTACTGGAAAAGAATTTGCTTATGACAATCTTTTATATATATATTTATCTAATATATATAAAACTAATTAATTAACTATTATATATTTATTTTATCAAATAAATATACAATCTTCTAATTAATTAATTGTAACAACTCAACTCACTTTTCGCAAAATTTAACGAAACAAGAAAACGGAAATTAAGTAAAGTAACCATTACAGCGGAAATTGTCCAAAAACATAATTATATTAAAATCGAAGGTTTAAGTTTTCAACCAAAATAAAAAGACAAAATCCTCAAAACAAGGTTCACCACATATAACCGTATTGAAACAAAACCAAAACCATAATTTTAAGTTTAACAATCTTATATCCATAATGAACTGAGCCCTTGGGTAAGATCGAAACTTCAAGCTTTCCCCTTTCCCTTGTCTTTCCCAGACGGACCTGCATCTAAAGGAAAAACCACAACGGGGTAAGCTTTCGCTTAGTGAGCACAAACCACGAATACACGAACAGTATAACACAAATCACAACGCATATGAGAACTAAACATGTCATCACTAGTGTCCTTACGGTACACGCCGGTAAGAACCACACACATACTGATATCAGTTAACACATAGACTATACCCACGGTGGCCACCACCACTACAATGGATATGCCCTCACATAACATGCTAGTCTCATAACCACATACGTATTACATGCAATTTGTACATAAAGCCACGTATAAGGGTTAATGTACTCACCTTGATTATCGTCACGAAAATCAGTGTCAAACACACCACAAAAGGTTTATCAATCACCTAAATCAAAACAACACATGTACACATAAACATTTGCACAAAAATGACACTTTAAACTTCCGAACCGAAATGTGTGTCTTAGCCATAGCTAGACTACCCCAATTGTCCTCAAATTCTAGCAAACATTATCTTAGAACATCCCTAAGATAAGCCCCAAGCCAAATCTCGAAAACGACCGCACACGAAAAATTTGAAAATCCAAACAGTGAGTTACGCGACCTACTCCCGCGACCTCAGGTCGCGGGGTCAGGTCGCGCAACTTTCCTGACCTGACGAACTTCGCGACTTGGCTACGGGAAACACACCCAATCTCACCCGAATGACCAAAAATCCCAACAATGGTGTTATTGAACACCCCCATACCAATATAACATGAAATAGACCAACTAAACCACATTATAAACACCAAACAACTCAATTCGATCATCAATTGATCGAATTCCCAAACTAACAAGGACCCTAACCCTTAATCTTTCAAAACTCCCAACGATTAACAAAAGACTCGAAATAAACCATACCTTGGGTTGGAAACGTGATAACAATCGATCCCCAACGATCAATTGCACTTCTTACGATGAATTCACCACCAATTTCTTCACACACACACAAAACTCTCACCCCTTCCAATTTTCTGCCAAATGTCGACTAAAGGAGAAGGGTTTGAGGCTTTAACTAAGTTATACACAAGTCACTTACACCCCTTTTACTTTCGAAGTTGACACTTCCACCCCTACACCTCAAAACAACATAAACAACACAACATAAGACTTAACGAAATCGGTTAAAAATCTAATTTGGAAAACGGGGCGTTACATTAATAGCCCTCCAACTTTGGGAATTCTGACTGAAAATACCCAATTGATTTATAATTCACTATTATAAATCCTAACTCCCATTTCCGGGTTTCATTTAACTTATTCGATTTATAGGTCCTCACAGGTGTGACCCTCAAGTGTCTTGTAACATTGGATGTGTAATCACTTGGTTTGTCAACTCTACACATAATCCCTAACAGACTCCCACTTTTGTAAGTTGGCAATACCGCCTTTGATTACACTGACCTAAGGAGGCCCCTAGACAGGCACTTAGGTTGACCAGGTTACAAGAACTCTTATACCTAGACTGGTGATATAAACATTCCGTTTAGGAAATCGTATCTATGAAACTACTGTTCATTGATTGGGTATATCTTGGCTTTTCCCTTTGCATCGCGATATTTCATCTGTGAGTATGAGCTTGGAAAGTGTCAACTCTAAATACTCAAGATTCTGTTTTCTTGACTATCCGACTTTTACTGATAGGTAAACGACAAAGAACTAATCAGTTCGTTTGGGCATGGCCATGCACTTCATCAGTATATATTCAGTCAGTCAAGATGGGCCCAGAAATATCTCTCTTCTGAGAAGAGGTGCAAATCCCATCTTGCATATCTGCCTTTAATACCACGGCTTCCGCTGAATCTAGTTACGCCCTTTATAGCCACCCTGTTACGGTGTAGCGGTTGAGTGCACTAAGTATTCAGTGGTCCTCATTATATTAAATCAGATACCTCAGGTGATAGGGACAACCACTGTGAGACTTACTTGTGACTGTTTCCAAGAAGTAGTCTCAACTGCGGATCACGTCCGATATTTGCTACTCTATCCAATATCTGTGCAACTTTTAGTCTACAACGCTTGTAGCTGTTATTCAGCAACTGATCATAACTACCTAAAAGTTCACAATGACTTTAACACCTTATCATGTTCCCACAATGATAAGTTGTCACGGACAGGTTTTGAATGAAAACTGGAAACTGATTTCATTCCTGGATTATAAAACATGCAAAATGTGAAAGTGATAAAGAAATTAATTTTGTATAGTCCATACTACACGCTGTAATAATAACAAAATTAAATGTCTTTTCTTTAATAAATTTCATAATATCTATTTAACGTTTGTTAAATACTGGTCTAAAATGAAGTATCATCTATCTTCAGTTTAAACCCTTTGATTAAAGTTTACCATTTTAATCAAAGTGATAACCAAATAATACAAGTGTGTTTTTACGCTCTACTTGTATTTGCTAATCATTGTTTTGCAAACACCTTTTAAAACAATAACTAGACTTTTATCATATTCCATGAACTTGGAGACCTGGACTAACTTCCAGTTCCTGAATATGTGAGACCTGGACTAACTTCCTACCTGAAATCAGATTCCATTTACTATGCTGGTAAATTTACTGGAATTCTATATTTAATCCAACACTTTAATTATTGATTTTAAAGTCAATCACGACCTTTGTTTCAAGGGTCTTGAAACTTTTATCCTTTTGACTAAAAGGTAAATTATATCTTATGAATTCTTATCCTATCTGGATTATGAATTTCGAGATATATTGAATCAATAATTGTATCTTTTATTCTTTATCTCAGACTAGATAGAGAATAAATTGGGCTCCCACTTACTTATATAAAAACTAACTATTACTCAAAATTTACCATTGACTTAATCAAAACTTTGATTTGTCAATTCTATTTTAAGTAATAACCTTTGAGAATTTCTTTTATAAAACTTAACTGGATTCGATTAAATCCTAATTCCAAAACTTGGAATCTTTCTAGTTTTACAAATACTGTTATTAACGCCATCTGAGTTAATATCCTAAATTCTCCTTTTAAAACATTTGAATAATAAAACTTGATCAAACTTGATTAGTCAATAAAACTTAACTGGATTTGATTAAATCCTAATTCCAGAACTTGGAATCTTTCTAGTTTTATAAATACTGTTATTAACGCCATCTGAGTTAATATTTTAAAATAAAATTTGATCACAAAACTATTATGCATATATGTTTTATTCTCAAAACACATTCTTATAGAATTTCGTGTGTTTTGATAGTTTTTATACAAATTACTTCAATTTAATAGATTTTATTGAAGTAACTATAACAGGCAACAACTAGGATCATATGGATTTAAGAATACTAAGTACAATCAGATATTTCAATGTCAAGACAATAACTTTTGAAAATAAAACCATAAAATTATAAATCCAAAAATATAATCATCCCAAAAAACTGTTTAAAACATAAATCCAAAAATAATTGTTTTAAAACATAAATCCAAAATATCTTGACTAATATCGAAATAAACTTGTACTTAAGATCCTCAGCAACTTCTGGGCACTTCACTTCTGACCTCCTGCAATAGTCATTTGCTCTAGGTATCAGTATACTTGTAAACTAACAAGTAAGAAGTGACAAATTAAAGCAATCATAAATATCTGAGGTTTACATACCTGCTTCATGACGCTTAGGGCAGTTTTGCCTCTAGTGACCGACCTCATTGCATGTGAAGCAGCGGTTCTCGGTCCTAGCTTTATTTGGCTTAACCTTCTTGCCCTTGCCCTTGCTTTTGCCTTTCTTGGGTGCACTCTGGACGGCCTGGACTGGTCCCTTTCCTTTGCTGGTGCTAGCATGCCCATTTTTTTTTTCACCCCTCCGTCTTTCACCATCAAGACATCCTTGGTCTTGTTCTTGTTCCCCATATTCAGTTCAGTTGTCTTAAGCATGGAGTGCAATTCTGCTATTATTTTCTCCATGTTATTCATATTATAATTGACTACAAAGGGCCTGTAGTCTTCTGACAGTGAATTGAGTATGGTGTCTGTTGCTAGCTGCAACGGAACCGGATGACCAAGCCTCTCCAGATGATCTAAGTGCCGTTTTATTTTCATGACATGGTCACTTACTGATGTCCCTTTTATCATCTTGCACTCATTAAATGCTTTTGTGGCATCGTAACGTTCTGTACGAGCCTGGGTCTGGAACATGTCCCTCAGCTGGCGGATCATGTCATAAGCATTAGTATTTATGAGCCCTGCTTGCAGATCTGGGCTCATTGTTGCAAGCATGAGACAGGCAACATCCAGTAGATCATCGGAGTGCTTCTTGTGGGCATTCCTAGCAGCAGCCGGAGCATTTGCTGGAGGTGCCTCCCCAAGAGGCTCTTCAAGGACATACCATTTCCTCTCATGTCTGAGCACAATCATCAGATTGCGCTCCCAGTCGAGGAAATTAGAGCCGGTCAACTTATCCTTCTCTAGGATGGAGCGGAGGGAAAGATTGTTAGTGCTGGTAACAGTGCTTGCCATCTACACAAATTAAAACTTTTGGTCTTTAGCAACTGTAAATAGATTAATTTCCAATAAATATCAATAAACTCTTAAATGATCAATTTATTGGACTAGGATCGTTATTTCATACGTCCTGATGTGCGTAATGTTCTTGCTCCACCAGGCCCGTATTTATTTCGGTAGGTAAGGACTTTTACCAATCATGTCTAGCTGACATGACTCCTAGATCTTTTCGGGACCACGGCAACTACCTGTGCATGTTTTAGTCCCTCTAAGTGCTTTTTGGCCCGGTACCTCCCGGTGAACTTAATAGTACCAAAATAGATCTCACCATTTTGGGGACATGATCACTATACTCTGGCCGGTACCACCCGGAGATAATTCGCAGAGTTATGTAACCCCTCCAGCTTCAGTTTGAACACGGACGTTGAATGTGTGATCACTTACAACGCCTGTGTACTTTACGCCGAAGGTGCCCCTAGATGGGTTGCACTACTGATCTATGATTTTCGGGGTTTTGAAAAACTTTACTTCCAGGCTTTTTTAAAAACTGATTGTTATAAAGGCCACTGATGTTTTAAACTATCTTTTTCAAACATGCATGCAATTTTAAAACTAACTGTTCTAAAATCACTTGCTAATTAAAACTAACTGTTTTAATAGCACACCAAGTTGATTAAAACTAACTGTTTTTGTCAACTTGCCTTTTCTATGAAACAATCATCTATAGGTTTTAAAACAAAATCTACCGTTTTGAAGAAAACTGGTAATTTTAAATATAAAACCTACATGTTTTGTGATACAACCTAGTTTTAAAATAACCTTTCTATTTAAAACTACTAACATGCAAGATATCACAAATAATCAATCAACCATGCAATTAAACAATAATTAATCACATAATAGCTAATTATAGTTTTTGCCAACGTTTGTTTCCTAGGGACCAATAATGACCTATTTCACTAAAAGCTTCAAAACTTGCGTAGCTCCCACTGGCCTCGCCATCCCGAAAGAATAAAACATCTATCCTAAGGTCATTATTACATAAGGGGTTGTAAACGGCACGCAGGCCTCCCCGTAAATATGTCAAGGGTCTAGGTTGGCAAAACACTATAATATATATATATATATATATACTCAAACTGAGATGTATATATAGAACTCAAGCAATCACGCAATTATATATATATGCAATATGGTGAAAACGAGAAATAAATCTGGATCCGTTAAAATTATCTTGTCTTAATTATCGCAAAACTTGGTTTTATAACTGATTCGAAAAACAAACTGTTTTATGAACCAAAATACTTTAATCTGAAAATAGTTTTATTCTGATTTATAAAACTTATCTAGACTATAAACCATAAGTCTTATAATTCAAAAACCAATTTTACAATTTATCCAAAATTATATCAAACCGGGTTTTATTGATCAAGTTTTAAAATACTGGCCTTTGTGTTTTAATAAATTAGTGAAAACACGAAAACATGCCCAAAAATTATTTTGAAACTTGATTTTATAAAATACTTATCAAACCGGACTATTTTAGTCCAACTGGTTCGAATGAATAATAATAAGAACTAAGGCCTAAAATCATTAACTCTAATTGGGCCATAAGCTTGGTCCAAAAACTGGGCTTGTGGGCCTATTCTCAATTTGTAAATTTCGGGCCCGTTATCGTTTTTACGATTTGTCAAAAAACGATCGTGGATCGAGAAACCCTAATCGTCGTGTTTCGTGTTTCGCAATCAATCACCACCAACTGTTATCGACTTGTAAACGATTGACGGTGACAACAACTGAGTCACTATCGCCATTGACGATGGTAACCACGACGCCCATCATCTTTTGGCGGTTTCAAATCCGTTGATCGCCATCACCACAAACGGTGGTGTGGCTCTCAATCGGTTACCGCCGCCTCCCGGCTGTCAACAACTATAATCGCCACCACCATTGCTGCCTCACGTGGCTGTTACAAAAACATCACCACCACCGTCGCCGTTTCCGGCTTCGGTGGTTTGTTCAATCGATCGCCACTACCGTGGTTTTCGATTTCGATCGCGATCACCGACGGCCTCCGCCATCACCACCTGTGGTGCGGCCGGCTTTGTCGTCTTTGGTTCATGATTACCACCGTACAACGCCATCAATCACCACCAATCTGGTGGCGATACGATTGGCGATCGGGATTATCGCCGCCACCACCGCTCGGTGGTTTAGAAGCTGTCGGCCACCACCACTCGGTGGTCTTGGCCGTGTAGTCACACGATCGCCGCCACCACCTCTCTGGTGGTTTGGTCGGGCGTCCGCCGCCGCCGCTTTGCGCGGTTTGGCCGGCGATTGTGACTGGTGGTATGATCCGGTGTCGACGGCCAAGAACACCGCCATCCACCACCGCTGTCGCGGTTTCAGGTGGTTGCGGTTGTGGCCTTGTCTCGGCCACGACTTGTTATTGTGAACATTAAACGCTGCCGCTGCTTTGCGCGGTTTGGCCGGTGTATTCGGTGAACCGAAAAAACTACCACCACCGCTTCTTACGGCCATAGTTATGGCTTAGGTCGTACGGCCACCACCACGCTGGTGGTTCGGCCGGTGTTTGGTCCCACAGCCAACGCCGCTACCACCACGCTGGTGGTTTGGCTATGGCCACCACCGCTCTTGGTGGTTTGAGGTTGATTTGATTTCAGGTTTTTCGAACGATAAGCACAGTTAAAAATAAAAAATTTATATAAGCCATTAACATAATAAAAATCAGATTTTTAAACTTGTTATGCAAGAAACAGATTTTAACGGATCACACATAAACAGATAAATTGATAAAACTAAAACGATTTTAACAATGGCTTTGATACCACTGTTGGGTTTTTATGGGTATCCTCGGATCAAACAGACTCGCAGGTTAACACGGATCTCAAAAACCTCACTGGTTTAATAGATCCCATAGGTTTAACAATCAAACTGATAAAACCCATATGATCAAATACACACTGTTTCGATCTTATCATGCGGAAGCGATAAAGTTAAAAACCCTTAAATGCTCATTGATCTTTAATCGTTCTAGTTTAATTAATTCTAATGGTTTAGATGATTCACGTGGATTGCTCGAGAACTAGTCCACCGGTGATCGACCAACGAATGTTCTTCTAGTTGAACCGAATGAAAACCCGAAGATTGGAAAACCGAAACTGGAATCCGAAAAAGGGGGGTGTCGCCGGCTGGAGAGAGAGAGGGAGAGAAAAACTGGAACTGATTTTTGTTAGCTGAAAAAGCTTAATTTTTCCTTAACCCATAAGCCTTATTTATATGGAGGAAAAAACACAGTTTGAACAATATTCAGTTTCCATATAATAGTTATCTCAAATTCTTTCCCTTTTTAATTACTGGAAAAGAATTTGCTTATGACAATCTTTTATATATATATATTTATCTAATATATATAAAACTAATTAATTAACTATTATATATTTATTTTATCAAATAAATATACAATCTTCTAATTAATTAATAGCCCTCCAACTTTGGGAATTCTGACTGAAAATACCCAATTGATTTATAATTCACTATTATAAATCCTAACTCCCATTTCCGGGTTTCATTTAACTTATTCGATTTATAGGTCCTCACAGGTGTGACCCTCAAGTGTCTTGTAACATTGGATGTGTAATCACTTGGTTTGTCAACTCTGCACATAATCCCTAACACAATGCAACAGAGGTGCTTTTGGAATCTTTAGTATCTCTTATGAGATTCTTTTTCAGTTTCTTCTGTTGCTCACGGTTCAGAAGAATACCGTACAGCTCACTTAGTGTGAGTGTCTTTATGTCTTTGGACATAGTTAAGCAGGAGGTGTAGATTTCGCAATGTTCAGGAAGAGCTTCCATGAACTTGGCAACCACCTCAGAGTTAGGATAGATAGTACCAATAGTCTTCAGGTCGATGAGGAGACAGTTGAATCTCTGATGAATCTGGGAGAGGGTTTCATCCTTCTGATGAATGAAGCTTTCATACTGGCGAACCAAGAAGATCTTTCTCGATTCCATGAGAACTGCAGTACCTTCGTATTGGACACAGAGAGTGTCCCAAATTTCTTTGGCAGAACGAAGATGACAAACAGAGTGGAAAACGTCATCAGGAAGAGACATGGCAATGAGAGACCTAGCCTTGGTGTCAATGTTGACAAGGCGTCTGTCTTCATCATTCCAGTCGGTTACTGGTTTCACCAGTTCCCTTGCGGGTATAGCTGGTTGGTCGCCGGCAGCAGGGACAGCATGGACAGTTTGTGTAGGCACATGTGGTCCATTTTCCAAGAAGTATGGAATTTGGGGATCAGAACCGGATAGGGAGAGTTCCATCCTGGTTTTCCAAAGAGCAAAGTTGTCTTTGTTAAACCTTGGAGGTTTTCCAGCAGAACCGGTATCAAAGTAGTTATCCTTAGCTTGAAGAGCCATGGATTAAGAGAGAGAGGATCACAAGATTTTTCTATGAGAAGAAGAGAGCTTGAATCTGCTCTAATACCACTTGTTGGTCCCAAGGGGTATCCTTCAAGTAAGAATAGTGTATGAGATTATAGAAGGGGGGGGGGGTTGAATATAATCACACCAAATTTTCACTTTTAAATTCTTTGTAGTATTAACAAGAGTTTACAGATTGTTGCGGAAATAGAAAAGACAAAAGTCTAAACTAAACAATCTAAGTTTCTTTCACTATGCACTAGAGTGAGAAGACTAGAGAAGATAGAAAATAGAGGGATAAAGAAAGAAAGGATTTGGGTGATAAGTAAGGTGAAGAAGTGGTCTGGAGAACCTTTCTTCAAGTCCTATTTATACCCCATGCACTAAATGCATGCAAACACACTTTTGTGTACGTGTCACACTTTAAGTGGTTCATAGTACTATTTACTATAAACAATTATCTTTTGCATGGTGTGCAAAAGAGGGTTCATGTAAACAGTTTCCTTGAGGTCTGGTAAGTACGGAGGGAACAGAAAAGAGATTGTCCTTATGTACTATTTGTGTCAGTAAAGGCGGATAATCCTTTTGTGCATTAGATTAAGACATTACACTAATCCTTCAGGATCAGGATACTGATCAGTGAGGAATGCTCTGATACTGATGTTGATCAGATGTCACTGTATCCTGATGAGTCTTCAGGATGTCATACGAAATTGAGCAACCCGCGACTTCCGTTTTGAGTCCGTTTTAAACCGTTTGGTCGAGGTAGCTTATGGGACTTCTTAGGGACTTGTTTAGGCTTCTTTTAGGACTGTTTGAGGGTCCTAATTTTAGTTGTAAATTATTACAAATACATGATTCTGTTTGAGGGATCGTGCGAGTTTCGTGCTTTTGATATCTTTGCGATTCAGGTGAGTTACACTTACTTACATTTTATTGTGTGGTATGTATTGTATGCATGATAACGTATGTGAAAGGGATCCACATGCCTTTGATGAGTTGTGGGGGCCGACCCGTGTCCTAACTGACGGGAGAAAGGGAAACCACATGCCCTTGTGAGTTGTGGGGGCCGACCCGTGTCCAAACTGACGGGCGATTAAATATCGATCTCATGAGAGTCGGGTGTCTGATGTGTTTGATAATTATTGATATGCTTGATGTGAATGATGTTGATTGTGTTGGTACCTGTTATGGTACAGTCCGTGCTACGTGGTAAGATGTAGGTGGTGCTAGCTCACTAAGCTTTATGCTTACCCCGTTGTTGTTTATCCTTTTTAGTGTCAGGTATGTCCTATAAGGGAAAAGAAAAAGGTTTGAAGCTCCGGGATCCATCGGTTCAGTCAGGTTAAGAGACGTTGAAATATGACGACGTTTTGGATGGAAACTACTTTATTGGTTGGCATGTAAACGTTTTAGTTAGATAATGTTTTAAACTATGCTTTATGATTTCCAAGCTTTGGAATTTCATGTTTCGAAATCTTATGATTTATGAATGGTTTTTGGACAAGCTTCCGCTTTTGAAATTTGTTTTGTTCAAATGCATGAATATTGGTTACTTTCCGTTAAGTTTATGTTTTTAGAAAATGGGTGTTACATCTTGTTATTTATAGTCTAGGTTTCTTTTGCTTTCTGTAACTGTTGGTCCTCTATTGATGGCCAATATATAAACTAGCATTATACCCGTCCGTTGGTCGGGTATTCAACATGACTTTAATATAGATTCAATTATTTAAGTTTCATCATTGTTAAATGTTGTTTTTCAATCCAGGAGAAGAATAATAGCAAACAAATGTCTAAAATGTTTGAAGAAAATAAAAATCCAATTTTGTAACAACCAACAAACAAAAGTCCAACTTTGATCCAAGAGACTATGTAAGCACATAAGTTGGATTAGAAACCATAACTTTCTTTTAACTTTAAAATAGTTAGTTTGAATGGATCAGATTTGCGACCAATACAAAGTCCCATTTATAATAAAAACTCCCATAAGTCAATAAAAAGTTGATACAACTTATCATTAACCAAAATCCAAAATTCATGTTTGAATAATATAAAATTACAATATATTCTTTCTACATATATGAGAAAATTGCAGCAAAGGTTCTTACATGCATTAAACTAACTCACTTATCTTGTATGCAATATTTCAAGTTTCCATCTTAATTTTGTCATTCTCTTGTAAAGAGGATCGTATACTTTTCATCAAGCTCCACCTTGCTTTGTACTCATTTTTCCAAAAACCTGAGCATTCAAACATAGAAAACATCAAGTGGAGGTTCCTAATAAATATTGTAACAAAAGATTAAAATAGAGAGATATAACACATAGGTTTACCACGTTCCACCACTCACTTACAGTCGTAATTTGATTCTCCTGTAAGTGTATCTTGATTAAGAAATAATTCCACAAGCTGTAGTAGGATTGTCTCCACCTGTGGTCTGAATCAGAATGCTTTGACATTTTTGGAATTTGATTCATGTAAACATTTTCCAAAGAAACACCTTAGCAATCCTAAATGTTGGTTATCAACTATTATCTAGCTTTCATTCTTTCTCCACTAAAATATAAAATGTGATGTCAATAAGGAGGAGTCAATGCCATGGCTTTCACATAATGACAGCAAAT
The DNA here is from genome assembly GCA_030169165.1 of Centaurea solstitialis. Classification (NCBI taxonomy): domain Eukaryota; kingdom Viridiplantae; phylum Streptophyta; class Magnoliopsida; order Asterales; family Asteraceae; genus Centaurea; species Centaurea solstitialis. The sequence goes on from CM058043.1 coordinate 56,697,502, forward strand.
AGAATTATAAATGATAAATAGTTAGTCAAAATCAATTTGCTACCTTATGGAAAAGGAGAAGCTACACTACAATATCTACTTACTTGAAAACCCTTCAAAAACTTATCGACTGTGTCTTTTTTGTCATTACTGAACTTGAACTCTACAAGATATACAATAATCTCCTTTCCTGCATTCAATCAAAACCCACCAAAAAATCATTAAAACCAAACTAAAGTAATCAAAGGCAACAGTCAAAATTTGTACAAAAATGACGATAAGCCAGAACTTAAAGTCACGTGTTCGTTCAATTAAGAACCATTGGTGACTAATCAGGTGATGCCTTAAATTTTTGTGAATCGAGTATCCATTTTCCAGCTAATAACATGATTCACTAATAGAAAACATGATTTTTTTTTTAAATTTCGAGTTAAGCCAAAGATATAATAAAGGAAGCTATAATATCATCAACATACATCCAAATGGAAATCAAAATCACGTCTAAAACTAATCTAGAAACAAAAGAAAGAGATAGTACATCATGCATTATTATTTGTTTTAAGACCTTATAACTAAAAGTTTGACATAAAAAATCACAAATAATACCATATTCTTATAAAAGCAATTAAAAGCAGATCCAAAAAAACAAATTAGAGAAGAATAAGAATGGACAAATCTAAAATAAAAAAAAGTAGTATAGTAAACATAATGGGTTATATATGTTGATGATGAATTTGATAAATTTGAGTAAAAATTCGATGGTAGCAGCTGCACCAATTGGATTGATTTGAATTACAACATCAAAGATTATGTTATGTATCACAAATGCATCTTTAAATCCCCTGTTGATGACAATTGAAAGGGGCTGAGTTATAATTCAAGTTGAGAGTTTGTACTCGATGTGATGAGTCCACTACAGCAAATAGGTGGTCTAGAAGACTGTAGCCTGAAAACACATAAGATCCTCATGTTCCATTGTCTTTAGAAGATCCTCCACATTGAACCCAATATCATACCTGTAATGTTGTACAAATCAAAACAACAAAAAAAACATCTTAAAAACATCACGAAACTAATTCATGTAACAAAAGGATAGATGGAAATAGTTACTCACCGATGCTTACACTATGGGACACAGTTTCACAAACCAAATACTGTCTTTTTCTTTCCCCTAAATAAAGAAGCACCCGTTCACAAACAGTAACTTGAAGATCAAAATTCCCTTAAGCATTAGTTACTTAGCAACTGTAAACGTGGTGCTCCAGCATTCTTAATATCTGCTTTAAAATAGAAACATCACCATTCATTCACTGGTGCCAAAAATCTATAAACATTTCTTTTTTTCTTTCCATCCAAACACTTAATACTCCTTATTACGTATCACACTAAAATAATTTGATTAACACTTGGAATATGCAATACAAACTTAGCACAGTGTCAATAAGTTATCATTTCCTAACACACATACACTTGGTTAAAACAGGGATTTTTGGTACACAATACAGATCACACACCACAAACCAAACACTATTTGTTCTCTAACTCTTACATAGATATCACAACACATCATTGATGCACCAAAAACTGCAGATTGATTTCACAGAACATAAATGGTGAACCAAAATAGAAAACACAGATAAACCAAAACAGAATAAAAAGCAAATTTGATAAACCAAAAGCACAATAGGCATACTTTAACTTAGGTTTTAGATGAACAATGACATTGAAGGATCAACGGTGATGATGAAATTAAGAAATTTACCATCAAAGAAAGAGGGAGTAGCGGTGGACGGTGGCACTGACCGCCATGAACGTGGAGGATTTCTCTCATCTTCGACGGCGGCAGGCGGCGGCGGTGGCGGACGGAGAAGCCGATATTAAGGTTTGGAAGGCGAGAGGTCGAGTGAGAGATTAGAGAGTAGAGAGGAGTGGTGAAGTCTGGTTGTTTATATCCAGGGCTGGATTACCGGGAAGGGGATGAGTGGGAGAGTGGAGAAGGAGGTGGGGAAAGGAAGGGAAGGAGTGGGTGTGGGTGTGGGTGAGATCGTGGAGAGGACGAAGTCAGGAAGGTAAAGAGGTAGGTTGATAACTGTAAAATACGTAATTTGAACGGACAAGATTAAATATCAAGATTGATCTAACGGCTCATATTGCTTCCTTATTTTTCTGAGTCCTTGGGGTCAGTATTATATATAATTACAATCAACATAGTTTCTTCCACTTAATTCAGTCCACGACTCCTATGGAGTCTTTGTGTGAACTGAAGTAGATTGTTTGTTGAAAGGGATCAAGACTATGTCAAGATCCAAACAATCTTTTTAAGTATTTTGACACAAAGCCTTTGCTTATGCACAAAGCAAGTATTAGAAGAGATAGAAAGAATTAGAAGATAGAAAGAAGAAAGGATTGGGGTATAGAAGATGGACCAAGGTATATTTGAAGAACAACACTATGTTCCTATTTATACCCCATGCATTAAATGCATGCCATCCCCAACTTTACACGTATCAGGTAAAGGTTGGGTTTGGTGTACTATTGTACCATAAAGTAATGGACATGCGTGGTAGGGTCATGGCCTATGGTAAACAGTTGCCTTATGGGTGATAATTACGAAGGGAACAGTAAAGAGACATCTCTTTTGTACTATTGTCAGAAAGGCAAATCAAATCCTTTTTGTGCATATAGGACAAGAAGACAAATATAGTATTCTTAAAGTACAAGTCACTGATCAGGCCTTAGAGTCGCTGATCCTTGGGAAGGATCAGGGAGGTACTGTGACTTGTTCTCTATGGAACGTCATGTAAGAGTAGTCAACTAGCTATCACTAATTTCAACTTCAGATCATTAGCATCGCTGACTCTATCATCAGCTTGCATCAATAGATGGTGCTGATGATTTCATAGTGACATGACAATTTGTCTTCAAAGGATACTTAGCTGATGTCAACTCTCACTGATACTGAACGGAGTCAGTGATCAGCGATCGCTGATGTCCAAACTATCAGCGAGACAGATTCGCTGAAGTATTGAGCTTCATTACAGCAGAGCTAAGTATTTTTTCAGTTGTTAGACAAGGATCATTGGTATTTCATCAAGTCATAGAGGAGCTGGATCAACAATCTCCCCCTAAATATCAATGATAAGACAACAGGGAGGTTGCCTTGATTCTAGTAACTTAAAAATTTTCTAAGTCTAGATTCAACAGTTAGGAAATAAAACATGTGAAAGGTACTTGTATTATTTAACTGTTAGAAGTGATCTTTTTCAGTGAAGAGAATCAGGGATAGATAAACACTTGTATTTCATTTTATAATAACAATTACAGATGGGAAACAAATACAAGTCACTGAAAGAAACAACAAAAAAAAAATACATATATCAAACTATTCTAGAGGTTCTTCTTTAATCAAGTATTGATCTATGTTTTCTTCTCCAGCTATACTTCTTTTTCTTAGCTCAGCCTTTATCCCATTTCCAAAAATAGTACCCTCAGGGGTAAGATTTATGAAGGATATCAGAAGGTCGATCAGCAGCTGTGTTTAGGCAATGGGGATTTCGCTGAATCGGAGAAGCCTTAGCTGATAGGACCCATCAAATAAGCAAAGCCCATAGAGCGGTTCCTTGATCACTTGCCTCACATGTAAAGATAAACCTTCATGGATAGATAAATCAAGCCCTGAGGTGTCAGCATAGGTATGAGTAATTTGAGGGATGTGTTGATAGGGATTAACAGGGATGAAGCCTGGTTCAGAGATCCCTGGTCTTGAGGAAGATGGCCTTGAAGATGTAGAGGGTCTGGAAGTTGAAGCAGCGAGAGGTTCTTTTTAGACCTCAGGTGTTTGAATGAATTCGAAGTTTCGAACTCTGTTGATGAGATTTTTGAGAAGTTCCTCCACCTGAGGTCTGACTTGAGACCTTGATATCTTCAGGCATCTAAGAAGTTCATGCCACTCTGTCAACCCGTAATCCTCCAAAGTTCTCAGAGAGTGAGTGATATCTCTATCATCCTCTCTGGAGACAGTAATTCTTACGAATGTGGGGCATTCTTCTTAGCTCTGGTCTTTTGAAGCTTGACGGAAGTAATCTTCGATGGTCTTCTTCTTTTATTGATCTTCTCCAGACACTAGTTAGATTCAGCTTCAGCGGACGTGAGCTCTCTCTGATCCCTTATTTTTTCGAAGGCTCTAAGGGCAGCTTGCTGAGCTCGGATGGAGTCAGCATTTATGTCAGGATCTTCTCTGACAAACTCTTCAGAGAGTTGTTGAACTGCCAGAGCGTCCCTTTGATTTTCTTCGAGCTGCTTCAGAGCCAGCTCGTGCTCCCCGAGCACTTCATCAGAGATCCCAGGCGGGATTTTTATTCTTGAACTCTCAAGATGAGAGACTGCCTCCTTCAATTTCAATTCCCTGTAAATCGGGTCATTGATGTTAGGAGGAGAGTTGTCGGAGTCTTCATCAGAAGAGGTTTCAAAGGATTCCTCTTATGAAGAAATGGTTATTATGTTTGAGGGTAAGGGTTTAGGATTCAGAGGAGTGACAACAAAGGTCATATTTTTGACTTCAGCTCTTGTGCTGGCTAAGATGCTATGTTCCATCAAGTGGACAATCTCACCAGTGACGGAGCCAAAGTTTACATCTTGGTTTTGGGGTTCATGGGATTCAGGTTCAGGAGATGAGTTTTGAGGAGGTTGATAAACTACCATTTGGAGGTTGTTTTTAGGAGAAGCGGTAAGGGTTTCAGAGTTTGAACTTGAAATAACTTGAACCTCTGGGAGAGAAGGGATAGAAGGGGTACCTTGAAGTTCTCCCCCTGAGATGGAGGCATGTTCAGCTTCAGTGTTGATGAAGCCGTCATCATCACCTTCCGCTGGTTCCTCAGCGGGACTACTTGGATTCTCCCCCTCAGATGCAGCACCCTGTGCTGCAGATGACAGGTACCGCTGGAGGAAGCATAACATGTTTGCCTGGACAGTTCATTGGCAAATCATGCCAGCAGTGATCGACTTCAGCAGGCTTCTATCTCTAGCAGTGAATCTTGGGGGTAGCCGGAGGTGGAGGAGGAGGAAGAGCAGCGATCTTGGCGTCGAGGACTTTCACCTGATCCTGGATGGCCTTGATTGCTTTTTCTTGAGCATCCAAGCGCTGGAAAACTTCGTGCTGGAAGGATGAGAGAGCAGTAGGGCCCGTCTTGATGGAGTCATGCAGCTCAGGGATCACCCGGGTAGTTAGGTCGTCCAGTGAATTACCCAGGAGCCCTGAGGCTTGTGCCAGGATCTCCATATTCCCATTAATTGAACCTAGGGCAGGGATTGAGAGAAACATCCCTAGGTTCTGGGAAGAAGAGGAAGCATCAACAATCGCCTTCTTCTCAGCGGTGGGCTTGGCAGCTGCAGCTTTGGCTTCAGCTTGACCCTACTTGAGGGCCTGGACCTTTCGGTCATGCTCTTGCTTGTAGGCCTCGGCTTTAGCGTCAGCGGCCTTCTGAAGGGCTGCCTTCTTGGCAGCGATTTCCTGAAGCTCTATCTCAGAGACTTTAGGGGGGTGGATAAAGATCCAGAGCCTGAAAGAAAATAAGAGTGTTAGAGTTTTCAAAAGTTAGAAACAAAGATTAGGGAATTGAGAGTTAGAAAATTACCCGAAGATTTATCTTTGGAAGGGTTGGAATCCTTAGAGGGATTCACAACCTTGGCTTTCTTTGACTTAGGAGGCATAGAGGTGCGTAGCCTCTTCAGCGATAAGCTAGGCTTGATCGCTGGTGCCCTCCTTTTAGAGGAATAGAGCTTCTTCTTGTTAGCGCCAGGGGCAGAGGCAGTGGTAGGTGGAGCGACGGGAGGAGGGACATCTTCATCAGTGACTTGCACGTCCTGAAGCTGGACGGTGATGCTGGTGGAGTCGTGTTGCAGTGACTTGCTCCCAATGGTAGAGTGGGAGTAACCAGGAGTGGCTGCTGGGTAGTTTGCACCCAGATAATCAGCGATGGTCACTGAAAAGAAACGTGGGTATGCCACGTTCTTCTCCCTGTTGCTCTTCCTGAACCTAAGCAGCATATCGTCAAAGATATACTTAGCATAGTTCAGAGGCTTTTTTTTATGGCTGCCCACACCATTACAGTAGAAGAAAAAGAGGCCTGATCCAAGCTCCCCACCTTAGCAGTGAGGCACTAGATGAAGTGTGCCCAAAGAAACCCAAGGACAGGGTTGAGGAAGTTTTTCTTCATGGTGGAGGCGTTCTTGATGGGCTCTTTGGTGCTTTCGTCGATAGGCCACTGGATGTCAAGGGTCTCCAGCCAGGCAATGATTGCCTCTTTGGAAGGCTCATTGCAGTAGGCCTCAAGGACAGGTAGTCCTAGAACCCTTCGGAGTAGCCCAGCTCCGAAAGTAAGAGTCCATGGTATGTTTCCCATGGGACTGATAACACCAAAATTATACATGTTTTGGTCGTACTTGATTGTCTGATTTTACCCCATTTCTCAACCATTTCTGAGCTATTCACTCATGTTTTGGACTGATTATTACTTTTGTAGGTTTTGGAGGCCATGGAACGGAAAAGTACGGAAAAAGGCGAAAAAACGTGGAAATTGGAAAAACTCAATCTAGTGGGCATCTCGCGTCCACGAGTTTTAAAGTCTGGCATCGCGAAGTGTGCGAAGAAGGAAAACCTAGGGTTTATTTAAATGTTTCGCGCCGCGAGACCGCAACTTGGCGGTCGCGAAATGAGCTCCGTTTCCTCCTTTTAAATATTGATCTCCTCCTTCAGTCAAAAATATATATATGCATCTGGATTATCATCTTCATCTGTCATCTGGAGTTACTCAAACATAAATCATTAGAGTCTTAGTTGGTGAGAGAGAGAGATAGTTGTTGTGCCGATACGCTACGGAGTTTGGTTCTCAATCATCTATCGTTGTACGGTCGGTATAATGTCTGTCTCTATGTTTTTGTTTGCTGTTTTCATGGTGTTTAGTGAGTAGTTTTCTTTAGTGGTACTTATTGTGGTAGATGAACCTTGTGGATGATGTTTTTGTGATTTAATGTTTATTGGTGTGTTTTGGTTTATTGAATGTGTGTTATGGTTCCGATTTGATTCGTATTGTATGGATATTTGAATTTGTTGGTTGGGTGTATCTATATGACCTAGATAGATAGACTCCGATAGGTTAATCAACCTCTCTTGACCTTCCCTTCGGAAACCCGGAGAGTTGTGTTAGGTGGTTAGCTCGGACCGAGAGCATCCCGATATTAGAATTCCGTGCAATAGTGATAGAATTGGGTGGCTGGTACTAGATTGCCTGACAAACAATCTATGTATTAGGACTAGGAAGACCAACCTAGTTGATAACCGTAATAGTCATATGTTAGGGTGTCCCAAACTAAAATTCCTACAATAACCATTACAACCAAACCTTTGGCTAGTTTAAATCATTCACTTGGGGAGTCGTTATACCATGATAAGTACTACTGTTTTCATTCATATAGTTTAAACGATCTTCCTTTTGCTTTATTAGTTAATTAGTTATTTAATTAGTTGTCTTTTAATTAATCAAAACTTTTTTTATAAAAACCCCCATAGCTTTAGGTTAATTAAACTAGCTAAGATTATTAGTCTACATAACTTGACCGTTCCCAGTGGTAGATACGATACCTGGACTTTCCAACACTATATTACTCACGATCAGGTACGCTTGCCTGTGAATGTGGTAACAGTGGCTAGGCTTTAGAGGTTAAAACTTGTTTCGCTTTTTATATACGATAATTACCGCATCAAGTTTTTGGCACCGTTGCCGGGGAACGGTAGTTGTTAGATTTTTAGTCTTTATTGGTTTTGTTAATCGATCCTTGTGAGGGACTCTTTCCCTTGCAAGTTTTTCACTTTCTAGTTTTAGTTAATTGTTTTATCTCTTTGTTTCCCGCAAGTTGCCCGTAACCATTTGTTATGGTTTCAGTCACGACGGAACTGTTAGAGCCGTTTGAGGAACCGGAGAGAGAGTTCAGAAAAAGAAACAAAAAGAAGTCAAAAGCTAACAAAGTTCGACCGCGAGCTTTGAATTTCGAAATGGGAGACGATGCACTGATATGGACCGCCCGGAGAACCGCTCCAACCATGCCCACCAATCCAATCACGAAGCCGGACCTAAACAAGGAGATCCCGGGGAAGCTCCTTCACATGATCAAGGACCTTACTTTCGACGGGAAAAACGATAGCAATCCTATCGTACACATGGAGAACTTCGTGGACATATGTGATCTGTTCAAAACTGAGGAAGGCCGAGATGATGCAGTTCGCCTCCGAGTCTTTCCTCTTACACTCACTGGAAAAGCAAAAGCTTGGTTACGATCTTTGGAACCGAGTTCGATCACCACTTGGGAAGGACTTCGCTCAAAGTTCCTTTCCCGATTTTTCCCACAATCCAAAATCGACAAGCTAAGAGCCGAGATGCGATCCTTTCGACAAGATGACGGGGAGACAATATCCGAAGCGTGGGAGCGATTCAAACACCTTCTAAATTCGTGCCCGACCTAAGTAAGAGTGAGCAAGTCCAAACTTTCTATAGTGGGCTTGGTTATTCTTCTCGAGCTACATTAGATTCATCTGCCGGGAGGTGTATTCATGTACAAAACGCCCACGGAAGGGTATAAGCTTCTTGAGGATATGCTGATTCACAACATAGATTGGAGAATGGACAAGCGCTTGCAAACCCCGAGAATGGTCGGGAAGATCTCAACCGACTTCGACCCATCCGATGAACTAGCCGCAATGAAAAACCAACAGGTAAAGTTTGAACGTAAAATTGAAGAACTGATTAAATATGTTCATGCTTTGCAGGTTGGATGCGAGGAGTGCAAGGGACCACACTTAACGAAAGATTGCCCGAACCGTCCGATGATGACACCTGAGGAGGTACAATACCTCAACCGAGGCGATTACCAAGGGAGGTGTAACAACAACCGTAACTTCATCCCAAGACCTCTTGGATTCTTTGCACCAAACCAACCAAACCAACGAACGGATGGAGAGCCGTGCGTTTCTATCGAGGACTGAATTATCCAATTCATGGATGCACAAAAGAAGCTCAATGAAGAGGTAGGTTCGTATTTACGTAACCATCAAAGTACTATCCAGAATTTAGAAATGCAGGTTGGTCGTGTCTCACAATTGCTATGTGAAAGGACTTAAGGGGAGCTACCAACGCAAACCCAAGTCAACCCAAAGGTAGAAAACGCGAAGCCAATGCTCATGATGGTCGGAGAAACATCAAAGAAGAAGTGGACTGATATCTACATGAAAAAGTACGTGGAGAGCGACAGCGGTAGTGAACCTGATTATGCCACGGACTATGATGAGGAAGATGGTAAGCAATATCGTTCGAGCATCTAGGACTTAAAGGACCCATTTCTTCAAGCGACGATGATGAGGAAGATGGTAAGCAAGGTGTATATGCGGAGTTTGTGATACCAAAGAAGGATAAAGGTAAAGAGAAGGATAAAGGTAAAGAGAAGGAGAAAGAGAAGGTGGCGGAAGACAAGCTCACCTACATTGCCCCTATCAAGCATGATCCGGGAAGTTAGAATTTACCTATTTCATGTTCTAAATTTGAAGGTCTTGCTTTGATAGATACAGGTGCTGCACTTAACATGATGCATGTTTGTTATTGCAGGAAAATGGGGATCAAAAAGATTGTACCGACGGACTACCAATACCGAGGGTGAATGGATACATGACTAAACCGTTGGGGATAACGGAAGGAGTCCTGATACGAATCGGAAATTTCGTCTACTTTACGGACTTCATCATAGCTAACCTCCCGAAGGATACGGAGATCCCGATTATTCTCGGAAGGGCTTTTCTACATACCGCCCAAGTAAACACCGACATGGGCAATCAAGTGTCAAGCTTGGGGTATAGAGAAAAGAGGATCTACTTTAATCCCTATGGAGAGCCGGTCACCCATCTTGATGAACCTTATGAGGACCCTTCTCAAACCTTCAAGAAGGACACGAGCCGCCCACTACTCCCTCACGAGCATATGACGAAAACGAAGGACTATCCGAACCCGATACACCAAAAGAATCAAACACCTAACGGGTCGGGACCCTTCAAGAAAGAGCATAGGAAGAAGAAGGGCTCGTCAGCCCGACGCGCCAAGAAATAAGCTGAAAATGGGGTCGAGCTCTAGACCATTCAAAAATGAAGCGTTTCTCGGGAGGCAACCCGAGCATTTTCTTTCTCTTTTCATTTATAGTGTTTTGAAGTGTGTTTTTGCTGATATTTTTGTTTGTTATTGCTTAGATAACCATACGGAGGAGATAGAAGCCAAAATCGAGAAAATCCGACGCGCAAAGAAAATTTGGAAATCGGGAACAGAAGCTTCCTCGTGGTCGCGAGTTTTCAACTATGGCGATGCGAAGTCAGCCTTCCTTTGTATCAGGTAAGATTTTCGATTCTCGCGGCGCGAGAGGTCTGCTTCGCGGCGCGACATTTTCAAATTAGGGCAAAATTTTTTTCCAAAACCGCTCGTTTCGCAGCGCGAAACCTTTAGTTTAGCGGTGCGAAATCGGTGCAGACGGGTTTTTAAACCCTTCTTTCTCACTTTTTCAAAGAACACAACCCTAATTTCTCTCTAGGCGCCGCGACTTTTCTTCACGAACCTGCGAAAATCGAATTTTTTGAGCTTCAATTTCTTCATTCATGGCATCAAGGTATGTTTCCTAACTTGATTTCGTTGAGTTAGCTTGATTTGGTGAGATTGGATCTTGAATTTGGGCATCAATGGTGTTTTCATGCTTTCATAGATTTAAGATTATTCTTGAAGCTCCATTGATTGATTAGTGATTATTGTTTAATGCATGCTATGAGCTTTGATTGAGATTTCATTCTAGCATGCGATTTAATTGTTGAATCTAGTGAATGTGCTTTGATGATAAGTGTGGGGATTTTGCACCAAAATCCCCCACCTTTGTTTAACTATCTAGATTTGTTTTTGATGGGAGATGGACTAAAAGTTCAAGTGTGGGGATGTTTCACACCCCTTTGATTTTGATTTTCACGCGTGCATTCGTTAGATTGATCTTGTTAGTCATGAAAGTTTTGTCTCGTTGGATTTTGCTATGTATGAATCTTGTATTGCTTTTATCAATCAAATATAGCTAAGACAATGGTATTCTGGATTTTTGTAGAGACAAAGGACCCGTTCGTCGACATCCACCGCTCCTACCTTCCGTGCACCGGATGGGAGCCATGCGTTCATCCATTTTATGAACGACCCTACGTTGAACGCTCCAAAGCGTCAGGAGTACCGGGACATAGATAATCCGCTTGTCCCCCGTCAAGTTTTCATGCCAAGGAGAGTCGATTGGAACCTCCTTAGATCCATGGGAGTTGAGAACCACATCAAGGTGATACTCGAAAAGCACGCCTACGATGAGGATGGCACCGAATGCTTGGGAGCGTGTCTTTGACATTTCCGAGACCCTCTATCGCGAGCTTATCATTGAGTTCATGGCCACTTTCCGTTTCGATGCCGAAAAGGCCCTTCAGGAGTTCTACCAATCGTGCATGACATTTCGACTTGGTGGAGTTTGGCGATCACTCTCATTAACCGAGTTTGCTGTGGCTTTGGGGATCTACACCCAAGCCGAGGTCGATGCTCCCGGATTTGTGGAATACATGTGGGCTAGCGCGAAGAGACAAGACGGTTTTGATCCTCGGTTGGCTTGGGTGATTCTTGGTGATGGCGACTATGGCAACAACCTCAAAGTTAAGGGTTTTCTTGCTTCTTCGGGCCGACTTTTGCATCGAATGCTCGTTCACGCGGTAAACGTCCGTTCCTCGAGTGAGGAAAAAGTCTCTACGTATGATCTCTGGCTTCTTGAGCAACTTTCCACGGATGACAAGTATCCGAATGCCCCGTACATCATTGCCGTGCAACTCGCTAAAGGGGGTGGTTATCGAGAGGGAAGTCGAATGGTTGGTGGCCAATACGTTACGCTTCTTGCCAAGCACTTCGGTATCCTAACCGAGGGTGCTATTGCTTCGATGACAAGCCTCGGTGAGATGGGATTGATCGATATGGACCAACTACGTGGAATGGGTGTAGCATTGTTGGATCATTTGATTAGTGGAGATTGGAAAACGTGTGGATTCATAATCCCCAAGCTTATGGGACGAGAAGAGCACCTCGAAGCACGCAAGAGACCGGTGGCACGAGTGGGGTGAACAAGGCAGAACAACCGGCGGATTGGACGGCGTATTCGGGGTATCAAGATTTGAGTAGCCGACTCTCGGAGATGTCTTTGTTCTACAGCCAACATCATCAACACATGGAGTACAACACCACGGAGGCTCTCCACCAAGCAAATTGGCAAAGTGGAGTGATGAACCAGATGGCCTCCCACTTCGGTATTCAACCGAACACCGCGTATGCTCCATCACCATTTTGGCCGTACTCCGAGGACGCACCGCCCGGTTTCCCTACTTTCGAGGATTGGCGCAACCAACCTCGTGGCCCTTATTGATCTCTATCTTTTTTATCTCTTATTCGATATGGTTGTCTAAACAATTTTTATCTTTGCTTTTGTGTGGTTTGTATGGTTGAACATCTTTTATTTTTTTTGTTTGGTTTGTTTAGGATTAAGACTTTTAATTGTTTGCTTAGTTTGGTTAATTTTCTTTTGTTCGTTTTTACCTTTTCTTTTTCTTTTTGGTAATAGATACAACGATCTATGATCTTGAACCGCGCACGATTCTGGAATACTCTCTCTCAGATCAGATTGCGTCACATAACCCGGGAAGTTTCTCTTTTTCCCAATTACTCTTTAATTGTTTTGATTGTTGCATTGAGGACAATGCAAATTTTAAGTTATGTAGACTTATTTGTTTAAATGAGTTCACTTTTTACTTTTTGATTTGTCGTTTTTCAAATTTTTGAAAGCTTTGAGACTTGACCCCAATTTTTTTTCGAAATCTGAGATTGTTTTTGGAAACTTAGTTGCTTGCATAGGAGAACACTAATGAGATTATTTGAGTAAAAGGATACCTTGGAATACCAATTACCATGAGTGCCTCACCCTATTCCTTTGAGAGTTTGAGCCTAATTGTTTATTTATTTCGTGAGGAATACCGACTTTGACCCAAGGTAGAACTTGTCACTTTGAATGTTTGTCGAGACCATATAAGAGAAGTATTTATCACCATTGCACTGATAGAGGCCTTCATTTCTAACCCTTTTTAGCCTTCATTAGATAACCTCATCTTAAGGTTATTTAATTTGCCTAGCTGAATTTTTGAAAGTACACACCTTTAGTACTTTAACCCTTGAAACCATTTTGAGCCTTAGCCTTCCATTTCTTTACCCATACCATATATCCTTTAGCCTATCTTTTTATCTATCTTTTGGCCGTGACTTAAATTTGAGAACTTGTGATGTTGTGATCCATATTTTTCATATCTGACAATTAAAGCGGGATTGATTTTGAGCGGAAAAGAAAAGAAAAGAAAATAATGACTCAAAGAAAAGAAAGAAAAGAAGCATCAAAAGAAAAGAAAAGAGTCAAAGATTCAAATGTGCAAAGAAAAGAAAAAAATTCGAGCCACAAATAAGCAATATGCTTAGGCCGATGCTAAAAGAAAGATGAGCTCATCCCGAGAAAAGTGCATAATTCCAAAAGTCAGATTTTTCTCAAAAGTGTTTGGATCACTACTAATTGAGTTTCTTGAGTTTTTGTTGCAATTCTTTGTCACTTATATATCCTACCCTTTACCCTTAGCCTAACATTACAACCCTAAAGTCCTCTTGACAGTTGACAACTTCTTAGTGGTGGAGATTAGATTTGGTGACAAGCTTATGAATGCGGTAATTAGTCGAGTATTAGTGTGATCACTTATCATACATACACTTTTACCCCCTGAGAGATACACTTTAATTTATCATTCATACTTTGTGAGGGTAAAAGGTTGATCTTGGTATCCGATTGCTTGGTGTATCTTGTTCTTGTGTTCGATTATGTGAGTATACTTTGTTTTCTTAGATGATCTTGGGTGGAGATAAATTTGGCGTTATTTTTCTTATCTTTCAGTCTTTTTGATTGAGGACAAACAAAGCTTAAGTGTGGGGATTTTCATAACACCAAAATTATACATGTTTTGGTCGTACTTGATTGTCTGATTTTACCCCATTTCTCACCCATTTCTGAGCTATTCACTCATGTTTTGGACTGATTATTACTTTTGTAGGTTTTGGAGGCCGTGGAACGGAAAAGTACGAAAAAAGGCGAAAAAACGTGGATATTGGAAAAACTCAATCCAGTGGGCATCTCGCGTCCGTGAGTTTTAAAGTCTGGCGTCGCGAAGTGTGCGAAGAAAGAAAACCTAGGGTTTATTTAAGTGTTTCGCGCCGCGAGACCGCAGCCTGGCGATCGCGAAACGAGCTCCGTTTCCTCCTTTTAAATACTGATCTCGTCCTTCAGTCAAAAATATATAAATGCATCTGGATTATCATCTTCATCTCTCATCTGGAGTTACTCAAACATAAATCATTAGAGTCTTAGTTGGTGAGAGAGAGAGAGAGTTGTTGTGCCGATACGCTACGGAGTTTGGTTCTCAATCATCTATCGTTGTACGGTCGGTATAATGTCCGTCTCTATGTATTTGTTTGCTGTTTTCATGATGTTTAGTGAGTAGTTTTCTTTAGTTGTACTTATTGTGGTAGATGAACCTTGTGGATGATGTTTTTGTGATTTAATGTTTATTGGTGTGTTTTGGTTTATTGAATGTGTGTTACGGTTCCGATTTGATTCGTATTGTATGGATATTTGAATTCGTTGGTTGGGTGTATCTGTTTGACCTAGATAGATAGACTCCGATAGGTTAATCAACCTCTCTGACCTTCCCTTCGGAAACCCGGAGAGTTGTGTTAGGTGGTTAGCTCGAACCGAGAGCAACCAGATATTAGAATTCCGTGCAATAGTGATAGAATTGGGTGGCTGGTACTAGATTGCCTGACAAACAATCTATGTATTAGGACTAGGATTGACTATTACGGTTATCAACTAGGTTGGTCTTCCTAGTCCTAATACATAGATTGTTTGTCAGGCAATCTAGTACCAGCCACCCAATTCTATAACTATTGCACGGAATTCTAATATCTGGTTGCTCTCGGTTCGAGCTAACCACCTAACACAACTCTCCGGGTTTCCGAAGGGAAGGTCAAGAGAGGTTGATTAACCTATCGGAGTCTATCTGTCTAGGTCAAACAGATACACCCAACCAACGAATTCAAATATCCATACAATACGAATCAAATCGAACCGTAACACACATTCAATAAACCAAAACACACCAATAAACATTAAATCACAAAAACATCATCCACAAGGTTCATCTACCACAATAAGTACCACTAAAGAAAACTACTCACTAAACATCATGAAAACAGCAAACAAAAACATAGAGACGGACATTATACCGACCGTACAACGATAGATGATTGAGAACCAAACTCCGTAGCGTATCGGCACAACAACTCTCTCTCTCTCTCTCTCTCTCTCTCACTAACTAAGACTCTAATGATTTATGTTTGAGTAACTCCATATGAGAGATGAAGATGATAATCCAGATGCATATATATTTTTGACTGAAGGAGGAGATCACTATTTAAAAGAAGGAAACGGAGCTCGTTTCGCGATCGCCAAGCTGCGGTCTCGCCGCGCGAAACACTTAAATAAACCCTAGGTTTTCCTTTTTCGCACACTTCGCGACGCCAGACTTTAAAACTCGCGGACGCGAGATGCCTACTGTATTGAGTTTTTCCAATTCCCACGTTTTTTCGCCTTTTCCGTACTTTTACGTTCCACGGCCTCCAAAACCTACAAAACTAATAATCAGTCCAAAACATGAGTGTATAGCTCATAAATGGGTGAGAAATGGGGTAAAATCAGATAATCAAGTACGACCAAAACATGTATAATTTTGGTGTTATCAAAATCCCCACACTTAAGGTTTGATTGTCCTCAATCAAAAGACTGAAAGATAAGAAAAATAACGCCAAAATTATCTCCACCCAAAATCATCTAAGAAAACAAAGTGTACTCACATAATCGAACACAAGAACAAGATACATCAAGCAATCGGATACCAAGATCAACCTTTTACCCTCACAAACTATGAATGATAAATTAAAGTGTATCTCTCAGGGGGTAAAAGTGTATGTATGATAAGTGATGACACCAATACTCGACTAATTCCCGCATGCATAAGCTTGTCACCAAATCTAATCTCCACCACTGAGAAGTTGTCAACCGTCAAGAGGACTTTAGGGTTGTAATGTTAGGCTAAGGGTAAAGGGTAGGATAAAGGATATATAAGTGACTAAGAATTGCAACAAAAACTCAAGAAACTCAATTAGCAGTGATCCAAACACTTTTGAAAAAAAATCTGACTTTTGGAATTATACACTTTTCTCGGGATGAGCTCTTCTTTCTTTTAGCATCGGCCTAAGCATATTGCTTATTTGTGGCTCGAATTCTTTTCTTTTTCCGCATTTGCTCATGTTTCTTTCTTTAACTTTAACTTTGACTCATTTCTTTTGATATTTCTTTCTTTCTTTTCTTTGAGTCATCACTTTCTTTTCTTTTCTTTTCACTCAAAATCAATCCCGCTTTAATTGTCAAATATTAAAAATATGGATCACAACATCTCAAGTTCTCAAATTTAAGTCACGGCCAAAAGATAGATAAAAAAATAGGCTAAAGGATATATGGTATGGGTAAAGAAATGAAAGGCTAAGGCTCAAAATGGTTCCAAGGGTTAAAGTACTAAAGGTGAGTACTTTCAAAAATTCAGCTAGGCAAATTAAATAACCTTAAGATGAGGTTATCTAACGTAGGCTAAAAAGGGTTAGAAATGAAGGCCTCTATCAGTGCAATGGTGATAAATACTTCTCTTATGTGGTCTCGACAAGCATTCAAAGTGACAAGTTCTACCTTGGGTCAAAGTCGGTATTCCTCACGAAATAAATAAACAATTAGGCTCAAACTCTCAAAGGAATAGGGTGAGGCACTCATGGTAATTGGTATTCCAAGGTATCCTTTTACTCAAATAATCTCATTAGTGTTCTCCTATGCAAGCAACTAAGTTTCAAAAACAATCTCAGATTTCGAAAAAAAAAAATTGGGGTCAAGTCTCAAAGCTTTCAAAAATTTGAAAAACGACAAATCAAAAAGCAAAAAGTGAACCCATTTAAACAGATAAGTCTACATAACCCCCTCCCCACACTTAAAATTTGCATTGTTCTCAATGCAACAATCAAAACAATTAAGGAGTAATTGGGAAAAAGAGAAACTTCCCGGGTTATGTGACGCAATCTGATCTGAGAGAGAGTATTCCAGAAACGTGCTCGGTTCAAGATCATAGATCGCTGTACCTATTACCAACAAGAAAAAGAAAAAGTAAAAACGAACAAAAGAAAATAAACCAAACTAAGCAAACAATTAAAAGTTTTAAGTCCTAAGCAAACCAAACAAATAAAAGATGTCCAACCACACAAACCAAACAAAACCACACAGTTTAAAGTTCAAAGTAAAGTACAACCCAATCGAATCATATAAAACCGATCAGTTACGGTTTTCAAAAGCCCACTCATCATAGGAGGAGTAACCAGCGGGAGCGTCATCACCATCACGCCATATGGGATGAGGTTCAAGAGGAGCCGGGGGAGCATGTCCCACGTTTTCAAAGTACTCGTTCATTGACGCGGTGACCCACGACAATTCCCGGCGAACACCATACATGTCATAAGAAATCCGGTCGAGTCGCTCCATGATATCGTGATGTTCGCTTCCCAACTGTTCCGATAACTCCTGAATAGCTCCACGAATAGACCCTGACCCTTGTTGATTACTAGACCCACTTGGTTGACTTTGTTGATTTGACTACGGTGGATTGCTCGATTGCCCCGGAAAGGTTGGTTGGGGTGGCGAAGTAGCCATACCGATCGGCCCTTCATGGGATGCAGCATCCCCAACCCAAACAAACGTACCCCTTTGCGGCCCCGGTGCAAGTAACTTCATTGAATGAAAAAGAACCTTGTCGAGAATTCCCAAAGGAGATAACTTGGTGAGAGTCGCACAAACATCCGGTGTAAGAGTTCCCAATTTCTCCGCTATAACCGTGATGAAATATCCTCCACAAAGTCCCGTTCTGGCCTTATCATGTATCTTAATGGTATTTTGGAACATTTTCGCCATTACAAAAGAGAGATTTGTGATTGCATCTTGATCCACCAACCGTGAAAGAAGCCAAAGATCGCCTTCCGGTACCTTCTCCTTGATAGCCTTTCGGTAGGCAAGTGAATGAACTAGCATCCGATGGAGAAGACGATGTTCGGGTAGAATGATCGAACTCTCTTTGGTGTTGGATTGTAGGTAGGGTCCCAATCCAATGGCTGCCCAAAACTCCGCACCCGAGAATTCGGCACTAGGCTCACAAGCACCGTTAAGGAAGTAATGACAAAAGTAGTCCGACCTTGACTGAGCAGCCGTGAAAAGTTCGAGCAACACTCCAAAACGAGGTAGTGAAACTCCGTACCATTCCCCAAGTAAACGAAATCTTATACACGGACCATCGAATCTATCATCATCATAAGCCTCCATATCGAAGGTAAATGTGGCCAAAAACTCCAATACAAGCTCATAGTAAATCGGCTCGTAAGTTTTCAGTGCTTTCTCCCAATCGTTGCTTACAAAGCGAACTACGCCAAATCGATCGCGGTACTCTCTCCTCAAGAGGTTCGAAAGCCGATCCCCAAATCCAATCTCATCAACAAAGTGTAAATCTACTATCGATCCGATCTCAATGTCTCGCTTTTTTAAGCGATTAAGCTCAATCATCAAAGACATCTTTTCGCTTCGTAGTATGTTATCGGAATCAAAAGACAAGCATGGATGGTCCCATACATTGTGAGAAGATGAGGCTCTCTACAAAAGCAAAATCCATGTATATCATTCACAACAATGCTTATAACCTCCCTCCCCCACACTTGAGTTGAAACATATCATATAATTATAAAGCTAAAAACAACTCAAGTGTGTGTATTCAAACAAATCAAGGCAAGAAACATTCCTCATAAACATTCAAGAGACCCTAACCAAAGAATCCCCTTTTTGGGTACATTCACAATTTAACCATCTAGGGCTTACAAGGATCTTTAAATTAAAGCATTTAGAGAGAAATCACATACCTTTGACGCCATGGAATCGTAGGATGGGGAGAGGATTGCAGAGAAAAACCAAAGGGAAGCGGAGAAAAAAACTGAAAATAGGGTTTTAGAAATTGAATTTAAACCTCTCGTTCCGAACTTCGCGTTGCGAAGTCAACGGCTTCGCGTCGCGAACTCGAAACTGCTGCACTATTTTCAGAATTCTGCTCCTTCACGATCGCGAATCATGAAATTTGGCGATCGCGGAAAAACCTCATAAATGAGAACTTACCTTGCCTCCCCACTTTGCGTAGCCAAAGTTAAAACTT